>OZ038483.1:114482409-114577409 GCA_964036315.1 Acanthosepion esculentum | reverse complement strand
GATAAAGTTCGAATTGCAAAAGAGGATGTGGCTGATATAGCCATTTACAGCTATTAATGACGAGCTTGTAAGGCAGTTATTTGCTTACGCAATTAGACATTCTTTTTTCCTCTCACTCTTTCTAGCGGCTTACGACCGTATCTCGTTGAAACAATGGTTCTCATACGAACAGTGAAGTTAAGCAACACTGAGCCTAGTCATTACCTAGATGGGTAACTGCTTGGGAATACCACGAGCTGTAAGCTTGGATGTGTGGGTTGCGTAACGACTAGGAATTGAAACTCGGAGAGTCGAGTTCCTATTTCAGTCGTGTTCGTTTTATTCAATTGCGCACAAGTATTCTTCTCCCCCTGCTATGGGTTAATTAGTAGGACTTTCTATCAGCAAAATCATTATTATTTTCGAAACATTCTAACAACCTAAAAATATTTTCTGACATTAAATAACCTGCAAAGGGTTGATAAACCGTAAAAATAATCCCTCATTGTAGCGTGCTTAGCGGTAAGAATGTTTAGAGATATGGTTCGGCAGGTCATTAGGGCGTTCGTCTTTCTGAAACCTTGTACCGGAAACGTTAAGCATAGTAAATAAAAATACTGGCGCCTCATTGCGGTGTAATGGTTAACGAGCTCGTTAACCCCCACCCACGGATAATCATTTGTTCCGTCCGTTTGAAATTGATGGGAACTGAGCGTTTCTATTCTTATATCATAACGCAGTTGATACTGTTTCACTTTCCATATTGGTCGTGAAAAATATCTTAACCCATACGCCATGCCACATACATATCCTCATTTCCTTTATATTCCATTGGTAAAGAGGAAGTTCCTTTCGGATAGCTTATTCCCCAAAAAAACTCTACTTCGTGGAACAGGGCCTCTTCAAGTCTCGGGTCAACCGTTATTTACCTTGAGTGGCTCTTGGGCCTTGTACCGGGTAAACAAGAATAAAAAAAAAGAATAAAAATAATTTCTTTTTTATTTGACTTTTTCCCCTAGCCAGTGAGCCAGTCAATATTACCCCAAACTAAGTATTACAATTCACATAGATGCGATACGTTAAAAACAATTTTACTCGCCACCTCCTACGACTTAAAGGCCGTTTTTTTTCTTTATATGCCGCGTTCATTCAGGACATAAGCGATCATGACTCTCCACGACTTCCTGTGCCTTGTAGATCTTAATAAACTTTGTCTTTCAGTTATTTCTCCTAAACTCTGTTCCGCCATCCATTTACTCAAGCTCATCAAGGTATGTTATGCGTTGCTTTCCTCTGTCTTTCTAACCCTCTATCTGTCCTGTGAGTATCAGATTTTCCAAGCACTCCTTCCTCATTACTTTCCCCAGATACTTCAACTGTCTCTACCTGATGTTAAGTATTAATTTCCTTTTTGTTTCCATTTTCTCCAAAACTTACTCACTTGTTCGCTACATAGAATCCTCAGCATCTTTCTGTAGAGCCACATTTATGTTGCTTCAAATCTCTTTTTAATCTTTGCGGAGATTGTCCAGCACTCACTGCCATAAACGAGGACAAATATCACGTAGAAGTTCAGTATTCTTTTCTTTGTTGCTAACGATTTTTTTTTATTTCTTAGTACTCTCTGCTCAAAACATTCTAGCAACAGGCCTGGTTCGATACTCTTTGGGGATATTACTATAATATCCTCCAGTAGTGAGGCGCCCAGTGAGGCTAGAGTTTACGGCATCAGTATTTAAAATACTCAATTTAACATAGTAATCTTATACTAAGTTATGTATTTTAACTACTGATGCTGTGAGATCGATCCTCGGCCTCACTACTCTTGTTTGCTGGATTACTGAGCTAACCTTACTGAATAAATATATTATTTCACGAATCCCGGAAATCCTTAAGTTAGGTGTGTCAAGGGCAAGATAACCGGACGGAGCCCATCCCTCATCAAGCTGATTTTTAATTGATCAATTCGTTTTCTACGGCTCATAGGCCCTAAAGCCAAAAACATTTTTAGATTTTTAAGATTTTTTTTTTTAGATTATAAATATTTAACGATACAAGTTTTATAAATTTACTCATCGCTGGGCGGGGAAGAGCTGAATTCATGCCTTTCCCAAGGTTAAGTAAATATAACGAACCCATCTAGAACTCGGTTTTCCGATTAACAATTCCCAGCCATTGTCCATTACACCACCCACTCCACGTTGCTTAAATTCGGTGATCGTACGGGAACCGGTGTTTCGACATGATATGACTGTAAGCCTGCGTTTGAATTCAGAGGTTTCCTTCCCCTAAACTGCTGGGGTGGTAGAACCTGTTAGGGTCTCGGCTAGAGCAAATAGTGACACCCTCTCCACCCGAAAAATTAACACTATAAAAGTATAAAAATACATTTTTGTTGTAAAATTACCACCAATATATTTTATAGTAGAGTTGCCAACAATACAATTTATAGCAAAATGACCAACAATACATTTTATACACTATTTACACTATTCGGACTATTGTCCTCATCTTTGTCGCCATATTTATTACAACGTTTCACTTGGGTCCTGTTACTGGATCTAACTAACGCCTTTATCCACTGTGCCATGTGTCCTGAAGGATACATGGTAGAGTGGATAAAGCCGTTGGTTAGATCCAGTGACAGGGCCCAAAGAGTTGAGAGTTAAATACCTGGTTAAGGCAGTGAAGAACTTGGAGAGGGAATTAACAAAAGATAACTGATAACTGACGTCCATTAGACAGGGCACGTGGAACTAGAACAGTCTACCCCAGCGAGCGAAAAATAGGGTTTAGTTCGACATTCCAGCCACTTGAATAAGGCCGGAGCGTACAACGGTCGAAACGTTGTAATATTTTTATTTTTTTAAACTTTTCACTTTAAGCAAGGCTGGAAGCAAGGGGTTACAGAAGGGTTGGAGGAAGAGCAGATAGGAATGGCAAAGGAGAGGATGTGGAGAAAGATAGTGGATCGATCAAGGCAAGTGGGTTACGGAAGATTTGGAGCGAGAGCAGATAGGAATGAAAGGGGGAAGGATGTGGAGAAGGAAAGTGGATAGATCAAGGCAACTGGAGATGTCGATTGACGTTACACTTAAATAGTTGGAGATTATATTTGCCAGGGAAACAGGAAAAAGGAAGGGAGTTCCACAGGCGAGATGTGCGAGACATGAAGCTATTGGAGTAGAAGAGACGTCTACATCTAACAGTTTCAACGGTGAAGGGGTGGGAACGGGATGCCAGCCTCGTAGGACGTTTAAATTCATGAGGCCTGGGAACCAGCGAAAGCAGCTCATCGGAGCAATTACCGTGAAAGTATGGCGACATAGATGAAGACAATAGTCCAAATAATCTACATAGTGTACATAATACCTAATTTCAGAAATATAGACGAATACATTTTATAGTAGATATAGTAGAATTACTACCAATACATCTTAAAGCAAAATAACCAATAATACATTTTATCTATATTTGAAGCCATAAAAATTGTGTTCAAAATATTTAGATTTCGGCATTAAATAACACGCCGAGGTTTATATGCCGCTAAACAAAATCAACCAAGCATAGACTAGTTGCCACCTCAAAGTAAGGTAGCCCGGTCAGCTCTACTATTTAACCCTTGGCGGGGGGAAATTGATTCATGCTTTTCCAAGGGAATTGCCGCGAAGTAACCTAAACAAAATTTAGCGGAATTGAACTTGGGACGCCGATTTCACTTTCTGCACCGGTAAAACTGTCCGGTTTTGATATTTTTGTTTTATTAGGTCTCACTTTCTTAAACAGTTTTCCATACATTGTTTTTGATATTTCTTTTTAAATTTCCTTGCCGCCATCTTTTATTTTCGACTTTTACTTGATTTTTCTTTTTTAAACTGTCGTTTCATTTCTTTTACGTTTACGTTTCTCCACCCCAAACATCAATACCATCCTCCCTTTTTCTGTCTTCATCAACTTACCACACCAACTCGTCACTCTCACGCTGACTCTCTGCCCTATAAACCGCCATTTCCCCCCCCACTTCAGTATCCTTCTCTCTCTCTCTCTCACTCTCTCTCACTCTCTAACTCTCATTATCTCAGCATCCCACTCTGTGCTATTCCATCCTCTCCCACCAGACATTATTATTTCTGTAAACACTGGCCTGAGAGATCCTTAATTCTGTCGGCTCGCCCAGCATCCGACACCTACCTGGCTATTTACCAGAATCAAAATTACTTCCTTTTTCCTTGTCTCTTCCTGCCACCCTACAGGGATGCTGGTCACACCCAACACCAGCAAAAGCCTTCCCTAATTGATCGTTACCCTCACTGTCACGCAGATGGTTTGAATTTCATCCATTTTCTACAACGCCAGATCCAACCACCAAATATTAGAATCTGTTCGTTCTTGGCACAAACTTAAAAATCGCGTTTTCGTTTGGCCTCTGTGAAAGTGAAAAAGTTTTATATATATATATATATATATATATATATATATATATATATATATATATATATATAAAACTTTTTCATTTATATATATATATATATATATATATATATATATATATATATATATATATATATATATATATATATATATGGTGCAATCGATAAATTGTCGTGTAAATGGCGCGAAGATGAAAATAACACTGACATCTCATTTTAACAGATATATTTACAAAAATTACGCAATGCTTGAAATACTAAAGAGTAAATTTATTCAATAAAATCTCCATTGGCTGCAACCACGGCCTCCAGATGACTTTGGAATCTCCTGCAATTCTTCTGAACGCTCTCCTTGTTTAAGTTGGAGAATGCTGCCATAATCCTTGCCTTCAGTTCGTCTTTGGTGTTTCAAGGTGTGTTGGTTTCTCGCTCAACTCGCCCACACATAATGATCAATCGGGATGAAATCTGGAGAGTTACGTGGGCAGATTGAATGGGTGATGTGGCCGCAGAAATTGTCTGTTAGCCACCAACCTTTCATATCAGAACGATCAGAGTGAGTTTTCTAAGCTGCAGTACTTCCGTAATCACCATTAGACTAATCCAGCTTTTTCCGAATCCTTTGCACTGTCCTCAGATTGACACCCAAACAATCTGAGATGTTCATATTGGAGCTTCCGGCACGGATATTAAGCAATACAGAATGTCGTTTCCAGATTTCTGGCGGAGTGAATTGCATAATCGTGCTCTTTTTCTCACAGACGATGCCCAACTGACCCTACAATATTGTGCAGTCGACAAAATCAAAAATCAAAGAACGCGCATGCGCGAAATTAAAGATATAAAATGGTGACAATCTACTCGCCGCACACTGCATGTGTATATCTATGTATGTATATATATATATCAAGTGCCTACATCTGCGTGTGTTAATGTGCATATGTATCTATAGATATGTGCATGTTTATGTATGTATGTATATATGTATATATACATACATATAAATACACATATACGAATATATACATGCATGTACTAACGCATGAATTAATGATATGAAAATGAGAAAAGACGTTTGTTCATTATTGAAACCTGCTGGCGAGTGGACTGGACGATTACAAAAAGTCATTTAGCACTTTTCGAACAAAAGTGATGCTTACGTTGTTTGAAGAGGTGGGAAAGCTAAAATTTTGAAAGTAATTTTTGTTTTTCAATATGTGTCTTTGTATATATATATATATATATATATATATATATATATATATATATATATATATATATATATATATATGCGTGTGTAAATATATATATATATATATATATATATATATATATATATATTTATATATATATATTACACTGAGGTAAACCCTGTACAAGACCCGGGAGTCACACGAGGTAGAGGTTTATAGATTAAGATGCACAGTTTTTTGCTGAGATGCATGCCAGATAACGGTTAACCCTCGACTTGAGCAGGTTAAGATGGTAGTCATCGGGAAAATATTTCATTGGAGACCGATTCCACAGGGCAGTGGTTCCCGGGAAAAAGCTGTTCGAGTGGAACTTACTTCTCACCAATGAAATACAGAGTGAATGAGGTTGGTTTGAGACAATGTGCGTAGCATGGTGGGTCATAGCCGTAAAGGTTAGAAATCGTGGAACTACATTATGTACCCAAACACATCTTAAAAAGAAAAAAAATTAAACTTAAAAGTTTAATATATCAGCGTCTACTTTTCTTTGGGTGCATGTGAAATTACATCAACCTAAATATCACTTTAGACCAGAGTTTCCCAATCTGTTCTCACTAGCGCCACCTTTGGGCACAAACATTTTGTCGACGCACCCCCCCTGTCAAATTGAATTTAGAATATTATACTGAATTCAACTTTCATAGCAAGATAACACAAAATAATTTAAAATATTGTTTTCATTTCTATTAGAAATGCCAATGATTAAAATCCTAAAAAAATATTTTACTTGATAGCTTATTTCAATGTTTTCAATGCGATGGTTGACTTTGGTGCTTACTGGCTAAGGCTCTTACTCTAGGTTCCATGCTTCTTGGATGTAATCGTAAATCACCTTGTTTTGTAATTTGCGGGCGGTTTCTTTGTTTAGTAAGAAGCTGTGTAACTGCGTTGAAACCACATTCAGCCATATAGGAAGTTGAAAAAGCAATGAAGAAAAGTTTGATAGCTTTCCACAGCACTTTCAGAAATTTGCTTTTGTAGCCAATATTGAATAATTTTTGAAAATCTGAAAAAATATGAATGCATACCCACCGCCACCTGAGTATGTTCACCGCCCCCCAAATGAAATTTAAAAAAAATACTCCCAGTGCCCCCTTTCAACATAACAGAGCCCACAAGGGGGCGCTATCGCCCACTTTGGGAAACACTGCTTTAGACTGATGAAGTCCTAAAGGAGGAAACGTGTCAAAAGAAAATCTTTTTTTCCACTGATTTTCCATTGATTTTCCTCACATTTTTTTTCTCTAACGTTTTTTGGTATATAAAAAATTATATATATATATATTTCACACACACACACACACACACACACACACACACACATCACTTATTTTAAGTGGATACTCGTATTTTAGTAGACGCTCCGTTTATTTATTCCGTCCTGAGTATGACGATAAACTACATCCGCGTCCAGGGTAAGACATTAAACTACGTCCAACAGCAAGGCCTCTCATCGAGAGGCTTTGAGGAGAGTGGAACCACCTCTTAATTGCTGATGTTCCCAGGTCCACGGTGACCCGGGGTGGTAGCACCTGTTAGGGTCCCAGCTATGGGCAAATAGTTAACCCCGAAACTGAGGTAAAAAAAACATTTTAGAAGTGTAAAAATAGGTTTTAATACCAGAAATAGTTTCTAAAAAAATTATTACCAGAAATAAATTCATGAAGAAAAAAAAATATTACCAGCAATACGTTTTTGAAAATAATATTAGCAGCTATTCATCTTTGAGGGAAAAAATATTACCAAAAATAGATTTTTGTCAAAACAAAAATATTACCAGAAAAAAAAAGTTGTCGCCATTAAATGACCCATTGAGGTTTTGATATGTCGTAAAACAAACCAAACCACACCGTTTATTTATTAACAGTATATTTATCATTTATTTGCGTCTATCGCCCTGAATGTTCGGGAAATCTTATTAAAGAAAGGGGGCGAGGGTTCGAATCCTACCGAAGAATGCAAATTTTCTTTAATAAGATTTAACATAGAAATCTGCCATAACAGATCTACTCTATGCATAATCGTGTACATTCTGTTTCCTTTTCAAAACAAACCAAATTCCTTTAAACGTTCGAAAGTTTGAGCCGCGTGTATTTAAAAAAAAACAGATTAAAACGATGCTTCCTCAAATCAGTTTACTGTAATTTGCAAATAACAAACACGAAATACTGCTTCTTTCATAGAGAGAAATATGTTTATTTTAGCATTTCTATTTCGGCTCGAGGCGACCGTTATTGACCATGAACGTCTGGTGACGCCTGTTCCAAAAATTAGATGCTGTTTTGGCTCGTTGCCCACTTTCCGATGAATTTAGATCATTTCAAGCATTCTTAAAACTTAAAAGAATAATGTCTCAGAAATGTGTATTCCTGTTATATACTTAATCGAAGCACATAATACCACGGCCTAGTATGCCACCAAACTAAGTCCTTCATGATATTTATAAGAGTTAACAGGGTTTATCTGGCATACACATTGCCTTCTCCAAATAACTTGCGACAGGTTTTACAAAAGTATATATACATTGATTATTATATTATCAAAAATTAACACCAGTTCTAATTTAATTTTAAAAGTAACAGAATTACACATCTTTGTCTTCTTCACCTTAGCTATAAACCATAAACTGTCTACAAATCGAAAGGATACATTTATGGATATGATATCTCTGTTCTTACTCATAATTCTCGTTCAAAATGTTTGCCATTGGATACACATAAAAAGCAAATATTTCTATTAGAGCTACTGTTTTATTTTATAATAGAAATAGCTGAAAACATTATCAGGGGTTTAGTGAATGCTTATGGAAAGCCTGCACTTGATGTAACCAGAGGAAGGGGATGGATCAGCTGATTTAATAGAAATCGGAGAGAGAAAGTATACACTGACCTTATTGACGGGCCCCGCAGTGGCAGGCCAGCTGCTGCTATGATTCAGGACAAGGCTAAAAGGGTTGTTGCGTTCATTACAGCTGAGAGAAGGATCTCGATTCTAAAACTCTGAAATAATTCAGGTGAACTAGAATAGCGCGTGCAGTCTCTTGACTACTAAAAAGTTAGCAGAATCGTCTGCCAGAATGCTGACAGTGTCACTGAAGGATTCGATCGGTAGACGAAAAGAAATAAATATGCCGTTTAATGAATAAACAAAGCGTCTACTTAAATATGAGTATCCATTAAAATAATATTTAAAGTGATAAATATCTGTCAGATTGATAAGTAATATATATTATCGGACTTTGTCCATTTCATAATGTGTGACATCATTTGTTTACATTTGGATATGCATCAAGCAGATATGAATGTACGAGAGAATATCATGGAGAATTGTAGCTTAAAAACAGTAAAATCGACGTTGCTAACTGAAACACTCCTTTGTGGCTAAATCAGTAAAGCACGTCAGGCTATATGACGGTTCCGTATAGGATACAGGTTCGATTCATGTCGGAGGACGCGTATTTTCTATGAAAATTTCTTGGACATTCAGTCCGGTAAATGTCGTTAATACTGTTTATTATCAACCGAGCATTTACTTAAATATATGGATCTATAAAATGAACACACACACACACACACACACACACACACACACACACACACACATATATATATATATATATATATATATGAGGACAATCCTTAAAAATCCATTTCATGAATATATTTATTTAAATATTCATCTCTTCAGACCGAAGTTTAAAAAAAAAATCTAATATATATATATATATATATATATATATATATATATATATATATATATACACAATCTCTATACTAGAAAACCCAAATATAAAAAAAATTACATTGGTAGCACCATGAATTCATTCAAGGAACGTATGTAGATATATGTGCGTATGTCTTCGTATATGTATATGGATGTATATCTTAGTGTCTTGGAATGTATCATCAATATAAATAAAATCTACTTTTGTCTGATAATGGTTTTATAATTACTTAGAGACTTAATAATCAACAATTGTGTCTCGTTACATTTTAATATTGTATGGACTTTACTGTTCTTTATCGTCAATAAGACAATATTGTTAGAATATGTGTAGGTTTATGTATGTATATACCTATTTTTGTGTGTGTGTATATATATATATATATATATGCGTGTGTGTGTGTGTATGTGTATATATATATGTGTGTGTTTAAGTTTATGTTTGTATGTACTTTTTATATATATGCATGTGTTTGTATATATGTATATTTGTGTGTTTCTGTATATATATATATATATATATATATATATATATATATATATATATATATATATATATATATATATAAGGCAGGATGTATTTGTGTGTATGTAACGAATGCACGCCCGCAATTTTCGACGGATTTGCAGCAAAATTTACATGCACATGCTCCAAGTTAGCTGAAAGGCCAAGACCGATTTTGCATTACCTAACTCCCATCGATAGTGGAAATAATTGATTTATTCGTGCTTCTGTAGTTTGCGGCCATTTTCTACTGGCCAGAGTGAGAGCCTATAGCTGGCTGCCACGAATAGGCAGGAAGATTCTATTGGCCAGCATGATAGCCAACAGCTGACTGACACGAATGTTAACTGGCATGCTAGCAAGCAAAAAAAAATCGATAGCTGCATTCGTCACAAGTGGGAAAAATTTAAATCTCTATGGCACTTTACGCCAATTGGCTTATTCGCTTGCTTAAACTCAACGTTGATTCTGATTCCGCAGAACTGGTTTGGGTGTGAAAAAGTATTTGCTGTTAACATTCTTTTTTCATTCGGTTTTTCCAGTTACGAGTCCTTTTTTAAAACTGATCGTTTTGTGTTCATTTTGTTTAGTTCTATTTACATAACATATTTAATGTTTAGTATAGAGCTTAGAAAAAATTCGCAGTGTGAGATAGGCAAGAAGTAAGGCATGTAGCAACATCAGCACGGCAAAGGGAACTCCTTTAAAGGCAAGGAAGGGCAAAAATATTTTAAGTCAAGTGATAGCGATTGCTGTATGAGTCGTACGATTTTTGAATCAAGCACGGGCAACGCTAGGCCATGCTGCTAGTATATATATATATATATATATATATATATATATATATATATATATGTGTGTGTGTGTGTGTGTGTGTATGTGTGTATACGTGTATATATATATGTGTGTGTATATGTATGTAGGCAGGCTCTTCTGTGTTTCTGTCTGTAGTGAAGAATGTGTGTACACATGTCTGTATGTAGTTTTTATTTTCTTTCACCTACTGTTATATTTTTTTACTCGTGTATGTGCACTAGTGCGTATACAGCTATATATGAAATATATTTGTATATATATTTGTGTGTTTGGAGTTTTTTTTATATATTAGATGGTGTTATTTTTATGCGTATATATCTATTTTTCTGTCCTTGTCTATTTGTTTTAATGTCCTTTCTTTCCCTAATGTTTGGTTTTCTGCTCTGCCCACGTTGATTTTTATTTTCCCGTATAAGTTATATTTTAATAATTGGTTAGAATTCCTTCAATAACACTTTCAAACTTGAATATTTCTTGCTTGGTGTATCGGAGTGTCTTTGTCAATGTATATGTGTGTGTGTACGCGTCTTTATCGGTGTCTGTGTGTACGGTCAATTGTGTGTACTTTTCATTGTGTATGTGTGTGCTTTTCTTTTAAGGGTCGCGGGGATATTTCCTGTCTCGTCGCCTTTTTGCGTGTGTATATATCTAAATACGTCTGCGTGTTTATGTATTATAATCTGATTGTGTATGTATTGTCTTTTGGAAGATGTCATCCTCCCCTGCCTCTGCTTATGATTCAAATGTATCTATGTTGTCATGAAGTTCGGAGCAACATTTCATCTTAACGTTTATTCCAACTTAATTTCAATAAAAAGTAAATAGAATAACATGTATTTTTTATTTTTTCCTCAGTAATTTTATAGTTTTAAAGTTGAGATAGATTAAATTAAAATTTTAAAATGGGTAATTATTAATTTTTAATTTCAAATTTTATCGTATATTTTAATATTTATTAGTTAGAATAAATTCTATTTTAGTCTAACCCCAACATTAAAACATTAAATAGTTATTATAACCTTAGTTCGTTGTCAAGTTTTCTGAATTCTCGTATACTTGTATTTTGAGTGGTTATTTCAGCTTATGTAACAGCGAGGGTTTTTCGATTGATTTCGACCTTTTAAAACCGTTTATTCTCCATTCAATATCATCACTTGATAAGACACCAGAAGTGTTGAAACAAAATGGCTATTTTTTTAGTGATTTTATAACATATGTATGTTATAATTTTCGAATAATTATATATATATATATATATATATATATATATATATATATATATATATATATATATATATAATGGCCAGTTAATACTTGTTTTCGAGGATACACATATGCTTGAGAAACTAACAAACCCTATTACAGGCACCTGCTCAACTTACTAAACGCACCTTTGCTTTATACTCTATGCTGAACAGACCTTAGTTACAGTTTATTGGAGAGAAAGAGAGCGCATGATCTGGTGTGATCAATATTTTGAACAAGGTCAGCACGCTAAAACCCTCGGTCACGGTGACTTGTGACTTCGACAACCATCGACAGCTTCCAATAGATTGGGTCTGCTATTTCAAAGTTGCCACGCGTTGTGATCGCCTCTCCCAAAAGACATTACATCAAAAACTAACCTTTCTGACAAATCGACCAACATGAAATTCGAAGGCGGTCCATATGGTCAGAAAGGGAATGTTCTAAGCAATCAGCGATACACCCGATCTTCTTTTATGTACCGTGTCCGTTCAGCACATAGGCGATCATGGCTCCCCACAACTTCCTGTCATTTGTAGCTCTTAGCAAATTTTGTCTTTTTGTTATCTCTCCTAAAACCTATTCTACTACATTTAAAATTTAATATCTGTGTATGGCATAATCGAAATAAAATATCCTTCACCCTCGGGGACAGCTTTCTAAAGTAACGTATAAAATATCTAAAATGCGTCTATAATAATTATAATACGTATAAAATATTCAGTATATGTTTTCTGGGGCTGTCAGGATCTTTGAAACCGTTCCACACATGATGATAGATCTATTGTGTCGAGGGAAAAAAAAAGATTAGTTTAAACTTTGACAGATGTCTCTTTCCCTGAGTTCACGCGAAGGCCATTCTTAAAGCTTGCTGACGAATTGCACAAATCATAAAATGCTGAGTCAACTTCTAAGCTTTTTCTAATGAAGTGTTTGGAGACCTTGTAAATATATATATATATATATATATATATATATATATATATATATATATATATATATATATATATAGGTACGCTGTATTTATGAGTTAAAGTGCACGACATCAGGGTTAGATCGTATGTAGATATTAATGTGCATTTGTGTTAACACCCAGCGGCAACAGTCTGTTTCATGTTAAATGCAATCGTCAGACCATGGTTGCGTTTAAGCATGAAACAGACTGTCGCTGCTGGGTTTCGATGCGTATATATATGCGTGTTTGTGTGTGTGCATTTTTTATATAGTAAAGTCCGGCGTGGCTATGACCGGCCACGCCTGATAGAAGTTTCGTGCATCAGGCGCTCGCCGGGCACACAACTAGCAGTCGTGGCTGGTCATCGGTACGTCAGATTACATTGTCTAAAATTTAATGCTCTGCCATATTGTAATTGAACACATTGTCTGGGTGTGCGATTTTAGTATACTCACTCGGGAGTTGATATTTCTCTATGTTTGTCTAACACACACACACACACACACACACACACACACACACACACACACACATATATATATATATATATATATATATATATATATACATATATATATATATATATATATATATATACATACATATATATATATATATATATATATATATATATATATATATATATATATATATATATATATGTATTACTTAAACGTCATTTTAAAGGAAAATATGCGCAGGTTCGGATCCTGCCGGAGAGCGCATAATTTTCTTTAATAAGAGTTCCCGAATATTCAGGCCGGTAGGTGAAAATAAATAATTAAACTGTTTAATAAATAAACGGGGCGTCCACGCAAATACGAGCATCCACTAAAAATAACGTTTAAGTAATAAAAATACTACGGATTAAGAAATAAAAAATCCACCCACTTTCTTTACAAATATATATATATATATATATATACTAGCAGTAGAGCCCGGCGTTGCCCGGGGATGTAACTGTAAGAGTTGGGGACGGCTGTTGCTTTGAAAGATGTGCTTTGTAAGTCGACAGGAACTAAGTTTCTACAAAACGTTGAAACGCAATGCACACAAAGTTTAAGCAGACATCATGCAGGCTCAAGTATTCGAAGGTATCGAAGGAAGTAACGGAAAGGCGTTGTAGCATCAGTCATTTGCCATTACTAAGACATCTGTGAGTAAAAGCTGGCAGCAGTTACTGCTTTAACCAATTGGACCGTTAAGCATTACTGGAAGCACTTGTGGTAAGTAGTCAAGAAACCACGATTCAGTTGCAACATACATAGGGATTGAAGGGAAAACGTGCCGTGAGGAAGTATGTGCCGTGCGCAATCACAAACAAACCGCTTGTCTAACTAAAAGACGCGTCTTATGCCCAAAAGACGGCGCTGCCACGACCACAAAGCAGAACCGTAAAACCGAGAGAAGAGCGAACAGTGACGAGGTGTCATGGTAAGAAAAATTCTGTGATATAACTTCCTTTATTCTGATCTGTCACAATCGCGGCTGAGAGCCCTTAAAACCGCAACGGGGTTAACCGTAACGCCGAGCATCGTAATTGCAATGGAGTAGTGCCATCTCTTCAGTCGCAGTCAACTTCACGCTGAGAGCTCATGAAACCGGACCGGGGTCGCCGTACGGCCGAGCGCCTCAATTGCAATGAAAAAGTGCCTATTCTTTAGTCGCAGTCAACATCACGGCTGAGAGCTCATGAAAACCAACCGGGGTCGCCGTACTTGGCGTGTGTTTTTATGTTTTTTTACACGACTACAAACAAAACAATAAAGCCGTATGGCTGACATGTTTCACCCATGGCAGCCGTAAATTGTATATGGAAGCAGAAGCCTGGATTTCGTAGACGCACTCGACTTTTGTGACAATTAAACGATCTCCGAAGCTTCTCAAGTGTGAATGTGCTTGTATGCACTGGTACGAACTGCAGGTGCTCCGATCAACTGTTAATGAAACCGGAACTTTAGTGGAGCAATCATGTCTACTGCCGGTGTTCATGTGTCTAGCAGCTTGTGTTGCAACTGAATACGGTGAGGTTATCATAACAAACGCGATGATCTCGGGTGAAGGTATGAAAGTCAGAAGGCAGCAAAAGAGCTGGATAACCTTTACAAAGATGTCTTAGTGATGACAAGTGGAGACTACGACGACCTAACGTTAAAACCAATATGACAAACAAAAAGATTGCCATGCAATCGGACTGCATATGCGTGCATGGCGCTTAAACGCTACCGGGCGGATTGTCTACAGGACCTCCGTGTAGGTTATGTTTCTAGCACAGTTGTTGGGAGAGTAAATGAAAACCCTGTCCTTAGACCCAGCTCGTGTGTACCCAACGTAAAGTTGGCCGTGAGAGAAGCACTGCTGACGTAAATGCAGACCTGCGATGCTAAGCGTCTGTCCTTGTGATTTGTTAATGGACATAGCAAAGCAAAGCTTCACGGAAAATTGTGAGCGACGAAAGTTGATTGGTATGCTTGCGACTGACGGAAGAAGATGCATCCTGGGAATCAGAACGACTTCCCCCTTGTCGCGGCCACTTGCAATGGTCGCTTCAGTCAGGTTCGGAGAAATGGATTTAATAATGAGGCGAGTCCCGTTGCACTGTTTAGGTGGGAGCAAATTCCTGATTAGCATAATCGGAGCACCAACTTTGAGCCGAAGAATATGAGGTGGGAGTCCGGACGGCTGAAGGGAGTTCAAAACTTCTATGGGATACTCAGCTAATTCAGATGAATCGGAAGTTCTGTCGATGGACTTATAAACATGACATTGCCCGGGAATGCAATCCAACAGTTTAAGGTTGATGGAATCAACTGTACAGTTCTTCGGTGCCAATATGGCCCTCCCAGCAAGCCAATCGGCATCGGCAAAATTAGTGGATAGGTTGTAGAAGACTGCATTCATCGATTTATCCGGTGATTCAACAGTGGTGGCAAGCTGATCCATCTGCACAAAACCCTGTGTGTCAGATGGCATTTTCCCCTCCCCAAGAGCAAGAAGGTCCGTGCGAAGTCAGCGGATCTGGAGTCCCCATTCAAGTAGACACGCATGTTCGTGCTCAGTTTAAGAGTCGCCACGTGGCGCCAAAGGGCAGACGACTTCAGGCAGGCGCGGACAGCGACAGCGCGTGTACCTTTTGGAATAACAGGTAGAGTCTGCCTAAAGTCGCCTGCGAAGAGAAGGGTTACTCCACCCATGGGGTCGGAGGAGTCGCGGATGTCTTGGAGACTTCGGTCAAGTGTCTCAAGGGCGCCCTTGTGTGCTATCGTGCACTCATCCCAAACTATGTTTGCATCTCCGCAGAACTTCAGCCTGTGGCGAATTCTTTGCTATGTTGCAGAGAGGAGTTTGTGACCGGCATAGATCAAGCGGCAACCTAAAAGCCGAATGAGCGGTTCTACCTCCTGCTAGCAACGTTGCAGCAATCTTGGAAGATGCGACCGCAATAGCGATCTCCCTACGACGCTGTACCTTTGCCAGGACTAATTTAGTAACAAACGTTTTGCCAGTTCCTCCGGGTGCATCTAAAAAGTATATACCTCCACTGGAGCCGTTTGCCCTGTCTGTTATGGTAGTGAAAGCAACCCTCTGATCAGGTAGAAGTTTGGGCTCGTTTTCGGTAATGTATGCGTTCAGCCCCTCGATGGAGTAAGATGTTTCCCGCAATAACTCAGTTGGTACAGTGTCAAAACCATCTCTGAGTGGTGGTAGTAAACCGTGAGTTGGTAAAGAGGCACCTCCCAGTTCGAAAACAACATCTTCTAGTGCCACCAGCGCTCTGTTGAAAATCAAGTCAGTGAAACCGCATTCAACTCCTGGGCTGTTACGCTGAACGGAGAACAGCACATCCTCTGACATGGATTCTCTGTACTTTAGCCAGAGCGACAGAGGATCGCTTAGTTCGCATCGCAAAAGCAAAATGGCGAACAGCGTTCGAAGCCGTGATGGCGTTCTGAGAAGTTCACCCTGCGCCATGGCTGCATCCCATTGGGAGTCGTCTTCAAGCAATCCCAAACGGAAGCATGCCTCTCTATAAGACTGGCACTCTATGCCGTTGACAGTGCGAATATCTGTGAAACGCGTTGGCCCAGCAATTTCATGAAGTAGAAGGCGGAGGTAAAAGCACTCCTGCTGGCTGGGGGGCACAGTATAAACGCGTCCAAGGCAGGAGTTAGACCTTACATCGGGATAACCCTCGACAGGGTCGCCAGCCTTTCGCCGAACCCACCGGTTGTTTGACCACACGTAGTAGGACGGGACTTGGGGGTATATCAATGTCTTGGCAAAAGCATCTGTTAAGCATAATTTAAAGAAAGCCGTTAGGGTTGTGTCATTAGGGCTTTCCGCAACCTGCTGGGCGTTTTGTTCGGTGAAGTACATCCTCTGTCCATTTTCTAAGTGAACATCAAGGGCACAATGGCTGGAGCCCTTTGGTGTATGGGGAATCCGAAAACTCGCCAAAAGGCCTCGCTACTGCTGAGGTAGCATCCAGCCACGTAATCGGCCACCTCGTCAACGCAATTGTTGCGCCGAATACCGAAAACGGCAGCATCGCTGCCTTTATTAACGTACTTGCAGATGTACTTTATTGACTTAACCGAGTGGCAGTATTCAACGTTTATGTGGGCTCCAAAAGTCTTGGACAGCAGCGGACAATAAGGCACCACCCAACGATTGTCCAGAGTGGCCCCTTAACTGTCACACTTCTGCCGCCCTCAGCGGGGCTTCTACGTCTGTACAGTGGCAGTCTGCGTTTCTGAGTTAAACTTACGGGGGTAACCCTTTGCGCAAGTGGAGCTGCTTGAACAACATGACCTTTTTTTCGTAATTCGCGCCACAGGGGCCCTGTATCATATTGTTTTTAATGATTTCGTGGAGCAAAGGATTCAGCGCAGAATCTGGAATTTCAGCAGAAATAAAAGCGTCTATTTCATTTGCGTCAACCTTATCGTTGAGCCACAGCAGAATGTGGGCATGAGGCAAACCGCGTTTCTGCCATTCCACTGTATACATATGAACTTATTGCGTCCGAAGACTTGCCCTTTAAGGGTTTAAATTCATAAGCTTTACACAGCTATAACCGGAAAACGCGGGCAATTAGGTCAGGGAGGTTTGAGTACTGATGACCAGGAAAAAGTTCACGTGTGATTTCAACCCATTTCGGATTGCACGTGAACGTGACGAACAAATCAGGTCTCCCGTAATGACGGACATAGGTCATTGCGTCTTGTGTCCTTTCATGCATGTATCGAGGGCCACCAGTGTAAGAGGAAGGCAAAATGCACGGTTTGCCGAGATTGCTTGGGTCACCATCAGAATCCAGACCATCACGAAGGTGAATGTAGGAGTCGGTTCTAAGTTTGGATTGGTTTAACTTGATGAATCCTAACCTCTCCGACTCCATTTTTGCAGCCATGTCAACAGCGAATTGAAGAAATAGTTGACGGCACCTGTGCAAGTGGTTAAATTAACCCTCCCTAACGATAAACATGTAGGCGTAGTAAGCCCTACAGGAGACCGTCAGGATGACTGTGGCGACTTCATTACATGCAGGAGCATTGAAGTGACGCTCATGCTCTCCGTGAGGCCGTCTGTCTGCATCGATGACAACGCTGAAAGAGGGCGAAGAGTTTTTTTGCAACGCAAACTTTAAGCTTCGGGTGTAACTGTTAGTTTCGTGAAGCATGTCTTGTAGACGGAACAGAATGTCTCTACGGGGACCGACGGAAATATCGCCAGGCAGAATGCCGAGACGCGCATCAACCTGCTCGTTGTAGTCAGCGAGAAAGTAAATTTGTAGGAACTGAGGTGGCTCTCCCTGATCAGCCAAAAGTGATCCCATTAAGTGGTAAACCTGGCCTTGCACTTTGAAAGTAGGCATCCATCCCCCTCACTAATAGCCTACGCACCAAAAGACGTCATCTGGAAGCAACAGTTGCACTTCCGTATTGCTTCAAGAAAATGCGTTGACTCCGAAGTTGTACCCAGAAGGAGGTCCCTAAGCGGCTGGGGAGGTTCGTCTAAAGAAGGGAGTTTTATCATTGATGCAGGGTCAGGTGAATATCGCAGTCGGGTAGAACGGAACAACCGAGATGCATTTTTTCCCTGTGTGATTCTCGCTATATGTAGCCTTCCCTTGTCATGGAAAACCAAATTTTTCATTTAATCCTCTGTGTACGCTGATACACAAACTTGCACAAACTAAAGAATTTTAGCGTGTGCCAAATTCATTCTTGATTGGAACAGATGATTAAAAATAGTTGTAGAATAACAGAGCTAAAACTTATATATTAATAATAAACATACAATTTTACCTCAGCGGTAGCCCAATCGGCCTGCTTCCAAAATGGTATATGTCGGGCTACGGCCTCGAGGAATAAAGTTGAAAATGTGTGACACATTGACACACTAACATTTGAATTTATCATTCACAGGGTGTCCCAAAATATTGCATACACTCTTTGAATCGTTATAACTTATTCAATTTATGTAGTTTGACTTGTAAATAAGATTAATACAAGAGAAAGAATACACATTTAAAGAATTTGAGAGTAAAATATAGAAAAAAACATAGAAAATTAACTTTAATAAGATAAAAGCTACTTGGGGCAATGGCAGAATGTTCATATAATAATGAGTTCACATTAAGTGCTCAAACTGGTTGCCGTTCTGTTCAATACACTTTTCATATCTTGAAGAAATAGATCTATAAACGTTCAGTATCATTTCCTCTGGTATTTGAGCACATTCTTCTTCAATTGCTACTCTCATTTCAGCAATTGTTTCAGGTTTCCTGATGTAAAATTTGTCTTTTAGAAACCCCCACAAAAGGAAATCCCAGGGTGTCAAATCTGGTGATCTAGGGGGGTATTCAAATGTCCCTCTTCTTCCAATCCATCTGTTTTGCATATTTTCATCCATTTAAGTTCTCACATCACGGTAATGTATTATTAACTATTAATATTTAAAGAGCGTATACATTATTTTGGGACACCTTGTATATAGAAGGGCGCCGAAGTTCAACCTTCTGTTGTGTTTCAGTAACCCTAGGGCCGTCACTGTCTATATGAAACAAGTTTGTCATGTATAATAAAGAAATGAACTTTTTTCCAGTGATATATACTGCTTAAATTAGTTATACAGAGTTGGGTGGATATATAAATTACAGTTGGAGCTTATGAGTTTGAATATTTATTGACAAACGATGCCAAACTAAATGGTTTGACCAATATGGCATCTGTTCCTCTGTGAAATTGTCTCAATCATTAACCCTAAAATTCTTTGTAGATGTATAATAGATACTAAAAGGTTCTGGAAGTAGGTTATTATACAATTCTACTATATACCTGTTGTTACTTCTTGGTTAATTTAATTTAATATAGAAAGATAATTTGGACTGCTCAGGACAAAAGGAATGAGAGATTATATTGGTTTGAGTCATAAATAAGTTTTGTGTAATTAGTCATTAGGATGATACATTTGTCATTACAATTGGTTCCTCCAAAATGGAAATTACTTCTGACTCAGCCTAATGGACAGTATTATTATGATTGTCATCAAACAGATCTGCTAATTTTTGTTATCAAATCACTTCGCTTTGTAACTGTAAAATAAAAAAAAATATATCTTAAAATACCTATTATTATGAAAACTATTTTAGTTTTTGAAAAGGAGAGGAACATGTGGAGAGCCATAATCGTCAACGTTCTGAAGGGACACGGCACGGAAGAAGAAAAGATTGACAGATAGGTTTCATCATTTTATTGTTGAAATGGCTAGACTAACATAACTTCTATGCAAACAGTTTCTTCTCTCGCAATTCTGATTTATGGAACACTTTTCGGATTTCTGGCTTTCCTGTCAAGTTTGATCTTCAAAGATTTAAATGCAATTTCAATCGTTATCTACTGTTTCCTTGAACTCTGTTCTTTTATTGTCCTTTCTCCTCAGCGTTTTTTTTTATTATCTCAAGCTCTTTCACTCTTACGTCTTAGTTACTTTATCATTGGTGCAGGTTCGGGTGAATATCACGCGTAGGGTAGAACGGAAAAACCGAGTTTCCATTTTTTCCCTATGTGATTCTTGCGGTATGTAGTCTTCCGTTGTCATGGAAAACCAATTTTTTTTTTAATTTGATCCTCTGTGTACGATGACACTGCTTTGCATAAACTAAGGAATGTTAGTTTATGCCAAATTCATTCTTAACTGGCACGTCTCGGGTAACCTCCTCTTAATTTTCGAAACCGCTACTAGGGGACGCTTTCCGGTCTATAAATTCTCGGCAATATCTTTTCTTGCACTCCTTTTCTCACTTTTTCCGCTTACTCGTCAACATGTAAATTACTCGCGGAAGAACTCCTTCTCTCTTTGGGACACGCATGAACAACAAACACACACACACACACACACACAACACACACACACACACACACACACACACACACGTACGTACGTACGTACGCACATTTCATTTCATTTTTTTTCTATGACTTTTTCCGACACCAAACTACACCTACGCAAACAATTCACTAGCTTAAATGATTTCTTCATTCATGTTCATTGTTCAGAAACACACAAGAATATTCTTTTGTTTAAGTAACTCTTGTAACCTAGAAAAGGTTGCCGAACGAGGAATAACCAAAACGGAGGTTGGAAATGAAATAGTAATCTTTATAACATCAACAAAATACAATACTCGCCAGCGGCGTGAAGTAGGTAAACCACCGCCAGTGGTGAACTACTTAGACAGCATATTACCCCCACTTACAATAGTGTCCAACGTATTTATGAGGATTGGGACACACCCATTCGCCTTCATATTTACGGTATATAACAGTAATCCTTTACTGTTGATACATTATCATTTTTTTTGTACACATATATTGTTCTTTGTTGTTTCTGTAATTTTTTACGTGGACTCATATTCCGAGTCTGCCATGTTGGTTGTGGGCATTATCTCTTAACGTATACAGCGGCCCGAAACACACGTATGATTTGTCGTTTGGACGATACATTCATCATTACAACTGGTTCTCCAAAAATGAAAATTATTAATGACTCAGCCGGAGATATGCGTGTGTGTGTAAATTTCAGAAAGTGGTACAAAATCCTGTTTATATAATAGGCATCATGTTACAACCATTCAGTTCACCTCGAATGATTTGATATGGTATCGTTGATTTCACGCACAATTTCAGTCAAGTAATACATTTGTCATTTAAGTTCTGTTTTTTTTTTTTATATTATTTTTATTAAAGATTCATATGTAGGTCTTGAACAACACAAAGCTAACACGAGTAAATAAGAAATACATTTCCGTCGGCCATTGGGCTGTGAAAACGTATTCCAAAGATTAAATTTCTTTTGTCCTTTTCCAACTGGAGAAAAAAGCGTGAGGGAGTTCACTCCCAGTTCCCTCGCAATAGGCATACATTTAAAAAAAAAATAGAATGTTCTATTATTTAAGTATATTGTTGGAAGCGGGAGGGGGGGGAGATTCTAACAAGGGAAGTAACTGAAGACATTCGTTCTCATGGCTGACATTAATTTGCAGAGTTTGACATGTGTTTCAGCCTGGAGCAAAAGGAAAAGCAGCAAGAAATTAAAGAGAATTTTCTTTTCCTCGTAAAGCATTCTTGAAATAACGCTTCGAGATAAGGAGATTAAAACCAAAGAATAGGAAAGCAAGAATGATAAATAAAACACACAAACACAGATAGGCGGAAAGACACACACATACACCCAGACGTATATGTATGTGGTCTGAAAGTTTGAGAAAATTGAACAGAATGATTAATTACTTCATCTGGTGAGTTCGCAATCATTTTACGTGTATCGCCAGATATTTTGTCCATCTCCTGAAATCACTCCACCAGAAAAATAAGTAACTGATTTTCAATAAACTGTTTTTTTTAGGAAGCCATTTACGAACTTAATCCTCTCAATTAATAGGTTTAATACCTCCTTGCTTATTGTTCCTTTACTAAATGAAGCATTTTCATTATTATTATTTTATTACTAGTTTTACTCCATTTTATTATTGTTGCATTTTAGATGAAACTTTTTCACTATTATTATTTTATTACTAGTTTCACTTCGTCTTATTATTGTTGCTTTTTAGATGAAGCATTTTCAATATTATTATTTTATTACTAGTTTTACTCCGTCTTATTATTGTTGCTTTTTAGATGAAGCATTTTCACTATTATTATTTTATTACTAGTTTTACTCCATCTTATTATTGTTGCTTTGTAGATGAAGCATTTTTACTATCATTATTTTATTACTAGTTTTACTTCTTATTATTGTTGCTTTTTAGATGAAGCATTTTCACTATTATTATTTTATTACTAGTTTTACTTTATTTTATTATTGTTGATTTTTAGATGAAGCATTTTCATTATTATTATTTTATTACTAGTTTTACTCCATCTTATTATTGTTGCATTTTAGATGAAACTTTTTCACTATTATTATTTTATTACTAGTTTCACTTCGTCTTATTATTGTTGCTTTTTAGATGAAGCATTTTCAATATTATTATTTTATTACTAGTTTTACTCCGTCTTATTATTGTTGCTTTTTAGATGAAGCATTTTCACTATTATTATTTTATTACTAGTTTTACTCCATCTTATTATTGTTGCTTTGTAGATGAAGCAATTTTACTATCATTATTTTATTACTAGTTTTACTTCTTATTATTGTTGCTTTTTAGATGAAGCATTTTCACTATTATTATTTTATTACTATTTTTACTTTATTTTATTATTGTTGATTTTTAGATAAAGCATTTTCACTATTATTATTTTATTACTGGCTTACCCCTCTAATACAGTGTTATGATATGAGTGCATAGGATTAATACAAATATAATTTGTCACATAATTCATTAACGTTATATTCAGTTTCTTAGTTTAAATTGCTTTAATTGTTCAATCCACTCTTCTGGAGGTTTCAACAAACGACTCGGTTTTTCTCATTTTGATGTAATTATATTATGCGCTAGTTGGGGTGCGCTTATTATAGGTGTTAGGTTATTTTTTTCTATTTTTGTGTGTGTCTGCGTGTCTGTGACTGCCTGTGTGTATTTGTGTATATATGATTCGTCCTTGTGCTGTCGATTTCACTAAACCAGAGTTTATCAGTTTTCCTCCTTTTTGTCACTATCTGTTCCAAGGATTAAACTCACAACTGCCAGATAACTTGATTCGCTTAACCAGTTTTCTATCCACTACACGATAAGTTCTTGTAAGTGTATGCTTTGGTTCATAGCATTTCTTTTTTCTTTTTCTTTTTTTTTTACGTAATCCTTCAACTCCCTGTTTTGTCGTCCATTTACGCAAGGAATTTAAAAAAAAAGTCAATCAGAAACCACTCCACTATATTTCCCAAGAAGTCATGGCATTTCACAGATATTTCCTGTCTCGATAGTTAGACTGACCAGTATGACAAGATCAAAATGACAGCCAATTTCCAAAACAAACTCAAGGTCGTCTTTAAGTGTGGGAAAAGTTGGTTTGTTAATTTTAACGCCCCCAAAACTAAATTTCTCCCCATTAATCACCTGTGAGACGCGTCTCTGCCTTTCATCAGCATGGCTGATGCTAACCTCCAAGAATATAACTCGCTGCGCCTTCTCGAGCTAACGTTCTCTGTTGACATGAAGTAGAAAGACTATATTGAATCCATTGCTAAGTCAGCTGCTAAGAAAGTTGGTTCACTGTGTCCTGCGAAACAATGTTTCTCTTCCGAATCTTGTATATCTATAAGTCTACCATTCGCCCACGCTTAGAATATTGCTGCTACATATCGTCTGGTGCTTCTGCTATTTACTATGATCGTGATAGAAGCCAAAGAAGAATCAGTAATATTATTAGTCCTGATCTGGCAACTCGGTTTCAGTCTCGTTCCCATCGCCGTAAGGTTGCCTCTCTGTGTCTTTTCTTTAAATTCTTTCATGGTACTTGTTCGGTTGAGCTCTTCGATATGGTACTGAGATTTTTTGAATTTAAGCGCAGTACTAGACTAGTGTCGAGATCACACCAATTGATAGTTGAGCTGGCTAGATGTAGACGTAAGTTATATGCTAACAGTTTCTTTTCTCACACTTCTCGCTTGTGTCTCCATTCTTTCCAGCCAACTTTAATCTGCAAAAATTTCAATGCAATGTCAAGCACTATCTACTGCCCACCTGATTACTCTTTTCTCTTCTCTCTTGCTATTCATGCTTCTGTTCCTAATTCTTCCACACCCTGTAACCGCTTGTTTCTTAGTGGCTTTACTGCTTTGCATGGGTTGATACCGATTAAAAAAAGAGAGTAAAGAAGCGGAAACCGTAAAGAATAATGAAGAGATATAGTATTTAAAAAAGAAAATGCAATAATCAATCACTCCACTATATTTCCCAAGAAGCCATGAAATTTCACAGATATTTTCTGTCTCGATAGCAATATTGACTAGTTCGACAAGGTCAAAATGGCAGCCTATTTCAAATACGACCTTAAGTCCAACATTAAGTGGAACAAAAGATGCCTTGTTAATTTTAACGCCTTCAAAACTAAACTTCTCTCAATTAATCATCTGAGAGACCCGTCTTTGCCTACCATCAGCATGGCTGATGCTAACCTCCAGGAAAGATACTCGTTGCGTCTTCACGGGCCTTTTCAGGCCTTCTCGGGCTAATGTTTTCTGTTGACATGAAGTGGAAAAAATTAAAAGCTATATCAACCACTATATATTGTCCCCCTGATTAGTCTTTTCTCTTCCCGCTTGCTATTAATGCTTCTGTTCCTAATTCTTCTACATCCTGTGACTCCTTGTTTCTTAGTGGCTTTACTGCCTTGCATGGGGTGATACCGATCAAAAAAAAAAAAAAGTAAAAAGGAAACCGTAAAGAATAATTAAGAAATATGGCATTTAAAAAAGAAAAGGCAAGCAGAAACCATCCCCCAAATATTTTTCAAGATATTAAGAATTAACGGAGGGCAACGATAACCAAAGTCCTCAAGGGGCATGCTTGTAGCGTAACAATTATCGCACAGTACAAATTCCCGCTTAGTTTGTTGAGTTTAGTTTTGCACAAATGACCCTTCTAAAGGCATGAATCCATTTCTTTTCCTAGTAAGGGTAAAAAAAAAAAGACATAATGAAAACTTATTCCCATAAAGAACACCTGGCAAAAAAGCCTACGTGCGGCAAAAATACCTCCGTGCCCCTTCAGGACGTAGGCGAACATGGCTCTCCACTTCCTCCTACCCCTTGTAGCTCTCAATAAGTTTTGTCCCTTAGCTAATTCCCCCAGGCCATGTTCTGTCATCTACTTGGTTAATCCCGTTATGCATTGCTTTCCCTTGTCTCTCTTTCCCTCTATTCGACCTGTGAGTATCAGATTCTCTAATCCCTCTTTTCTCATTATGTGTCTCAGAAATTTTATCTGCCTCATCCTGATGTTAATTATAAGCTTCATCCTCGTTTGCATCCTCTCCAAAACCTCATCGTTGCTCCCACGCTCGGTCTATGATATCCTCAGCATGCTTCTGTACAACTACACCATTGCTACTAATGTCTTCTCATTATGTGGGAGTTATTTCTGCCGCATCCTGTATAAGACCGAATTTTATTGTCGGAATCTTTGTGCAATTTTAAGAAGAAAAATGGCGAAATTTGTTATATAAAAATTAAGGAGTGTGCGTTCAATAGAAAGTGTAATATGTGGGGTTAAAGAACACTGAATGTTCTGCTACAAATTTCGTACCAAATATTTGCGTGACAGGGTTTTCGAAAATATGCAATATGAACAACAAACACTGAGCTTGTCTCTATTTGAATCCAGATTCGCGACTTGCATTGTCAAAGACAAAACCCCGCACTGCACTTTTAGTTGCCAAAAGAGAGAAGTGGAGAGCCATGATCACCGACACCCTACACGATAAGTTCTTGTAAGTGTAGAAAGAGGCAGCTGAAGTGTCTGGAAACATCACCGAAGTTTAGCAACGTTGAGTCGGCTCAGTGACTAAAAACGTAACCGTTTGTGAATAACAGGTGCCGTAAGTTTGGATGTGCGGTCTCATGTGGAGATGTGGTTCTACAGAAGCATGCTGAGGATATCACATTTTACAACTGAAATGGCTAGATATAACCGAAAGATAAATCACCCCACTATATTTCTCAAGAAGCCATGGAATTTCGCAGATATCTATATTTATTAATTCTTCATATCTTGGAAAATATAGTGGAATAGTTTCTGATTGCTTTTCTTTTTTTAAATTATCTCTTGACATTGCAAATTCTTCTTTGGATTTTGTCAAGCGTCTCTAATAATACAAGAGGAGCACTGGACCATATATCCGAAGCATAGACGAGTGGTAGACTTATTATATCGAGAAATATCTTCTTCAGTTTTGGGGAATTCGTTTAATGATAGATACAACATTTTACGATGCCATTAAGAATATAGTACATAATTAAATTAATTTAGGAACTTTATCTCATTAAGAATTCGATATAATAATATAATCGGCGGCAGACGAACATAATTTTATTATTATTATTATTAAACTTCACCCAGTACAAATTTCGATTCTTGGGAAAAAAAAGCAACTTTCGCCGTACAGTCGAATGAAATATGGAGGAAATGCGAGTGAGTCGACTCCGTGGATGTAGCATTTGTGCAAAGCAGTAAACATTTTCACTGGTGCAACTAATGAATGAATCTCATCTAAACATTTTCTTTATACTCTTTTCACCGCAAGCAAGGCAATTAAGCCACTAAGATGCAATGGGGGTTTACTAAGTGTTAGAGAATATAAGAACAAAAACACTATTAAGGAGAGAGAACAATAAAAGAACAAGTATTAAGAAGACAGAAGATAATGATTGACATTGCATTTAAATTTTTGAAGATCAACCTCGACTTCAAAGCAAGAATCCGGAAGATAGTTCCACAAGCGAGAAGTGCGATAGAAGAAACTATTAGTATAGAACATTCGATTACATCTAGCCATTTCAATTGTAAATTGATGAGACCTTTTTGCCAATCTAGTACTGCGTTTAAATTCATAAATTCCAGGTATCATAGAGGGAAGTTCATCAGAAAAACTACCATAAAAATATTTATAGAAAAAGGCAAAGGGAAGCTACATAAGGGCGGTGAGAAAGTGACTGAAGCCGATATGCCAGGTCAGGAACAATAACATTGCAGATTCTTCGTTGGATTTTGTCAAGAATCTATAAATATACAACAGGAGCACCGGACCATATATTCGAAGCATAGACTTATCCTTATGTAAGATAGATTCGAGTTGGAAAAATTGGCTTGGAAATGACAACAGAAATTGTGTTTGTCGGTAAGAGGCTGTAGGGTGAAAAATATATCATTTCCCATATGGCAGCGTAAATAATTTTGAACTTTGTCAAGGCCGGAAAATGAACATTTGGTACCTCCAGCCCAGAGTTGGCACTAATACTTTATCTTTTGTCTTTATTGATTCATTGATTAGTTTTTTGACGGTTTATCAACCTTTTGCAGTTTATTTAATGCGGTAAATTATTTTTAGATAGTATGAATGTTTAGGTGATAATAATAAATCTACTGATACAAGTCCTACTAATTAACCCATAGCTGGGGAGAGAATAGGCGGATTCATACAATTTTCCAATGGTGTTTGTGTGTCAGAGAATATAACGAACACGACTGGAATTGGAACGCGGCTCCCCGATTTCCAGTTTCGAGCTGTTATTCATTAAACCGACCGCACATCCAAGCTTACGACACCTGTTATTCACAAACGGTTACACATTTAGTTACTGAACTGACTCGACGTTGCTTAACTTCTGTGATGTTTCGTGAACCGGCGTTTCAACGTGATATAAGCATAAACCTCATTATTGGTCAGATCTGACTCGTGTAAAAGTAGAGCCTGGCAAGGGCAGTCGGGTACTTTCTGGAGCAATACAAACGGACGACCATTTTCCCCACAATCTTTAACGATGGATCGTATAGATGTGTTTCACTTGAAGTCTTGGGCGAATCTGAGTCCCGAATAGAAGTTTTTAATTTTTATTTCAATATACATTTTACAGCATACTTCGCAAGTGCAATGAACTTTTAGCAAAACGAAAATTTAATTTAAAACAATTATCAAATTTAAGTTAAGTATTTAATAATTTTTTACGTCTACCTATGTTTTATAGACTACGCAAAGGCGTTCGACAAAGTACGACACAAGAATCTGTTGGAACTGATCAGCAACCTTGATATATTCGGGAAAGATATCAGAATAATCAAGAACCTAGACTGGCAGCAAACGGCATGCATGTACATTGGGAAGGGGTTCAGCGAATATACAAAAATAGAAAGGGACGTAAGGCAAGGATGTGTCTTCTCGCCGGATTTATTCAACCTATACAGCGAGACATTTCTGAGAGAATTGGAAATCCTACCTGGATTCAGCATTGGCGGCCACAATCTTACCAACATTTGATACGCAGTTGACACAGTACTGATAGCAGATACGGAAAAGAAACTATAAAACCTCCTACAGAAGTTAGCGAAGGAGAGTGAGAAGAAAAGACCAAGCATAAACTACAAGAAGACAGAATGCATGGTCAGCAGTAAAAGGATGAGCCCGAAATGCGATTTGCAGGTCGGGTACACTACAATCAAGCGGGTGCGGAAGATTAAATATCTGGGAAATGTTTGGACGGAGGACGGTAAGTGCGACGCGGAGATCCGAAGACGGATTGGGATGGCCAAGGACGCATTCCAAAAGCAGGGCAGAGTATTACAAGATATGAGCATTTCTTTGGTAGCAAAGAACAGCGTACTGAGCTGTTAAGTAACATCTGTCCTTCTTTACGGCAGCGAATGTTGGACGATTTCCTCAAAGATTAAGAAGAGACTCGAGGCGACGGAGATATGGTTCTACAGAAGGATGCTAAGGATATCGTGAACCGATCGTGTGAGCAACGATGAGGTTTTAGAAAGGATGCAAACAAGGAGGAAGCTGATACTTAACATCAGGAAGAGTCAGGTGAAACTTCTGAGACACGTAATGAGAAAGGAAGGCCCGGAGAATCTGATACTCACAGCCCGAATAGGGGGAAAGAGAGACAAGGGAAAGCAACGCATAACATACCAAGCGGGATTAAGGAAGTGGGTGACAGAACGTGTTTTGAGGGAGGTGGCAGTGGGACGAAACTTATTGCGAGCTGCAAGAGATAGGCGGTTGTGGAGAGCCATGGTCGCCTACGTCCTGAAAGGACACGGCATATAAAAATAAAATGTAATAATTTTATATTTTGGTGTCTAAACCTTTTTCAAACATCCATATCAGTGCAGCAGATATAGGAGTTCCACTTGACATAAGAAATAAAGAAAAGTATGTACGAAAAAGAAAAAAATAAGAATTACTCCCTGTGGGCGAATACCGTCAGATGGTGTTAAGAATGGGGATATTTCTATAAAAGATATTTGATTTGAGTAAAAAATGCGAGCAAAGAAATTCCTGGCTTCCGAAAACACCGACAGCTGTGTGTGTTACCCGATTTATTTTCAGGCTAAGATTCCATTTAGTTGGGCTTCGTATTTTTGTTATATCAATCTGATAATCAAGGTAGAGGAAACGATAGGCTACAGGGGGAAAAAAAGGACTGTGACAAAATGCTGGAACAGGAAAGGGAAGGCGAACGTGGAAAGTGTCTAGCAATCGTTGCAGGTGCTACAGTTTCTCTGACGGTGTTGTGGAGAAGGGTAGGAGATAAGAAAATGAAGAAGGAAGAGAGTTTGTAGAGAATTGCTTGTGGTGCAGGAGAGGGGGTGTTTGATTTTTTTTAATGACAACAAAAAATTGGAAACTATATCGAAAGACTTCCCTAAAGCTTGTCCAGCTGTGTTGAAATGATAAACAATGCTGATTGCTAAACACGAACACAGATATTATGATCTCTCTCTCAATCTCTCTCTCAATCTCTCTCTCTCTCTCTCTCTCTCTCTCTCTCTCTATATATATATATATATATATATATATATAGAGAGAGAGAGAGAGAGAGAGAGAGGAAGAGAATGAGATATATATATATAGATGTGCGGTTCTTTATCTATCCATCTATGACAGTATTTTTCTATATACTTATATGCGTATGCATATCTATTTATCTCTCTCTCTCTCTCTCTCTCTCTATCTATCTATCTATCTATCTATCTATTTGTGACCGTCTGTTCGTATCTATGTATATGCATGTGCATACACTATCTATCTATCTATCTATCTATCTATCTATCTATCTCTATATATATATATATATATATATATATATATATATATATATATATATATATACATCTATGACAGTCACTTCCTATCTATCTATCTATCTATCTATCTATCTATCTATCTATCTATCTATCTATCTATGTATCACAGTCACTTCCTATCTATCTATCTATCTATCTATCTATCTATCTATCACAGTCACTTCCTATCTATCTATCTATCTATCTATCTATCTATCTATCTATCTATCTATCACAGTATTCTCCTATATACCTATATGCGTATGCATATCTATCTATCTATCTATCTATCTATCTATCTATCTATCTATCTATCTATCTATCTATCTATCTATCTATAAACGTGTGCATACACTATATACTTTAAAGAACATAACGTACAGGCATACATACAGTGAAATTGATACCAATATCCTTGATAAAATGTTTCTCCGACTTTTCTTTTTAAACAACGGTAAACGAGTCTGCTACCAATAATTTAAAATTAATTTTCTGCCAGAATTCTTCACACAGATAAATCTTAAATGCGCGAAGGTTTCTGGACGTCTCTTGTCCGCCTCAAACTGTATCAATCGACGTTAGTGTCAGTTATTGTCAAACTCTCGGCTATCTTTTAGACAAGACCAAGTGAACATTTTCCACATGCTCTCACACGGAAAATTTTCGTCGGAACTGGGGCCAAATCGAGGTCACCTGCCAAATTCATATTTTTCATATAGAAAAAAAAACAAAACAAACAAACTGAGCGAATACTCCGAACGTGGCATACGTGATCCATGTCTTCACCAATAAGTCAGTCATACCACCCCTTATACAGAGCAAAAAACAAACTTGCTGCGAAAATGCAAAAAAAAAAAAAAAAAAAAAAAATCCCCGACGACCATATGCACAATTCACTATAAGGTTAGGACCTTGGGCAATAATGGCTCGCCAAAAGTTCTTATTCTATCTAGTTCTTGCTAAAGGTTCTTTTTTCTTTTTGATATCTCTCTCTTAATTCCTGTTCTGTCAACCATTTACCAAGCTCTGTAGACTGGCTATGCGCTGATAGCCTTTATTTTCTTTTTTTTTTTTTTAGCAAATCACCCCAAGCAAGGCAGTAGTGTCACTAGCATGCAAGGGGGTTACAGGGAGTGAGAGTAAAGAGAAAAAGATTTGGAAAAGGATAAAGAGAAGGACAGGGATCAAGTCAAGACATCTCCTCCTGCCTTCAATTTGTCCCGTGAATATAAAATTCTCTTTTCTGTTTCCATTTTCTCTAAAACTTCGTTGTTACTCACATATTTAGTTGATGGTATTTTCAGCATTCTTATAGAGAACCTAAATTACGGTTGTTTCAACTCACTTCTTTATATATAAAGGGATGAATAAAATATGCGTTATATATAAAGAGATGAAGAAAATATGCGTTATATATGAAGAGATGAAGAAAATATGGGTTATATATGAAGAGATGAAGAAAATATGCGTTATATATGAAATGAAGAAAATATGCGTTATATATGAAGAGATGAATAAAACATGCGTTATATATGAATAGATGAATAAAATATGCGTTATATATGAAGAGATGAATAAAACATGCGTTATATATGAAGAGATGAATAAAATATGCGTTATATATGAAGAGATGAATAAAACATGCGTTATATATGAATAGATGAATAAAATATGCGTTATATATGAAGAGATGAATAAAACATGCGTTATATATGAATAGATGAATAAAATATGCGTTATATATGAAGAGATGAATAAAACATGCGTTATATATGAATAGATGAATAAAATATGCGTTATATATGAAGAGATGAATAAAATATGCGTTATATATGAAGAGATGAATAAAACATGCGTTATATATGAAGAGATGAATAAAACATGCGTTATATATGAAGAGATGAATAAAACATGCGTTATATATGAAGAGATGAATAAGAAATGAACAAAACATGCGTTACATATGAAGAGGTGAATAAAACATGCGTTATATATGAAGAGATGAACAAAACATGCGTTATATATGAAGAGATGAATAAAACATGCGTTATATATGAAGAGATGAATAAAATACGCGTTATATATGGAGAGATGAATAAAATACGCGTTATGAACCTAAGAGGAAAAAATAGGAGAGCGAAGATTATGAGGATAAGGAGGATAGATAATGATTGACCCTAGATTTGAATTAGGATTGTAGTGTTCGATTCTTAAGAAGAAGCTGTCTGAGAGGCATTTCCTTCTTAGCAATGGAATTGTGGGAATTATTTAGTTGTAAATATACAGTCGTTTTTTTACTACATAGATAAACTAGTCAGTAAACAATAGAAGATTATGGGAAGGATGTGTGGGAGCAGAACTTTACTTTAAAAATATACGCACACAGACTCACACAATCATAGATCCTTGTTTAAAAGATAGTCAATGAAATCCTGTTGGTAATTTGGATGTCAAGACCGACCAGGCTGCTCAGTGACACTTAGGTAACTTCGAGTACTTACCAGGGTGCCGGGATCTTAATCCATTAGATGCAATTTTAAAAAAATATATTGGCACATCTGCTCTCAAGATGCTCAATAAAGTAAGAGTGTTTCTTTCCTCTCCAACGCTGCTTGCCAGAAAGAAGCTGAGGTTAAAAAATGAAAAAAAAAATGTCAATACTTTTTTCAATCGTGCTGGGGTCCGCTAAACAAAACAGAAAGAAAATGTGCACTATACTTTCTATGCATCTATCTAACTTCCGGTTTCAAATGATAATGATCTTAGTTAGAATAAAAGCAATTTCCTGGTGTGATCATTTATGTCTGACATTATTTTTTGGCCTTGGAAACGGAAAAGACTCCAGGAGATGAATAAACAAAGTTTCTATTGTGGAATGGGCAAAGGCTTTTGTGCGTGGGTAGACTACTTCGTAGCACATTATTTACATTATTCATACTATTGTCCTCATCTTTGTCGCCATATTTATCACAACGTTTCGGCCGTTGTACGCTCCGGCCTTCTTCAGGTGGTTGGAATGTCGAACTGAACCCTTTATTTCGCTCATTTGGGTAGACTGTTCTAGTTCCACGTGCCATGCTTAATGGATGTCAGTTATCAGCTATCTCCTGTTAATTCCCCTCTCCAAGTTCTCCACTGCCTTAACCGGGTATTGAACTCACACTCTTTGGGTCCTATTACTGGATCTAACTAACGCCTTTATCCACTGTGCCATGTGTTCTTGAGGACACAAGATGAAGATATTGCATTTAAATTTTCCAAAATATTCATACAGATCTCCTCTAGGACACATGGCACAGTGGATAAAGGCATTAGTTAGATCAAGTGACAGGACCCAAAGAGTGTGAGTTCAATTCCCGGTTAAGGCAGTGGAGAACTTTCAGAGGGAAATTAACAGGAGATAACTGATAACTGACATCCATTAAACATGGCTCGTGGAACTAGAACAGGATACCCCAATGAGCGAAATAAAGCGTTCAGTTCGACATTCCAACCACCTGAAGAAGGCCGGAGCGTACAACGGCCGAAACTTTGTAATAAATATGGCGACAAAGATGAGAACAATAGTCCGAATAATGTACATAATACCTCATCTCAGAAATATAGGCAGATACTTTGTAGCAGTACTTTGTTATTTTTGGTGGGGATGTAAATTGAGTGGTTCGGAGTTCGATTCCAGGAAACACTTATACTTTCTTGGTCGTCTTGGGAGCAGATGTGCCAAGATTTTTTTAAATCGCATCTAACAGATTAAGATCTCTGCACTCTGGTCGGTACTCAATCAAATTTACCTAAAGTGTTGCTGTGCGGCCCGGTTGCTACTGACATCCAAATTAGCAACAGGATTTCCCAGACTATCTTGTAAACAAGGATCTGTGATTTTTAAATAACTTTTGTCTTCATACCTCCTTAGAATCTTTTATTGTTTACTGACTAGTATGCCCATGTCATAAAAAACGACAGTATGCTATTTGAAGCTAAAACCCACCTCGCTGCGCCCACAAGGTTGAATCAACCTCATTCCACCCTTTATTCCATTGGTAAGTCTAGCGTCAATCATTATCTATGCTCCTTATCCTCATGATCAGTCGACAATTGGAATATCCTTTTCTCAAGTAATGCTCGACATTGTACACCTCTTGGCCTCTGTTCTATCGTCGGATACTGAGACTCTAAGGTCAGGCGTGCAAGGTATAATGAACTTTTAAGGAGAATAGGATGTATAAATAAATATATGCTACCTATTCGCAATAAAAGTATCTGAACTGCTTACATTCAAATCATACAGGTGATGCTCATTCTGTGGCGTTAGAAATAACCAAAAAAGTTACTGCTACAAAGTATCTGTCTATATTTCTGAGATGAGGTATTATGTACATTATTCGGACTATTGTCCTCATCTTTGTCGCCATATTTATTACAACGTTTCGGCCGTTGTACGCTCCGGCCTTCTTCAGTATCTGTCTATATTTCTGAGATGAGGTATTATGTACATTATTCGGACTATTGTCCTCATCTTTGTCGCCATATTTATTAAAACGTTTCGGCCGTTGTACGCTCCGGCCTTCTTCAGGTGGTTGGAATGTCGACTTGAACCCTTTATTTCGGTCACTGGGGTAGATTGTTCTAGTTCCACGTGCCATGTTTAATGGATGTCAGTTATCAGTTATCTCCTGTTAATTTCCCTCTGAAAGTTCTCCACTGACTTAACCGGGTATTGAACTCACACTCTTTGGATCCTGTCACGGGATCAAACTAATGCCATTATCCCCTGTGCCATGTGTCCTAGAGGAGATCTGTGTATGAATTCTTTTGAAAAAATTAAATGCAATATCTTTATCTTCTGCCCTCAAGGACACATGGCACAGTGGATAAAGGCGTTAGTTATTTATCATTAATAATTTCACCCTAAGCGCGCGTGGGTTACAGGGAGTGAAAGTGAGAGAGGAGACTGATAATAGGGAGGATTTAAGAAAGGACACAAGATGAAGATAGATGATGACGAGAGACTTGCATTTAAATTTTCCCCAAAATTCATGCACAAATGTCCTCCAGTGGATAAAGGCGTTGGTTAGATCCAGAGACTAGAATTAAAGAGTTGTGAGTTCAATACCAGGCCACGGCAGAAGTGAACTAAAACTTAAAGGGAAATAACTGAGACATCCAGAAGAGGCATGGCACGTGGAACTAGAACAATCTACCCCTGTGGACGAAATAAAGGGTTCGGTTCGAAATTTCAATCACCTGAAGAAGGCCGGAGCGTACAACGGCCGAAACTTTGTGAATATGGCAATGAAGATGAAGATAACAGTCCGAATAATGCAAGTAATCCTAATACCTCATATCAGAGGTATAGACAGAAAAGTGGGACTATTTTCATTTTGTGACGGAGATAAATAGGGTAGCCACGTGTTACGCATTTTGAGAATTTATTATTCTTTTTTTAAAAATTACTCGTAAATTTTGCATTTTTTTTTAAATAAAAAGAAGAAAACTGTACTTAAATGGATGGAATACGTGCGAAAAGTAATTCTTTCTTTGTTAAATCATTTCACCCCAAGCAAGAGGCAGGGGCTGAAAGAGAGTAAGAAGAATTTAATGAGAGGAGGTAATGAAAAGAACAATAAAGAAAAACAGGATTCAGGAAGACAGAAGATGGCGATTGACGCTGCATTTACATCTTTGATGATTGTAAGTGGCAGGGGAGCAAGAAATTGGAAAAAGAGTACCACGGGTAAGAAGTGCGAGAGAAGGAACTATTAGAATAAAACTGACGGTTGCATCTAGCTAGTTCATCTCTAAAACGGTCAGACCGTGTCGCCAATCTAGAAACATGCTTAAATTCATTCAGCCGATGTACAAAGGAGAAGAGTTCATCAGAACAATTGTCCTGAATATATTTGTTGAAAAGGCTGAGGGTAGCCACGTCACATCGGTGGGAAAGTGATTGAAGTCTAGATGCCAGTTTAGGATCGATTGCATTACAGATCTTTCTTTGTCAAGAATCTCGAGATATATAGACGGAGCACCAGACCAGGTATGTCAGCAGTATTTAATGCATGGGCGAACGGTAGATTTTTTTGTTTCTTTCCTTCTCTTTTTGTTTCTTTCTTTCTTTACCGTTTTATTTCCATCTTCTTTCTTTCTTTCTTTCTTTCTTTCTTTCTTTCTTTCTTTCTTTCTTTCTTTCTTTCTTAACGCTTAAAATTACCAAACTGATTTACAGACCTGTCTTGGAATGCTGTCAAAAATCTCGAGATATACAGAAGGTGTAGATATAGCAACAATATTCAATCCATGATCGAATGGTAGATTTATAGAATGGTAGATTTCTTTCTTTCTTTTCTTGTCTCGTTGTTTCTTTCTTTCTTTACCGTATTATTCCTCTCTTCTTTCTTTCTTTCTCGTGTTATATATATATATATATATATATATATATATATATATATATATATATATATATATATATGTTTATATTTCTTTCTTTCTTTTATTACACGCTTAAAATTACCAAACTGATTTACAGATCTTTCTTTAAATTTCGTCAAGAATCTCGAGATACACAGTTGTGGAACCAGACCAGATATAGCAGCAATATTCAATGCATGGGCGAATGGTAGATATATAGAATGGTAGATTTCTTTCTTTCTTTCTTTCTTTCTTTCTTTCTTTCTTTCTTTCTTTCTTTCTTTCTTTCTAGTTTTATTTCCATCTACCCGCTCTCTATATTTCATTCTTTCCCGTATTATTTAAAACTGCCTTTCTTTCTTTCTTTCTTTCTTTCTTTCTTTCTTTCTTTCTTTCTTTCTTGCTTGCTTTCTTTCTTGTTTGCTTTCTTTATTGCCTTTTTTCTTTCTCGTTTTAATTCCATCTTCCTGCTCTCTATCATTCATTCTTTCCCGTATGACTTACATCTTTCTTTCTTTCTTTCTTTCTTTCTGTCTTTCTTTCTTTTTTTCTTTCTTTCTTTTTTTCTTTCTTTCTTTCTTTTTCGTTTTTATTTCTATCTTCCCGCTCTCTATCTTTCATTCTTTCCCGTATTATTTACATCTTTCTTTCTTTCTTTCTTTCTTTCTTTCTTTCTTTCTTTCTTTCTTTCTTTCTTTCTTTCTTTCTTTCTTTCTTTCTTTCTCGTGTTATTTCCACCCCTCTTTGTTTCTTTCATCTCTTAACGCTTAAAATTACTAAACTGATTTCATTCAACATTGTGTATCCATAGATCTTTAGTTGGGAATCCGTCCACTGGCTTCACGGCTCCTTACACCTCTTCACGGCATGCAATGGCACTTTCGTATCTGTGGGTCTGCGATCCCTGAATTAGATTTTAAGTAAAAACCTAACGCAGACAATAAAATGAATCACAAATGTAAATATAAAATCCAATCCTACTTCTCGTTAATGATTTTTGTCAAAATGTGGCGCCTTCATGCTGACAGCGATCCTAAGATACACGTGTGGTTTGAAGCGATTCTTAAGTTTTGTCTTGATTGACAAAAGTCAACTGAATCCAGGTTCCCGCAAGTTTGGAATGGGGACATGGAGTGTTTTTCCTCTACGCTTTTGGAACATATGTCGCGCCCCGCAACCCCACCAATGTCTTGCTTTCAATGTGCATTTCAAGAGCTAGATTTGTCATCAGACCAATAATAACTTCCTGCTTCTCTTCATCATCTGTCATATTCTAAAAATTGTAGGAATATGGATTAAGGATCTACTCCTCTGAAATTTTCAGGCCTCCAGCAGCGAAATATCCATCAAACTGACAGCATTTTGAAATAAGACGTAATTTTTTCACGCACACTAGGTGTTATGCATCCAACGTCATCAATGCTGAGCGATGAATGATCATTCAAGCCACTTAAGTGCCCAGCGAAATTCTATCCTCCACCGATTCGAGATACGAGCACTCTAAGTTACGTAACCCTGGATTAGAATATAAGTAAAGATGTTTTAATTCTAACCTTTTTTATAGTTCTCTTTTCTCAGGATATATACTCGCAAATATATATATATATATATGTGTGTGTGTCTGTGTGTGTATATATATATATATATATATATATATATATATATATATATATATATATATATATATATATATATTGATGCATGTTTCATGAAATAATATAGACAAGTTTTGTCTATTTATTTGGTCTTGTGTGATGTCATGAGCTGCGTCGCGATTTTCGCTTCCATCGTTTCGTATGCACGAATTTTGCCTTTCTTGGAAATCTTCCATGCAAACAAAAACAGACTATCATTGTTGTTTTGTCCGTGTATTCGTTAATATATTGTAATGTAATTGTCATATTTGATAATGGCTTATGTAAGCCGAAGGCTCAGATAGGATTAAAAAATATGTATCAATATGGTGATCATCTTTCGTCTTTTAATGATAATGTTATTAAGCTTATCACACGATACGAAAAGAATTTACATAAAATAAATGGACAAAACTTGTCTATATTATTTAAAGAAACATGCACCAATGAAAGAATAATGCTTCCTAAATACGCACACACACACAATATATATATATATATATATATATATATATATATATATATATATGAGTAACGAAAATCTTGCTAATCCGTATGGATAATCCCAAAGAGCTCAGTGTTAAATCAGAGCGATTAGTTTAATTGAATGAAAACAGATAACTTTAAGTGATCCTTAAAGTTGTCTGTTTTCAGTAAATTATATATATATATATATATATATATATATATATATATATATATATTAACTGTGATACAGCGGAACAGTCTATCTGTGGATGACTAGATGAGTGACCACTTGGGAATAACAGATGTTGTAATGTTGCTGGTGGTGTGATGGATAACAGCTCGGAATTGTTAAGTTGGGTTCGTTAAAGTCACTTACGTGCAAATACACTTAAGAGAGGTGTGAATCCCGCACTTCTCCACCTGCTATGATTATTACATTCCACCACTATAGAAAAAAATCTTACATTTTATAAATATTTTCTGGCTTTAAATAACCTACAAAGGGTTGATAAAGCGTAAAGATTGGATCAATCAATAAAATAGATTATTTTTTAAGAGCAAACATGTTATTTTCCGTCCTGGGTATGACGATAAACTACTCCCACGTCCAGGGTAAGACTATAAACTACGTCCAACAGCAAGGCCTCTGATCAGAAGGCTTTGAGGACCGTGGAACACCTCTTAATTGCTGGTGTTCCCAGGTCCACTCTGACCCGGGGAGGTAGCACCTGTTATGGTCCCAGCTATGGGCAAATAGTTAACCCCGAAACTGAGATAAAAAGCATTATGAAAGTGTAAAAATAGGTCTTTATACCAGAAATACTTTGGAAAAAATTATTACCAGAAATAAATCTTTGAAGAAAAAAAATATTACCAGTCATACGCTTTTGAAAATAATATAACTATGCAATTTTGAGGAAAATTATTACCAGAAATAGTTTTTTGACAAAACAAAAATATTACCACGAAAAAATGTTGTCGGCATTAAATGACCCATTGAAGTTGACCACGAAAAAATGTTGTCGGCATTAAATGACCCATTGAAGTTGATATGCTCTAAAACAAATCAAACGAAACCAAACGTTTTTTTTAAAGATGAAAACCCAAGGAATATCGATTTACTAAGCGTAAATTTGATGTGACCCAAGGCCGAATTTATAGATCACCCTACAGCTGTAATTGATTGAGTAAACCAAACTTACCACTCGTTACACCACCCCGGAGTGCCCGATTGATGAAAGACTAAGGAGCTGGTAAAACTTTAAATACACTTCTAAGATATCTTTGAAATCTATCTATATCAATATTTCCCAACAATGGGCCGCATAGCCCACCAGTCGGGTACACCTTTCGGCTTACTATGCTAACGGGAGCTCAAATTTCATTTTGCATTATTATTTCATGATTAATATGATCAAAGTATATTACAGAATAAGCTTTCATTCAAATATTTTATATTTATGCCTTTCAGTCCTATTATATGTTTTGAAACTATATATATTTAATTTGTCTTTTTTGTTTTTTTAATTTTTCTCTTTCATGGACGCCATAGACTTTGGAGGCTTGTTTAGTGTTGAGGGATCTCCCCTTTTTACACAAATGGACTCACCCAAGGTATACATATACTACTGCCAGTGAATACCCGACGGTCAAGTCGGACAGTAGTAGTAAGAACGTAGAGTCGGTCGAGTATATAGACAGAGTCACACAGGGGAGAGTAGCGCAAGAGTCATAGTAACAAGCACGTAGACTCAGTAAGAAGTCATACAGCGATACGACGATATCAAAGACTATCTATATATTTGTCTACTAACCCCGCATTCCTGGAACTACTAACCTGTATTACCAGTTTGTATTATTATGTTGATACATTTATTTTCCTATATTCATTCTTGGCGTTTGTTATTATTTGATACCGGATTTATCCCGGAATCCACAACATTTAGAGACCAAGTTAATAGCATTTTAAGCTTGCTTCACATGAACTGCAGTAAAATTTTGAATATGTAAGAATTAAATATTATAAGGGAGCATCAGAATTTTAGAAATACCAAAGTGGGGCATGGCCTAAAATCGATTGGAATCCACTGAACCCTATAATACTAAAAGTCTGTGATTTCGTTCGTGCTTGTCTGGTGCTTCTGTCCCGTGCATCATGATTTACGAGTTGTTTATATCGTGAGTATTTTTATTTTAACTTTCTTCAAACAGACATTTTTTAGATTAAAATATTTTAAAGTTAAAGACAGACACAAAGAGATTCCGCTTAACTGTTTCGCCCAGTTGTTTTTAGAGTAATTATTTATACTTCAGCTTTCTTTAAACAAACAGTATTTTAAATATTAAAAAAAAACATTTTTAAGTTAATCTGATTTTAAAAAATATTTTAAGTGAATAAGATTTAAGAGTTATTTATAAAGTAAGTATTTTTAATTGAACTTTCTTCAAACAGACAATTATTTTAATGAAAACATTTTTAAGTTAAAGACAGACACAAAGAAATCCTGCTTTGCTCTTTCGACCACTTGTTTGTAGAGTAATTATTTATATTTCAACTTTCTTTAAACAAAGAGTATTTTAAATATTAAACAAATTAAAAAAAAATTTAATCTGATTTTTAAAATATTTTAAGTGAATAAGATTTAAAAATACGAGTTATTTATACAGTAAGTATTTATATTTTAACTTTCTTCAAACAGATATTTTTTTTAATTAAAATATTTTAAAATTAAAAACAGATACAAATAGATCCATCTTTGCCGTTTCCTTAGCTGTTTGTAGAGTAATTATTTATATTCATGCTTTTTTAAACAAATAATTTTTTAATATTTACATTGTTCGGACTATCATCCACATCTTTGTTGACTTATTTATCACAACGTTTGGGCCGTTGTACGCTCCGGACTTCTTCAGGTGTTTGGAATGTCGAACTAAAGCCTTTATTTCGCTCCCTGCGTAGACTGTTCTAGTTCCACGTGCCATGTCTAATGGATGTCAGTTATCAGTTGTCTCCTGTTAATTTCTCTCTCCAAGATCTCCACCGCCTTAACCAGGTATCGGACACATGGCACAGTGGATAAAGGCGTTAGATCCAGTGACGATATCTAAAGAGTGTGAGTTCAATACCTGATTAAGGCGGTGGAGAACCAAACCAGACCAATGAAGACACGAATGAATTGAAATATTAAATGCTGTAAACAATCAATAAAACGTTAAACATAAACTTGTAAACCAGACCAATGATGACACGAAAGAATTGAAATATTATATGCTGTAAACAATCAATAAAACCTTAAACATGAACTTGTAAACCAGACCAATAATGACACGAATGAATTGAAATATTAAATGCTGTAAACAATCAATAAAACGTTAGACATGAACTTGTAAACCAGACCAATAATGACACGAATGAATTGAAATATTAAATGCTGTAAACAATCAATAAAACGTTAGACATGAACTTGTAAACCAGACCAATGATGACACGGACGAATTGAAATATTTAACTAACTCATAATAAAATTAACTTTCATTTCAATTGAATTTTGAAATCAACTTCAATGTTTTATAACCTGAACCATCAGTGACCCAACGGATCCTGGCTAATCTAGTATTTTCTAATTCTGACCAACGTCGTGGCACGAGGAACGTGTAATGAATATGCTAATTTACCAAACATTATTCACCCAAATTTCTCTGCGAGCGCAGCAGTTACCTGAATTTGTTGTTTTAGTTGAAAGGTTTTTACTAGACGATCAAGTACGACTGATTTTCAAAGGAATAATTAACTAGTTAATCTCTTCTGAGCTGACCATGCATAGAAATGAATACAATATGGGAACCAGTAATAAGGAGTGCCAGAGAAAAGCGATAATAACAACAAAAATTGCAAAATGAGCTCCGATAAAAACATGCAATGATAAACAGCAAAAATTGCAATATGAGCACTGGTAAAAAATGATTGCTGAAGACATTAGGTTTATAATATCCAGAAATTCATACACAGATGTCCTCAAGGACACATGGCACAGTGGACAAAGGCGTTAGTGAAATCCAGTGACAATACCCGGTTAAGGCGGTTGAGAACTTTCAGAGAGAAATTCACAGGATATAACTGACATCCATTAAACATGGCACGTGGAAGTAGAACAGTGTACCCCAGTGAGCGAAATAAAGGGTTTGGCTGAATAAGGCCTGGGTGTGCAACGGCCGAAACGTTGTAATAAATATGGCGACAAAGATGAGGACAAGTGTTCGAATAATATAAATAATGTACATTTCTAAGATTTCGTTAACATTGGTCAAGAGTGGTGCTGTGAATATTTGCATCAACTTAATAGTAAATCTACTTTTTAAATTGTTGCAAACGTAAAGGAAAATGTGTTCATTTAAAATTCCAAAATTGAAAATATGTGATAAATCTCTGTCTATATTTTTGGGATGAGGGGTTTTCACTATGGATTTCGTTAATCGGACTGACTTCCTCATCTTGGTTGCTTTCCTGACACATGGCCGAGGCGACTAGGACGTTGGAACAGTGATTGCAAGTTCTCCCGATGTTCTGAGTTCGATCCCGAGCAAAGGCAGTGGCAGCGACAAACAAGAGCGGTGACAACGATAATAGAAGCAACAGCAGCAGCAACGATGGCGTCAAGCAGTAGTAGCAGCAGCGATGGCCTTAATGGAACGAGAACATGGTACCCCCGTAACAATAAAGGGTTGGGTTCGAAATTCCAGACCGACGGTTCCCGAGTTCGAGATGCACCTGAGGAAGGCCGGAGGATCAGACGGCCGAAACGTTGTGAGGAAAGCAACCAAGATGAGGAAGTCAGTCCGATTAACGAAATCCATAGTGATAAATCTCTGTTTTTTTTTTTTACTAAGTTTATATAATCCGCCAAATCTGCGCCCACAAATGAAAATTTTAAAAATAATTTCCATTTAACTTTCCCTACAAAGAAATGCAGAGAATTCCTAAATCAAAAGTTGTTTATTGTTGAAAAAAAAACAACACTTTTTTCACAACCCTGTTGTTAGTTTTCTTCTTAAATTGGCAAAAAGAGTCAAAGACATTGAAAAAAAAATGGGTAGGGTGGGATGCTTTCGGCTTTGGTGCTGATTTTGAGGGATTACAGAAAGGAGAAAAAAAGAAAAAAGTTGGTAGCGACGGCGATTGAGGTTACAGTACTAATTTGCAAGTTGTTTACAAATCTGTCAAGGACAGACAACTTTTGCTAGTGTGTTACTTAACCGTTCGGGGGTTGATGTCTGCAAAAGAACTAAAGAGGTTTTGCTGTATTGTAAGGCACTTAAACAGAGAAAAGTGGGGTGGGGACTTAGAAGTTTTAAAGAACATAGCAGCGGTTTCAGATTGGCGTGGGGTTTGTTATTCTTTACCCTTTCCTTTTTTTCATTTTAAAAGCAAAAAGCAGCTGTAAGGCGTCTTTAGGACAGCCTTAAATAAAGCTTGATGAAACCTAAAGGTGACATAAATCACACCCTTATGAAAGAAAAGAGAGTTAAGATCAGTTAAGAGCAGTAAGACCAACAGACAGATATATAACGATCATATATAAGATCAGTAAGACAAACAGACAGATATATAACGATCATATATAAGATCAGTAAGACAAACAGACAGACATATAACTATCAAAGATAAGATCAGTAAGACAAACAGATATATAACGATCATATATAAGATAAGTAAGACGGACAGATATATAACGATCATATATAAGATCAGTAAGACAAACAGACAGACATATAACTATCAAAGATAAGATCAGTAAGACAAACAGATATATAACGATCATATATAAGATAAGTAAGACAGACAGATATATAACGATCATATATAAGACCAGTAAGACAAACAGACAGACATATAACTATCAAATATAAGATCAGTAAGACAGACAGATATATAACGATCATATATAAGATCAGTAAGACAAACAGACAGACATACCAATCATATATAAGATCAGTAAGACAAACAGACAGACATATAACGATCAAATATAAGATCAGTAAGACAGACAGATATATAGCGATCATATATAAAATCAGTAAGTCAAACAGACAGATATATAACGATCATATATATGATCAGTAAGATAAACAGACAGACATATAACGATCATATATAAGATCAGTAAGACAAACAGACAGATATATAACGATCATATATAAGATCAGTAAGATAAACAGACAGACATATAACGATCATATATAAGATCAGTAAGATAAACAGGGTGTCCATAATGTCTCTTTACAATTTCAAAAAATTATTAAAAAAGCAAATGAACAGACAAATATGTGGAAATTGTTACAAAATGAAGAGTAGATATTGAAGTTTTTTTTTAACTAACTTATACACCTCTATATGGGCGCCATTAGTTGCACGAAGCACATCAAGATTGTACTTGATTTCTTGCTATGTTTGCTGTAGCATAGCCTCATCAATGGTGGCAATGGCATCAGTGGTCTTTTGCTTTAGATGATCTCTTATCGGATATCCACAAACCCAGCTGCTCATTCCGACTGATGAATGCTTTCTTCACTAAAATGACAACTGCTCTATTGCCAAGGTGAAATTATTGGGCCGACTTTCTTTTCATCGGTTCAATATGATCATACACCACCCACAATCATAGATGTGTATTTTGAGAGAGAGAGAGAGAGAGAGAGAGAGAGAGAGAGAGAGAGAGAGAGAGAGAGAGAGAGAGAGAGAGATGGAGAGAGAGTGTATAATATATACAGGGTGTCCATAAAGTGCGTGTGCACTTTAAAATTTTATATCTTTATTTGTATTTGCAATAGAAATAATCTGTAAAAAATGTTATAAAGTTTAATGTACCTAGTTTTAAGTATAGCTAAAATAACTAATGTGATTTCAGGCATTACTGTAAATCAGTTGGCAAATGTTTTCCGTGAACTGCAAAATCGTGTTGCCCTTTGTATTGCTAATGACGGAGGACATGTGGAAACTTAAATAAAATTTCAATAAAACCTTAAGAAATATAGATATACTTCTTTCTAATCCTTTTTACAAATTATTTCTATCGCAAATACAAATATAAAGTCATAATTTTTTTAAAGTGTACACGAACTTTATGGACACCCTGTATATATATATATATAGACACACACACACACACACATGGTGTCCATAAAGTCTGTTTACAATTTTTTAAAATTATTACAAAAACATATGAACAGACAAGTATGTGGAAATTGTTACAAGACGAGGAGTAGATATTGAAGTTTTTTTTAACTAACTTAATACAGCTCTATATGTCTTGCCATGTTCTCTGTAGCACAGCCTCGTCACTGGTGGCAATAGCATCAGCGATCTTTTACTTTAGATCAATAATGTCCCGTATCTTTGTTCAATACACGATATCTTTAACATAACCCCATAGAAAGAAGTCTAATGGATCGATATCTTCTATATAAATAAATGCGAATGTCAGTGGGTCACACTATTTCAACTCTACTTCTGGAGGTCGTAGCCCAACATAGCATAACATTTTGGAATCAGGCCGACTCCGTGAGTAAATTAAAATCATTCCGGACCGGTCTACCTTGTGCACGATGAACTGGGAATACCACCCAGCGAAACTATAGTTGCACGTAGGTACGCGTATATGTACTAATTAATATATATCTTTGCTCTGTATAACAACATCGAGAACTATTACGTTTACGCCTCATGCATAAATTTAACAATTATTTATTTGGTTGCACACCACCACACGCCTGCTTATATTTGTACGTTTCATTTATCCACTCTACAACCACACACACACACACACACACACACACACACACACACACATATATATATATATATATATATATATATATGTGTGTGTGTGTGTGTGTGTGTGTGTGTGTGTGTGTGTGTGGTAGCTGCCAACTCGTATCCGAGTACGGCCATTACTACATATCTTTTTGGAGAATATCTACTGATGTGCTCAACCAATGAAATGTAGCATGAAACCGCTGCTGGACCCGCATATCTTACCACAAATATCACACCTTGATTGCTGGACGTCTACGGTTTTATAATAAATTGTCAACTTCTTGTCGGTGCTCTCTCAAGTGACTCCTTAGACAAGCCATCAACAAACACACTCTACCACAATCTGTACACGTCAGATCGAGCTGTCTGCGGGTGTCTTCAGGAAGTTCAGCAAGGACACCTTTACACACATCTCTTTTAAGCTTTGCATGCCTCCTTTTTTCATCTCCAAAGTGACACTACTAGCATATCTATCTATCTATCTATCTATCTATCTATCTATCTATCTATCTATCTATCTATCTATCAGTCATACTATTCAGATAGAGATAATGAGTAGATAGAAATATAAATAGTTAATAAATCTGCTTGAGATTAATGAAGATTAAGCTGAGATAGATCATGATCAATTTGGGATCGATAATAGTCAAATCGCTATTACCATGGAAGGTGTTCAGACGAAATTCCTTAGGTATCGGGTTAACGGAAAAGACAGGCAAAGAAACGGATAAACAGACAAACAGATAATGATCTGAGTTATCGAGATAATAAGCTTAAATTATCCTATGAACTTTTCAAACCGCCATCGTATTACACTCGAGTGAACCGGCTATATTATCACGCTATATTATAACCGGGAGATAAGACCTGTTTGAGTTTCTGAACCTGAATTATTTGGTTGTCTAATCTCACACGATCAATCCATCATGGGTGATAGATAGATAGATAGAAACAGACTGATATATATATATATATATATATATATATATATATATATATATATATATATATATATAGTTGTATATTTAGGCAGTAATCCTTCGTTTATGCATGTTTCATTAACACGACTGACAAGGTACTACGGTTAAGCTTTTTATTTAATTTTTCTCGTGTTCGAACAAGAGCTTTCTTTTCTGGACAAAGAGTGTGTAAAAACTGTACAAATGTTTTATAGTTCCGAGCGCTTTCGGCTATACCTTTAGCCATTATCAAGGATGATTCAATTTTTCAGGTTAATTGAGTGTATGCATTATGTGTATGTTTTAGTGTGTTGTTTAATTTCCGAATACGGTTAGCACATTGTGACCTTGTTCGTAGTTAATATGTTTAAGAGTTGGCTATTTCTTTTTTATTATTAAAGCTTCCATTACTTTTAATCTTTTTTTACAGGTGCATGAAGTTATTATATTTGTGTTTTCTACTAGTATGTTTCTAATGGTGTCTGGTAAATTTGTATGTGTGTGTTTAAATGGGTTCTAATGGAGTTGTGATCACATAGGTGTAACGTAAGACGTCTGGATAAGCATGTAGTTGTGTAACCGATGTAATTATTTATGAGTCCGGTTTGATCAGGAACACAGTTCCTTAAGGGGCATTTGAACTCATAGATAATAATGTTCGTTCTTTGTAGTTTTGACTTAACTGGTGTGTTGTTATTTTTGAGGATAAGGTTAGCTGTCTTAAATTTTTTATAATAGATAATTTACTTTTTTTATTCGGGTCAATTGGGGTAGTGTATTTATATATATATATATATATATATATATATATATATATATATATATATATATATATATAGAGAGAGAGAGAGAGAGAGAGAGAGAGAGAGAGAGAGAGACAGATAGATAGATAGATAGATAGATAGATGAAGCGAACTGGGCTATGATAAAGTGAAGAAGTCAAAGAAAGAGACATCAAAGAAAATCGAGACTGTTTAAGTCAAGGGTTAACCGGAAAGACAGACAGACAGTTAATCAGCTAAGTTAGATAATTACATTGAGATACATAATGATCAAATTGGGATAGATAGATAGATAGATAGATAGATAGATAGATAATGAACGGAGTTAGAGAGATAAGATTAAGAAAGAAAGAAAGAAAGAAAGAAAGAAAAAAAGAAAAACAGATAGATGAAGAGAACTGCGATGCGATAAATTGGCGAAGATTGAGAAAGATTCAGCAAAGAAAAAAAACAAGAAGTTTAGGGTTAATCGAAAAGACAGACAAAGAGACAGACAGAGTGATAATCATTTGACTTAGAGAGATAATTACCTTGAGATGGATAATGATTAGATTGAGATAGATAGATAAACAGACAGACAGTCAATGATCTGAGATGATAAGACGTTAATAAGATAGCGATAGATACTGACCTGATAGATAGATAGATAGATAGATAGATAGATAGATAGATAGATAGATAATGATCGGAGTTAGATAATTACATTGAGATAGATAAGGAACCGATTGTGACAGATAGACAGACAGACAGTTAATGATTTGAGATGATAAGAGAGTTAATAAGGTTGCGATAGGTAATGGCCAGATAGATAGATAGATAGATAGATAGATAGATAGAGAGATAGATATGTATAGAGTGTGATAGATAGATATTTGACGGAGATAGATAGATAGATAGATAGATAGATAGATAGATAGATAGATAGATAGATAATGATCGGTGTTAGATAGATAATTAGATGTTGAGATAAGGATCAGATTGAGAAAAAAGAAAGAAAGAAAGAAAGAAAGAGATGAAGAGAACTGGAATGGGATAAAGTTGAGAAGATAGAGAAAGCGATAGGAAAAAAATAGAGAAAAAACAAAAATAATCTACAGAATTGGTAAAGGAGAGTTACGTAGAATTAACTTGGTGCCTGAAAGTAAAGCCTTTCGGTGTGGTATCGTGATCCTTAGGGACAACAAGAGTGACTGGGAATCACAACAAACGATAAGCATTCCTTGTTACGTGACATTTCCAAAGCAAATACACCCTTGGAAATTATCATAATAATATAAAGCAAATTGGTCATGAGAATTTTTTACCGACCGTTTGTTTCGGTAGAAAATAATATTACCTTCGCTTGGCATTTAGTGTCAAAGGACCAGAAAATGGGAAAGTTGGAGTACGAACTAAAAAAGAGTTGGTAGGGGCAAAGACAGAATAGACGTTCACAGGAGAACGAGAAATGTCGTAAGGGAGATGGATAAAATCAGTAGCGTCGTAAAACAGAAACGAAAAAGAAGCGGTCAAGACTCTCCTAAACGTTTTCCATGTTTTGTTTTTGTTTCAGGAAAATGGAGAAAATAAGGCAAGGAAGAATGTGAGAAAAATAAAGAAAATTATTAAGAGACGAAGATATCAAAATAGAAAAAGAGAAGAGAATTGAAAAGGGAAAGGGGAAAAGGAAAAAGAGAAAAGCGAACTAAAACGAAGAGAGGAAAAAGAAAAAATGACGAAAAAGAGAGCAGAGAAAAAAAAAAAACGAAGAGAGGAAAAAGATAGACAAAGAACGGAATAAAATCGAAAGGTGAAAGAAGAAAAGAGGGAAACAGAAAGAAGTGAATAAATACTAAGTGGTGGATAAGAAAAGCGAGGAAAAAGAGAATAGAAACAAAGAGAGAAGGAAGAGGAGGGAAAAAAAGCGAAGACAATAAAAACGAGTAGAGGAAAAAGGGACATGAGAAAAGAGAGGAAAAAGAGACATAACAATAAAAACAATGAGAAAAAGAGGTAAAAAAGAAGAGAATAAATTGAAGAGAGGAAGCGAAAAAATAAGAGAAGAGACTAAAAACGAAGAAGAAGAAGAAGAAGAAGAAGAAGAAGAGAGAGGGCAAAAGAGAGAAGAGAATAAAAACGAAGAGTAGAAGAAGAAGAAGAGAGAGGGCAAAAGAGAGATGAGAATAAAAACGAAGAAGAAGAAGAAGAAGAGAGGGTACAAAAGAGAGAAAAGAATAAAAACGAGGAGGAGGAGGAGGAGGAGGAGAAGAAGAAGAAGAAGAAGAAGAAGAAGAAGAAGAAGAAGAAGAAGAAGAAGAAGAAGAAGAAGAAGAAGAAGAAGAAGAAGAAGAAGAAGAAGAATGGCAAAAGAAAGAAGGGGATAAAAACGAAAAGAAGAAAAGAGAGGTAGAGGAGAGAAGTAAAGAAAAACGTAGAAGCCAATCTGAAATAATAAAAAAAGAAAAAAAAGGAGAGAAAAAGATGTAAAGGTGTAAAGTCAAGAAAGGGTGCAAGGGCGGATCCAGAAGGGGTGCAAAGAGGGTGCAAGCACCCACCCACTAACATTTCTGAGAAAATATTTTTGTTGCAAAGTAGATAAGGTAAGCTATAATGAGTGAAGTCAAATTTAGCGCGCTTGTTCTTGTCTGTTCATCAAATGATTGATAATTTTTGTGGCGTGGGGTTGTTCGTTTTAAAAATTGATACGTTACAGAAATTTTAACTTCTCAATATTAACGGGTCTTCAGTTGAATTCCAGACGATTTCTTTATTCACATTCGTGCAAATACGAGTGGAAAAGGTATGAATACATCTTTTCTCCCTTAGCTATGGGTTAAATAATAGGACTGGTTAGCTCTTCAGCCTTGGCTGACAACTAATCTAAGACTTTGTATCCCAAAACCCTGGTAGACATAACTTGTTAGCGTGACAACTCGTCGTCGTATAAGGAAAGGAGAACCCTCACAGTGAATCATCTTTAGTACGGAGTTTAGGACTGGGGCCAATTACTCCAAACCATTGAACAATTCCATTAGCCTTCCTTTGTCTGCATTATATCATTCACTACAAGAGAAGCTATCTTGAAGTGCATATTATTCTTATAATACAAAAATAAAATAAAAAGAAGATAACAATAAAATTGAAATTAAATCGTGCCCAATCGCTGGTATACATGAGCTCATGTTAGATCACTTCAAACATTCAGCTTACCAGAGAAAACCAGAATTAAGAGAAAGGAAATCAAACAACGACGCAGACACTACGTCGATTCTTGATAATGACTGCGAAAATGGAAAGAACTTGAACAAAAATAACAAAATATGAACATCGGACAGGTTATCCAAAACTTCGAGCACAATACTCAGAAAATTACACAAAAATTGGAAAAATACAATAAAACATTAAGAAAACAGATATTGAGGGTACTTTTTAATCAAAGTTGTTATATATATATATATGTATCTTGCTAACCAGACTCTTCTCTGTGGCCGAAAGGTTAAGGCATGTCACGCGAAATGACGGTTCCATATAGGATACAGGTTCGATTCCTGTCGGAGAACGAACATTTTCTATGAAAATTTCTCGGACATTCAGGCCGGTAAATGTTATTTAATACTGTTTATTATAAAACAGAGCATTTGCTTAAATACTTGTATCTATAAAAAGAACATTAAACATATCATAAATGTCTTTAAATAAATTGTCGGACTATGTCCAATTCAAATATATATATATATATATATATATCTGAGGTGCTTATTGGAAAGCGCTCAATGGTTCGTAACCTTTACAAGAGTATCAAGAAAAATTCTTCTGCTTTTAACAAATTCCTTTTTTCGAGGTTAATGTATTTTATTAAAAATTGTTTGCGAGAGTGATTCTTGCCATTTATATCGTTAACTTCACTATCTGCTTTTTGTATGAATGATTCATGTAATGTAAATTGAACTGCATCACATACTATATATATATATATATATATATATATATATATATATATATGTATATATATATATATATATATATATATATATATATATATATATATATATATATATATATATATATATACCAGCCTGTATGTATTCCTGCGTACCTATGAGTGACATCCCGAAACTGACACAGAAGAGAATTCTTCTTCCCACTAGCATAAAAAATCACCAAACATAACCAAAGACTGACATAAACAGATCCAATTTTAAAAAAAAATAAATCGGTTTGTCTGAAGACCGCATGGGCGTGAAACCAAGGGTCACAAACTCTCATCAATACAACTAAGTATGTTCGCTCTATCATTGGTATTGAGCGCTTTCCAATAAGTACCGCGCATATATAATATATAAATAATATATATAAAAATTATATATATATATATATATATATATATATATATATATATATATATATTATAAAAAGACTTAAACACTAATATTCCATGGTCATAATTTATTCCATTGGAATCGTAAGAACGATCCAATTCATCAGACCTACAAGTTCAAAAAGAAAACAGAATAACAACTCCGGGAAAAATTGGTGAGAGTATGTGTGAGAGTGTGGGGGACCTGTGATCTATATAGAGGGATAACAGACGAGAGAGACAGGGAGGTCCGAAGGTGGAGAGGGCATTAAAATCTAACAGAGGGAAGATTTAAAGAGGGGTTTCAGTGAGAAAAGGGTGCGTATTTTCAAACGTCCGAAGATATACCGGAAGAGTGTACATTTCTTGGCGACATATATATATATATATGAGATAATGTTATCTAATTTTTCATATATCAGAACAATATTAGTATGACAAAGTAGAAAATATTTTTGTGTTACGTGTTGCCTGCGTCCTTCATGACTTCATCAGGACTAAATTTGCTTGGAATTTTAGATGTTTTTCTTTTTGTTTTTATATATAATCTAGCCGATTTCATTCAGAGTTTTTTTTTCTTTTTTCCCCATCACTTTTGTAAGTAGGTCTTCCACTCTGTGATATTAGAATATCTGCCAGGAATAGTGAAATGCTGTAAGAGCCAGGGCGCAAATTTACTGACCTTGTGATCAAAGCACTCTAAATTTGCGCCCACGCTCCTACAATATTTCGCCATTTCTGGCAGATCTTCGATTATCATATGTGGCATATCTTATAACAAAAGTGATAGAAAATAAGAGAAAGATTCTGAAAAGAAATTGGCTAGATTATATATTAAAAAATAGTATTATATATAGTCGCACTAACATAAATTTAGTACTATGAAGTCCTAAAGGACGAAACACATCGCACGACAAATTTTTTCCACCTTGTCATACATTTCCCCACTTCTCTCTCTCCCTATATATATATATATATATATATATATATATATATATATATATATATATATATATATATATATATATATATTTAAAGACATTTTTTTATGTTTAACATTCTTTTAATAGATACATGTATTTAAGTAAAAGCTCTGTTTATAATAAACAGTATTAAATAAAAGTTACCGGCCTGAATGTCCGCGAAAGTTTCTTAGAAAATATTCGTCCTTCGACAGGATTATTTTTCAATGAAAATTTCTCGGACATTCAGGCCGGTAACTTTTATTTAATACTGTTTATTATAAACAGAGCTTTTACTTAAATACTTGTACCTATAAAAAGAACGTTAAACATATCAAAAATGTCTTTAAATAATTGTCGGACTTTGTCTATTACATAATGTGTGACGTCATATATATGTATATATATACATATATATATATATATATATACATATATATATATATATATACATATATATATATATACATATATATATATATATATATATATATATATATATATATATATATACAGATATAGATAGATTATGATTACTTACCCAATACAAGCCCAAGAGCCACTCACGGTAGAGGACTACTGAGTTTGTTACGTTAAAGGACCTGTAAAGTCTTTTGAACTCTGTCCAGGCTGGAAAAAATCGTGCAACTCCAGAAGTTTGCTCTGGTCCAACTTTTGAAAAGATAGAGCATTTGAGGATGAGTCAGGTACTTTGTGTAGCTATGTAGGGTGCCAACTATTCAAGTTAGTTAACTGCGCATGTTTGATTGATATATGGGGCAGGAAAAGAAAGCAATTTCATCATGGGGATGACGATAAAATACATCCGGCAGCAAGGCCCCTTACCGGAAGGTTTTGAGCGGCGTGAAACCCCCTCTTAATTGCTGTTATTCCCATGTCCACCCTGAGCCGCGGTGGTACCACATATTAGGGTTCCAGCTATGGGTAAATAGTGAACCCCCAAACTGGGGTCAAAGTATGAAAATATAAATGTAAAAAAATTTACCAGCAAATCATTTTCATAGTAAAAAGATTTACCAGCAAATCATTTTCATAGTAAAAAATAATACAAGCGATACATTATTTAAAAAAAAAAATGCCAGCACTACATTTAAAAAAAATATTACCAAAGCTCAGAAGAAAATAAAATTTCGGTATTAAATGACCCATGAGGAGTCGATATGCCGTTAAACAAACAAATAAAAATAAAAGGAAACAATTTAACCTCACTTTTCCGTAAATTATTGCTGTGATGATAAATATAAACTTATCTGTTTTATATCTCTTGAAAAGTATGATTTTTTGAAATAATTGCGACCCTTTCATCAGCATGGCTGATGCTAACCTCCAAGATAATAACGCCATCTCTGTTTAACGTTTTTGATTGAAATGAAGTGGAACGGTTATATCGAAGCAAGTGCTAGGCCAGATGCTAGGAAAGTTGCTTCACTATGCAGTGCTAGTGAGTTTTTGTCTCTCCAGAATCTGTCTTACATTTCTATAAATCTGCCGCGCATTGAATATTGTTGCCACATCTGTTCTGGTGTTTCAGAAATATAGCTAGAGATTTCTCGACAAGATCCAAAGAAGAATCTGTAATGTTATTCAAATAAGAATTTGCAATAATATCGTTCCCGATAATCCGGAGAAGAATATGCAATGTTATCAATCTCGATCTGGCATCTCGGATTCAATTATTTTATCAATGACGTAACATAGCGCCCTTGTGCTTTTCCATAAATATTTTTATGGCAAGTGTTATGATGAACTTTTTTCTTTGTTACCTTGAATTCATCAATTTAATTGTAGTCCTAGATTGACAGCTAGGTCTCATCACTGTACTGTTGAAACTGACAGATGTCACCGTAAGTCTTCTCGTACTTCTCGCTGGTGGAATTCTTTTCTGGCTTCTTCCTTTCATGTAGATTTTGATCTCCAAGTATTTGAATACAACGTCAATCGTCATCTTCTGTTTGGTTTTGTTTTAATTTTTTTGTTTTATTATCCTCCCTCCTCAATAATTTTTTCCCAGTTTCACTTTCACTTTCACTTTCAGTAGACCTCTTCGAATTAGTGGCTTAATCGCTTTACTTGGGGTGAAATTATTAAATCATATTAATGAAGACAAAATGTTTTAATAAAAAAATTTTCACCATCAGTGGAAAGAATGCACCATTCAGCTTATTTTTTGTTCACCATTTACGTTGCTCGGACTATTATCCTCATCTTTGTTGCCATATTTGTCACAACGTTTGGGCCGTTGTGCACTCCGGCCTTCTTCAGGTGGTTGGAATGTCGAACTGAACCCTTTATTTCGCTCGCTGGGGGTGAATTTTCTAGTTCCACGTGCCATGTTTAATGGATGTCAGTTATCAGTTACCTCCTGTTAATTCCCCTCTCCAAGTTCTCCGCCGCCTTAACCAGGTATTGAACTCACTTTGCGCCCTGTCACTGGATCTAGATAACGCCTTTATGTACTGTGCCATATGTCCTTGAGGATTTTTTGTTATTAGCCGTTTCCTTATAAGGAAATATTCGGTATCCATTGCCCTAACAGTTATTGTTTCTATTGGTTGAATTTTATAATCTTTTCAGTAAAACACTGCTTTCATATTGATGTAGGTTTCCTTTCAAACTTTATGCTTTTTGAGTTTAAAATGCCTTCTAAAAGCTAAGCAAAGTATAAAAAAACAAAGAAATGAGGAAAGAGGGTTTTGAAATTTTTATACTTGCAGGACATATTGAGTGATTCGTTTTTTTATAGTTTATCAACACATTGCAGGTTATTTAAAACTAGAAAACATTTTTAGATTGTAAGAATTTTTTAAAGATAGTAATAATTTAGCTGTACAAGACGTACTATTTAACCCATAGAAAAGGAGGATTCATAACTTTCGCAACGGTATTTGCACGTAACTTAATACAACGAACCCGACTGGAATTGGAACTCGCTTCTCCGATTAATAGTTCCAAGCTTACAGAACTTGGTATTCCCAAGTGGTCACCAATCTAGGTATTAAAAAGGCTCGACGTTGCTTAACTTTTGTGATCGTGCGGGTGCCGATTTTTTCAACATGATTTGGCCGTAAGCCTAGGACAGTTTTAAGTTAAGAGCTACAGAGGAAAACAATGCATAACCTACGTAGTAAGCGCGAGTACATTGATACTGAAATAAAGTTTAGGAAATAACAAAAGAGAAAATTTATCATGAGCTATAAAGGATAGGAAATTGTGGAGAGTCATGATCGCCAACCTCCCGGAGAAAGTATCAAAGAAAAATAACGCTGAGCTGATTTTGATTTGAGATAGTTGTTTATTTCCTTTCAATGACGTTCAAGTCCAGATAAAAGTTAAAATTTCGTTTTTAAGTTCAACTGTCCCTCATCATTTAGATCCCGGGCGGAAAAAATAATCTTTCTGTCGACATTTCGTCTTGTGTTGTATCAAGCTAATTTCACTCTTGGAGTTGGGATAATTAATCCTGTGTATGACGATAAACTACATCCAGCAGCAAGGTCTCTTATCAAAGCGTGGAACCACCTTTAAATTTATGTTGTTCCAAGGCACACCCTTACCCTGGGTTGTAGCACTTGTTAGGGTCCCAGATATAAGAGAATCCCCAAAAAAACCCAAAACTATGAAAGTATAAAAATACATTTTTATAGTAAAAATACCAGCAATTCATTTAATATAGAAAATTACCAACAATACCTATTTATAGTAGAGTTACCAACAATAAATTTTATAGCAAAATGACCGACACTACATTTTATAGCAAAATGACCACCGATACGTTTTATAGCAAAATAACCAACAATACATTTTGTAGCAAAATGACCAACTATACATTTTATAGTAAAATGACCAACAATACATTTAATTGTGAAATGGCCAACAATACATTTTATAGCAAAATGACCACCGATAAATTTTATAGCAAAATAACCAACAATACATTTCCTAGCAAAATGACCACCGATACATTTTATAGCAAAATAACCAACAATACATTTTGTAGCAAAATGACCAACTATACATTTTATAATAAAATGACCAACAATACATTTAATTGTAAAATGGCCAACAATACATTTTATAGCAAAATGACCAACAATAAATTTTTATAGTAAAATAAGTAATAATATATTTTATAGTAAAATGACTATCGATACATTTTATAGCAAAATAACCAACAATACATTTTGTAGCAAAATGACCAACAATAAATTTTTATAGTAAAATAACTAACAATACATTTTATAGTAAAATAAGTAATAATATATTGTATAGTAAAATAAGTAATAATACATTTTATAGTAAAATGACTATCGATACATTTTATAGCAAAATAACCAACAATACATTTTGTAGCAAAATGACCAACAATACATGTTTATAGTAAAATAAGTAATAATACATTTTATAGTAAAATAAGTAATAATACATTTTATAGTAAAATAAGTAATAATACATTTTATAGTAAAATAACTAACAATACATTTTATAGTAAAATAAGTAATAATACATTTTATAGTAAAATAAGTAATAATACATTTTATAGTAAAATAAGTAATAATACATTTTATAGTAAAATGACCATCGATACATTGTAATTGAAGGCATACAATGGGGTTCAAAATATATTTTATTGAAACCATAAATCAAGAGTACATTTTTTTATAAAATGAGAAACAATATATTTTATGATCTACAAAATATACATTTAAAAATCTTGCCTTTACCCTGAAAGTAAACAATTATGTCCAAAATATTTAGATTCCGGCATTAAATGACCCATAACCGCTAAACAAAATCAACCAACCAAAAATCCATATTTATAGTAAAATTACCAACAATATATATTTTTAAAAAAATGACCAAAAATAAATTTTATCTGTAGTTGAAAGCATACAATTACGTTCAAAATATATCTATTTAAAGCTATAAAATATTAAGATTTCTGAATTACCGTATTTGACGGCATATAAGACGCACTGGTGTATATGACGCACCTCAATTTCAGCATGGTAAATCAAGAAAAAGTTAGTAATTAGTAAAATTATTAGTAAATGGTATAGCCTAGGCTATATTTATGAGGTATTATTTTTGTTAAACAAACCATGATTACAATTAAACGAAAAATAATAGGAAAAAAGAACACGAGCCTATAAAAACTTTATTATATCCTTTATATGATCTGTACAACCTGCGTCTTGTAAACGTCTGAATGGAATAGATATTTATTCGTACGGTTTTGTACAAAATGTGGCACAATGCCAAAAGTAGGATTGGGGAAAAGGACGGCCTTCTTCTGTTTTAATTCTAAACTTAGCTAGCCACAAACACTGACCCAAACATACCAACAATAGTCCCATCACCAAAACAACACATTCTCTCCTACCTTTCTTACGACATCCACCATAATACCTCAATGTCTCTATGAAATCTCAACTTGTCCCGATATGAACATTTCAAAGTCTGTGTGTGTGTGTGTGGGGGGGATAAAAACAACAATACAAAAAACCTAATGATAATTTACAATATGAATTAATACTATATACATGAAAACAAAACAAAATAAGTTTAGTAATAAAAAAAACCCTACAATCCCTAAATGTGGCAGAAATATGAGTTAACTGGACGAAAAAATGCGGGATTATAACGTCTTATTGGATTAATTAGGATATAAAAATTCTGATTGCATTTACAGATATAAGAGAGTTGTCGGGACCGGAGAAGTCTCTTATATCCGGGTTTCTCTTATATCCGGGTTTGATCTATTATATATACATTAACACAGGCTCTAATTTGGGACCAGATAAAATCTCTCTTATATCCGAGTTTCTCTTATATCCGGGTCTCTTATATCCGGGTTACACTGTATAACAATGCAACCGGAAGTTATCGCAAGAAAAATATAAATAAAACAAATATATTTTACAAATATATAATTTGAATTTATTGTATATAATTTTAGTGAAACAAAGTACTAATATTAAACGTGATGAAATTAATATAATGAATATTATCAATGATAACATTTTTAATCTGCATAATAGCCTGTTAAATAATGACAATAGGTATATGAAAATACTTTAAAGTCAAAGCTAATAGGAGTTGCTTGGTAGCTAATTTCGGCCGACTATCGCGAATTTTAAAACTACATATGGCATATAAGACGCAAGGGAATTTTAAAAGATATTTTTTGTTAAACAAAAGTGCGCCTTATATGCAGTCAAATACGGTAAATAACTAATAAAGGTTTATATGCTGCTAAACAAAACAACCGATCAACTGAAATAATTGCATTTTCTCGTAAAACAAATTATTCTTAACAAAACATAATGAAAAACGTTTTCTTTTTGTTTTAATCATTTCTTGACAATGACGCAATGAAAGTGAATGAGAAAACTTTAGTTGGAGAAAGAACAATAAAAGAACAGCAATCAGGAAGACAGAAGATGGCGATTGGCGTTGCATTTAAAATTTTGAAGAAATTCAGAGTTCCACAGGCGAGAAGTGTGAGAAAAGAAACTATTAGAACAGAATATACGTTTGCATCGAATTAGTTCAACATTAAAGCGGTGGGACCTATTTTCCAATCTAGCAGCACGCTGAATTCATATAGTCGTAGCACCAAGGAGGAAAACTCATTAGAACAATTGCCATGTGACTGAAATCGAGATGCCAACTCAAGATCCAATACACTACAGAAAATATTTTGCTGATGAGGATATTAGTCTGGGAAGCCCAAATATGCCGATAGCACCTTTTTGATTTTTAGAACTTATTCTCAAAGTTGTTTTGAATTTCTGTTTATTTTTTTCCAAATCCTCTCTCAGCATGGACAGACTTTTCGGCGGTTCTATTCTTTCAAAGAAAATAATTGCTGGCTTCGTTTATCAACTTTTCAAAACATGTTTGACAGCTCCCCGCCCACACGTCTCCCGCTGCCCGGTCCAAACACGAACAAGTAACATCCGTCCGTATGCCCGCCTGCTTGTCTGTCTGTCTGTCTGTCTGTCTGTGTGTCTCACAGCCAGTCTGAAAGTTTGCATCTTACCTACTCAAGGCTTTAAGCAAAAACATCCTGCCAAAGGATTTTATTTATTATGGTATCGGTACGATATTCCACGCAACTATTTCTCTAGAGCGATCTTTCACTTCAGCTGTCATAAAACGTCCTTCGTTACGTGAGCCTTGCATGGCTTCAAAATCGACACATCAAACCGGACGCCATGAGCGTCGCTCTCAAAGAGGGTGAGAAAGAGAAGATCGGTTATTGTTACATATTCTTGTGCATGCTTTTTCTTTTTTTTTTTTACAGAAGGTTCACCCTATACAAGACACGGGGGGCACTCGAGATAGAGGGTTACGTTGAGAGGTACTTTATATGAATAAGAGTGGAAGATAACGGTTCACTCTAAACTTGAGTAGGTTAAGATTGTACTGATCGGAGAAACTTCCTCTTGGGGGTCTGTTCTGGGAGAAGCAGTTTGAGTGGAACTTACTTCTCACCGATGGAATACGGAGGGAGTGTGTGTGGTTTGCTACTATGTAAGAGGCATGGCAGGTTCTAGCCGTGAAGGTTAGACATGGCGGAACCAGAGGTAGTTCTTTCGACAACTTTCCATGGTAGTAGCGATAGAACAGTGAGAGATTTGCTACATACCGCCTGTGAGAGAGAGGTTGGTGGGTGGAAAAATGATTCTTCTCCCACAACGACTCGGAGACGCCTTTGAACTCTATCAAAACTGGAAAATGAGAACTGGGTAGCTCCTGTCCAAATATGGCTAAAGTACTCCATTTTCGGTCTGATCTGGCTCTTATAAAGATACGTATATGATATTAACTAATTTTCGCTGAGTAGAACACAGAGCAAAGTGTGGTGATGCAAAAAATAAAAAAATCATACAAGATAAGCAGTATTTGAGCCCTGCGTTCCTGAACAATTTTAGCCCTTCTGCCTGAGCTCCTGAGTCAAAATTCACAAATAATTTGTATCTAATGTTTCACGGTAGATATAAAAACAGTTACAAGTGTTTACCCACCGTTCAACCGGTAGCTGAGCATTAAGTCGTTTTTCTCTACCACTGTTCAACCGGTGGCTGGGCATTACGTCATTTTTCTCTACCACCGGTAAAGCGGTGGCCAGGGCTCAAACGACAGGCATCCTTGAAATATATGTAACCATCTCATTCACGAGGAAGGTTTTGTGTTCTTACTTAACCGATCGCAGTCTACCACATGATCCCAATACTGAAGAACCCGTCTGAATGTAACTTGCTCCACAAGCTAACAGTCTTCCTGATTAGTTTGCTAATCAACCCTCTAAATAAAGTATCGAAGACTATGATGAAGCTACGATTCATCATTATCTATGTGCAGTGCCTCTTCAGAACATGGACGTTCATGGCTCTCCACAACCTCTTGTCTCTTTTAACAATGTTTGTCGCTCTGCTCTGCTATCAATTCACACTCACTCAATGCTTCTCTCGATTTCTCCTTCCCTCAATACATACACTGAGTATTAAATTTTCCAAGCCGTCCTTCCTCATAATGTGATAAAATACAAAAATATGTTTTTGTCGTTAATTTGTTCATTTATTTCTTTTTTAATATTTTTATTTATTTACATTATTCGGACTATTGTCCTCATCTTTGTCGCCATATCTATTACAAAGTTTCGGCCGTTGTACGCTCCGGCCTTCTTTAGGTGGTTGGAATGTCGAACTGAACCCTTTATTTCGCTCACTGGGGTAGACTGTTCTAGTTCCACGTGCCATGTTTAATGGATGTCAGTTATCAGTTATCTCCTGTTAATTCCCTTCTCCAAGTTCTCCACTGCCTTAACCGGGTATTGAACTCACACTCTTTGGGTCCTGGATCTAATTAACGCCTTTTTTTATTTGTATTCCCAAGCAGTCACCCATCTAAGTACTGACAAGGCCGGATGTTGCTTAACTTCGGTGATCGTACGAGAATCGGTGTTTCAACGTGATATGGCCGAAACCCTGAAGCCGTGAAAATGGCGGAACTATTTTCGTACGAATCTTCGGCGCTTCTACCTGTGATCAGGGCATCTGTGTGCTTTTCCGTGGATCAAAATATGTCGCCTTGTTCTCCTTTCTAGAATCAGAGTTCAGTAGCTGCACGTGGACAGATTCCAAACCACGCCCGGGCAGGAAAGGTGGATTTTCTCCTTCAAACTCTAGTAAACCGATGGTATCCGCGCTATCATTTATGGCCATTTATTTATTGCGTTAGTTACATCTGGACAAAAAGATTCTTTGCCATTTACTATTGTGAATCGAGCAAAAGCATCCTGTAGATTGTAAATGAATTTATGCTATGCGATTAGGTTTTCAAAAGGAGTGTAAAATGGTAAATTACTAAGCTTCTATAAAATATAGACATTGTTTCTTATTAATAAATACGTTTTATATTTTATTCATATATATTGTGACATGGCCCTCAATGTTAACTGTTAAATCAGACGTACAATAAGCTTAATCAGAGATGCGCTGTCTTTGTGTTTCTTCTTCTCCTGCTTCTTCTTTTGTTTGTTTACCTGAGTCGCGTTTTGGTTAAGAGAGGGTTGGAAAAGAGTTTGACAGCAAAGAAGAAATGGCATGAAAGCAAGTTGAGATCGCTTGGCAACAAACAGAATGACCTCCTAAAAAAAAAAAAATGAATAAGAATCGGTCACCAACGCTCACGCGACATCCATGACTGTGATTTTGCTATTGTAATTTTAGTTTGCCGATTACCTCCGACGACAGCAGTTTGCGAGAAAAATAGACTCTCATCATGTAATCGTGAGGGATGAGAATTACACTTACAAACCTATTCTATTGTTGCGTAAGTAATAAGGAAATTTAATTCCGGAGATCTTGGATATAACAACATCTTTCTTTCATCTCGGAGACAATCCAAATAACCAAATGGAAATGGAACACAAACATTATTCCCGATTTTTATATTTCACATTGCAGAAGGAAGACAAATCAACTTTTGTGAGCATTCTACGGCAACATTATGTGTTTATCATTACGAACGTTCGAACGCCGAATTCCTGAAACAAAAAACGTTTGAACTGACATCCAATAACAGTTAAGTGTTCTTTTATTAATTGTACATCTGTCACTTCATACTTTTCCCATATGTTTTATTTTATTTTATTTTTTATATATAAAATTTATTTATAAATGTTAATCTGGTGTTTGTTCTCCGTCTGTATCTGTTCGTTTGTTCCTATCTGAGCGAACCAACCCTTTTCTTCTTTCTTTTTTGACCTGGGATTCATACATTTACACGTTGCGAATTCGTAACAATATATATATATATATATATATATATATATATATATCGAGAGAGAGAAAGAAAGAGAGAGAGAAAGAGAAAGGGGGCTGCAAAAGTAAGTATTATTACTAATTATATAAATGTTTGTATAATCAATACAATACATTTTGTGAGCACGTTTTGCTTTGTTTTTCAAACTGTACACACACACACACACACACACACACACACACACATATATATATATATATAGATAGAGAGAGATGATAAAATATAGAGTCGTCTATTTATGGGCTAAAGTGCTTAATACAAGTGATAGAGATTATGTAAGTATAAAAGTGGAGAATCAGCTCAAAAACCAATAGTCTGAAGATTGCGTTTAAGTAGACACAGACTGTCGCCGCTGGGAGTTGACCTCAATGTCGACTTATATATATATATATATATATATATATATATATATATAGTCCTTTCAGCGACCATATACATGTAGGAATATTATTATTATTATTATTATTATTATTATGATAAATAAATAAATAAAAATAAAATATAAAATAATACTAATGAAAGTTAATAAATAAAATAAAGTAATAACATAAAAACGTTGTATAAAATAAATGAAATAAAAATTTAAAATAATAAAAATAATCCCAGCTTGCAACAAAAACTTCCTGTCGGAAATACGGATATCCCGTCAAAAGTCTTTAAATTCTGTTTATTCACCACGAACATTGGTACCAACACGTGTCCGAAATCTCTGTGGTACGGCGTGCAATAACACGCGATAATATCTCCGTTTTATCACATGTAGCATAAAACAATTGTAACCTAAAAATAAACACACCAATACACAAAAATGTAAATAAATTGCATGAAATTAATATACAATTTACCATGCTTTTTTCTGTTATTTCTTACGTTTTATTTCCTGTGAAGTGTGCTTTAAAATGAAACAAAACGCATTATGCTTTATGGAACATCCAGCATAGACAATATTGACAATATGCTGGCAAAAACAAATAAACAAGACGCATCCAATATGAGGCGTAGCAGCCACGAAACTCTCTTAAAATAGCCGGAGAAGAGACCGAAATTCCTCGACAGAATATTTTAATGGTCACTACAGAATATGCAGTAGCCATAGATAATCAGTAAATTTAAAAAAAAAACATAAAATTGAAAAACAACAACAAACAAACAAAAAATAATGAATATAACTGTACAGTGTTTCTGTCTATATTTCTGAGAGGAAATATTGTAATTATTTACATTGCTCGGACTGTTGTCCTCATTTTTATTGCCATATTCAGGACGTTTCGGCCGCTGTACGTGCCGGCCTTCTTCAGGTGATTGGAATAAGGTAGAATTTAGAAATATATATTTCTACCTATACCTATTTATGTGCACGCACGTGACAGCACCCCCCCCCACACAGAGGTGTACGAATACATGTACTGTATAAAAATACGTATATATACAGTGTAACCCGGATATAAGAGAGTTGTCGAGACCGGAGAATAAGACTCTTATATCCGGGTTTCTGTTATATCCGGGTTTGGTCTATTATATATACAGGCTCTAGTTTGGGACCAGATAAAATCTCTCTTATATCCGGGTTTATCTTATATCAGGGTCTCTCATATCCGGGTTACACTGTATATATATATATATATATATATATATATATATATATATATGTGTGTGTGTGTGTGTGTGTGTGTGTGTGTGTATGAATACATGTATAAAAATACGTATATATATATATATATATATGTGTGTGTGTGTGTGTGTGGGTGTCTGTCTGTCTGTCTGCCTGTCTGTCTGTGTGTATATCTGTCTGTCTGTGTGTGTATGTGTTTGCGTGTGTGTGTGCGTGTGTGTCTAGGTGTGTGTGTCTAGGTGTGTGTATGTATATCTATTTCATCATTTCACCCACAGTAAGATGATAAAGCCCATGAGATTTTCAAAAATCAGTACCACCCCCAAGCAAGGCAGCACTGCAACAAACAAGCAAGGGGCCACTGGGTGTGGAGGAATTAGAAACAGAAACATTAGCATATATGAGCAGAAAGCGAAAAGAGCATTCACGAGGGCAGTAGGTAGAGTTTAAATTCATGCAGATTAAAATTGGCTGAAAAGCACAGAGCCAGAACGGCGTTCCACCAGCGAGCGGTGCGAGAAAAGAAACTGTTAGCGTAAAAGTTAAGGCTACATCTAGCTAGCTCAACTGTAAGTTGATGCGATCCCGTCGCCGGTCTAGTATTGCGCTGGAATTCGCACAGTTTAAGTACCACATCGAAGAGCTCATCCGAATAAATACCATGAAAGTATTTATTAAAAAAAAAAGGCACAGAGAGGCAACGTTACGGCGGTAGTCAAGTGACTGAAGACGAGCTGCCAGATCAGAACCAATAATATTGCTGATTTTTCTTTGGATCTCATCAAGGAACTCCAGGTAAATGGCAGCGGTACCGAGGCATATATGGCAGCAATATTCTGAGCACGAACGTATGGTAGACATAGATATGCAAGATAGATGCAAGAGAGAAAAATTGTCTCGCAGTGAACCGACTTTCTTAGCAGCTGACTTAACAATGGATTCGATATAGTCTTTCTGTTTCATGTCAGCTGAGAACATTAGCCCGAGAAAGCGCAATGTGTCACGAGTTACTGAAAATGAAAGAAACAGAGAGGACAATAAAAGAACAGGTTTCAAAGAGACAGAATCTGACGATTGACATTGATATGTGTGTATATACCATATGCAACATTGCACCACTATATATATATATATATATATATATATAGAGAGAGAGAGAGAGAGAGAGATATGTATATATATATATATATATATAGAGAGAGAGAGAGAGAGGGAGAGAGAGAGAGACATAGATAGATAGATAGATAGATAGATAGATAGATAGATAGAACACCAATGTTTAAATTGTGTATATTTAGGCAGCATCTTTTCATACAAACAGCTTTGGTTAAATAATTTAGACATATCATGCCGATTTGTTTTCCTTGTGATTCTTTCAAGATCGCGGATCAATTTTTTGGTAGATTTACAAAATTGAGTAAGAAAAATACCAAAATTTTCTTTCGAATAGTTTTTTTATTTTCCAAAGTACTTTCAATCTCATCTGAGACCATCTTCATAACTCCAATGTTATATAGACTGGGTACGATGGATAAATTGTCGTCTAAATTACGCAGTAATGAAAATAATGCTGACATTTCATTTTAACAGGTATATTTACCAAAATTATCCAAAAAATATCTTAAAATACTAAAGAGTAAATTTATTCAATAAAATCGCCATTGGTTTCAACCACGCCCTCCAGACGACTTCGGAATCTCCTGCATCTCTTTTGGACAGTTTCCTTGTTGTAATATGGTGAATGCTGCCATAATCATTGCTTTCATTTCATCTTTGGTGTAAAAAATAGTTTAATTAGTCTCCCGCTTAACTGTGCTCCACACATAATAATCAAAGGGCTGCAGTTTGGTGAATTAGTTGACCATATATAAGGGGTGTTTTAGTCGCAGAAATTGTCTGACAGCCTTAATGGCATGGTACAGAGTCCTATTGCCTGACATAGGGTTTTCAAGCAGCCACCCTCTTGACTCGGGGAAGCACTACCTCCTCGAGGCACTTAATGTAGGCCTCCATGTTGAGTCTGAGACCCTCATCAACCAAATTCGGGAGTTCTTTTTTTTATTAGAACAATCAAAGTGAGGTTCTGAGCAGCTGTACCTTCGTAATCCCCATTAGATTCCTCCTTCCGAATCCCCTGCACTGTCCACAGATTGACACCCAGACACTCTAAAATGTTCGTACTGGAGCTTCCAGCGAGAATGCCAAGCAGTACATCATGCCTTTTCCAAATTTCTGGAGGAGTGAATTACGTCATATTTTTCTTAGAGATGGTGCCCAACTGACCCTACTACTGTGCAGTCGACAAAATCAAAAACAAACAAAGCGCATGCGCGAAATTAAAAATATAAAATGGCAACAATTTACCCATTACACCATGTTTATTTTTATGTTTTTTTTTAAATTTTTATTATGCATTGTTTTCTTTTTTATGAATTGTTTTTTTAATATATCAGTATGTTTTGTCCTTGTGAAATGTTTTGTCTTTGCGAAAATGTTCTTATCTTTCGTAATTAAGGACCGATTTGATGAGTTGGTCGATCAGAGAAGTTTTCAGCACCCACCTTTTAGAAGAATAGTGCTGATAAACACCAAACAAGAGTATTTCATCGGCTTTTTCCGTTTCGTTTGGCGAACCCTCAAATCCTTCAGTTTCTCTAGCTGCACCTTCTTTTTTCTTTTTCGCGAACGTCCAGATCGACACTCAAAAGTCTTCCCACGCTTTATACTTTTTCTCATGTTCCTCCTTTGTTTATTGTGTTTTCCCCTCCCCAGGGGTTTTAATGGTGGAGCTTTGCTGTCTTTTTGATGTTGTTGTTGTTAGTGGAAAACGAAGGGAAGTAGAAGGTTTGGTAGGATAAGACTTGGTAGGAGGAAGTGGAGATTGTGTAACAGCAATAGGTGAGAACGAAATTATGTTTTTTTTAGTTCACCCTATACAAGGCGCAAGGGTCACTCAAACTAGAGTCCTACTGAAAGCGGTTGTTGTATGACGGTTAAAGTAAGAGAGTGCAGTTTATGCAGATATGTGGGAAAGATAACGATTATAGTGGCCGGATCGACTGATTTCTTCAGTTATTTTTAACGGCTTGTCAACCCCTTTTACAGGTTATTTAAAGCCAGAAAATATTTTTAAATTGTAAGAAATTTTTTTGAGGGGGAATGATAATGATTTAGTGATAGAAGTTTTACTAATTAACCTATATCTGGGGGGAGAAGGCGTCCATTTATACTTATCCCAAGGGTATTTGTGCGTAAGTGAATATAACGAACCCAATTGTAATTGGACCTCTGCCCTCCGATTAAAAATTCTGAGTCATTATTCATTACACTACCTGCACATCCAAGTTTACAGCACCTGGTATTCCCAAGCGGTCACCTATCTAGATACTGACCAAATTCGACGTTGCTTAACTTCGGTGATCATAAGGGATGTACCGGTCAGGAAAGCATTCTCCTCAGGTTGCCCTTTTTTTTTGCTGGTGTTATTTTCTTTTTCTAGGTGATGTCTTTTTTTTTTTATTTTTATTTTTTAAGCTTATCGCCCCAAGCAAGGCTGGAGGCCACTAGCACGCAAGGGGTTACAGAAGGTTTGGATGAAGAGCAGATAGGAGTGGTAAAGGATAGGATGTGGAGAAAGAGAAGAACAGTGGATCGATCAAGGCAAGGGGGTTACAGAAGATTTGGAGCGAGAGCAGATAGGAATGAAAGGTGAAAGGATGTGGAGAAGGGAAGTGGATAGATCAAGGCAACTGGAGATGTCGATTGACGTTACACTTAAATAGTTGGAGATTGTATTTGTCAGGGAAACAGGAAGGGAGTTCCACAGGCGAGATGTGCGAGAGTATTGGAGTAGAAGAGACGTCTACATCTAACAGTTTCAACGGTGAAGGGGTGGGAACGGGATGCCAGCCTCGTAGGACGTTTTGTTAGTGTCATTTTGTGGTATGACGGGGTAGTGGTGAAAGCAGTCAACCTTCATTGACCTTTCCTTTTCTGTCTCCAGCTTCCTTTTTTTTTTTCGTTTGCTTTTTTGTTTTTTAATAATAATAAAAACAGGGTTCACTTTTGTTTATTCCTTTTACCCGAAAAAGAAGCGCTACCACAGCTTTTGACATTTCCCGCGTCCTACTGAAGAGACACACCTCTGGAACATTCTGTGACGTGGTATCGTGGAATCAGCAAGGACCATTCGCGCCTTCTAACGTATCTGTTCGACCAAACTCACCTCTTCACATTTCTAGATTGCCAGAACTAATTTGGCGCTAGAGAAATCCAGAAAGAAGTGAAGTGCAAAGATGTCCGCATACTCTAGCATTGCGTCTGGTCGCACAATAAAAACAAACAAATGCACAAGTTATGTATCCAGAGTCAGTGGTAGAAACTATTCTTTTATACCAGAAAATAAGGGCATCTCGTCACTTGACGGCTGGTTTTACAAAGACAGTTTTCCCTAGACAGTTTTTTCTTAGACTGGGAGAGGTGACATATCCTCTCACGATAAAAGCATGCTAGTCTACTCCCTGAAATAATGACCAATAGTATAATAAAATCATCATCATACTTATCAGCACAGTCAGGGTTGTCTAACGGGTGCTGATCTATTGTTGAGTCATCGGTTGTCCAGTAAGGATGACAGAGATTACCTGATCGTATAGTAGCAGGAATGCTGACCAATCCGGGTCTCTCGTCTCTGATAGGTCCAGCTCATGAATTCAGCATCACACGGACATTTAAACTTATACGCAATAGAACTATTTTGAAAGTGGGACAGACAATCTTTGACGAAAGAGAACACCGAACGGGTCTGAAAAACAGTACGCAACCTGATGTAATACATAATTTGTATTTGGCTCTTCCTACCTAGATATGGTAGTTTCAAATAAATGGGACAAAGAGAGGTGAAAAAAACTACCGATTCTTTGAAATGTTTGATCTTACGTTCAAGAACACGTTTGATGGCAGTCAGGGTTGTCTAACGGGTGCTGACGTATTGTTAAGTCATATACTGGCTGGGTTGTCCCGGAAGGGTGACAGAGATTACTTGATCTTATAGTAGCAGGAACATGTTGACCAATCCGGGTCTCTTGTCTCTGATAGGCCCGTCTCACAAATTCAGCATCACACGGACATCTAAACACAATAGAACTATTTTGAAAGTGGGACAGACTCTTTGACAAAAGAGAGGAACACCGAACGGGTCTAAAAAAACAAAACAAACAAACAAAAAAAAACACGCAACCTGACAGTCGAAAATCCTGATGGAATACATCATTCTTTCTACCAAGACATGGTAGTTTCAAATAAATAGGACAAAGAGAGGACAAAAAACTACCGTTTTTTTTTTTTTAAACGTTTGATCTTAACGTTCAAGAACACGTTTGATGACATTAGCTGGAAAACCATTGTCAATAAAAATATGATGGATTTTTTCAAGTTCCTGATTAAAGTGCAGGGGAAGCAAATCATCAACACACGATGGACTAAGGTCGATATCAGGTTAATTTTACGGGACTAAGGAACAAAAATCCCAGTTAGTGTACAGACGTATGAAGGTAAGTTTCCGAAAAACACAATCAATAAACAAACCATCTTTACGTTCAGCAAGAACATCCCAAAAAGGCAAAGGAAAAAAAATACTACAAAAGCAGAAAGCTCATCAGAACAATTAACATGGAAACATTTATAGAAAAAGCACAAGGAGGCTATGTTACGGCGGTGGGAAAGTGACTGAATTCAAGATGCCAAGTCAGGACCAATAACACTGCAGATTTAGATTTTATTTATTGTTTTGATTTTATCGATAGTCTCTAAATACAGAGCACACGCACCAGCGTAAAAAGTAATATTCCATGTGTGGACGAATGACAGACTTAATGTGTAAGATCGATTTTGGCGACAAACATTGTCTAGCAATTGGTTCAATTCAATATAATATTTCCACTTCTAGTTAGCCGGAGATGCCGCTATGAATCATTCTCATGGAGGTTAGCACAATTCATGGTGATGGAAGGCAAAAAGGTTCTTAATGAATATTAAAAAATATGCAGCCATACCTAAGGGGATGATATAATGTGATACTGATCGTCCGCTGGCTCTCGTATTTCACACGAAATATACCCCTTCTTTGTTTTTTTCTGTCTTTCTTCTTCATATCAAGTCAATCTTCAAATACTGGAATTGGAACTGTGAGTAACAGTTCCAATTCCAGTCGGTCTTGTTCGATTAACGTACGCGCAAATGCCCTTGTGAGAGGCATGGGTCCACTTATTCTCCACTCTCTCCCAATCACTGTAATCTTCAAAAGAGTCTTTCAATCCGAAAATATTTTCAGCTTTTAAACTATTGATAACTAATTCCCTCTAAGTAAGAGTCCTTTTCATCGTAATCCTCTCGGGGTCTGAAAAAGGTTGATAAACCATAAGAAACAAATCAATGGCACTGAGCAAGAGTCCTTTTCTTATGCGCCTAGTATCTTACTAGTTATTTTCTCTCTCTCTCTTTCTTAATTCTTTCTTTCTTTTATTCTCTCTCTCTCTGTCTCTCTCTCTATCGGATTAAATTCTCATAAATAATTGGGAGTGCCTGTGGGAAGCTTTTCGTCCTTCTTCTCATCGTAATCCTCCCTGGTCATGCAAAAAGGCTGGTAAGCCGTAAAAAAAACCAAATCAGTTACACTAAGAGTCCTTTTTTGTGCTCTTAGTGTCTTACTAATTCTTTTCTCGATCTCTCTCCCTCTCTCGCTATCGGTTTAAATTCTCATAAATAATTGGGAGTGCCTGTGAAAAGCTCTTCGTCCTTCTTATCGTCATCCTCTTGGGATCTGCAAAAGGTTGATAAGCCGTAAAAAAAAAAACAAATCAATAAATCTTGACGCATTTACTTAACTAAATTCTACCCGAGATATCATCTAGTTCTATATTGCATTTGGCCCTTTTCACAATGTGTAATGTTTATCATACCATATATTTTTTTAAAAAGAAGTAATGAATTTTTTTTTTATTAATCTGACAGATTTTATCACGTCAAACGTTATTTTCCGTGGATATCCGTATTTGAATGGGCGCCCCATTTATTTATTAAACAGTATATTTATTTCTTTTTGTCCACCGGCTTGAATATTCGAGAAATCTTTTTGAAGAAAAATAAGCGCTCTCCGGCAGGATTCGAACTTGCGTCCTCCTGGGCAGAAGGAACCTTTGTTAGATCCGACGTGCACGAGATCGACTCAGCTACGAAGAAATTAAATAGTGCCTTTAAGGCGAAATCCTTCCCGTCATAGACTCTCGAAATTTTCATAGCTGCCTAGTTTCGTACCCAAACGTATACAAAGCAATATTCTAAAGAAGTAATGGAATTTTTAATTTTACCTTTATTTTAATATATTCAGAAAATACCGAACATAAACAAGAAAATATAGAACAATATAATCTTTTTGAGATTTTACAAGTACAATATTAAATATGCTTTAATTTCTTAATTAATATTTTACTATGTTTTCTTTCCTTGGGGATTTTGAGAATGGATCCCATTATATATCTCAGATAAAAACTACATAACTTGAAATATCCTTGAAAAGCAAATGTTTATTCTGTATATGCGTGAACGTCACTTTTGAAGCCAAATGAACTTTTATTACATACATATATAGAAGCATGAACAACAAAAATATATATAAAACAGAGGATGTCTGTATGTCTGTTTGTGTGATACCTTTTCTCTCGAGATCCATCCAACCGATTTTGGCCAAACTTGGCACATACATTGTACAATGTAAGAGATATGTTCTTAGCGTAAAAAATCCATAATTTTTTAGAAACTCAATAATTGATAAAACAGATCAAAAACCGATAATTTCAACTTTTTTTCCTCTGATTTCGTTCAAACTCGGTATGTAGGTTACTTACATCATGACGAGGTCAATGATCCCTCATTCTTATTTCTACGCCACTGCGTTTAGCGAAAAGCCGCGTAAAACGAAAAATTGATTTCAACATAAATCAATTTCAACACAAATTTTAAATTAAAAACTTCCTCAATTTTCAAGCAAACTTCACTCATTGGAGCCAACAATAAGTTGATTGTTTAAGAGTCATTTAACTTGATAATTAAGTCCACCCATATTGTGAAAAACCGCGTGAATAGTGAAAAATAGCGATTTTTATTGGTTTCTTTCTTATTTTTCGTTGATCTTTCAACCAATTTTCATCAACTTAAGAATTGCTTTATAAATGTATCTTTTTTTTACATCCCTGGTAGCACACTGACAAATTGAATTTCAAAAACTCCAAAATAATTGTGATCTGAAGTGGGTCTTCATGTTGCCTGTTTTACCCGTTCATGTCCTCGGCTAACTTCAAGTGAATAAATACAGACTACTTCTGTTATATCAGTAACTATATTGATTCAAAATATTTTTTTAATGAAAGCACTTTAAAGTAATTGAAGAAAATAGACTCTGTTACATCTAAACATGAGGCGGTTTTTGCTCCATTCTAATCGATATGGCTGCTAGCGATTAAGATATCAGAGAATTCAGACACAGAAAAAAAAAATTACAAAATCTCTTGCAGATGGTAGCGACGGAGAGTGTAAAAAGATTAACCATAAACAAAAAGACAACAGAATGCATGGTCATCAGTAAAAGGATGAGTCCGAAATGCGATTTACAAGTCGAGAACACTAGAATCAAGCAAACTCGTAAGTTTAAATATCTGGGAAGCGTTCTGACAGAGGACGGTAAACGCGACACTGAGATCCGTAGATATATTGGCCAAGGACGCATTTCAAAGGCTGGGCAGAGTATTGCGAGACAGGAGGATGTATTTGGTAACGAAGTAAAGAATACTGCGCTGTTACGTGATAACAGTGCTTCTTTACGGCAGCAAATGTTAGACGATTTCTTCAAAGATGAAGAAGAGACTCGAGGTGATGGAGATGTTCTACATAAGGATGCTTCTCTTATTTCTTTCTCTCTCTACTTCTTCTTCTCTCTCTTCTGTTTCTCTCTACTATTTCCCTATCCCCTCCGATATGATTATATTCTCTCTCTTTCTTCTCTCTCTTCTCACAGTTATGGCTCAGTAATAAAGAAACGGATTAAGTGTTTTGAGGTGGTTCAAACACATGCCGTATTACGCGATATCTCTCCTTCTTTACGGCAGCGAATGTTGGACGATTTCGTCAAAGATGAAGAAGAGACTCGAGGTGACGGAGATGTGGTTCTACAGAAGGATGCTAAGGATATCGTGGATCAACCGTGTGAGCAACGATTAGGTCGTAGAAATGATGCAAATAAGGAGGAGGCTTATACTTAACATCAGGAAGAGGCAGCTGAAGTTTTGGGGACACATAATAAGGAAGGAGGGCCTGGAGAATCTGATACTCACGGGTCGAACAGAGGGAAAGAGAGACAAGGGAAAACAACGCATGATATATCTAGCGGCTTTAAGCAAGTGGGTCACAGAACGTGGTCTGTGGGAAGTGGCAGAGGGAAGGAACTTGTTGAGAGCTGCAAGGGTAGAGGGAGGTGGAGAGCCATGATCGCCTACGTTCTGAAAGAGCACAGCGCATAGAAAGAAAGATATCAGTTATTCCTAGCATTTCGAAGTATATTTAAACAGTATATTTATTTTTGTGTACCAGCCTGAATTTTCGAGAAATCGTATTAAAGATTTATAAAGAAATTACAAAGAAAATAAATAAATACGGTTTAATAAATAAACGGAACATCTATACAAATATGAGTATCCGCTAAAAAAATAACATGGCATGTTTGTATCTAAAAGCTAGAAGATTATTTTTTGTATCTTTATATTTCTGAGATGAGTTATTATGTACACTATTTACATTATTCGGACTATTGTCCTCATCTTTGTCGCTATATTTATTACAACGTTTGGCCGTTGTACGCTCCGGCCTTCTTCAGGTGGTTGGAATGTCGAACTGAACCCTTTATTTCCCTCACTGGGGTAGACTGTTCTAGTTCCACGTGCCATGTTTAAGGATGTCAGTTATCTCCTGTTAATTCCCCTTTCCAAGTTCTCCACTGCCTTAACCGGGTATTGGACTCACATTTTTTGTTCTTGTCACTGGGTCTAACTAACGCTTTTTTCCCACTGTGCTATGTGTCCTTGGGGGACATCTGTGGCCGGTCCAAGCTAGTCATAGCCGTGATACCACCAGCACAGAGACAGAGCCCTGTAACCGATAAGTATCCGAGCGCGTACACCCCCTTCAAAGGGTTTTAAACACTGAGACTCCCATGGATGGAGCGAGTAAGCAACAAGGATGACAAAGAAAATGACAATAAAAAGAACGCTTATGTTCATGCTATATTCCGTGCTAATAGGAATATATACTTGACAAACACGGTCGATATTATGAGAAATAAGGTAACAGTTGTGCACAAGGTGATTGCAAGTCAATCCAGTAGTGAGGGCTGCTATTGGAAGGTCGGTAGTTCTCGCGTAGTCTGAGTTGTACTTAACAGATCACAGCTAAACCCTCTGTAGTCCGTTGCCGTACGGATACTTATAGGTAGTTACCACACGTTATTCCATTACATCAGTTCAGAATCAGAAAGAGACAGCTCACTTGATTGGACGCGTAATAAGGAAAGAAGGCTTAGAAAACACCCACAATGCATATCCTAGGTACGAGAGATAGGGGAGGGCAACGAGCAACCTACCTGACGAGCTTTTGTGAATGGATAACGGGAGTCCTAGCGAAAGTAGAAAAACTGCTCAGGGCCACAAGGGATAGGAATGTGTGGAGAGTCGTGATCCTGAAGGGATAGACCACATGGAAGAAGAAGAATTTGATCAATTTTACAATGGTGATGTTACAGACTTAAAATGAGGTATCTTTTTTTTTTTCTTTTTTTTTGTCAAAAGAATTGTTCATGCATTTCTCGGTATCAAAACCCGAAACAAGATGACCTCCTCTTGTATACTCTACAATCAAGCTATTGTGCCTAGAAACAGATTTAATTTTTTTTCCAACTTTGCATGCTGTCAAAGTGTCTTCATTAATCACTGTCTTCTAAAAGAACTTGGCTAATTTTTCTAAATAAGTAACTCTAAGACAAAAAAAAGGAAAGAAAAAACAGAAAAGGAAACGTTGATAAATAGTTTCTTCTCCCCTGAAGTCCTTAGATAAATTAAGACTGAGTTTGTCAAGTTGGGAGGTAAACCTTTAGTACAAGCTGACAGAAGACAGCATCGACTTGAAAATAACCTAGTATCTACGCTTTCCTGAGATTCTAAACAGATCATCATCATCATTCATCATCACCGTCATCATCATCATCATCAGCAGCAGCAGCAGCAGAATCAGTCTCATGAGCTGATGTGGTCGTGGTCCTGCTGCGAAACTGAACACCTAACCGATTCTCTCCAACTATCTGCCATTAATGCATAGCACGCATTGGGCAAGTAGACCTAGAGAATCGACCTCCCTCCAGGTCAAACTACAGATGATGTCCTCCAGCTTGAAGGTTCGCTTTGCTCCCAGCCATATGACTGTTGATTCTATTGGCAGAACCCACTGACCCAGCCGTTGACTTCAGTGTAGCAGAGCCTCCACCCAGCGTGTCATCACCGCACTAGCTGCATACAAAGCTACGAATCCCAATCTACCCTCTTTAACTGTTGACCCCACAAGAAGATTCATCCACCCTTTTACGGAGCTTTTTAAAAAAAAATCCTGCTGTTATCCGACGCACCAGAAAAACCTGGTTGGGGGTGGGGGCGATTTATTCACCGATGGCCCGACTAAGCGATAGGTAGTATTCGGTTACATGTGTCAGTAACACCCGTAGAGTAATCTGGACTCATCTAAACTGATACATTGGAATAATTATTCGTGGGTTACAAGCATACGTCCAATAAAAGTAATCTGCGTTTAGTATAACGATTATTGGTGTCGAAATCAGCGAGCCGAGTTCAAATTCTGATCGAGTCTGTATCATTCACTTCGCACAAATGCTTGGAAATAGTCAAGAAATCGATCTTCTTCTAGATCTTTCTTTTCTGGTAATTGTTCTGATGAAATTCCTTATATGGTACCTAGACTTTTTGAATTTAAGGGCAGAACTAGATTGTCTGCAAAGTCTCATCATTTTACAGACGAAATGGCTAGATGTAACCGTAGGTTCTATGCTAACAGTTTCTTCTATTGCACGTCTCGCTTGTGGGAATATCTCTTCCGGCTTCTTACTCGCCAGTCAACTTTTATTCTCAAAAATTTAAATTCAATGTCAATCGTTATCTTCTGTCTTCTGTCTTCTTATTCTTTTATTCCTTAATAGTAGTTTTTTTTATATATTCACTAGCACGTTGTAACCTCTTGGTTTCCTAGTGGCTTTATTGGCTTGCTTGGGGTGAAATGATATAAAAAAAATGATATAGGATAAAGATCAAGGCAGACTGGGCTGTTTCGTCTTGAATAGCGGCCATTTTGATATTATGGTTATTAAAAACAACCACGTCAATTTTTATTTATTTATTTTGTCGACGACAAGGAAGAGGACCCATAAGATCTTGACGTGATTGTTCTCACAGTCTCTGGCTTGTGGTGGTACCAATTCTCGTCGATTCCTTGTCCTACATAAGCACCAATGCCGACGAGAGGCTATTTTATCATGGTGGGTTTTTATATTTTTTTGCGCATGCGTTCTAGAATATATATTTCCCGCCTCCTTGCCACAGAGCCTGCACTTGTTCGATTCCACTTCTTTTATTATTATTATTGTTATTATTATTATTATATATGAATAATTCTGCTTGTCCCGCCCTTCGTTAGTTAGTTAGTTCCTTAGTTAGTATGCCCAACCGTTACGCCCTGTCAATACCTCATAAATAATGGACTATACAGTTTTGACCGCGTGAAAAGGCGGAAATAACATCAGAGACGCTACTTGGTGTCAGTGAGGAAACCAAGCGAAAGAAAGAAAGAAAGAAAGAAAGAAGGAAGACCGAAGTGTTTAACGTCTGTTTCACTGAACTGGAAAAAGTTGTCAAAATCTTTTCATTTTTACCGCCTTACTTGTTAAAATAATGACCAGCATTTATATTTGTGATTGTTATTACTTGTTATTTTTATATTTCGTTAAAATTGTTGAGCTCAAATAATTAACGATGCAATATGGGAAATACTACGGACATTTTATTATCGTAGAACTCGCCATGAGCTTATTTAATCATTAACTTAAGAACTATTTTAATATAGGAAAACCATGAAATTTGCACGGGTCTTTCTAATTATTTTCTTCTTCTTCTTCTTCTTCTTCTTCTTCTTCTTCTTCTTCTTCTTCTTCTTCTTATTATTATTATTATTATTATTATTATTATTATTATTATTTCTCCTTTATTTGTGTAGTACGAGTTGCCCCCAAGTCTCAATCAGATTCTGAAAGAGAAAAGACTTTTTTGTATCAGAAAATGGAAACAGATGACATGTGTAAAGCTGACACGAAGTAAAGAGATCATGGTCACCAAACTGTTGTTAGTAGGTCAGAGGTCATGTGCTGAACAAAAACTAAAAGTGTTCAGACAATAGACAAAATAGTGAGACAAAACAAGATAGACATATTTATTCCATCGGGGATATCTTTTTGTGTAGAGAAGATTTCGAGGAATGTTCTTAAAAATGTCTCAGTAATTAATGAAAGAACCGCAGAACTTACTCCGTTGATGAGTTAGCGAGCGTGTGAAGTGTACTACCTACGCCATGTTTGAGTCTATTGCACAGAGCGCTAACTTTCGCTTCCTATCACGACGCTCTCACGAGCCTCTTCAGATATACAGCACGTATGTTCAGAGTTTTTTTTTCTTTTACGCACACGCAAAAGCTGAAAAGGAATTACGTCAGCTGATAGGATTTTCCACACATGAAATAGTATTTGACATCTGCCACAGTTGCCATGTAGTCTTCTACTATGTGGCGTCTCCTTTCCGGACGTTGGCGACCATGGCTCTCCACAATTTCCTGTCGTTTTTAGCTCTTAATAAATTTGTCTTTTTATTATTTTTCCTAAACCGTGTTTCACTTTAACTCAAGCTCCCTAGGTAGGTTCTGTCCCTCTTGCCTTCAATCTATCGAATGAGTATAAAATTTTCCAAGCCCTCTTTCCATATTATGTTCCCTAAAAATAGCAACTGACTCCTCTTGATGCCAAGTATACGTTTGCTTTTCGTTTCCATTCTCTTTTTGAGCTTCGTCGCTGCTGACACGTTCGGTCCATGGTATCCTCAGCATCCTTCTGTAGAACAACATTTCTGTTGCTTCAAGTCTACTTCTTCATCTGTGAGGAAACTGTCTTGCATTAACAGAAAAAAAAAATGCGACCAGAGAGAAAATATGTTTAATTGTGATCACTGTTGATTCTTCTTTTATATGCGATTTTTATGCGATCCTGACCCTCCACACCTTCCTATCTTTCGTGATTCTTAACAATAAATGTATTTTTACTCTTCCTCCTAGTTCTGATATCAATATACACAAACTCATTCGGCGTGATTTTCCAAGTACCCCTTGCTTTCGATATAACTTGTAAGTGTCAAGTTCTCCAAACCATCTCTCCTGGTCATGTGTCCCATAAATTTTAATCTCTCCTTCTGAGTCTTAGCTTACGGCTGTATCACGTTGAAACGTCTGTTCTCGTACGATCCCCAAAGTTAAGCAAGGTCGAGCATGGTCAGTAGAAGGGTGACCGCTTGGGATGTAAACTTGGAAGTCCAGGATGAGAAATCGGGGTTCCAATTCTAGCTCGTTGCAATTCAGAGTTCGTTACATTCACTTATGCGCAAATACTATTGGGAAAGGCATTAATCCATCTCCTTCCCTTCCAGCTATGAGTTGGATAGCAGGAAAGATTGCCCCCTAATAGTCTTGGTCGTTACACCAGTCTACCACAAAAAGAAACGGAAACCCACTGCGGGAAATCTACTTAGGAATCGAAAGAAACCTTCAGGGGTATAAACCTTGAGTTTTTTTTCTGAATCGAAGCATAAGCGTCTTTTTTGTTTTCATCTGTTGCTCACCTGTTCCGTCCATAGTATCCTCAGCATCCTTCTGTAGAACCATATTTCCTTTGGCTTAAATCTCCTCTTCATATGTAACGATTTTTTGCAGAATTCACTGCCGTATAGGAGGGGAAACTTCGATGTGGTGTAATGGTTAGTGAACCTGTCTAGCTAGATCAGTTACTACTGAATAGTGAATTCGATCCTCACTGGTTGTCCCCATGCTTTCAGCCGTGTGCCACATCTGAGCTACGCTTATAAAATCATTAGGGCACCTCGACGTGGTGTTATGGTTAACAAGTTTGTCTCGCTAGAACAATTACAACTGAGTAGGGATTTCGATCCTCATTGGTCGTCCCCATGCTATCAGCCTTGTGCCACATCTGAGCTACGCCTCTAAAATCATTAGGGCACCTCGACGTGGTGTTATGGTTAACAAGTTTGTCTCGCTAGAACAATTACAACTGAGTAGGGATTTCGATCCTCATTGGTCGTCCCCATGCTATCAGCCTTGTGCCACATCTGAGCTACGCCTCTAAAATCATTAGGGCACCTCGACGTGGTGTTATGGTTAACAAGTTTGTCTCACTAGAACAATTACGACTGAGTAGTAAATTCGATCCTCACTGGGTGTCCCCATGCTATCAGCCTTGTGCCACATTTGAGCTACGCTTATAAAATCATTAGGGCACCTCAACGTGGTGTTATGGTTAACAAATTTGTCTCGCTAGAACAATAACGACTGAACAATTGCGACTGAGTAGGGAATTCGATCCTCACTGGGTGTCCCCATGCTTTCGGCCTTGTGCCAATTTTAAGCTATGCTTCGAAAATCACTACTGCCAAATTGGAGGACTTATATTACGTCACAGTTTAGTGTGCAATCAGAGAGAAATAATATATGCAATAGAAATGAATGCACGATAAGAAATGTATTTATCGGTGTAATTTGTTGTTGTTGTTGTTGTTGTTGTTGTTGTTCTTCTTCTTCTTCTTCTTCTTCTTCTTCTTCTTCTTCTTCTTCTTCTTCTTCTTCTTCGTATTATTATTATTACTATTGGTAGTAGTAGTAGTAGTATTAATACCGGTACTATAAAAGAAATTATCCTAACAAGCTACCAGCGACGTTTATTGGGATCAGCTACTCCATCATAGCTAGATATGTCTCAGTACACGTCAACCCATAACCAACCGAAAGAGACCCAACTGGAATGAAATGCTGGACATAGTAAAACAGAGGAAACAATAAAGTCACAGCGAAATGTATAAAAGGGCACAAGAAGAAAGGCTGGTGAAAGAGAGGCCTCTTTATATTGTGATTTATTGTTATATGCACAGTGACACTGCTCTATGCAGTAATACTTTATACTGCAAGCGTAATACGCTGGTACGGTAGAATAATGGATAGCGGCTCGGATTGAGGAATCGGAGAGCCGAGTTCTAATTCCAGTCGGATCCATGTGCTGATACCCTTGGGAAAGGTATGAATCCTCTTCTTCTTCTCTCCCTTCCTGCCAGCTATCGGTAAATAGCAGGACAGATCGGGTTCTACAGCCTTGGATGGCAACTGGTCTACTGCAGAAAGAAATGACAACCTCCTGCCGGAAAACATCTACCTCGTCAGTCATATATCGAAAGATTCCTGATGGCCTAAGCGTGTATCATGCATGGCATATAACTGACTGATTGAATATGTTTTTCTGGTAGCTCGGGGTGTAAGTATCACATTCTTAAATAAAGTAAAAGCTTTTATCTTAAATTTTGCCAGCAGTAATTTATTAAAACATTCTAAAAATACATTCTTACAAAAATAAAAGGTTCTGAGTCGTTATACAGCGATAGTGGTGTCGAAAGAAAACACTGTCTTTTTGACACAACGCTTTTGCGGGTCAGTCAGTAAAGTGCCGTACGTGATACACGCTTGGGCGGTCATGTCACTTGCAATTCATGACTCACAGAGCAGAGTATCCCGTGACAAGATGCCGTTTCTTTCTGCGGTAGACTGGTTGCCATCCAAGGCTATAGGAACCAGTCTGTCCTGGTATACACCCCATAGCTGGGTTGGGAGAGGGAGAGGAGATGGATTTATACCTTTCGCAAGGGCGTAAGTGAATATATCGGATCCGACTGGAAATCGAAATTTGAGAAAATCGAGGGCTTGGAAAATCTGATACTCACTGGTCATATTGAAGGCAAGCGTGACAAAGGGATACAAAGTATGACCTACCCAACGAGCTTGAGTCAATGAATGGCGAAACAAGGTTTAGGAGAATTAATAAAAAGACAAAATTTATGAAGAGTTACAAAGGGCAGGAAATTGTGGAGAGCCATGATCGCCAACGCTCGGAAAGGATACGTCACATAGAAGGAGAAGAATTAGCTTGAGTAAATGAATGGTGAAGTAAGGTTTAGAAGAGTTAACAAAATGACAACATTTATTAAGATCTAAAAAGGACAGGAAATTGTGGAGAGCCATGATCGCCTACGTCTTGACGTTACACGACGCATAAAAGAAGAATGAGCTTGAGTAAAGGAATGGCGAAGTAAGTTTAGAAGAGTTAACAAAAAGACGAAAATTATTAAGATCTACGAAGGACAGGAAATTGTGGAGAGCCATGATCGCCAACGTCTTGAAGGGACACGACACAAAGAAGAAGAAGAAGAAGAAGAAGAAGAAGAAGAAGAAGAAGAAAAAGAAGAAGAAGAATGAGATTGGGTAAATGAATGGTGAAGTAAGTTTAGAAAAAGACGAAAATTATTAAGATTTACAAAGGACAGGAAATTGTGGAGAGCCATGATCGCCAACGTCCTGAAGGGACACTACACAAGAAGAAGAAGAAGAAGAAGAAGAAGAAGAAGAAGACACAAAGAAGAAAAAGAAGAATAATGAGCTTGAGTAAATTAATGGTGCAGTAAGGTTTAGAAGTGTTAACAAAAAGACAACATTTATTAAGAGCTACAAAGGACGGGAAATTGTGGAGAGCCATTATTGGCAACCTCCCGAAGTGACACAGCACATAGCAGAATGTTAATTTCTGCTTCCGTTTTTCATTAAAACACGGCGCGCATCCGCAAAGTTTTCTTAAACTTTGCCAATATAGCTTTTCATTTTACTGATAAAGCTGAAGAAACGTTTCACATCGTCTGATATTACAAGATTCTTTCTTCTTCTTTTAAGAGAGGATGAAGAAAAGTTCCAAGCCCAACTAGAACGAATTCAAGAAAATGTAAAAAAAATATTATAATAATTTTGAAGTTTAGTTCATTGGCTAGATTTTAGGAAGTTTCCCCGACGGAAGACTTTTCATCAACCAATACGATAATTTTTTTTATTGCATTTCAAGAGACATCGGTTAGGAATTATTTGTAATAGTTTTCATATTAACTAATCTCCAGTGTGGCCATCGGAATTGCCACTGGCCTTGCTCTCTTCCTCGCCTTGACTTGTATTAACTCTAGCGTGATTACCTCCCCTTTTTTCTACTTTCATTAACGAGTTGTTTTATTGTCACACCGCGAAAAGGTTTAAGATGGGCTGCAATTGTCCAGGGATTGAAAAGGGGGCTCAATTTTCACTTTCTGTCCGACTTCTTCGGAGTTGAATTGAAATTCAATTCCTGGCCCATCCGGTGTTTCCTTATTCGAAGCCAGCAAAACATATTTTATTAATTTGATGAGATTGCACGTGAAACCTACAAATGAAACCTGCAAATATGCAATCATCAAGTAGTGTGTTCACCATTTTTTGATGTTTCGTTCAATGTTTATCTCTCTCTCCATCTCTGTCTTTTCGTATCTATCTATCTATCTATCTATCTATCTATCTATCTATCTATCTATCTATCTATGTGTGTGTGTGTCTTCATTATCTATCTATCTATCTATCTATCTATCTATCTATCTATCTCAGTCTTTTCGTATCTATCTATGTCTTTTCGTATCTATCTATCTCAGTCTTTTCGTGTCTATCTATCTATCTATCTAGCTCTGTCTTTTCGCATCTATCTATCTATCTATCTATCTATGTATGTGTGTGTGTCTTCATTATCTCTCTATCTCTCTATCTCTCTATCTATCTATCTATCTATCTATCTCAGTCTTTTCGTATCTATCTATCTCAGTCTTTTCGTGTCTATCTATCTATCTATCTATCTATCTATCTATCTATCTATCTATCTATCTATCTATTTATCTATGTGTGTGTGTATCTTCATTGTCTGTCTGTCTATCTATCTATCTATCTATCTATCTATCTATCTATTTTCGTATATATCTTTTGATCTTTCTTTTTTTAATCGGTATCACCCCAAGCTATGCAGTACAGACACTAGCATGCAATGGGATATAGGGTGTGGGGGAATTAAGAACAGAAACATTATTATTAGGCGAAAGATGAAAGCGTAATCAAGAGGACAGTAGATAGCAAGTGGCATTGCCTTTAAATCTTTGCACATTAAAGTTGATTAGAAAGCATGGAACAGGTAGGGAGTTCCACCAGCGAAATGTACGAGAAAAGTAACGGCTATATCTCGCGAGATCAACTGTAAATTAATGAAATCTCGTCGACAGTCTAGTATTGCGCTGAAATTCCTATAGTGTAGGTACTATAGCGAAGATCTCATCCAAACAATTACCATGAAGATAAATATAAAAAAAGGCACTTGGAGACAACCTTACTGCGGTGGACAAGTAACTGAAGCCGATCTGCCAGATCAGTACCAATAATATTGCTGATTCTTCTTTGTATCTTATCAAGGAGCTCCAGGAAAATAGCAGGAGTACCGCAGCAATATTCTAAGAATGGACGAATGGTAGACTTATAAATATGGAAGATAAATTCTGGAGAGAAAAATTGTCTATCACGACACAGTGAACCGACTTTCTTAGCAGCTGATCTCGCGATGGCTTCAATGTAGACTTTCCACCTCATGTCAGCTGAGAACGTTACCCGAGAAGACGCAACGATTCACTTCTCTGATGCAAGACAGAGACGGGAGTCTCTCTGGTGATTAATAGAGAGCAGTTTCGTTTTGGAGGCGTTAAAATTGACAAACCATCTTTAGTCCCAGTTAAGAATTGTCATGAAGTAATTTTGTACATCAGCTGCCATTTTGACAATAGAAGAACAATCAAGAATACGGTAGATAGCGATTGACATTGTATTTAAATTTTCGAAGGTCGAAATTAGCCGGAAAGCATGGAACCGGAAGACTGTACTACAGGCGAGAAAATAAAATCTTAGAACTTATGGTTGCATCTAACCAACTTAACTATAAATAGATGAGACCTTGTTGTTAATCTATTACTGCGCCTAAATTCATGAAGTCTAGGTACTTGAGCGAGGAGCTCCTCCGAACAATTACCATGTATTTATAGCAAAAAGCACAGGGAAGAAACCCTACGGCAGTAGAAAAGGGACTGAGACCGAGACGCCAGATCAGGACCAATAACATTGCAGATTCTTCTTTGGATTTTATCAAGAATTTCTAAATATATAACAGGGGTACCGGACCATATATGGTAACAATATTCAAAGCATGGACAAATGGATATGTAAGATAGATGCTGTAGAGAAAAATTATCTATCACGTCACAGTAAACCGACTTTCTTAGCAGCTGATCTCGCGATGGCTTCTTTCCACCTCATATCAGCTGAGAACGTTACCCGAGAAGACGCAACGATTCACTTTCTGATGGAAGACAGAGAGGGGAGTATCTCAGATGATTAATAGAGAGCAGTTTCGTTTTGGAGGCGTTAAAATTGACAAACCATCTTTAGTCCCAGTTAAGAATTGTCATGAAGTAATTTTGTACATCAGCTGCCATTTTGACAACAGAAGTTAGTATAGAACTTATGACTACATCTAGCTAGTTCAACTGTAAATTGATGATATCTCGCCACAAGTCTAGTATTGCGCTTAAATTCATACAGTGTAGTTACCATAGTGAAGAGCTCATTCGAACAATTAGCATGAAGGTATTTATAAGAAAAAAGACACAGAGAGGCAACCTCGCAGCGGTGAAGCAAGTGACTGAAGCCAGGTCGCCAGATCAGGACGAATAATATTGTTGATTCTTCTTTGGATCTTATCAAGGAGCTTTAGGTAAATAGCAAGGGCACTGAACCATATATGACAGCAATTTTCTAAGCATAGACAAATGGTAGACTTATAGATAAATTCCATAGAGAAAAATTGTCTCACCCAACACAGTGAATCAACTTTCTCAGCAACTGACTGAGCAATGAATGGATTCAATATAGCCTTTCCACTTCATGTCAACTGAGAACACTAGCCAAAGAAGACACAAGGAGTCACCTTCCTGAAGGATAGCATCAGCCATGCTGATGGAAGGCAGAGAACGGTCTCTCAGATGATTAATGGAGAGAAGTCTAGTTTTAGAGGCGTTAAAATTGACAAGCCATCTTTTGCCCCAGTTAACGACGGTCTTGAAGTCATTTTGTACATTATCTGCCATTTTGACCTTGTTGGACTGTTCAGCCTTACTATCAAGGCAGGTGTAAAAGATAGTGTTGTCAGTGTAGATGCCCATCTGAGAGCTGATTTCATCGGGAAGGTCGTTAATGAAGATTAAAAACAGCATAGAAGCAAATAGGACACCCGCGTTAGTACGTATGTAAACCAGTTGCCGTTCAGGACAACTTTCATTTTGCGATTTGATAGGAACGACTGGATCAGCTCAAAAACGTGCCCGGAGGTATCGTAGCTTTTCAGCTTGTGAAGAAGACCTGAATGCCAGACACTCTCAAAGATTTTCGACATGTCCAATTCTACAATCCGGGCTTCACCGTTTTTTTTATCCAGAGCATGATAGACACTTTCCGCAATTATTGGCAGTACATCAGCAGTTCATCTGGAGAAACGAAAACCGTATTACTTGTCTGACAAAAGGCCCTGCGATAAGAGATGCTTAACCAATTCAACATTGATTAGGGCTTCTAGGAGTTTTCCAAAAAGAGGTAGAAGGCTAATAGGCCAATAGAATTAAAAACTGGAACAACAGGCGATGACTTCCAACAAACAGGAAAGCAGGAGGCAGCGAGGCATTTATCATACAGTTTAGAGAGAACAGGAGCCAGTTCGGAAGCACACTTCTTAATGACTATTACAGGTATGCCATCGGGTCTACATGCTCTGTGGGGATTAGGGTTAGAGTTGATAGCAGAAACCATGGAAGGAGTTATATGAATATCACTCAACAGATAATCAATTCTAAGTGGCAAATTAGCCTGGGATACTTCAGAGGAGTCAAGAGTAGAGTTTGAGGAGAATTTATAAGACAAAATTTCAGCTTTATCAGCAGAGGATGATAACACGTCAAATCGATTCAAGAGGTGGAGAATAGAGACTTATTTAGTAGCCTATTACAGACACGCCAGTAGTCACAACAGGCAACGTTTTAGAGGCTACACAATGCCTTATTCTCTCACCAAACAGGGACTTAGTTGTTCGAGGACTCGCTTACATTTGTTACGAGAAGTAGCAAATAGGCACCTGTTATGACGTGAGCTGTCACGCTGGTATAGTCGGAAATAGTGATTCCTGTGTGCTATGGCGGGCGAGCATGCTGGTGTGAACCATGGAGAAGATTGAGGTTTCATCTGGTATTTCCAAGAAGGTATGAAAGCGTCCATGCCGGCTTTGACCCAAGAAGAAAGCTCAATGACATGATATTCAGTTGAGATTTTGAAGATTTCAGTCCAAGGGGCGTCACGAAGAAAATCCCGGAATGAGTTCCAGCCAGCATGCTGGTACTGGAAAGATATCTTATGGATACGGGGTTCCTGTTTAATGGATGCTTGGAAAGAGATATCAATAGCTACCACAGTGTGGTCCGAGTTACCAAGAGAGCCGAATTGTGTAATTGGGTAATAACGAGAAGAGGAGGTAAAAATATATATCCAACAGGAAAGCCTGTTGCTCGGTTTGGATAAGGAAACGAGTGGGGAAATCCACGATTTGATTGGGGGATTGGGTAATGAAAAATAATGTCTCTATACCAGCAACATCAGTACATTTAAAATGTTTAAGCCACGTGTCGTGGCGAGCATTAAAATCACCGAAGACAAAGATGTTCGCGGATGGATAGAGAGAAAGTGCCTTTTCTATACTGTCAACTATTGCGTCTAGTATACTTCAGTATTGAGAAAACTATCTATCTATCTATCTATCTATCTATCTATCTATCTATCTATCTATCTATCTATCTATCTGTCTGTCTGTTGTGAATTCCGGGATGAAATCCGGTATCGAATAATAACAAACGCCAAGAATGAATATAGGAAAATAAATGTATTAACGTAATAATACAAACTGGTAATACAGGTTAGTAGTTCCAGGAATGCGGAGTTAGTAGACAAATATATAGATAGTCTTTGATATTGACGTATCGCTGTATGACTTCTTACTGCGTCTAACGTGCTCGTGACTGTGACTCTTGTGCTACCCTCCTCTATTACTACTCGACCGACTCAACGTTCCACTACTACCACTTGACTGTCCGACTTCACTGTCCGACTTGAATTAACGTACTGCTGGGTATTCACTGGCAATAGTATATGTATACCTTGGGTGAGTCCATTTGTGTAAAAAGGGGAGACCCCTCAATACTATCTATCTATCTACGTGCTCTCAAATCTATCTATCTAGCTAATTAGCTATCAACACTGAAAATGTGATCCTGTGAATGTAGACAATCAAATAATAAAGGTTGAGAAACGCAAACAGGTCTCAAATCACAGTTATATTATAAAGTAAGGAGACAACTACTGTAGCGTGATAACTAGATTGTCTCGTGTGCCTGTTCAATAGAACTTGTAAAATAAACACAACATGGCAACAAAGGGATTGAAATAATAGTAATAATTCTAAATCTAGGGATTTAGAAATGACTCCTGGATTTAGCATCTCCGAATTTAGAAGTACTCATGGATTTGACTTGTAGAGACTTAGGGCGTATATTTTGATTTGAACATAACCTCGGAATTAGCATGTGAGGATTTAGTACCAAACTATACGACCGTTTGGAATTTAGACACGTAGGGATTGAAAGTATAATCCCAGATTTGGCAGGTAAGTATTGAAAAAATCCCCCAGAATTTGACAAGAAAGGATTTGAAACGAACTCCTGGATTGGTTCGGTCGGATTTAGAATGTATTCCCCAGTTTGGCAAGTAGGACATGAGAACATACTCCCGGATTTGAAAATCATAAATTGTGAATCTATTTCCGGATTGAAAAGTCAATCCCAGATCTGAAAGGAAAGTAGTGTTAATGTAACCCCGGATTTAACCGGTAAGTATTAAAAATGTAATTCCAAATTTGACGTAATACCGGCTTTGGCTGGTAGGGATTGATACCGTACTCCCAGATTTGAAAATCATAAATTGTGAATCTATTTCCGGATTGAAAAGTCAATCCCAGATCTGAAAGGAAAGTAGTGTTAATGTAACCCCGGATTTAACCGGTAAGAATTAAAAATGTAATTCCAAATTTGACGTGATACCGGCTTTGGCTGGTAGGGATTGATACCGTACTCCCAGATTTGAAAATCATAAATTGTGAATCTATTTCCGGATTGAAAAGTCAATCCCAGATCTGAAAGGAAAGTAGTGTTAATGTAACCCCGGATTTAACCGGTAAGAATTAAAAATGTAATTCCAAATTTGACGTGATACCGGCTTTGGCTGGTAGGGATTGAGACCGTACTCCCAGATAGGAACACGTAGCTTAGTCCTGGATTAAACAGGTAAGGAATGACAACGCCATAGCGAATGTTAAAGGAGAAAGAAATCCCGGATTTGACAGGTAGGAAAGAAATACATAATCCCGGATTTGACAGGTAGGGAATGAAAATGCCATCCTGCGAGCCGATAAAGTATTCTGCGGGAATTTTCTGGAATGTTAACAAATGCGACAAACACTTGAGGAATTCTAAAACATTGCGCTGAAGACAAAAAGGTGAATAAATCAACGTAAATTATCCTGTTGGCTATACAGTGAGAAATGTGACAAAACTGGGTGGGAATGACGCTGTCACTGATCAGCCTGTCTCGTCAACAGAGGTAGGCCTCGCAGACCACCCGGTCAGTTCCTGAGAACTTTCACGACGAATGACAGTGATAAAGTCCTTATATATATATGTGTGTCAACCGAAAGCTGGGAGGAGGGTGAGACACACACACACACACACACACACACACACACACACACACACACACACACACACACACACACACACACACAGAGAAAGAAAGAGAGAGAGAGAAATAGAGAGAGAGAGAAAGAGAGAAACACGCAGAGAGAGAGAGAGAGAGAGAGAAACACGCACAAAGAGAGAGAGAGAGAGAGAGAGAGAGAGAGAAACACGCACAAAGAGAGAGAGAGAGAGAGAGAGAGAGAGAGAGAGAGAGAGAAGCACGCACAAAGAGAGAGAGAAAAAGTATGTATGACGAAGCGGGAAGTGGGAGAGGTATTCCGACTCTAGATTTTTCCACGTGCGTGAACTTTCTGATAGTAAAATAAAATAAAATAAAATAAAATAAAATATTTTTTAAAGGCCACTTCGACTTCTCTTACAGTCAGCTACGCAACTGCTCTTAATGTCGATGCAGGTACCGTAACGGTTATCGGCAACAGAAAGTGAAACCGGAGAACCAAGTTCAAATTCCGGGTTTGTCTGTTGCATTTACTTTAAATATTGGTAAGTCGCTCTCTCGAGTGGTTTGTACACTCTGACCAGCTTGGACCAGCTATGACAAGCCAAGCCCAACTATGACTAACTTAAATCAGCAATGACCAGCTTGGACAAGCTATGACAAGCTAAGACCAGCTTGGACCAGCTTGGACAAGCGGCCCGAGTTAAAAACTGACCTTGTGTCACAACCTGACTCAGTAGGGGGTCAAGTAAATATCTACTTTCTCACAAATATCATTGGAAACCGCCTGAAATCAATTTTCTACCCCCACTAGCCTATGGGTTAAATAGCAAAGTAAACTGGGCTATGTAGTCTTAGGTGACAGCTATTATAGGATTTTTATTTATTCATTTTTTTTTACGACTTATTAACCTCTGCTTTGTGGAACACAGTCCAACGAGGTTGCTTCCCTGCAATATTAATCGATTTGAAAATAAATGCATTAACACTTGATATCTGTCTATCTTTCTGGGATGAGGTATTGTAATTATATACACTATTTACATTGTTGGGACTGTTGTCCTCATCTTTGTTTTCATATACAGGTCGTTTTGGCTGTTGTACGCTTCGACCTTTTGTCAGGTGGTTGGAATTTCGAACTGAACCCTTTATTTCCTCCACCTACTGTTCCACGTGCCATGCCTTTTACAGATATCTCAGTTTCAGTTATTTCCCTTTACCTCAACTCCCCAAGATTTATTCACCTCCGCATGGAAGAGTCATGGCATGTGTAACTAAAACAATCTACCCCGGTAGACGAAATAAAGAGTTCTGTTCGAAATCCCAGTCACCTGAAGAAGGCCGGAACGTACAGCCGCCGAAACGTCGTGAATATGACAACAAAGATGAGGCCAACAGACCGAAGAATGTAAATAGCATAGTTAATATATATATATATATATATATATATATATATATATATATATATATATATATATATACCAATTGTAATCTTATAAATATAAGAAATTATACTCGTCCGGAAAACCTTCGGTGTCTTGATATGCAAATAAACAAACCAATACCAAAGGGGAAAAAATGGTACAAAAAAGAAAGAACAGAGAACATGCATGTCAGCCGAAAATAATCGTCTAGCATCCAAATTCAGAGTCCAAAGAAAAAAAAACCCGATATGAGTAAGTAAAATAACTAAATAAAGTGCTCTATATGCTAAGTAGAGCAAACCTAAATTAAACCTAAAGAGCCAGGCAACCTACTACGGTTTCACATAAGCGGATCGTCAGGGACCATATATATATATATATATATATATATATATATATATATATATATATATATATATATATATGGTCGTTGTTTGTTTTTCTCTTTATTCGTATATATATATATATATATATATATATATATATATATATATATATATATATATATATATATGCGCAGTACTTAGTGGAAAGTCCCAAACAAACACAGAAGAAAAATCCCCCTCCACCACACACAAATAATCAAACAGAAATAAGCATAAATAGATCCACTTTCTAAAAAATAAACCAGTTTGTCTGATGATCGCGAAAGTGTGAAACCCTGGGTTACAAACTAATATTGATACTTATGCTTATTTGTGTTTGATTATTTGTGTGTGGTGGAGGGGGGATTTTTCTTCTGTGTTTGTTTGGGACTTTCCACTAAGTACTGCGCATATAATATATATATATATATATATATATATATATATATATATATATATATATATATATATATATATATATATATATATATATATATATATGTGTGTGTGTAAAGAGAAAAGCAAACAACGGCCATACTACAAAGAAGGCTTACTTTACATACGTCGGATTTTTATTGCTGGTAATATTTTTACCAAAAATGTACTGCTGCTAATATTTATTTTAGGAGTTAACTATTTGCCCATAGTTGGGATCCTAACAGGCGCTACGACCCAGGGTTAGGGTGGACCTGGGAACACTAGCAATTAAGAGGTGGTTCCATGCTCCGCAAAACCTCCTGATCAGAGACCTTGAAGTTGGACGTAGTTTATCGTCTTACCCAGGGCGCCCTTTTGGCGGAGATTAAAATGTTGTATCTGTTCATATCAATTTAATCTGATTCTCTCTTCCCCCTTCTATCTTCCCACCTTCTTTTACTTTCTTATTGAAATCAAGTAATGTCTTTCTCTCTTTTCCAACGCGATCAAAACGCGGAACAGTCCATTATTTACGAGGTATTGGCAGGGCGTAACAGTCGTGCGAACTAACGAAGGGCGGGACAATATTATTAGGATTATTATTATTATTATTTGTGTTTTATGCTTCCTGCTTTGTATCCTGTAGAGCCGGGTCGAAACTATGGTCCTTAGGCCCTGCAGGAGTAATGTCATTTAATTGATAGTACTTGTTTTAGTATATAGGATGTTCCTAGTAGAGCGATTTTCTGGGCAACCTGTATGTTAATGTTACCTGGGACACTGTTGTCCATTCCTTTTCTCACGAGGCCCAGAGCTCCGATTAATATGGGTACAGTCTCAGTCGTCATTCCCCACACCCTGTTAATCTCAATCTCCAGGTCCTTATATTTGGACAATTTCTCGATAAGTTTCATGGAGGTGTTTCTCTCAGATGATAATGCTATTATTATTATTATTATTATTATTATTATCATTATTATTATCATTATTATTATTATTATCATTATTATTATTATTATTATTATTATTATTATTATCATTATTATTATCATTATTATTATTATTATCA
>OZ038483.1:114444909-114477409 GCA_964036315.1 Acanthosepion esculentum | reverse complement strand
GAAGTGAATAATGTCTATTCTACAAAGTATTAAATGAAGATTATGTATTCTTTTTTGTATTGTATCAATACTTATTTCATCCATTAAAATTGATAAATGGGATTTATTTCCATTAAATCAAAAAATGTTCTGTTTTCTATGCATTTTTAGTTACTATACATCTGTGTACAGTTAATTATATGAAAAGTATGTATATTCATAAATTTATATGTGTACGAATATTTTTTCTCTCCACTATATATATATATATATATATATATATATATATATATATATATATATATATATATATATATATATTGAATTAGACAGAGACCGACAATTTATTTAAAGACATTTTTGATATGTTTAACGTTCTTTTTATAGATACAAATATTTAAGAGAATTTCTCGGACATTCGGGCCGGTGAATGTTATTTAATACTGTTTATTATAAGCAGAGCATCTACTTAAATATTTGTATCTATAAAAAGAACGTTAAACATATCAAAAATGTCTTTAAATATATATATATATATATATATATATATATATATATATTTATATATACACGTTTGTTTTGTTAAAAATCACCGTCACAACGAAATGCAGACGTTATCGCAGTTACAATAAGTTTGTCTTTGTAATTTACCCCTGAAAATGACCTTGAAAAAGATCGAAAGTACTTGGGTAGGGAAAAAACTACGGCGCCATCTTTGATGAATTTCATCTTAAAGGATCAGTATAAAAGTAAATAAACATAATCTGTCTATATTATTCAATGAAACGTGTTTAAATGAAGATATACATACATACATATTCATGTCCCTAACCAAGGATATAGGGGCCCAGTCTGTCCTGCTACTCAACCCATAGCGTGGGGGAGAGGTTTTGGAATCAGACGACACTTGGGTTTGAACACGGATCGCCAGAGAGAGCAAGTACAGTTGACCGCATCTTGAAATAATTAGATCTCGTGACGGGTAAAGGAGAAATATATATATGGGAATCAGCGGCGTCTGACTGATTATTATTCGAAGGCGTTACTATTGTTGTATCTGTGATCTACAAACTCTCTCCTACATCCGGGCATTACCAGAAAAATAAAATAAAAAAAAAGGCTATTTAGACGTAAGTGAACGTAACGGACTCTGAATTGTAACGGACTGGAATTCGAACTCAGTTCTCCGATTTCTCATTTCAGACTGTTATCCATTACACCATCCGCACATCCACGCTTACAGCAGCTGGTATTCGCATGCAGCCATCCATCTAGGTACTGACCAAGCTTAAATTCACGGGATTTTTTTCAATGTGATATGACCATAAGCTTAGTTTAAGAAAGAGAGATAAAAATTTATGGGACACATAATGTAGAAAGAGGGTTTGGAGAAGTTGACACTTGTAAGAAATATTGAAGTCAATAACCTACAGAAGAATTCAAAATTGATAGCTACATTTAAGTTGGTTAGTTGGTTGTTTTGTTTTATGGCATATCAACCCCAATGGGTCATTTAATGCCGACAAAATTTTCATTGCTCGTAATATTTTGTTATGTCAAAAATCTATTTCTGGTAATAATATTTTATTTAAAAAATGTGTTGCAGTAGTAATTTTTTTCAAAAATCTATTGCTGGAAATATTTTTTTCCTCAAAAATGTATAGCCAGTAATAGTTTTTTTTTCTTCAATGATTTATTGCTGGAAATAATTTTTTACAAAGTATTTCTGGTATTAAAACCTGTTTGTACACTTTCATAGTATTTTTACCCCAGTTTCGGGGTTAACTATTTTTCCATAGCTGGGAACACCAGCAATTAAGAAGTGGTTCCACGCTCCTCAAAACCTCCTGATCAGAAGCCTTGCTGTTAGACGTAGTTTATCGTCTTACCCGGGACATCTGCATTTAAGTATTGAATTAATGTTTAAGCTTATCTTTTAAAAGTTCAACAATAATTCTTCTGCTGCCACTAAAGACAATTTGATGTACGTAGATCCTTATTTTCCGTAAAAATAATTATTTTATTTCATGGGTGACAGAACAAGGGACAATTTATAAGATAAAATTAACATATTCAAGTCAAGGTGTGAATATGGAAACATCGGTTAACCTGCTTAATGAGTTTGAGTAAATGGCCAGCAGAACTTGGAGGAAGAGTAAAAAGACGGTCATTGTTTAGAGCTACAAAGCATATGAAGTTGTGGAGGGTCATGATCGCTTACGTCCTGAAGGGAAACAGTATATAAAAGAAAAAAAATTGCTGGTTAACAAGTACTAAAAGGAGAGGCATCTCGCTCGCCATGTTAATAAAATGCGTCACGTGTCAAACAGAACAAAGGGTATAGGATGTGAGTTTTTAATTCTCATCAACTATGAGTTTTTTTATTTATTTCACCTGATTACATTGACGTCTGTGGACTGTTTGAAGAACAGAATGATGTGGCTAAAAAAAGCATGAAAAATTGAGTGAGAGACAAATTCACATAAAGTTAATAAGGTACATACAAAAGGCGTTAGGAAAGACAGCTTCTGACATAGCTTCTACCCAGGAGGTCCAGAGTATCGTTGCCATCTTGTCAAATGTTTTTTATTATTATTTTCTCGCTTTGAAGAATATAGACAGTCGTCTTTTTTTTTAAAGCTATTCCTGCCGTTTTTTTTTTTCCGTACGCTTCGGTGACCATGAAATTTTGTACAATATTGAGTTAATTATATTAGTACTTGTCATAGGGTTTAACTATACATAAAAAAACTAATCTATATCGAACAAAAGAAAAATTCCAATAAAAAAAACGTATAATAACAATAGTTATTCAACACGAATTTCTTCAGGCAAAAGGTGAACATTCTGGGATGCCTAATCGTCATTATTTAAGACCGGCTTTTTCAAGCAAATAGCGAGAATACTGCGATGCCCTTTGACGACCTAACGCGCTATTATTCTTCTCCGAATTATTTTCCACCGTTCAACCTTTCTCTAACAGGCGGGATATGGCGAGCCTCTCACTGCTCTATCGCTGCCTCCATGAAAAGTGCTCGAACGAACTACATTCCTTAGTTCGTTACGAAGATTAATTCTGTTTTTAATAAATTATTACCAGAACGGAAGGCGAGAACATGAAGGAATCAAAATAATATAAATAAATATTTTAAACTTGATCATAAAGTGTTCTTTAAAATGGACCAAGGTGGAAATGAATTCCGGTAAGACGGCGTAATAAAAAAAAAACGGATTGGAAAAATGGCATACATGGTACAGGGACAAAGGTGGTGACATGTGACACCTTAATAAGTTAAAACGGAGATTCACTGATTTAGTAAGTCCACGTAAAGAGGTACTGATGGAAATATAGTATGACATGTTTGACGTACCCACGCCACCAGAAATTAGTGAACCAAGAAGGTGCAGTAAAAGTAAAAGAACAATAACGAAACATTTGAATACTGAACACAAACTGAAGAGATATAGATTCCAGAGATGCCATCTCATAAAGGGGAGGTGTCATATAAGAAGAAAATGAGTAACTACCGACACTCTGGTATTATGAATATATATTTTCCATCAGGTGTATAAATAGCGGTGTCAGGCTACTGACTATAGTGATTATTGAGTGACTGTTGAGTGTAACTATCCAGTCGAATTAGTGTGAATTATTGCGCGTCGATGATTTGGGTTTTGATTTAGCATTTGCCGGACGTTAAGCCGAGCCACGCTACTAATAAGGTATTCACTGAAATGGTTAATTATCTATAGTTGATTTTTACTTCTTTGTTCTTGTTAAGTATTTATTTCCGGTTGTAATTAAATACTCTTTTATCTTACCATTGAAGTCTTGAGTTTTACTTAATTATTAACGTCAACCGCACGTCACAAAAGTAACCGTCTACTTCGAGTGCCCTCTGGTCTTTTACATACTGTAAAAATATAATCATGACGCTCCACGACATCCTATCATTTATTTTTTTTTTACTTTATTTAGCTCTTGAGACATTACAATTAATTTTTATCCTTGTTCTGTACCCCACTGACGCAGTCCCTTTAAATAGATCCCTCGCTATTTAAAACAGATCTCTTCAATATGTCCTGTGAGTGTTATATTTTCCAAGCTTTTTTTCCGTATTATTTTCTGGTTATAAGAATCGTCTTGTAGTTTTTTTTGGTTTTTTTTGTTTGTTTTTTTAAATTATTTCACTCCAAGCAAGGCGAGGATGCCACTAGTACGCTGGGGGGGGGGTACCACCTCTTAATTGCTGTTATTCCCAGATCCACCCTGACCCGGGGTGGTAGCATCAGTTAGGGTGTCAGCTATGGGCAAATAGTTAGCCCCCAAACTCGGGTCAAAACGTGTAGAAAAAGAGCCCAAAAAAAAGAAAGGAAAAAAAAAGGTTTGTAAAAATTATTACCAGCAATAAATTTTCGAAGAAAAATTATTGCCAGAAATACATTATTGCCAGCAATACTTTTTTGGAAAAAGTAATATTAACAGCAATACATTTTGGTAAAAACTGAATAGAAGATGGGAAGGATTTTTTTCATGCATTTGTTCTCAAACGCTTCGATCCTTCTCTCTGTATCTGCCCTCTGTGTTCATGTTTCACATCCAAAATGGAGACTACTAGCGATTTGTACAGTCTGTACTTTGTTTGAAAGCTGATTTTACTCCTCTATATTCTTGTCAATTTGGCTATGCTGCCATGGCTGCGGCAATCCGTGTGCGGATTTCCGAGTTATAGGCACCATCTTGGATCCTTCTCTCTGTATCTGCCAACTGTGTCCACGATTCAAATCCATATAGGAGAATGGAGACTACTAGCGATTTGTACAGTCTGTACTTTGTTTGAAAGCTGGTTTTACTCCTCTATATTCTTGTCAATTTGGCCATTGCTGCCATGGCTGCGGCAATCCGTGTGCGGATTTTCGAGTTATAGGAACCATCTTGGATCCTTCTCTCTGTATCTGCCAACTGTGTCCACGATTCAAATCCATATAGGAGAATGGAGACTAGCAGCGATTTGTACAGTCTGTACTTTGTTTGAAAGCTGATTTTACTCCTCTATATTCTTGTCAATTTGGCCATTGCTGCCATGGCTGCGGCAATCCGTGTGCGGATTTCCGAGTTATAGGCACCATCTTGGATCCTTCTCTCTGTATCTGCCAACTGTGTCCACGTTTCAAATCTATATAGGAGAATGGAGACTACTAGCGATTTGTACAGTCTGTACTTTGTTTGAAAGCTGATTTTACTCCTCTATATTCTTGTCAATTTGGCCATTGCTGCCATGGCTGCGGCAATCCATGTGCGGATTTCCGAGTTATAGGCACCATCTTGGATCCTTCTCTCTGTATCTGCCAACTGTGTCCACGTTTCAAATCCATATAGGAGACTAGAGAGTACTAGCGATTTGTACAGTCTGTACTTTGTTTGAAAGCTGATTTTACTCCTCTATATTCTTGTCAATTTGGCCATTGCTGCCATGGCTGCGGCAAACCGTGTGCGGATTTCCGAGTTATAGGCACCATCTTGGATCCTTCTCTCTGTATCTGCCAACTGTGTCCACGATTCAAATCCATATAGGAGACTAGAGACTACTAGCGATTTGTACAGTCTGTACTTTGTTTGAAAGCTGATTTTACTCCTCTATATTCTTGTCAATTTGGCCATTGCTGCCATGGCTGCGGCAATCCGTGTGCGGATTTCCGAGTTATAGGCACCATCTTGGATCCTTCTCTCTGTATCTGCCAACTGTGTCCACGTTTCAAATCCATATAGGAGAATGGAGACTACTAGCGATTTGTACAGTCTGTACTTTGTTTGAAAGCTGATTTTACTCCTCTATATTCTTGTCAATTTGGCCATTGCTGCCATGGCTGCAGCAATCCGTGTGCGGATTTCCGAGTTATAGGCACCATCTTGGATCCTTCTCTCTGTATCTGCCAACTGTGTCCACGTTTCAAATCCATATAGGAGAATGGAGACTACTAGCGATTTCTACAGTCTGTACTTTGTTTGAAAGCTGATTTTACTCCTCTATATTCTTGTCAATTTGGCCATTGCTGCCATGGCTGCGGCAATCTGTGTGCGGATTTCCGAGTTATAGGCACCATCTTGGATCCTTCTCTCTGTATCTGCCAACTGTTTCCACGTTTCAAATCCATATAGGAGAATGGAGACTACTAGCGATTTGTACAGTCTGTACTTTGTTTGAAAGCTGATTTTACTCCTCTATATTCTTGTCAATTTGGCCAATGCTGCCATGGCTGCGGCAATCCGTGTGCGGATTTCCGAGTTATAGGCACCATTTTGGATCCTTCTCTCTGTATCTGCCAACTGTGTCCACGTTTCAAATCCATATAGGAGAATGGAGACTACTAGCGATTTGTACAGTCTGTACTTTGTTTGAAAGCTGATTTTACTCCTCTATATTCTTGTCAATTTGGCCATTGCTGCCATGGCTGCGGCAATCCGTGTGCGGATTTCCGAGTTATAGGCACCATCTTGGATCCTTCTCTCTGTATCTGCCAACTGTGTCCACGTTTCAAATCCATATAGGAGAATGGAGACTACTAGCGATTTGTACAGTCTGTACTTTGTTTGAAAGCTGATTTTACTCCTCTATATTCTTGTCAATTTGGCCATTGCTGCCATGGCTGCGGCAATCCGTGTGCGGATTTCCGAGTTATAGGCACCATCTTGGATCCTTCTCTCTGTATCTGCCAACTGTGTCCACGTTTCAAATCCATATAGGAGACTAGAGACTACTAGCGATTTGTACAGTCTGTACTTTGTTTGAAAGCTGATTTTACTCCTCTATATTCTTGTCAATTTGGCCATTGCTGCCATGGCTGCGGCAATCCGTGTGCGGATTTCCGAGTTATAGGCACCATCTTGGATCCTTCTCTCTGTATCTGCCAACTGTGTCCACGTTTCAAATCTATATAGGAGAATGGAGACTACTAGCGATTTGTACAGTCTGTACTTTGTTTGAAAGCTGATTTTACTCCTCTATATTCTTGTCAATTTGGCCATTGCTGCCATGGCTGCGGCAAACCGTGTGCGGATTTCCGAGTTATAGGCACCATCTTGGATCCTTCTCTCTGTATCTGCCAACTGTGTCCACGTTTCAAATCCATATAGGAGACTAGAGAGTACTAGCGATTTGTACAGTCTGTACTTTGTTTGAAAGCTGATTTTACTCATCTATATTCTTGTCAATTTGGCCATTGCTGCCATGGCTGCGGCAAACCGTGTGCGGATTTCCGAGTTATAGGCACCATCTTGGATCCTTCTCTCTGTATCTGCCAACTGTGTCCACGATTCAAATCCATATAGGAGACTAGAGACTACTAGCGATTTGTACAGTCTGTACTTTGTTTGAAAGCTGATTTTACTCCTCTATATTCTTGTCAATTTGGCCATTGCTGCCATGGCTGCGGCAATCCGTGTGCGGATTTCCGAGTTATAGGCACCATCTTGGATCCTTCTCTCTGTATCTGCCAACTGTGTCCACGTTTCAAATCCATATAGGAGAATGGAGACTACTAGCGATTTGTACAGTCTGTACTTTGTTTGAAAGCTGATTTTACTCCTCTATATTCTTGTCAATTTGGCCATTGCTGCCATGGCTGCGGCAATCCGTGTGCGGATTTCCGAGTTATAGGCACCAACTTGGATCCTTCTCTCTGTATCTGCCAACTGTGTCCACGTTTCAAATCCATATAGGAGAATGGAGACTACTAGCGATTTGTACAGTCTGTAGTTTGTTTGAAAGCTGATTTTACTCCTCTATATTCTTGTCAATTTGGCCATTGCTGCCATGGCTGCAGCAATCCGTGTGCGGATTTCCGAGTTATAGGCACCATCTTGGATCCTTCTCTCTGTATCTGCCAACTGTGTCCACGTTTCAAATCCATATAGGAGAATGGAGACTACTAGCGATTTCTACAGTCTGTACTTTGTTTGAAAGCTGATTTTACTCCTCTATATTCTTGTCAATTTGGCCATTGCTGCCATGGCTGCGGCAATCTGTGTGCGGATTTCCGAGTTATAGGCACCATCTTGGATCCTTCTCTCTGTATCTGCCAACTGTTTCCACGTTTCAAATCCATATAGGAGAATGGAGACTACTAGCGATTTGTACAGTCTGTACTTTGTTTGAAAGCTGATTTTACTCCTCTATATTCTTGTCAATTTGGCCAATGCTGCCATGGCTGCGGCAATCCGTGTGCGGATTTCCGAGTTATAGGCACCATTTTGGATCCTTCTCTCTGTATCTGCCAACTGTGTCCACGTTTCAAATCCATATAGGAGAATGGAGACTACTAGCGATTTGTACAGTCTGTACTTTGTTTGAAAGCTGATTTTACTCCTCTATATTCTTGTCAATTTGGCCATTGCTGCCATGGCTGCGGCAATCCGTGTGCGGATTTCCGAGTTATAGGCACCATCTTGGATCCTTCTCTCTGTATCTGCCAACTGTGTCCACGTTTCAAATCCATATAGGAGAATGGAGACTACTAGCGATTTGTACAGTCTGTACTTTGTTTGAAAGCTGATTTTACTCCTCTATATTCTTGTCAATTTGGCCATTGCTGCCATGGCTGCGGCAATCCGTGTGCGGATTTCCGAGTTATAGGCACCATCTTGGATCCTTCTCTCTGTATCTGCCAACTGTGTCCACGTTTCAAATCCATATAGGAGACTAGAGACTACTAGCGATTTGTACAGTCTGTACTTTGTTTGAAAGCTGATTTTACTCCTCTATATTCTTGTCAATTTGGCCATTGCTGCCATGGCTGCGGCAATCCGTGTGCGAATTTCCGAGTTATAGGCACCATCTTGGATCCTTCTCTCTGCATCTGCCAACTGTGTCCACGTTTCAAATCCATATAGGAGAATGGAGACTACTAGCGATTTGTACAGTCTGTACTTTGTTTGAAAGCTGATTTTACTCCTCTATATTCTTGTCAATTTGGCCATTGCTGCCATGGCTGCGGCAATCCGTGTGCGGATTTCCGAGTTATAGGCACCATCTTGGATCCTTCTCTCTGTATCTGCGAACTGTGTCCACGTTTCAAATCCATATAGGAGAATGGAGACTACTAGCGATTTGTACAGTCTGTACTTTGTTTGAAAGCTGATTTTACTCCTCTATATTCTTGTCAATTTGGCCATTGCTGCCATGGCTGCGGCAATCCGTGTGCGGATTTCCGAGTTATAGGCACCATCTTGGATCCTTCTCTCTGTATCTGCCAACTGTGTCCACGTTTCAAATCCATATAGGAGAATGGAGACTACTAGCGATTTGTACAGTCTGTACTTTGTTTGAAAGCTGATTTTACTCCTCTATATTCTTGTCAATTTGGCCATTGCTGCCATGGCTGCGGCAATCCGTGTGCGGATTTCCGAGTTATAGGCACCATCTTGGATCCTTCTCTCTGTATCTGCCAACTGTGTCCACGTTTCAAATCCATATAGGAGAATGGAGACTACTAGCGATTTCTACAGTCTGTACTTTGTTTGAAAGGTGATTTTACTCCTCTATATTCTTGTCAATTTGGCCATTGCTGCCATGGCTGCGGCAATCTGTGTGCGGATTTCCGAGTTATAGGCACCATCTTGGATCCTTCTCTCTGTATCTGCCAACTGTTTCCACGTTTCAAATCCATATAGGAGAATGGAGACTACTAGCGATTTGTACAGTCTGTACTTTGTTTGAAAGCTGATTTTACTCCTCTATATTCTTGTCAATTTGGCCAATGCTGCCATGGCTGCGGCAATCCGTGTGCGGATTTCCGAGTTATAGGCACCATTTTGGATCCTTCTCTCTGTATCTGCCAACTGTGTCCACGTTTCAAATCCATATAGGAGAATGGAGACTACTAGCGATTTGTACAGTCTGTACTTTGTTTGAAAGCTGATTTTACTCCTCTATATTCTTGTCAATTTGGCCATTGCTGCCATGGCTGCGGCAATCCGTGTGCGGATTTCCGAGTTATAGGCACCATCTTGGATCCTTCTCTCTGTATCTGCCAACTGTGTCCACGTTTCAAATCCATATAGGAGAATGGAGACTACTAGCGATTTGTACAGTCTGTACTTTGTTTGAAAGCTGATTTTACTCCTCTATATTCTTGTCAATTTGGCCATTGCTGCCATGGCTGCGGCAATCCGTGTGCGGATTTCCGAGTTATAGGCACCATCTTGGATCCTTCTCTCTGTATCTGCCAACTGTGTCCACGTTTCAAATCCATATAGGAGACTAGAGACTACTAGCGATTTGTACAGTCTGTACTTTGTTTGAAAGCTGATTTTACTCCTCTATATTCTTGTCAATTTGGCCATTTCTGCCATGGCTGCGGCAATCCGTGTGCGGATTTCCGAGTTATAGGCACCATCTTGGATCCTTCTCTCTGTATCTGCCAACTGTGTCCACGTTTCAAATCTATATAGGAGAATGGAGACTACTAGCGATTTGTACAGTCTGTACTTTGTTTGAAAGCTGATTTTACTCCTCTATATTCTTGTCAATTTGGCCATTGCTGCCATGGCTGCGGCAAACCGTGTGCGGATTTCCGAGTTATAGGCACCATCTTGGATCCTTCTCTCTGTATCTGCCAACTGTGTCCACGTTTCAAATCCATATAGGAGACTAGAGAGTACTAGCGATTTGTACAGTCTGTACTTTGTTTGAAAGCTGATTTTACTCATCTATATTCTTGTCAATTTGGCCATTGCTGCCATGGCTGCGGCAAACCGTGTGCGGATTTCCGAGTTATAGGCACCATCTTGGATCCTTCTCTCTGTATCTGCCAACTGTGTCCACGATTCAAATCCATATAGGAGACTAGAGACTACTAGCGATTTGTACAGTCTGTACTTTGTTTGAAAGCTGATTTTACTCCTCTATATTCTTGTCAATTTGGCCATTGCTGCCATGGCTGCGGCAATCCGTGTGCGGATTTCCGAGTTATAGGCACCATCTTGGATCCTTCTCTCTGTATCTGCCAACTGTGTCCACGTTTCAAATCCATATAGGAGAATGGAGACTACTAGCGATTTGTACAGTCTGTACTTTGTTTGAAAGCTGATTTTACTCCTCTATATTCTTGTCAATTTGGCCATTGCTGCCATGGCTGCGGCAATCCGTGTGCGGATTTCCGAGTTATAGGCACCAACTTGGATCCTTCTCTCTGTATCTGCCAACTGTGTCCACGTTTCAAATCCATATAGGAGAATGGAGACTACTAGCGATTTGTACAGTCTGTACTTTGTTTGAAAGCTGATTTTACTCCTCTATATTCTTGTCAATTTGGCCATTGCTGCCATGGCTGCAGCAATCCGTGTGCGGATTTCCGAGTTATAGGCACCATCTTGGATCCTTCTCTCTGTATCTGCCAACTGTGTCCACGTTTCAAATCCATATAGGAGAATGGAGACTACTAGCGATTTCTACAGTCTGTACTTTGTTTGAAAGCTGATTTTACTCCTCTATATTCTTGTCAATTTGGCCATTGCTGCCATGGCTGCGGCAATCTGTGTGCGGATTTCCGAGTTATAGGCACCATCTTGGATCCTTCTCTCTGTATCTGCCAACTGTTTCCACGTTTCAAATCCATATAGGAGAATGGAGACTACTAGCGATTTGTACAGTCTGTACTTTGTTTGAAAGCTGATTTTACTCCTCTATATTCTTGTCAATTTGGCCAATGCTGCCATGGCTGCGGCAATCCGTGTGCGGATTTCCGAGTTATAGGCACCATTTTGGATCCTTCTCTCTGTATCTGCCAACTGTGTCCACGTTTCAAATCCATATAGGAGAATGGAGACTACTAGCGATTTGTACAGTCTGTACTTTGTTTGAAAGCTGATTTTACTCCTCTATATTCTTGTCAATTTGGCCATTGCTGCCATGGCTGCGGCAATCCGTGTGCGGATTTCCGAGTTATAGGCACCATCTTGGATCCTTCTCTCTGTATCTGCCAACTGTGTCCACGTTTCAAATCCATATAGGAGAATGGAGACTACTAGCGATTTGTACAGTCTGTACTTTGTTTGAAAGCTGATTTTACTCCTCTATATTCTTGTCAATTTGGCCATTGCTGCCATGGCTGCGGCAATCCGTGTGCGGATTTCCGAGTTATAGGCACCATCTTGGATCCTTCTCTCTGTATCTGCCAACTGTGTCCACGTTTCAAATCCATATAGGAGACTAGAGACTACTAGCGATTTGTACAGTCTGTACTTTGTTTGAAAGCTGATTTTACTCCTCTATATTCTTGTCAATTTGGCCATTGCTGCCATGGCTGCGGCAATCCGTGTGCGGATTTCCGAGTTATAGGCACCATCTTGGATCCTTCTCTCTGCATCTGCCAACTGTGTCCACGTTTCAAATCCATATAGGAGAATGGAGACTACTAGCGATTTGTACAGTCTGTACTTTGTTTGAAAGCTGATTTTACTCCTCTATATTCTTGTCAATTTGGCCATTGCTGCCATGGCTGCGGCAATCCGTGTGCGGATTTCCGAGTTATAGGCACCATCTTGGATCCTTCTCTCTGTATCTGCCAACTGTGTCCACGTTTCAAATCCATATAGGAGAATGGAGACTACTAGCGATTTGTACAGTCTGTACTTTGTTTGAAAGCTGATTTTACTCCTCTATATTCTTGTCAATTTGGCCATTGCTGCCATGGCTGCGGCAATCCGTGTGCGGATTTCCGAGTTATAGGCACCATCTTGGATCCTTCTCTCTGTATCTGCCAACTGTGTCCACGTTTCAAATCCATATAGGAGACTAGAGACTACTAGCGATTTGTACAGTCTGTACTTTGTTTGAAAGCTGATTTTACTCCTCTATATTCTTGTCAATTTGGCCATTGCTGCCATGGCTGCGGCAATCCGTGTGCGGATTTCCGAGTTATAGGCACCATCTTGGATCCTTCTCTCTGTATCTGCCAACTGTGTCCACGATTCAAATCCATATAGGAGACTAGAGACTACTAGCGATTTGTACAGTCTGTACTTTGTTTGAAAGCTGATTTTACTCCTCTATATTCTTGTCAATTTGGCCATTGCTGCCATGGCTGCGGCAATCCGTGTGCGGATTTCCGAGTTATAGGCACCATCTTGGATCCTTCTCTCTGTATCTGCCAACTGTGTCCACGTTTCAAATCCATATAGGAGAATGGAGACTACTAGCGATTTGTACAGTCTGTACTTTGTTTGAAAGCTGATTTTACTCCTCTATATTCTTGTCAATTTGGCCATTGCTGCCATGGCTGCGGCAATCCGTGTGCGGATTTCCGAGTTATAGGCACCATCTTGGATCCTTCTCTTTGTATCTGCGAACTGTGTCCACGTTTCAAATCCATATAGGAGAATGGAGACTACTAGCGATTTGTACAGTCTGTACTTTGTTTGAAAGCTGATTTTACTCCTCTATATTCTTGTCAATTTGGCCATTGCTGCCATGGCTGCGGCAATCCGTGTGCGGATTTCCGAGTTATAGGCACCATCTTGGATCCTTCTCTTTGTATCTGCGAACTGTGTCCACGTTTCAAATCCATATAGGAGAATGGAGACTACTAGCGATTTGTACAGTCTGTACTTTGTTTGAAAGCTGATTTTACTCCTCTATATTCTTGTCAATTTGGCCATTGCTGCCATGGCTGCGGCAATCCGTGTGCGGATTTCCGAGTTATAGGCACCATCTTGGATCCTTCTCTCTGTATCTGCCAACTGTGTCCACGTTTCAAATCCATATAGGAGAATGGAGACTACTAGCGATTTGTACAGTCTGTACTTTGTTTGAAAGCTGATTTTACTCCTCTATATTCTTGTCAATTTGGCCATTGCTGCCATGGCTGCGGCAATCCGTGTGCGGATTTCCGAGTTATAGGCACCATCTTGGATCCTTCTCTCTGTATCTGCCAACTGTGTCCACGTTTCAAATCCATATAGGAGACTAGAGACTACTAGCGATTTGTACAGTCTGTACTTTGTTTGAAAGCTGATTTTACTCCTCTATATTCTTGTCAATTTGGCCATTGCTGCCATGGCTGCGGCAAACCGTGTGCGGATTTCCGAGTTATAGGCACCATCTTGGATCCTTCTCTATGTATCTGCCAACTGTGTCCACGTTTCAAATCCATATAGGAGAATGGAGACTACTAGCGATTTGTACAGTCTGTACTTTGTTTGAAAGCTGATTTTACTCCTCTATATTCTTGTCAATTTGGCCATTGCTGCCATGGCTGCGGCAATCCGTGTGCGGATTTCCGAGTTATAGGCACCATCTTGGATCCTTCTCTCTGTATCTGCCAACTGTGTCCACGTTTCAAATCCATATAGGAGAATGGAGACTACTAGCGATTTGTACAGTCTGTACTTTGTTTGAAAGCTGATTTTACTCCTCTATATTCTTGTCAATTTGGCCATTGCTGCCATGGCTGCGGCAATCCGTGTGCGGATTTCCGAGTTATAGGCCCCATCTTGGATCCTTTTCTCTGTATCTGCCAACTGTGTCCACGATTCAAATCCATATAGGAGAATGGAGACTACTAGCGATTTGTACAGTCTGTACTTTGTTTGAAAGCTGATTTTACTCCTCTATATTCTTGTCAATTTGGCCGTTGCTGCCATGGCTGCGGCAATCCGTGTGCGGATTTCCGAGTTATAGGCACCATCTTGGATCCTTCTCTCTGTATCTGCCAACTGTGTCCACGTTTCAAATCCATATAGGAGAATGGAGACTACTAGCGATTTGTACAGTCTGTACTTTGTTTGAAAGCTGATTTTATTCCTCTATATTCTTGTCAATTTGGCCATTGCTGCCATGGCTGCGGCAATCCGTGTGCGGATTTCCGAGTTATAGGCACCATCTTGGACCCTTCTCTCTGTATCTGCCAACTGTGTCCACGTTTCAAATCCATATAGGAGAATGGAGACTACTAGCGATTTGTACAGTCTGTACTTTGTTTGAAAGCTGATTTTACTCCACTATATTCTTGTCAATTTGGCCATTGCTGCCATGACTGCGGCAATCCGTGTGCGGATTTCCGAGTTATAGGCACCATCTTGGATCCTTCACTCTGTATCTGCCAACTGTGTCCACGTTTCAAATCCATATAGGAGACTAAAGACTACTAGCGATTTGTACAGTCTGTACTTTGTTTGAAAGCTGATTTTACTCCTCTATATTCTTGTCAATTTGGCCATTGCTGCCATGGCTGCGGCAATCCGTGTGCGGATTTCCGAGTTATAGGCATCATCTTGGATCCTTCTCTCTGTATCTGCCAACTGTGTCCACGTTTCAAATCTATATAGGAGAATGGAGACTACTAGCGATTTGTACAGTCTGTACTTTGTTTGAAAGCTGATTTTACTCCTCTATATTCTTGTCAATTTGGCCATTGCTGCCATGGCTGCGGCAATCCGTGTGCGGATTTCCGAGTTATAGGCACCATCTTGGATCCTTCTCTCTGTATCTGCCAACTGTGTCCACGTTTCAAATCTATATAGGAGAATGGAGACTACTAGCGATTTGTACAGTCTGTACTTTGTTTGAAAGCTGATTTTACTCCTCTATATTCTTGTCAATTTGGCCATTGCTGCCATGGCTGCGGCAATCCGTGTGCGGATTTCCGAGTTATAGGCACCATCTTGGATCCTTCTCTCTGTATCTGCCAACTGTGTCCACGTTTCAAATCCATATAGGAGAATCGAGACTACTAGCGATTTGTACAGTCTGTACTTTGTTTGAAAGCTGATTTTACTCCTCTATATTCTTGTCAATTTGGCCATTGCTGCCATGGCTGCGGCAATCCGTGTGCGGATTTCCGAGTTATAGGCATCATCTTGGATCCTTCTCTCTGTATCTGCCAACTGTGTCCACGTTTCAAATCCATATAGGAGACTAAAGACTACTAGCGATTTGTACAGTCTGTACTTTGTTTGAAAGCTGATTTTACTCCTCTATATTCTTGTCAATTTGGCCATTGCTGCCATGGCTGCGGCAATCCGTGTGCGGATTTCCGAGTTATAGGCACCATCTTGGATCCTTCTCTCTGTATCTGCCAACTGTGTCCACGATTCAAATCCATATAGGAGACTAAAGACTACTAGCGATTTGTACAGTCTGTACTTTGTTTGAAAGCTGATTTTACTCCTCTATATTCTTGTCAATTTGGCCATTGCTGCCATGGCTGCGGCAATCCGTGTGCGGATTTCCGAGTTATAGGCACCATCTTGGATCCTTCTCTCTGTATCTGCCAACTGTGTCCACGTTTCAAATCTATATAGGAGACTAGAGACTACTAGCGATTTGTACAGTCTGTAATGAGATTAATTACATCAAAGTGTTCTGTTTCTTTATTTTTTATTTTTGATAGTGTATGCTATATCTTCAATAAATTTTAATCTGTTTTAATCAATTTTAATACATTTTAATCAGTTTTAACAATTTAATATAACATTGGTGGTCATTTTATTATCAAATGTATTGTTTCCATTTTGCTATAAAAATAAATTTGCTAAGCCCTATACAAGCTCTCAGATAAGTGACTCGCGACTATTTCTCTTACCCTCAATATACTCCGTAAAGGTGACGTTTTCCAAGCTCTCCACCCTCATTATGTGTGAAAGGAAATTTTCAGCTGTCTTTTCCCTATTCTGAGTTATAAGTGCTCTTTCTGTTGCTATATTCTTTAAGACTTTCTCGTTGCTTACTTATTCCGTCCATTCAATTCTCAGTATCCTTCTGTAGAATCACATTTCCTCTTGTATTACAGCTATCCTTTCCTGATTTTGAGTATGTGTTCTTTCTGTTGCCATTTTCTTTCCTTCCTTCATGTTTACTCATTCCGTTCATGGAATTCTCAGTATCCTTCTGTAGTACCACATTTCTGCTGCCTCTAGTTTTCTCCTCATCCGTTGAATGATTGTCCAACATTCACTGCCATATAAGATGATCGATATCACAATGGAATCCAGCATTCTTTTCTTTATTTTTAACGAAGTCCCCCCCCCCCGCTTTACACGACACCTTCCTTAGCTTTTGGAAAAAGCTTCTTTCGCTAATTCACTCACTGTTTGGATCACGGTGTCGCATTTTCAATTCTCTGTTAAAACTTTGCACCTACTTGATGTTTATATCGCCAATTCGAACTACACATTTCTTTGCCGGTTTGATTTTGACGTCCCCCCAAATATATATATATATATATATATATATATATATATATATATATATATAAAAGGAAGTGGTTATAGTAGTTCCAATGAGAGAAAAGTGTGTATATTAAAAAGGAGAGAGAAACCGCAAACGTTTTTGGTTGTAATGTGGATTTATTTAAAATATTATGCTGTATTTTCCATAATTTAGCTACACGTGTTTCCGATCTCGCGACCGTCATCAGGCAAAGCGTGGAGATTTCCACATATTATTAAAAATAATTAATTTTCTTTCTTATGTTTTTCGATGTTAAATATTCTCAATAAGGAAGATATTTGGGTGACTAACACACAAAAAAGTGAATTTCTCATATCGAGAATATTTAACATCGAAAAACATAAGAAAAATAAAATTATTTTTAGTAATATGGAGAAATCTCCACGCTTTGCCTGATCAGGGTCGCGAGACCGGAAACACGTGTAGCAAAATTATGGAAAATAAAGCATAATCTTTTTTTTTTTAAATCCACATTACAACCAAAAACGTTGCGGTTTCTCTCTTCTTTTTAATATATATATATATATATATATATATATATATATATATATATATATATATATATATGTATATATATATATTTGTGTGTGTATGTGTGTGTGCGCGCGCGCGTGCGTATGTGTGGGTGTGTGTATTGTATATAATTATATAATGATTTACAATATATATGTAATGATGAACGCGCCAAATTTCTCTTAGGAAAAAACAAGACCCTTATGATGGCATTGTGCTAATCCTGAAAGTACTCGTAAAATATTCGGAATAAAATAAATATGCCTCAACATGATAAACCTCTTTCTTCCTTTCATAAGGATACTAAGAAAATAATCCGTAAATATGAGAAGATCCTATTAAGAATAAGTAGACAAAACTTGTCTAAATTAGCTAATGAATCCATTACATTCACTTACCTGCTAATACCCTTGGGAAAGATATGAATCCTCATCTCCCCCCCACCCCCCCGGCTCAGTTATGGATAAATAGCGGGACAGACCGGGTTCTACAGCCTTGGATGGCAACTAGTCTACCGCATAAAGAAATGGCAACCTACTGCGGGAAAGATTCTGCCTCGTCAGTCATGTACCGAAAGATACATGATCGCCTAAGCGTGTATCAAGCATGGCACATAACTGAATCATGGCTCTCCACAAATTCCTGTTCATTGTAGCTCCAAGCAACATCTGACTCGTTACCATCCCTCCTTGTTCCTGCTCTATGATCCATTCACACAAATTGATTAGGTAGGTTACTTCAGATAGGTAATCATGGCTCTCCACAATTTCCGGTTCCTTGTAGCTCTAAGCAACATCTGACTCGTTACCATCCCTCCTTGTTCCTGCTCTATGATCCATTCACACAAATTGATTAGGTAGGTTACTTCAGATAGGTAATCATGGCTCTCCACAATTTCCGGTTCCTTGTAGCTCTAAGCAACATCTGACTCGTTACCATCCCTCCTTGTTCCTGCTCTATGATCCCTTCACACAAATTGATTAGGTAGGTTACTTCAGATAGGTAATCATGGCTCTCCACAATTTCCGGTTCCTTGTAGCTCTAAGCAACATCTGACTCGTTACCATCCCTCCTTGTTCCTGCTCTATGATCCATTCACACAAATTGATTAGGTAGGTTACTTCAGATAGGTAATCATGGCTCTCCACAATTTCCGGTTCCTTGTAGCTCTAAGCAACATCTGACTCGTTACCATCCCTCCTTGTTCCTGCTCTATGATCCATTCACACAAATTGATTAGGTAGGTTACTTCAGATAGGTAATCATGGCTCTCCACAATTTCCGGTTCCTTGTAGCTCTAAGCAACATCTGACTCGTTACCATCCCTCCTTGTTCCTGCTCTATGATCCATTCACACAAATTGATTAGGTAGGTTACTTCAGATAGGTAATCATGGCTCTCCACAATTTCCGGTTCCTTGTAGCTCTAAGCAACATCTGACTCGTTACCATCCCTCCTTGTTCCTGCTCTATGATCCATTCACACAAATTGATTAGGTAGGTTACTTCAGATAGGTAATCATGGCTCTCCACAATTTCCGGTTCCTTGTAGCTCTAAGCAACATCTGACTCGTTACCATCCCTCCTTGTTCCTGCTCTATGATCCATTCACACAAATTGATTAGGTAGGTTACTTCAGATAGGTAATCATGGCTCTCCACAATTTCCGGTTCCTTGTAGCTCTAAGCAACATCTGACTCGTTACCATCCCTCCTTGTTCCTGCTCTATGATCCATTCACACAAATTGATTAGGTAGGTTACTTCAGATAGGTAATCATGGCTCTCCACAATTTCCGGTTCCTTGTAGCTCTAAGCAACATCTGACTCGTTACCATCCCTCCTTGTTCCTGCTCTATGATCCATTCACACAAATTGATTAGGTAGGTTACTTCAGATAGGTAATCATGGCTCTCCACAATTTCCGGTTCCTTGTAGCTCTAAGCAACATCTGACTCGTTACCATCCCTCCTTGTTCCTGCTCTATGATCCATTCACACAAATTGATTAGGTAGGTTACTTCAGATAGGTAATCATGGCTCTCCACAATTTCCGGTTCCTTGTAGCTCTAAGCAACATCTGACTCGTTACCATCCCTCCTTGTTCCTGCTCTATGATCCATTCACACAAATTGATTAGGTAGGTTACTTCAGATAGGTAATCATGGCTCTCCACAATTTCCGGTTCCTTGTAGCTCTAAGCAACATCTGACTCGTTACCATCCCTCCTTGTTCCTGCTCTATGATCCATTCACACAAATTGATTAGGTAGGTTACTTCAGATAGGTAATCATGGCTCTCCACAATTTCCGGTTCCTTGTAGCTCTAAGCAACATCTGACTCGTTACCATCCCTCCTTGTTCCTGCTCTATGATCCATTCACACAAATTGATTAGGTAGGTTACTTCAGATAGGTAATCATGGCTCTCCACAATTTCCGGTTCCTTGTAGCTCTAAGCAACATCTGACTCGTTACCATCCCTCCTTGTTCCTGCTCTATGATCCATTCACACAAATTGATTAGGTAGGTTACTTCAGATAGGTAATCATGGCTCTCCACAATTTCCGGTTCCTTGTAGCTCTAAGCAACATCTGACTCGTTACCATCCCTCCTTGTTCCTGCTCTATGATCCATTCACACAAATTGATTAGGTAGGTTACTTCAGATAGGTAATCATGGCTCTCCACAATTTCCGGTTCCTTGTAGCTCTAAGCAACATCTGACTCGTTACCATCCCTCCTTGTTCCTGCTCTATGATCCATTCACACAAATTGATTAGGTAGGTTACTTCAGATAGGTAATCATGGCTCTCCACAATTTCCGGTTCCTTGTAGCTCTAAGCAACATCTGACTCGTTACCATCCCTCCTTGTTCCTGCTCTATGATCCATTCACACAAATTGATTAGGTAGGTTACTTCAGATAGGTAATCATGGCTCTCCACAATTTCCGGTTCCTTGTAGCTCTAAGCAACATCTGACTCGTTACCATCCCTCCTTGTTCCTGCTCTATGATCCATTCACACAAATTGATTAGGTAGGTTACTTCAGATAGGTAATCATGGCTCTCCACAATTTCCGGTTCCTTGTAGCTCTAAGCAACATCTGACTCGTTACCATCCCTCCTTGTTCCTGCTCTATGATCCATTCACACAAATTGATTAGGTAGGTTACTTCAGATAGGTAATCATGGCTCTCCACAATTTCCGGTTCCTTGTAGCTCTAAGCAACATCTGACTCGTTACCATCCCTCCTTGTTCCTGCTCTATGATCCATTCACACAAATTGATTAGGTAGGTTACTTCAGATAGGTAATCATGGCTCTCCACAATTTCCGGTTCCTTGTAGCTCTAAGCAACATCTGACTCGTTACCATCCCTCCTTGTTCCTGCTCTATGATCCATTCACACAAATTGATTAGGTAGGTTACTTCAGATAGGTAATCATGGCTCTCCACAATTTCCGGTTCCTTGTAGCTCTAAGCAACATCTGACTCGTTACCATCCCTCCTTGTTCCTGCTCTATGATCCATTCACACAAATTGATTAGGTAGGTTACTTCAGATAGGTAATCATGGCTCTCCACAATTTCCGGTTCCTTGTAGCTCTAAGCAACATCTGACTCGTTACCATCCCTCCTTGTTCCTGCTCTATGATCCATTCACACAAATTGATTAGGTAGGTTACTTCAGATAGGTAATCATGGCTCTCCACAATTTCCGGTTCCTTGTAGCTCTAAGCAACATCTGACTCGTTACCATCCCTCCTTGTTCCTGCTCTATGATCCATTCACACAAATTGATTAGGTAGGTTACTTCAGATAGGTAATCATGGCTCTCCACAATTTCCGGTTCCTTGTAGCTCTAAGCAACATCTGACTCGTTACCATCCCTCCTTGTTCCTGCTCTATGATCCATTCACACAAATTGATTAGGTAGGTTACTTCAGATAGGTAATCATGGCTCTCCACAATTTCCGGTTCCTTGTAGCTCTAAGCAACATCTGACTCGTTACCATCCCTCCTTGTTCCTGCTCTATGATCCATTCACACAAATTGATTAGGTAGGTTACTTCAGATAGGTAATCATGGCTCTCCACAACTTCCGGTTCCTTGTAGCTCTAAGCAACATCTGACTCGTTACCATCCCTCCTTGTTCCTGCTCTATGATCCATTCACACAAATTGATTAGGTAGGTTACTTCAGATAGGTAATCATGGCTCTCCACAATTTCCGGTTCCTTGTAGCTCTAAGCAACATCTGACTCGTTACCATCCCTCCTTGTTCCTGCTCTATGATCCATTCACACAAATTGATTAGGTAGGTTACTTCAGATAGGTAATCATGGCTCTCCACAACTTCCGGTTCCTTGTAGCTCTAAGCAACATCTGACTCGTTACCATCCCTCCTTGTTCCTGCTCTATGATCCATTCACACAAATTGATTAGGTAGGTTACTTCAGATAGGTAATCATGGCTCTCCACAATTTCCGGTTCCTTGTAGCTCTAAGCAACATCTGACTCGTTACCATCCCTCCTTGTTCCTGCTCTATGATCCATTCACACAAATTGATTAGGTAGGTTACTTCAGATAGGTAATCATGGCTCTCCACAATTTCTGGTTCCTTGTAGCTCTAAGCAACATCTGACTCGTTACCATCCCTCCTTGTTCCTGCTCTATGATCCATTCACACAAATTGATTAGGTAGGTTACTTCAGATAGGTAATCATGGCTCTCCACAATTTCCGGTTCCTTGTAGCTCTAAGCAACATCTGACTCGTTACCATCCCTCCTTGTTCCTGCTCTATGATCCATTCACACAAATTGATTAGGTAGGTTACTTCAGATAGGTAATCATGGCTCTCCACAATTTCCGGTTCCTTGTAGCTCTAAGCAACATCTGACTCGTTACCATCCCTCCTTGTTCCTGCTCTATGATCCATTCACACAAATTGATTAGGTAGGTTACTTCAGATAGGTAATCATGGCTCTCCACAACTTCCGGTTCCTTGTAGCTCTAAGCAACATCTGACTCGTTACCATCCCTCCTTGTTCCTGCTCTATGATCCATTCACACAAATTGATTAGGTAGGTTACTTCAGATAGGTAATCATGGCTCTCCACAATTTCCGGTTCCTTGTAGCTCTAAGCAACATCTGACTCGTTACCATCCCTCCTTGTTCCTGCTCTATGATCCCTTCACACAAATTGATTAGGTAGGTTACTTCAGATAGGTAATCATGGCTCTCCACAACTTCCTGTTCATTGTAGCTCCAAGCAACATTTGACTCGTTACCATCCCTCCTTGTTCCTGCTCTATGATCCATTCACACAAATTGATTAGGTAGGTTACTTCAGATAGGTAATCATGGCTCTCCACAACTTCCTCTCCCTTGTAGGTCGAAGTAACATTTGACTCTTAACCATCCTTCCTTGTTCCTGCTCTATGATTCATTCACACAAATTGATTAGGTAGGTTACTTCAGATGGGTAATCATGGTTAATACCCTTGGGAAAGGTATGAATCCTCTTCTTCTAAATAGCAGGACAGACTGGGTTCTATAGCCTTAGATGGCAACTGGTCCAACGCGGAAAGAAATGGCAACCTACTGCGGGAAAAAAATCTGCCGCGTGAGTCATGCATCGAAAGGTACATGATCACCTAAGCGTGTATCACGCATAGAACATAACAGACTGATTAGTTGAAAATACAACTAAAATACATTAAAAAGCTAAAACTAAAAATCCTTGAAGCCCTTTTAATAAGAGAGTTAAATTCCAAAATAAATCAAGTCAACTATGACTGTAGCAACGAAGTACTTAAATGCTTATGAAAGAAAAAGTTACTCCACGTACACTGAACAAAAAAAAAACAAACAAAAGAACACGTGAACTTTGAAATCTTATAAGCATTAAAAAAAAACGAACAGTTGAAATGTTTTAAATTCACAGAAACCTTTAAATTCACAGAAACACATATACATACTCACAGACAAATTAACGCTCTGAAGTTGGTATCAGAAGAGATTGAAAGTACTTGGGAAAATAAAAACGATTCGAAAGAAAATGTTGGTATTTACACACATATATATAGATATATAATTATTGTCATCCACAGACAGACTGTTTCGCTGTTTCACAGCTCTTCGGTGTGGCTAGACGTCTGGTTGCCTTTAGCTATGATCGAAATTACCGTCAATCGGAAATTCTACCACTAAGCCGTCAGCGCACGGCAGGGATGAAGGTGAATTTTAGCGTATTTATTTTTAGATAAACACACAGTGACCGACAGGACTCAATTCGCTTTTGCCGAAGAGTCACGCTATATCAGCTTTAATAGTCACTGTTTACAAACCCACACACACTATATATATATATATATATATATATATATATATATATATATATATATATATATATATATATATATGAATGGATTTATTTCATGTCATATTGTTAAGAATGTAATTCATATGACCTTTTCTTCCTTAACGTGTCATATTCATCTAAGTTACAAGATGTATTACCGACCAATATAGATTATATGGTTGTCAAAAAATGACAAGCTCATACAATATCTCCAATGAAAAGGATAATAATATTTTTTATAAGGTTTCAGTATTTGTCAGGGCGCTTCTGTACAACAAAGAGGCCAGTTAAAGTCTTCTTGTAGATTTCACTAAGCTTACAGCTACAGGCGTTTGTGATCCAGTGTCGACTGAATCTGTTACCGAGATAATGGTCAGTGAGTCGCCCTTGTTAGACGTCACATCTCGGCAATGCGGAATATTTGATGTAACTTCGTCCACGATCAAAATTTCAGGTCACGCAGTGAGGATCGAAATCGCTAATGCATTGAGTCGGAACAATTTTTTTTATTCAGTGAGTATCAGGGACAATATTTTATTCAGTGAGTATCAGGGACAATATTTTATTCAGTGAGTATCAGGGACAATATTTTATTCAGTGAGTATCACGGACAATATTTTATTCAGTGAGTATCACGGACAATATTTTATTCAGTGAGTATCAGGGACAATATTTTATTCAGTGAGTATCAGGCACAATATTTTATTCAGTGAGTATCAGGGAGAATATTTTATTCAGTGAATATCAGGGACAATATTTTATTCAGTGAGTATCAGGCACAATATTTTATTCAGTGAGTATCACGGACAATATTTTATTCAGTGAGTATCAAGAACAATATGTTATTCATTGAGTATCAAGGACAATATTTTATTCAGTGAGTATCAGGGAGAATATTTTATTCAGTGAATATCAGGGACAATATTTTATTCAGTGAGTATCAGGCACAATATTTTATTCAGTGAGTATCACGGACAATATTTTATTCAGTGAGTATCAAGAACAATATTTTATTAAATGAGTTTCAGGGATAATATTATATTCATTGAGTATCAAGGACAATATTTTATTCAATGAGTATCAGGGACAATATTTTATTCAGTGAGTATCAGGGATAATATTTTATTCATTGAGTATCAAGGACAATATTTTATTCAATGAGTATCAGGGATAATATTTTATTCAGTGAGTATCAAGGACAATATTTTATTCAGTGAGTATCAGGGACAATATTTTATTCAGTGAGTATCAGGGACAATATTTTATTCAGTGAGTATCACGGACAATATTTTATTCAGTGAGTATCACGGACAATATTTTATTCAGTGAGTATCAGGGACAATATTTTATTCAGTGAGTATCAGGCACAATATTTTATTCAGTGAGTATCAGGGAGAATATTTTATTCAGTGAATATCAGGGACAATATTTTATTCAGTGAGTATCAGGCACAATATTTTATTCAGTGAATATCACGGACAATATTTTATTCAGTGAGTATCAAGAACAATATGTTATTCATTGAGTATCAAGGACAATATTTTATTCAGTGAGTATCAGGGAGAATATTTTATTCAGTGAATATCAGGGACAATATTTTATTCAGTGAGTATCAGGGAGAATATTTTATTCAGTGAATATCAGGGACAATATTTTATTCAGTGAGTATCAGGCACAATATTTTATTCAGTGAGTATCACGGACAATATTTTATTCAGTGAGTATCAAGAACAATATTTTATTAAATGAGTTTCAGGGATAATATTATATTCATTGAGTATCAAGGACAATATTTTATTCAATGAGTATCAGGGACAATATTTTATTCAGTGAGTATCAGGGATAATATTTTATTCATTGAGTATCAAGGACAATATTTTATTCAATGAGTATCAGGGATAATATTTTATTCAGTGAGTATCAAGGACAATATTTTATTCAGTGAGTATCAGGGACAATATTTTATTCAGTGAGTATCAGGGACAATATTTTATTCAGTGAGTATCACGGACAATATTTTATTCAGTGAGTATCACGGACAATATTTTATTCAGTGAGTATCAGGGACAATATTTTATTCAGTGAGTATCAGGCACAATATTTTATTCAGTGAGTATCAGGGAGAATATTTTATTCAGTGAATATCAGGGACAATATTTTATTCAGTGAGTATCAGGCACAATATTTTATTCAGTGAATATCACGGACAATATTTTATTCAGTGAGTATCAAGAACAATATGTTATTCATTGAGTATCAAGGACAATATTTTATTCAGTGAGTATCAGGGAGAATATTTTATTCAGTGAATATCAGGGACAATATTTTATTCAGTGAGTATCAGGGAGAATATTTTATTCAGTGAATATCAGGGACAATATTTTATTCAGTGAGTATCAGGCACAATATTTTATTCAGTGAGTATCACGGACAATATTTTATTCAGTGAGTATCAAGAACAATATTTTATTAAATGAGTTTCAGGGATAATATTATATTCATTGAGTATCAAGGACAATATTTTATTCAATGAGTATCAGGGACAATATTTTATTCAGTGAGTATCAGGGATAATATTTTATTCATTGAGTATCAAGGACAATATTTTATTCAATGAGTATCAGGGATAATATTTTATTCAGTGAGTATCAAGGACAATATTTTATTCAGTGAGTATCAGGGACAATATTTTATTCAGTGAGTATCAGGGACAATATTTTATTCAGTGAGTATCACGGACAATATTTTATTCAGTGAGTATCACGGACAATATTTTATTCAGTGAGTATCAGGGACAATATTTTATTCAGTGAGTATCAGGCACAATATTTTATTCAGTGAGTATCAGGGAGAATATTTTATTCAGTGAATATCAGGTACAATATTTTATTCAGTGAGTATCAGGCACAATATTTTATTCAGTGAGTATCACGGACAATATTTTATTCAGTGAGTATCAAGAACAATATGTTATTCATTGAGTATCAAGGACAATATTTTATTCAGTGAGTATCAGGGAGAATATTTTATTCAGTGAATATCAGGGACAATATTTTATTCAGTGAGTATCAGGCACAATATTTTATTCAGTGAGTATCACGGACAATATTTTATTCAGTGAGTATCAAGAACAATATTTTATTAAATGAGTTTCAGGGATAATATTATATTCATTGAGTATCAAGGACAATATTTTATTCAATGAGTATCAGGGACAATATTTTATTCAGTGAGTATCAGGGATAATATTTTATTCATTGAGTATCAAGGACAATATTTTATTCAATGAGTATCAGGGATAATATTTTATTCAGTGAGTATCAAGGACAATATTTTATTCAATGAGTTTCAGGGATAATATTATATTCATTGAGTATCAAGGACAATATTTTATTCATTGAGTATCAAGGACAATATTTTATTCAATGTGTATCAGGGACAATATTTTATTCAATGAATATCAAGGACAATATTTTATTCAATGAGTATCAGGGACAATATTTTATTCATTGAGTATGAAGGACAATATTTTATTCAGTGAGTGTCAAGGACAATATTTTATTCATTGAGTATCAAGGACAATATTTTATTCAATGAGTATCAGGGACAATATTTTATTCAATGAGTATCAGGGACAATATTTTATTCAGTGAGTATCACGGACAATATTTTATTCAGTGAGTATCAAGGACAATATTTTATTCATTGAGTATGAAGGACAATATTTTATTCAATGAGTATCAGGGACAATATTTTATTCAGTGAGTATCACGGACAATATTTTATTCAGTGAGTATCAAGGACAATATTTTATTCATTGAGTATCAAGGACAATATTTTATTCAATGAGTATCAGGGACAATATTTTATTCAGTGAGTATCAAGGACAATATTTAGATATTTGTAGTTAGATTTATCCAAATATATCTAAGATATTTTGTACCACTATATTTTTCCGTCCATTAGACATCTTCATGATTCTATCCTCCCAGAAATTGGACTCTATCTCCGAGGGGATGCTGAACAAATGGGGAAATTAAAAAAAAACGTATTTTTTTTCAAAATTTCTGTTTTTCTTTCCAAAATTCTCAGCATTAACTTGTAACTAAATTGATGAAAAAATTCACAACCCCTTGTTTGCCTAGCAGTCTAAAAATAAGACGAAACTGAATTCAAAACCAGTTGGGCGCGGGCTGACAACTTAAATCCGTAAAATCTACTTGCTACAGAAACCAAAGTAGCCACACCTAGAATAGTGAGGCCGTGGCGTTATAGGGTAGGCTAAAAGGACGAGTTGAGTGTTGTGAACTTCTCCACCACACATTGTAAACAATATTAGCCTATTTTGGATGAAGAGAGGCCTTTACTAAGGATTGCGGTGCATCATTTTGTATGTCTTACGTTCTATGTTGTTGTAAATTATCCATTTTTCATCGCCCATTACAATATAGATGTGCATTGATAATGTTATTTTACTATAGAAATGCATGGGGAATCTGGGATTATCGACAGTAAATAATTAAAGAAAGTATTACTGATAGAACAGGGCTATTATATATAATGGCGGTCCGCTCGTATCCGATTATGCCCAAGCATTGAAGAAATCGCTAAGACTCATCAGGCTCATGTTTCTCATAAACGCAAGAATGAATGAACTTAAGGTACGTTTCATTTTATATTTTTATAGCATTATTTCTTATCTGCAATATTTGACGTCATTCTAACATATTTTTTCGAAATATGTATATAGTGCGCCTACAATTATTGGTAGGATTTCAAGGGTGCCCCGACTTCAAGAGTTTGAGAACCACTGCTTTAAGATGACGATAGGGATCCCGTCATATCTGCTTGCCTTGTTGGGGTCTAATTTAGGGATAATGCCAGAAACTACTGATGGTGTTATGCGTATATCACTCAGTAGAGCCTCGGTTCTAGGGGAGAAATCTGGTATTAATTTACGAGGAGAAAATCGATCAGCGCTGAAGCACTTTCTTTCGCTTCTTACTCGAGGCAGAAAAAAGCTAACAGTTGGACATCTAGTCCAGTGGTTCTCAAATGGTACGCCTGGGCGCCCTGGTGCACCCTGGAAGATGACTTGTCGCGCCCTGGCATTTCAGAGAAATATGTGTCGAGATATAAGAAATAAATATATTTACTTTATTATATTGCGGTACCCGTCTCGTTCATATTTATGTGAATAAGGCTTTTCTACCCTCACCACAATTAAGTGCAAAAAGAGAGGAACTCTTCAATGTATTGAGGAGAAAATGAGAGTTTGCCAGTCAAATATACGTCCAAACATTGAAGAAATCCCTAAGACTCATCAGGCTCATATTTCCCATAAACACAAGAATGAATAAACTTAAGGTACGTTTCATATTATTTTTTTTTTATTGCATTATTTCTTTTTCACAATATTTGACGTCATTCGAACATATTTTTCCGAAATTTGTATATAGTGCGCCCACAATTATTGGTAGGATTTCAATTGCATCCCGACTTCAAAAAGTTTGAGAACCACTGATCTAGTCATTGTAAGTAAAAAAATACACGTTATACAAGAATTAGGGAAAAATCTGAGAAATTCTTGGTTTGATCTAGAGCAGCCTTCAATATTCCAATTTAGACGTTTGATGACTTTCTTCTTCTTCTTCTTCTTCTTCTTCTTCTTCTTCTTCTTCTTCTTCTTCTTCTTCTTCTTCTTCTTCTTCTTCTTCTTCGCGACGCGTCCCTTCATGGTTCTCCTCAATTTCATGTTATTTGTAGTTCTTAATATCCATTTTGCTGAGATTCAATATTGCGAAATGATGAAAACTTATGTCTTGTAGTACAATGATGAGCAATTGGCTTGTTTGAATGACCTACTGGCAGCTGCGTTTGTTTACTTTCTCACTTGTTTTTTTTCTTAGTTTTAGTTTTGTTGCTTTTTTTCTTTTCTTCTTCATCTTCCTCGTTTTTATCTATTTGTTCTTGTTTTTTTTTTCTTTCTTTTATATAATTTCTTTATTCTTCACTCTTTTCCTACTTTACTCATTTGGCATCTCTTCCTCCTTTCTTACTCTTTATTTTATTTTTATTTTCGTCAGTAATTTCCTTTTTTTCTTGCTTTAACTATTTTTGTCGTTCTTTCTTTTCTTAATTTTATTTTATCATTCTTTTCCCCATTTTTCTTCACGTCTTTTCGGCTTTTATTTCTTCCTCACACTTCTTCCATTATTCTTTACTCCTGTCTTCCTTCGTTTATTCCTTTTTTCATTTATACCTTTCTTTCTTTTTTTTCTTTCTTTCTTTCCTTCTTTCTTTCTTTCTTTCTTATTTCTTTTTCTTTCCTTTATTTTCCCTTTTATTGTTTCCTTCCGCCATTTTCCTTTTTCCTTTCTGTTATGGGTCCTTACCTATAACTACAGAATCCTTCCTAACACTATGTATACTACGCCTCTCAAGAGAGAGAGAGAGACGAATCGAGTCGAGCCGATAGTAGTTCCCTCCAAACCAGACTGACAGTCATACTAACACCTTCCACATCTTGTATTATTATTCCGTGTAATATATCCTCGTTATTTCTACTCTTGTGTTCGTGTTGTTCTTCCTTGGTCCGAACCTGGACCATAACACTTTCCTTCTTTATTTTTCTTTTTTCGTTTCATTATTTGATTTTTCTTAATTCTTTTCTTCATTATTTGTTTCACCCTTTCTCTCTTTCTTCCCGTCTTTTTATAACTTGCTCATTCTAAATTTTTAAGTCTGCCACCATATTTTTTTTATATTCTAGATAATTCTTTCGGATAGTAGAAACTGACTCACAAACGCCATCAAACGTTTTGTGTTTAGAGACAAGAACTACGGGCCGAATTTGCTTATCAGGTCTTTTCCAATTAAGATTACGGTTATCTTTACTTATCGGACTGACATTTATCTGCAAGGCGTAATGATTAACACTGACTATTTTATAGTGGCATAAACGAACACACGCACACACACATACACACACAAACGCAAAACAAACAAACATATACATGTTCATTCGTACCAACATACCAGCATATGAATGACTCATTATAAATTCAATATATGCCAGAAATTGTTACAATCTTTTATATCTCATTTTAAATATACACATCTATCTATCTATCTATCTATCTATCTATCTATCTATCTATCTATCTATCTATCTATCTATCTGTCTATCTTAGTTCTTTCATATCTATCTCTCTATATATTTCAGTTAGTTGTTTATAAAATACCTCTTATAAAATATCTCTTACTATCTATCTCAGTTCATTATCTATCTCTTTATCTCTCTCTCTTTCTCTCTCTCTCTCTCTATATATATATATGTGTGTGTGTGTCTGTGTGTGTGTGCGTATACATGCACATATGTGTGCATGTGTGTGTGTGTACTGAAAATATAGATTAAATCCGAATGAAAAATTAAATAAGGAAAAAAAAAACGGAAAACGCCTATAAATTTGACAGGATTCGCTCTTCTTCATAATTTTGGGGGGAATGGGTGAACACGTTGAAGAATTATTCGGCATTTCGAATTTTATTCATTCTGCTTTAATTTTTCGTATACATTATACTATTATACATCCTATAAACACACGCAAGCACGCACACACACTCGCAGATATATATATATATATATATATATATATATATATATATATATATATATATAAAATATATATATATATATCTGTATTTGAATGATAACTCTAACATGCCTGGCCGCGTACACAATACCGGAAATTCCTCGTCGAAAACACAACTATACTTAAACATGAAAACAATAAACAAAAACTAAAAATTCTGGAAGCTATATACATAAAACTGTTGAAACCTAAACTGAAAAAAATAAACTATGAAATCTCCACAAATATTCTTAAATGCCTATAATTGACAAAAGAAGTCATTGGTTTATACCAACGGCTTCCCATACTTAATACTTCTCGTTTTCACTCTCGCGTGGTCATGTGTGACGTCACGAGATGTGACGCAATTTTCGATTCCGCGTCTCGTATACACGACTTTGTCGTTGCTTTGAAATTTTTCATGGAACAAAAACAGACTATCAGTGTTGTTTCGTCCGTGTATTGTTTAATATATAGAAATGTAATTGGCATCTTTGATAATGGCTTAAGTAAGCCGAAATCTTAGATAGGATTAAAAAACATGTATCAATATGGTGTTTTATTTTCATCTTTCAATGATAATGTTATTAAGCTTATCAGACAATATGAAAGTAATTTACTTAAAATAAATAGATAAAACTCGTCTATATTATTTAATGAAACATGCATCAATATATATATATATATATATATATATATATATATATATATATATCCCAGGTGTAACAGAAAAATTGTCCAAGTCGTGTAACAGTAAAATTATCCAGTAGTTACATTAAACTCTG
>OZ038483.1:114349909-114442409 GCA_964036315.1 Acanthosepion esculentum | reverse complement strand
GTTGGTGGTCTCTTCAGCAGGCGTTGCACAAGTAATGGAAACCAGACCAGCAGCTGGAAATGCTGGCCTCATCAGCATTCGGTCGCCCTTTTCCAACAACCTGTTAACTTGAAAAGTTTTTTTTTCTAAACACGTGCGTGCTGAAGAAATTGTCCGAATGAATCGAAAAGTGTTTATATGACGACATGGCTTTTACTGGTAAGGGGGAAAGACAAGCGGTTTTATTTCTGATAATTTCCAATCCCAGTCTCTTCATCCTCTTACCTACCCTGTCGAAAACCTCACCGACCTTACATCGGGAAACACAGTCAGCTGGTAAAAACTTACAGTCGGAAGAATCTTATATATAAAGTACAGTGTATATGTGTCTGTGCGTGTGTATGTCCAAGAAACTCCTCCGCTCCCACTGGTCCGATTTCAATGTTTCATAGCTCATTCAAAATCCCTAGAAAAGTTAGGCGCAGGGAAAGATTTTCGTTGAGCTCAGAATCAGAGTTGCCAGATTATGCGAGGTTAAAAATACATATTAATATATTATACTAGCCATTATCATCGTTTTCATGGTTCAAGGGAAGGAACACTTATTTTTATTTTGTATCCAAGCTAGCTTAAAATTTTAAGGTAGCTAAAATTTTAAGCTAACTTAAAAGCCGCTCTATCGGGCGGTGGTTTTGAGTTAATTTAATTGATTGGTTTTTACGGATTATCAACCTTTTGCAGGTATTTAAAGCCGGAAAATATTTTCAGACTGTAAGAATTTCTTAGAGATAATAATCATCTACTGATTCATGTCCTACTAATTAAGATGGCGGGTGGGGAGAGTCGGATTCATATGTTTCCCAAAGGCATTTGCATGTAAGTGAATATAACGAGATTGACTGTGATTCGAACTCTGCCATCAGATTTAAAATTTCCGAGCCGTTATTCATTACATTAATCGCACATCCATGCTTACAGCACCTGGTATTCCCAAGCGGTCACCCATCTAGGTACTCACCAGGCTCGACTTTGCTCAACTTCAGTGATCGTATGAAAACAGGTCATTTGACCATAAGCCGTTAAGGAGTGCAGTAAATGAATTCAGTTTTAAAGGATAATTCTTACACTTAAATACATCCGTATCAGTCGCCATTCTCTTTTAATAATCTTTATCTCTCTCTGTGTCACTGGTTCCCAACTTTATTTTTTATTATGGACGCTAAGGAAGCCTAAAAGCCCATTAATTTAACTTTCCTTAAGAAGTTGAGACTGCATATATGCAGTTGAATTAACATTTAATCTTAGAATTTTTTACAATATTTATAAAAATATTGTGTTACTAATATATATATATATATATATATATATACATATATATTCGGTCGAGCACTCTGGAGAGACAGCATGAATCTGTAAACACTGACTACTGCTGCTGATAATGCAAATGAATGCAATAAATTGAGTCCTCTAGTTCACTGGTGTGTTTATTCAAAAAGAATAAATACACAAAAATTCATCCCCCCCCCCACCTACCAGGCGCTGATAGCTTAGGACTAAAAGCTTCGACTGAGGCAAAATCAGTCGTGTTTCGATCCCGGCTTGAGGTAATTGGATGTTTAGCCACACTGATGAGCTGTGATGCAGCGAAACAGTCTGTCTGTGGATGACAATATATATATATATATATATATATATATATATATATATATATATATATATGTATTGATAATACACCAGAAGTTTTGAAACAAAATGGTTATTTTTGTAGTGATTTTATAACATTTTTATGTTATAATTCTAAAATGAATGATTCTGTGGGAGTGAAGCGTGTGTTTGTAAACAGTGACTATTAAAGCTAATATAGCAAGACTCTTCGGCAGAATTGAGTCACTGTCAGTCACTGTGTGTTTATCTAAATCTAAAAGTAAATACGCTAAAATTAAGCTTCATCCCTACCGTTTGCCGACGGCTTAGTAATAGAATTTCCGACTGACGCCAATTCAGTCGGGTTTCGATCCTAGCTAGAGGCAACCGGACGTCTAGCCACACTGATAAGCTGTGATACAGCGAAACAGTTTGTCTGTGGATGACAATAATATATATATATATATATATATATATATATATATAGTACATACATAATTACACATATGCATACATACTACACACAAATTGCCCCCCTTAAAAATCAACTTTCCTCCCTGTGGGGTGTGCACCCAACTTTAGAAATCATGGTCCTGAACACTTCCCATGGAAATAGTGATAGAGAAACAAGAGGAGTTAAGTTAAGGTGTGCAGTAAATAAATTCAATTTTAAAGGACATTTCTTACGCTTAAAAAAAAATCCCTATCAGTCACCATTCTCTTTTAATAATCTTTATCTCTCTCTGTGTCTTTCATTTTTGCTATGGACGCGAAGAAGCCTAAAAAGCCATTAATTTAACTTCCCTTAAGAACTTGAGACTGCATATATACAATAGAATTAACATTTAATTTTAGAATTTAACAGTATTTATAAAAATATTGTGTTACGCACATAAATATTAAGAGACAGAAAAGCATTTGTAGAAACAAAGAAGGGTACTGAACTATAACATGATATCTGTCCTCCTATATGGCAGTAGATGTTGGGCAATTTTCTCAGATATGAGGAAGAGACTTGGAGGCAAGGGAAATGTGCTTCTAGAGAAACATGATGAGGATACCAAGTACTGAAGATGCGAGCAACGATGAGGTTTTAGAGTCAATGGAAACAAAGAGAAACTTATACTTAACATCAGGAAGAGACAGTTGAAATGTCTACAGAATGATGCTGAGGATACCATGGATCGATCATTTGAGCAACGATGAGGTTTTGGAGAGAATGGAAACAAAAAGGAAACTTATACTTAAATCAGGAAGAGACAGTTGAAATTTCTACAGAAGGATGCTGAGGATACCATGGAGTGAACATTTGAGCAACGATGAGGTTTTAGAGAAAATGGAAACAAAAAGGAAATTTATACTTAACATCAGGAAGAGACAGTTGAGGTTTCTACAGAAGGATGATGAGGATACTATGGATCGATCATGTGACCAACGATGAGGTTTTGGAGAGAATGGAAACAAAAAGGAAACTTATACTTAACATCAGGAAGAGACAGTTGAAATTTCTACAGAAGGATGATGAGGATACCATGGATCGATCATGTGACCAACGATGAGGTTTTGGAGAGAATGGAAACAAAAAGGAAACTTATACTTAAATCAGGAAGAGACAGTTGAAATGTCTACAGAAGGATGATGAGGATACCATGGATCGATCATGTGACCAACGATGAGGTTTTGGAGAGAATGGAAACAAAAAGGAAACTTATACTTAACATCAGGAAGAGAAAGTTGAAATTTCTACAGAAGGATGATGAGGATACCATGGATCGATCATGTGACCAACGATGAGGTTTTGGAGAGAATGGAAACAAAAAGGAAACTTATACTTAACATAAGGAAGAGACAGTTGAAATTTCTACAGAAGGATGATGAGGATACCATGGATCGATCATGTGACCAACGATGAGGTTTTGGAGAGAATGGAAACAAAAAGGAAACTTATACTTAACATCAGGAAGAGACAGTTGAAATTTCTACAGAAGGATGATGAGGATACCATGGATCGATCATGTGACCAACGATGAGGTTTTGGAGAGAATGGAAACAAAAAGGAAACTTATACTTAACATCAGGAAGAGACAGTTGAAATGTCTACAGAAGGATGATGAGGATACCATGGATCGATCATGTGACCAACGATGAGGTTTTGGAGAGAATGGAAACAAAAAGGAAACTTATACTTAAATCAGGAAGAGACAGTTGAAATGTCTACAGAAGGATGATGAGGATACCATGGATCGATCATGTGACCAACGATGAGGTTTTGGAGAGAATGGAAACAAAAAGGAAACTTATACTTAACATCAGGAAGAGACAGTTGAAATGTCTACAGAAGGATGATGAGGATACCATGGATCGATCATGTGACCAACGATGAGGTTTTGGAGAGAATGGAAACAAAAAGGAAACTTATACTTAACATCAGGAAGAGACAGTTGAAATGTCTACAGAAGGATGATGAGGATACCATGGATCGATCATGTGACCAACGATGAGGTTTTGGAGAGAATGGAAACAAAAAGGAAACTTATACTTAACATCAGGAAGAGACAGTTGAAATGTCTACAGAAGGATGATGAGGATACCATGGATCGATCATGTGACCAACGATGAGGTTTTGGAGAGAATGGAAACAAAAAGGAAACTTATACTTAACATCAGGAAGAGACAGTTGAAATGTCTACAGAAGGATGATGAGGATACCATGGATCGATCATGTGACCAACGATGAGGTTTTGGAGAGAATGGAAACAAAAAGGAAACTTATACTTAACATCAGGAAGAGACAGTTGAAATGTCTACAGAAGGATGATGAGGATACCATGGATCGATCATGTGACCAACGATGAGGTTTTGGAGAGAATGGAAACAAAAAGGAAACTTATACTTAAATCAGGAAGAGACAGTTGAAATGTCTACAGAAGGATGATGAGGATACCATGGATCGATCATGTGACCAACGATGAGGTTTTGGAGAGAATGGAAACAAAAAGGAAACTTATACTTAACATCAGGAAGAGACAGTTGAAATGTCTACAGAAGGATGATGAGGATACCATGGATCGATCATGTGACCAACGATGAGGTTTTGGAGAGAATGGAAACAAAAAGGAAACTTATACTTAACATCAGGAAGAGACAGTTGAAATGTCTACAGAAGGATGATGAGGATACCATGGATCGATCATGTGACCAACGATGAGGTTTTGGAGAGAATGGAAACAAAAAGGAAACTTATACTTAACATCAGGAAGAGACAGTTGAAATGTCTACAGAAGGATGATGAGGATACCATGGATCGATCATGTGACCAACGATGAGGTTTTGGAGAGAATGGAAACAAAAAGGAAACTTATACTTAACATCAGGAAGAGACAGTTGAAATGTCTACAGAAGGATGATGAGGATACCATGGATCGATCATGTGACCAACGATGAGGTTTTGGAGAGAATGGAAACAAAAAGGAAACTTATACTTAACATCAGGAAGAGACAGTTGAAATGTCTACAGAAGGATGATGAGGATACCATGGATCGATCATGTGACCAACGATGAGGTTTTGGAGAGAATGGAAACAAAAAGGAAACTTATACTTAACATCAGGAAGAGACAGTTGAAATGTCTACAGAAGGATGATGAGGATACCATGGATCGATCATGTGACCAACGATGAGGTTTTGGAGAGAATGGAAACAAAAAGGAAACTTATACTTAACATCAGGAAGAGACAGTTGAAATGTCTACAGAAGGATGATGAGGATACCATGGATCGATCATGTGACCAACGATGAGGTTTTGGAGAGAATGGAAACAAAAAGGAAACTTATACTTAACATCAGGAAGAGACAGTTGAAATGTCTACAGAAGGATGATGAGGATACCATGGATCGATCATGTGACCAACGATGAGGTTTTGGAGAGAATGGAAACAAAAAGGAAACTTATACTTAACATCAGGAAGAGACAGTTGAAATGTCTACAGAAGGATGATGAGGATACCATGGATCGATCATGTGACCAACGATGAGGTTTTGGAGAGAATGGAAACAAAAAGGAAACTTATACTTAAATCAGGAAGAGACAGTTGAAATGTCTACAGAAGGATGATGAGGATACCATGGATCGATCATGTGACCAACGATGAGGTTTTGGAGAGAATGGAAACAAAAAGGAAACTTATACTTAACATCAGGAAGAGACAGTTGAGGTTTCTACAGAAGGATGATGAGGATACTATGGATCGATCATGTGAGCAACGACGAGGTTTCGGAGAATATGGAAACAAAAAGAAAACTTATACTTAACATCAGGAAGAGACAGTTGAGGTTTCTAGGGCATATAATGAGGAAAGAGGGCTCTAAAGAATCTGATACTCACAGGACAGAGGAAAGAAGCTCGTAATATACTTGATGAGCTTATAATTAATGGCGGAGCAGGGTTTAAGAGAAATACCAAAAACACAAAATTTATTAAGAGCTACAAGTGAAAGGATGTTGTGGAGAACCATAGTCCCCTACGTCCTCAGGGGATACGGCACATAAAGAAGAAGGAGAATTCTTTGTATGATACTCGAACATGTAAATGCAATGTCGATCGTCGTCATCTGTCCTTAATGGTCCTGATCTTTTATTGTCCTTTCTCCTGAGTAATATAAAGTTCTGTTCATTCTCTGTAAAAACTTGAGTCTTAGTGGCTTTTGCCTTATTGCCTGGGGTGAAATGATTAAAAAATATGTTGCGAATTATTCCACTGACAAAATCGAATTACTGCACAACAGCATTTTTTATATAGTGATATTGCAAGATGAAACCGTAAGTTCTATGCAATTAGTGTCACCCCTTGCTTGTGAAACTCTCTTTCGGCCTCTTGTTTTCCTGCCAATTTCTTAATCTATACCCCTTCAGAGCGTTGGCGATCATGGCTCTCCACAATTCTCTGTTCTTTGTAGCAATTAATAAATTTTGTCTTGATGCGGTCTATCCTAAACTCTATTCTGCCATCCAATTACTCAGGTTCGCTAAGTTGGTTATGCATTACTTTGCTCTGTCCCTTTTGTCTTCAATCTGTCCTGTGAGTATCGAGTTTTCCAAGCTTTCTTTCCTTATTATGTGCCCTAGAAATGTCAGCTGTCTGTTGCTGATATTAAATATAAGTTTACTTCAGTATCTGTCTATATTTCGGAGATGAGGTATTATGTACATTATTTACATTATTCGGGCTATCGTCCTCATCTTCTCCGAATAATGTAAATAGTGTACATAATACCTCATCTCAGAAATATAGTGACTTTCAAAGCGTAGCTTAGATGTGGTACAAGGCCGAAAGTATAGGGCACCCAGGGAGGATCGAACTCACTACTCAGTCGTAATTGTTCTAGCGAGACAAGCTTGCTGACCATTAAACCGCCTCGGAGTGCCCAACCTCATCTCAGAAATATAGACAGATACTGAAGGATCGGTACGGTCCCAATACAACGAAAATATGGAGACAAATTGAAAAATCCTACCAGAAACTGGCACGCATATATCAAACAATCTGACATTCCTACACCGTTGCAGAGATCTACAACTCATCCCTGCAGGCTTGGCACCAAGACTTCCCGTCAATTCAAGGAGAGCCCGTCTGGTCGTAGAAAAAAACGGGACATGCCTTTGGGAAACATATGAATCCGAGAGAGAATCCAGTACAAACCATGATGAGGACAATAGTCCGAATAATGTAAATAGTATAAGTTTCCTTTTCTCTAAAACTTCATCGTTGCTCACATGTTCGGTCCATGTGTAGAACTATATTTCTGTTATGTCAAGTCTCTTTCTTCATCTGTGTGGAGATTATCTAGCATTTACTTCCATTACTTTCATATATGTGGGTTGATATTACATAACACTTAAGTATTCTTTTCTTTGTCAGTCAGTCAGTTATGTGCTCTACGTGATCATGTATCTTTCGAGGCAGATTTTTTTCCCGCAGTAGGTTGTCATTTCTTTCTGCGTTAGACTGGATACCACTGAAGGCTTAAGAACCCAGACTCTCCTGCTATTCATCTATAGATTGTGGGCGGGTGGGGGAGATATGGATTCATACCTTTCCCAAGGCGCGTAAGTGAATTTAAGGAACTCAACTGGAATTCGAACTCGTCTCCTGAAGTTCTCCCTGTTGTTCATGATGACGGTAGTCTTTGAGTATAGAATCCAGAGGTTGGCAGTGAATATTTCGAAGACAGTCTGGAAGCGTAGTTCAGGTTAGCAGTGGATATCCCGATTAAGTAGCAGAGCGTAGTTCTTCCTTCTGTTCTTTTGGCCTGACAGATTGACACTGGATATTCGGTGAGAGTAATCAAAATGGCCGCCTTTATACCCGACGGATTGAATATTTCACGTCTCCTGATTGGTTAACCTTCTATTGGGGAACTATAAAGTGATTTATAGTCATTTGGGTTGACTCACTAGTACACTAGTACACAAAATAATCTAACACTCCCTTCCTTTCCAATATTTCTTTCCCGCTTGCATTAACTTTTATTTTCAAAAGTTCGTTTCCTGATCTTATCTTTAAATCTTTTTGTTCTTCGTTGTTTCTCGCTTCTTTCGGGATTCTTTTTTTGTTTTGTTTAACACATTTTTTGTCAACATTCGTTTCCTGCTGCCTTCCACTTTTTTTCTTTAAATCTTCGTTTGTATTCTTGGTTTCTCATCTTTTTTTTTATTATTACAAGGACCAATTCCCGTTGGTTTTATCTTTCCTTTCATTGTTCTTTTTCTGTTATCCTCCTCTCTTTTTTCAATGACATTCTTCGCCATCTTTTCTCTCTTCTTTCAAGGTTTGTCTTGTCTTCATCTCCATCATTTTTTTTTCTATGCAAGGTTTCTCTCTCTCTCTTTTCGACATTCAGATTCCCGTTTGTTTTCTCACTTTTTTCAGAGTTCTTTTTTTTTTCTGCTTGGCTTCTCTTTTCATACAATATTCCTTTTCGGCTATGTTTCTCTCTTATTTCTAATCTCCATTTCTGCTGATTTACTCTTTTCCCCGACAATTATTTTGCGAAAAACGTTTCATTTTCAGACGATATTTTTTTATTTGTTTTTAATCAAACTAAGAAATTGAAACACCTTGCTATACCCGAGCGGTGGTTAACACCTCTACCGGACATATGAGTTAACAGCTGGACTCGTTTCAAGCTGTGAAGGGCATGAAAAGAATCAAGGGCGACGTGTAAACACGTCGTTAGCTGTTTTTTGGTCTTTGTTATGGACGTGTTTATTCGTCCGTATCTGAAAAAAAAAAAGACTTCAAATACGTATATACAGGTCTACGTCGGGGAAAGGAGTTAATGCTTGGACTATCTCTTCTCTTAAGCTTCGTTTCCCACACGGTTTCTCTCGTCTTTCGGGGTTCATTGTTTCTTTATTCGTTCCGAGATTGGATTGTACTTTGTTTCTTTCTGTTTTCAAGGTTCATTTTCTACTTAACACATCTCTTCTATTGAAGTTTGAATTCTCTCCACTTTGAAGCGTCGTATTCTGTTTGGTTTCTCTCTTTTACGGGGTTCGTTATATGCTTGCTTTCTCTCTACTTTCCGGGTCTACTTTGTGGTCGACTTCACACTTTTTTACGACTTTCGATTTCTGCTTGTCTTTTCCCTCTTTATTTCCACCTTTGTTTTTTTTTGTTTTTTTGTCTTGGTTACTTTTTTTTTTTTTCTTTTTTCAAGAATCTTATTCGGTTCGGTGTTCTCTCTCCTTTCAAGCCTTGTCATCCGCTTGTTTACTCTTTTCGTCGAGAAAGGAATATTTCTGCTTGGTTTTCTCCGACCTGTCAAGCTTCGTTTTCTGCTTGCTTTGTCAATTCTATCAAGGTTTTTTTTTTATTCTTGTTCTCTTTTCATGGCTCGTTTCCAGCATTTTCGAATATCTCTTCTTTGTTTACGCTTTCTTTCACTTCTATTTCAAAATCTGATTTCGATTTGTGTTCCCTTTATTATTAAGATCTTCGCATTCGATTTCTTTCTCCTGTCAAATTTAATTTCCAGATTGGTATCTCTCTGCCGCCGAGATTCATTCTATGTGTGGTTTCTCGTTTTGTTCAATCTTCATTTTAGGCGTCACTTCACGGTGTTGTTCAAACATGATTTCTATTTTTCTTCCCTTTTTTTCTTCAATGATCCCTTTTCTTACTTTTTGTTTCCGTTGACCTTAAAACGACCTCGTTGCTCACACGTTCGGTTCGTCGTATTCTCATCATCCTTCTATACGAATTTTTGTTGCTTCAAGTCTCTTCTTCATCCGTGAGGAGAGTGTTCAGCATTCGTTGCCATATAGGATCGCTGATATTACATAACAGTTCAGCACGATATTCTTTTTTTTCTACGACGATTCTAAATCTGTACACAGAATTGACATAGTTCGTCAGGCATTTGATATAGTTGCATAGTAATTGAAATAGTGAAACAGGAATTAGATATATCCAGCATTCATTGTCCTAACAGATGGCGTTACTATCGGTTGAAATTCACAAAAACCTTTTTTCTTAGAACAGTTTTTTTTTTCCAGAAAATTAGACTTCTGCTGTTATCGCTCTTTCTAGTATGGCTAGGAGTTGCCTTCCTAACGTAATATTTCCTGTTTTATTATATTACTGACAGTATATGGCTATTATATATATATGAGAGTTGATTTGAAAGTGATGTCTCTTCGTATGTAACTGACAGGATTGGCTATTATACATCAGAGGTTGCATCAAAAACGTAATGCTTCTTAAGTTACTGAAAGTATTTGACTATTATATAATTGAGGGTTTATCCGAGCATAATGTCTATTCTTCTGTTACTGAAAGGATTTGGCTGTTATATATAAGGAGTTTGACCCGAAGATAATGTTCCTTATTATGCTACTGAAAGGATTTCGCTGTTATATATAAGGAGTTTGACCCGAAGATAATGTTCCTTATTATGCTACTGAAAGGATTTGGCTGTTATATATAAGGAGTTTGACCCGAAGATAATGTTCCTTATTATGCTACTGAAAGGATTTGGCTGTTATATATAAGGAGTTTGACCCGAAGATAATGTTCCTTATTATGCTACTGAAAGGATTTGGCTGTTATATATAAGGAGTTTGACCCGAAGATAATGTTCCTTATTATGCTACTGAAAGGATTTGGCTGTTATATATAAGGAGTTTGACCCGAAGATAATGTTCCTTATTATGCTACTGAAAGGATTTGGCTGTTATATATAAGGAGTTTGACCCGAAGATAATGTTCCTTATTATGCTACTGAAAGGATTTCGCTGTTACATATAAGGGGTTTGAGCCTAAGATAATGTTTCTTCTTATGTTACTTTTCTCTCTCTCTCTTTAACCATGGCAGTTTAAAAAATATTTATATGGCCTCTATTTGTTTATAATTTGGCCCTAAGAAAGTTTATAAAGTCACAAGGTTGCAAGGGGCGGCCTTGTGTGAAGGAAACATGTTACCCGAAGATAATGTTCCTTATTATGTTACTGAAAGGATTTGGCTGTTATATATAAGGAGTTTGACCAGAAAATAATGTTCCTTCTTATGTTACTGAAAGGATTTGACTGTTATATATAAGGGGTTTGCCCCGAAGATAATGTTCTTTATTATGTTACTGAAAGGATTTAGCTGTTTTATCAAGGGGTTTGACCCTAAGATAATGTTTCATCTTATGTTACTGAAAGGATTAGACTCTTATATATAAGTGTGTTGATCCAAAAGTAATGCTTTCTCTTATGTTTCTGAAAGGATTTCACTATTGTATATGAGGGTCGATCCAAATTGGTGTCTCTTATAAATAATTTCACGGTAATTATTCTGATGACCTTCCCTCGTTGATTACTCTACTTCACAATTTTGAACACAGTACTAGCTTCGCAGTTAAGTCTTATGTCCTTTTCTTATATTGTACCGCTATGTTACCTTCACACTAGGCCGCCCCTTGCAACCTTGTGACTTTATAAACTTTCTTAGGGTCAAATTATAATCAAATAGCACCATATAAATGTTTTTAAACTGTCATGGTTAAAGAGAGAGAGAGAGAGAGAGAGAGAGAGAGAGAGAGAAGAGAGAATTAGAGGGTGATTGTGTAGCTCCAGCTCAGACATAGGGAAAATACTCCATTTTTGTCTAATCTAGCAATTTTAAATATAGAGTACGCCATACTTGTTATTGAGCTGTAAAAATGCACATTGCTTCGGGTACCCAAAGCTGTTGAAACACCGGATCGCATACAATCACCGAAGTTAAGCAAAGTCGTACCTGGTCAGTACCTAGTTGGGTGACCGCTTGGGAAAACCAGGTTTTGTCAGCTTGGATGTGCGGGAGGTGTAATGGATAACGACTCGGAATTGGAAATCGGACCGCGAAGTTCCAATTCCAGCTGTGCTCGGTATATTCATTTACGAGCAAATTTCCTTGGGAAAGGTATAAATCCACTTCTCTCGCCAGCTATGGGTTAATTAGTCGAAGTTGCATCAGCAAAAATTATTATTATCCCCAAAAAATGTTACAATCTAAAAAATATTTTCTGGCTTTGAATAACATGCAAAAGGTTGATAAGTCGTAACAAACAAATCAATCAAATCAAAAATCGATATAATGCAACATTTCCACCACCCCGTTCTTCGATAAACTCCTTCCTATTCTCCGAGTTTTCTCCTCGCTTGGACAGTCATGTGACCTTTAATGGCCAAATAGAGGATCCCGGTTTTTACAGAAATTTTTTTTTAAGCATTCAACCCCAAGCAAGGCGGGAAGCCACTAGCACGCAAGCGGTTACAGATTGTTGGAGCGAGAATGTTTTCAAAAACGCCAGAGAGGAAAGATAGGTTCCTGACTTGTGAGTAGAGACAGCCCTTTGCAGCCCCATTTACTTTCTTTTTCGGTGTCGGGGAGAAGGCATCTAACACATCTTTATACTTTACTGGTATATTTCCGTTTATAGAAAATAATCCTTCATAGTTTGTTGTTTTGACTTCTCTCTAGCTGTCTTTATTGGCTATGGATTTGCTTCGATGGCCTGATATCGGCAAAACCACTCACTATTTGGTGACCCAACGTACTGTTAGGACGAAGTTTATTAAATCAGCAACGTTTTCAGCCTTGTGAAATTCAAGAAAGTTCTGCACAGCTACCACGAATGAATCACATGATACCAGCTCAAATTCATATCAATAACTGTTCATATTTCTCACAGTATATATATATATATATATATATATATATATATATATATATATATATATATATATATATATATATATATATATCATGAAGAAGTAATCATCTAAAGAATTAATCAGTAAAATTAATGTAATTAATGGCGAAATCACTTCGCTAACAGATCAATGAAATATGAACTTCCTAAAAACTCTCTGAATTACGCAATCCTTATGTTTAAAATTATGAGATGGAATACATGTTCTGTTACAAGTACTTTAGAAGAAAGTCGCTACTTCATCGTCAGGTATTAATATTGTTTTCAATTTCCAAGACGAAAATAAATGTATTGGAAGCCGAAAGATGTTTTTTTTAAAGTGTGGTATTTATTAACGGTATAATTTCGGAACGTGCGGTGTTGCAATGCTAGAGCTGTATTTTGAATATTTCAAGTAAGAGACTTTTAAAAAAAATAATAATGTGTTAAAATTCGTGTATATATATATATATATATATATATATATATATATATATATATATATATAAAATAATAATAATAATGATAATAAAGGCTCAAACCCTAATATTCCATGGTTATAATTTATTACATTGGAATCGTAATCACTATATAATTCATCAGACCTACAAATTCAAAAAGAAATCGGAAAATATAACTCCGGGTATAAAAAATAAAATTTCAGTGAGAGTTTTTTGTGGGGAGTGGGGAAGAAGTTTGAGAGGGAGATGTATGAAAGTTTTAGAGAGGGGTGTAATAGAGGAAAGAAGAACAGGAAGGCCAAAAGGCATCTCCTGATACCTGATCCTTTTCATAGAAGGATTTTTTGCTATGCAAAGGCTGCAGGGACAGCTTTCGATCCTTCATGATCTAAGCTCCCCTTCCAACATTCTTCAAGTATGCTGCCTCAAAAACCGTTGCCCTTGTCACTGATTGGATCCTTTCTGTAATGAAGAGTTTTATACCACAAAAAATCCAGCAAAAACCAAATAATCAATGTTGGTCCCCCACTAAATTTGCTGTAGCCATAACTCACCGAAACGACTGCTTCAATATCTATCGCAAGCAGCGATGTAGTTCGGCACACACTGTATTCAGAACTGACCGCAACCTCTGCAAAATGTTCTGGAAAAGGCAAAGTGCAACTACGAACGAGCAGTCCAGACCAAGGTTGAACAGAAACAAATTGGATCGCATGAATTCTGCAAGATCACCAACCAAATCATGAACCGAGGTAAAGTGGCTGTGCCCACAAATATAAATGGCCCCGAGGTCATATCTTCACTTCGCCTTCATCTTTGCTTCTAACTCAACGTTAGATAACAAACATCATCCCCTCCCCAAATATCCACGTCTTACTGAGCATAATCTCAATCTCAATAACATTACAATCACAGAACGAGAAGGCCTCGACCCTAAGAAAACCAATGGTTCAGACAAAATTCCAGTGGTACTTAAGAATATCAACCCGGAATTATCGCCAATCCTAGCAAAGTTATTCAACCGCTGCTTTTAAGGAGAAATCATTCCCAAGCCTGTTGAAAGTGTCAAGTGTGTGCCCGGTTTTCAAGAACGGGGGCGTGGCATCTTACTCACACTCCCAGTACAGGCCCATCAGTGTTCTCAGTATCATCAGTACGCTTTTTGAGGCCATAATCAATAAGAAGGTACGAGCATATTAAAAAGAACAATCTCTTCAGCGACAAGCAATATGGGTTTGGGTCGGCCCGATCCACTGCCGACGGCCTACCAACCATCACTCACAGAATCAATGAGACTCTTGACGGCAAATACACCTCAAAGACCATAGCACTAGATAATTCAAAGGCCTTCGACCAGGTGTAGCACAAAGGCTTACTACACAAGTTCTCCAGTTATGGAATCACTAGAAGTGTATCTCGATCATAAAATCCTTCCGAACAGGTAGGTCCCTGAAGGTAGTTATCAATGGCTACTCCTCCGAAGCCCTAGACTTCAGGCGTCCCCCAGGGAATCACTCCTCGGACCAACACTCTTTTTGATCTAGTTAAATGATCTGCCTAACAATATACTCAGATCATTTGTAAACATCTATGCCGATGATACGACTATATACAGGCGCACCTCTAAAATCTTTGATGGTCAGAGATTGGTGACTGATCTCTCTTCCGATCTTGCACAAGCTACCCAATGGGGTAAAAATCGGCTGGTTATATTCAATGCCTCGAAGACTAAGCTAGTTTCATTGCTTCATCGCCGATCTGACCCCGACCTACCACCAATCAGGATGAACTCGTACATACCACCTGAAGTACCTTGTAATGGAACTCGGACATACGACCTGAAGTGGAACTCGTACATACGTACATACGATCCATTGCTAAGGATGCAGGTAAAATGGTCGATTCTCTGTGCCGCTCCACTAAATATCTGACTCCTCATACTATCCCCTACTGCCACAAGAGCCATATCAGGCCCGAAATGGTGTATTGTTGTTATATTTGAACGGAAGCTGCCCAAACCTAACTCTACAGTCTTGAAAGAGTCCAAAAGTGTCTCTGAGCCCTTGTGGGTGACGAATTATTCTCCGCCCGTCAACTTCTCTCCCACAGGAGGGATGGGGAAAACCTCTTGCTGTTCTGCCGTTACTTCCACGGAAAGTACTTGGACGAACCACATTCCCTGGTCCCGCCGAGACAAACCTTCATAGGAAGAACACGCCATTCCACCTACTTAGTATCAAACCACCCACATTCCCTCCGTGTTCTACTCGAGTAACTTCTCGCGAACCACTGTCATTTGGAACCCACTCTCAACAGGATGTTTCCCCGATCATTACAATCCTAACCTGTTCAAAGCTAGGGTTAACTGTTTTCTTTCACACTTATACATACAAATGAACTTCAAACGTAACCCTCTACTTCGAGTGGCTCCGTGCCTTGTAAAGCGCGAACCGCGCTGTAAAAAAAAACAAAATTATTAATATAATGTTAAACTTGAGCATTAATATTATGTTGCTAAATAAATTTCTGGTTTTGTTGCTATCTTTTTTCTTCCTCGTATTGTTCTGTTCCCAACTTTTTCATTTCATTCTTTCTATCATTGTTTCTTTCTTTCTTTATTTCCCTTGGTATAGTCGTCTCATTTCTTTTCCCCCATCTCCCTTCTTCATTGTATTCATTCTATCATTGTTTGCTTCTTTCTTTCTGTCTCTTCTTCTTTCATTCTTTCTTTATTTCCCGTATTATTACAATTTTCTTTTTTGTTCGTTTTTATGCCCATTTTCTTTCTTTCTTTCTTTTTTTCTTTCTTTCTGTTTCGAGTTTTTCCCATCTTCCTCCTTCATTGTATTCATTCTATCATTGTTTATTTTTTCTTCTTTCTTTCTGTTTTTGTTTCTTTATTTAATTGTTTCCCTTATTATTCCAATCTTCTTTTTTTGCTTGTTTAGTTGTTAGATTTTTTCATTCACATCCTTCTTTTTTATTCCCATGTTTATTTATTTATATCTTACTTTCTTTTTTTCTTCTTTCTTTCTTTCCTTGTTTCTTTCTTTCTTTCTTTCTTGTGTTGTTCACATCTTCCTCCTTCACTGCATTTTTCTATCATTGTTTATTTGTTTCTATATATATTTCTCGCATTATTTCTTTCTTTCTTTCTTTCTTTCTTTCTTTCTTTCTTTCTTTCTTTCCCATGTTATTTGCATCTTCTCTATTTCTTTCACGAGTTCTTTCTTTCTTTCTTTCTTTATTTATTTCTTTACTTATTTCTGTCTTTCTTTCTTGCTTATTCCCACCCATCATTATTTCTTTCTTTCTTTCTTTCTTTCTTTCTTTCTTTCTTTCTTTCTTTCTTTCTTTCTTATCCCCACGTATCATTTTTTTTCTTTTTTTCTCCCGTGTTATTTGCATCTTCTTTCTTTCTTTCTTTCTTTCTTTCTTTCTTTCTTTCTTTCTTTCTTTCTGTCTTTCTTTCTTTCTTTCTTTCTTTCTTTCTTTCTTTCTTTCTTTCCCATGTTATTTGCATCTTCTTTCTTTCTTTCTTTCTTTCTTTCTTTCTTTCTTTCCCATGTTATTTGGATCTTCTCTATTTCTTTCACATGTTCGTTCTTTATTTATTTGTTTACTTGTTTCTGTCTTTCTTTCTTGCTTATTCCCACCCATCTTTTTTTCTTTCTTTCTATCTTTCTTTCACATGTTATTTGTGTCCTCTCTATTCTTTCTTTCTTTCTTTCTTTCTTTCTTTCTTTCTTTCTTTCTTTCTTTCCCATCTTATTTACATCTTCTTTATTTCTTTCACGTGTTCTTTCTTTCTTTCTTTCTTTCTTTCTTTATTTATTTATTTGTTTACTTATTTCTGTCTTTCTTTCTTGCTTATTCCCATCCATCATTCTTTCTTTCTTTCTTTCTTTCTTTCTTTCTTTCTTTTTGTATCCCTTGCATTCATTATTGTTAGTCAATTCCTCTTCTTTCGATCCTAGTCCCACCTTCATTTCCCGCCTTCATTCCCCCTCTTTCATAAGCCCCCTTCTTTCCTTTTCCATTCTTATTCATACGTTGGTTTTGCCGGGTGGTGAGAATGTTACAAACGAAAGAGCTTGTTCCCTTTTCTTTACTTCGTTCCATTTTCCTCCCTTGTCGTCATCCAGTAACTAAAACTGGCCGCGACTTCACCAATTACACTTCCTTCCACAACACTTTAAGCTTCACACTCACATCTTCACCCAGGCGTTTATGACATTCTCTCTCTCTCACACACCCCAAACCCCGCCGTAACTTGCCCAACACTTCACCAACCCCACTTTTCTCCGATGTCTTCTTGGTTTCACTTTTCTCTTGTAATTTCTAGTACACGGTTGGCAAACCACTAACCCGGACCTCATATATATTAACAGCCTTGCTATGGATGAAAGGGTGTCACTGATGTGACAGGGATAAAGGTGCCTACCCTCTTCCCTAGAAGGGTACTGGTAAGAGTGACGGATTCCTAGGCAGTGGATTGGGGATGTTGGTTGAGGAAAATAAATATGAGGAAATAGCTTCTGGAAGAAGTTTATCACCTTGGCAGCCACAAGTGGTCTTGTCATTGCTACTTATTGTCCTGTATAATTGCCCCAGACATTTCAGGGCTCCTAAAAAAACATGTACATACTCTTAAACATGATTCACAAGTACTGTCGTGCATAGCTTGTTGTTGATAAAATTAGGTTTTATTTTATTTTATTTTATTTTATTTTATTTATTCATTGCACGCGCGGGGGCATTAAATAGGGTCCGAAAATTGATGGTTTAATTTGACTTTTTTTTTTTTTTGTCTATGATATAGAGGATATCTTCGGTAAATAATTGTTTACAATTTTTAATCAGCTTTTTTTTTTGTAACACACATTTTTCACGCTGTCCAACCTTATTAAAGATTTCTAACATTTCGTAAAACAAATAGTGTTAGCACTATTTTATTACAAATAATTTTTTAACATTAAGTAACAACTGTTGCAAACGTAACATTATTTTCGTGACAACCACAATTACATTGTTGCCCCTTACCGGACGATAGATCAGTTCCGAGGACTTTTGTCTCCTCATTAGATTGAGGAAAAGATGGAGAGAGGGAAGCAGCGCGTTACCTATTTGATCAGCTTGAAAATGGGTGGTAGAACAGCGTTTGGGAGACATAACAAAGTGATAAAAATTATTAAGAGCTACAAGGAATAGAAAGATGTGGAGGACCACAATTGCCTACATCCTGAAGGACATATAAAAGAAGGATGCTACTTCTATTTCTTTGCCTCTCCTTCTGTCCCTACTTCTGAGTAAGAACCTTAAATCCGTTTAATCAACATCTGCAACAAAAAACAAAAAAAATTAATTTGTTTTTTTAATATTTGTAATCAATTTTTAAAACATGAGTCTGATAAGTCTTAGGGATTTTTTTCAATGTTTGGGCGTATATTTGATAAGAAAACTCTCATTTCCTCGTCAATACATTGAAGAGTTCCTCTCTTTGAATATTCATTTTTAATATTGTCAAACATCGTTCGTATATTCAGACATCTTGTAATAAAAATGACAGCTTTCTTACTGAATAATTTTTAGCATTAAGTAATAATTTCTTTAATTATAATAACATTATTTCCGTTGCAAACATACTTGGCTGATTGTAAAACAAAATTCTTTTTACCACTCCTCAACATCCTGCTAAGCGCTGCTGCTACGAGTTTGCCTCTTGTTTGCTTCACTAATAATAATAATCTAAACCCCCGTTGTAATCAGTGTTTGAAGATAAAATATATTAAACTTTTTAAATCAATTTTATGATAATTTTTCAGTGCTTATTTATAATTTTTAATTAGTTTTTTGTAATAAATATATTTTCAATAATGTCTTATCTTTAATATTTATAAAAGTTTTTGTGACCATAATACGATTACTTCTGATGTAAACATATTAGGCTGAATGTATATACAAAAATTCTCTCTCTACCAATCTCATCAACATCCTGCTAAACGCTACTGCTTCTATTTTGTTCCTTCTATTTTTCTTTACTAGTGATAATCTTAACGCAATTGTAATCAAAATCCACAGCCTGAATGAGTAAAAATATTTAAAATCAAATTTAGGATAACTTTGTTTTATTATTGATTAAATTATATGCAATAATTTTAATCAGATTTTATAGGCATATTAAATAATGCCCAAAATGGTTTGTGAATTTTGGTGAGAAAATTGTTAGCACTATATTTAATTATATTATAATTAGCGCCTAAACAATGTATTTCTAACATTCTTAAGTAATCATGATAACCTTACTTCTGTTACAATTATATTAGGATGAATGTAAAAAGAGTCTCTCTACATCAATCTCAGCAACATCCTGCTAAACGCTGCTGCTTCTATTTTGTTCCTTCTATTCTTCTTTACTAGTAATAATCTTAACTCAGTTGTAAAAATCCGTACCCTGAATGAATAAAAATATTTAAAATCAAATGTAGTAATATTTTTTTTATTATTGATTAAATTATGTGCATTAATTTTAATCAGATTTTATAGGCATACTAGCAGTAAAGCCCGGCGTTGCTCGGGGTTTTATGTAGTTAAATTGCTTTGGGGTTTGAATTATTGAACTTACGCACGTATCCGCAGTTGTTGAGGTCACTGATAGGCCGGGAATATCACTGGTAGCAAAATCAATGTGATTAAGGGCAACCGGTTGCAATAGGTGGCTGCTGTGTTGCTGCTCCGTACTCACCCGAAGACTGCCACCCGTTCATAATCGGTCAAGATTTTTAATTCGGGCAATGTAAAACAGTGGTTGCATTTTCACTGTAGGACACGCTTAACATATCGGCGTCGGTGGTCGGCAAAGCTGCTCTACTCCAGTTTGCACACGTTCACCTACCCGACCCTACTTAAGTACGGCTTGCTTAGTCTTGTTGGAAAGCCCTTGATGTAGTAGTGGTGAATTTGTGTCCATTCCTTTTTTTGGTATATGTTATGGTCCAGGTTCCTTGTACCACGGTGATGGTCCAAGGTAGAACCAATGAAGAATAACTCGAACATAGGTATGGAATAACACAGATATATTACAAACAGAATATGTACAAAAGAAGTAGAAGTGTTAGTAATAACAATCAGGTTAGGTTAGAGAGAACTATGTTGTCTCGACCAGTATCACTATTCCAATGTCTTACAGTAATCGTCTGGCGCGACTCTGTCTGTGACTGGCTCACTATGTGACGATGTTTAACAACCCCACACACACACACACACGGGTCGAATGTGGCATAAGGCCGGTTTAATGTGGGCTTACCGAGCCCGTAGGCTCGGCCAAAAATATGCCCATTAGAACCCGTATACACGGGTTCAGGGACTGTGTACCTCCCCGGACGGCACTTTGCCCTGCGGCAAAGCCCCGTCCGAGTCCCTCCCCGCCGAGACGGAGAGTGCGACAGCAAAGAACAGTCTTAACAACTGTTCCAGTCACTGGGTGACTCACTCTGTGACGATGTTTAACAACACGGTCACGTGTGTCGAATGTGGCACAAGGCCGGTTTAATGTGGGCTTACCGAGCCCGTAGGCTCGGCCAAAAATATGCCCATTAGAACCCGTATACACGGGTTCAGGGACTGTCTACCTCTCTGGACGGCAGCGCCGCCTCTAGATTTGTGGACAATATCGCGAGTGCAGTCTTGCTCCCCATGTATAATAGCGGCCACTTCGTTGCACGCAGGAGCATATTAACGCGCGTTCGTGTTCATCATGAGGCCGTTTGTCGGCGTCAGTTACAATGCTGAAGAAAGGAAAGGGAGCATTTTCCAAATCATATTTGAAATTGCGAATGTAGCTGTTAACCTCGTGAAGCATTGCCTGAACTAGTAGTATGACGTCCCTGCGAGGAACTCTTCCCAATGGCGGCAAAATACCAATCCCGGTTTCGGTCTGTAGGTTGTAGTCTGCAATAAGGTACAGTTGAAGGAATTTAGGCATAGAGGTCTCCTCAGGCAGTAGAGACCCAATGCGGTGGTATACCTACTCCTGTACTTTGAAAGTGGGCATCCAACCCTCTTCTTGAACCACATGAGCCCCAAATGAGGTCATTTGAAAGGAGTTTTTGTAATGCCTAATTGTTTTAATGAAGTGGTTGGAGTCGGGATAGGAGCCTGCTATTAGTCCCCTCAACTGGGTAGTTGGTTCATGCAGAGGTGGCAGTCGAACTTTGCCGGAGGAGCAGCACAGACTGACAGGCTCCCCGGCCCATTTGCGGGCGTTGCAGAATTGGCAAACGCAGGTCATGGACCCTACATTGATGTCGTCACGCGTAGTTAAGTTAATGCCGGGGTCGTAATTGAAAGCCAAGAAAGACCAAAAAGAGCTACTAGGACAGGTAACACCACGGGTGGCCGCAAGGCGCTGAATGTTGCCGTCGAGGCGTATGCGGCGAGCTTGGGCAGTTTGAGATAAGCGCACAGCGGCCATGTTTGTAGCAGCCCTTAAAAGCCTTTGTCTGTGGGCCCTCGGAGTTTCTGGCAGCAGAAGTCTCTGCAGCGTTGCGGGCATTGCGGGTTGCCCGCTGCAGCTCTGTCTCGAAATCCCTCGACCTAGCTGTTGCAGAAGCGTCCCTGGATTGACGGGCGCGCTTGCGATCAAATTTTTCAGCTGCCCCCGACCTGGCAGTGGTGGCAGCATTCCTAGCATTTTGAACAGACCTACGTAGCGGTGTCTCAGCAGCCCTAGCGCTCGCTGATGCAGCAGCGTCCCTGGATTGACGGCCGCGCCTGTAGTCAATTGTTTCAGTTGCCCTCGACCTGGCAGTGGTGGCACTATTCCTAGCATTTCGAATAAACCTACGGAGCGGTGTCTCAGCAGCTCGAGCAGTCGCTGTTGCAGCAGTGTACCGGGATTGACGGGAACGCCTGCGGTCAAATGTTTCAGCTGCCATCGACCTGGCAGTGGTGGCAGTATTCGTAGCGTTTCGCAGAGAATTACGGAGCGGTGTCTCAGCAGCTCTAGCGGTAGCTGTTGCAGCAGCGTCCCTGGATTGACGGGCGCGCCTGCGGTCAAGTGTCTCTATTGCCCTTGATTTCGCAGTGGCAGCAGCGTTTCTTACGTTACGAAGAAGCCTTTCATGATGAGTCTCGGAAACCTGAGATGCAGAGGTGGTTGCTGCAGCCTGTGCGTTCATTCTCGACCGTTGTGCATTCTTGAGCCTTGATCGCAACGAAGCCCTGTAGGCAGCTTTCCCAGCCAAGCAGGTGGCACGCTCCTGTTGTGACTGCGAGGCCTGCTGAGGGCGCTGCGTTGAGCGACCTGTGATAGTCGCATTGTAGTCTGCTCCTAGGACTCGCGGGCCCTTCTTGCCCTCATAGCGGACGCTCTTGCAGACCGAAGGCTAAGACGTACCCTCATTTTTGGCGGCATGGGGAAAACTGCTACTAGTAGTGATTGATTAGTGTTGCTCAATAGCAGTTGTACAAAGTCTAACTTAGTATCGCAAAGCGTGAGTCAGAATCGGGAAGGCATGTATTTAAGTAAAACAGCTGAATAAATCGTTTATGGTAGTTGGAAAAATGTAGTTAAACAGACAAATGCAAAACAAAAACGTAAGAAACAACTTGTGGTAGGAGAAATGATCAGTTGAAGGAGACTATCGTATCAACCGGATGGCGGCGTAACAGGAGCAAAAGTGAGGCCATCGTCCCACAGCTGTGCACAGCAGGTTCAAATGCGAAGTATTACTGGTCAATCGGTTGTGCCAATCAGCGAGCGTCCGAGGATCTCGAACACCAATCAGCGACCGCGTACTGCACTCAGTCAATGAGATACAACTATGTGAAGCATGGTCACGCGTGTGTGAATAACAATCAGCTGTAGAGTCTGTAGTGTAGACGTCTCAGTTGAACATACGTTTGATTGGTGTATTCGCAAATTCCGATGAAGACATGATTGTATCGACTTCCCTCAGGTATTAGTTGGTCACAAAAGGAGCTCACAGGGCAAAAGTTTTTAATTGTCACGACTAAAGCCGATAAAGTTAATCAAAATCCCAAGCAATTGCGAAAAACATCGCCAAATTCAGGTAAACTCGATTTGAATGGGAAGTCAAAAGGGGTATGATTTCATCGATTTTTATCCGATAATTGAAACCGATATTGAAAACGAAAGTCAGCACCTCAATACTGTCGGTAAATACTATGCTCAACGGGAATTTTGCTGAAAAATTCTTCGCCATTTGCGAAAAATATAGCCAAAAATTAGCTAGACTGGACTTGAATCGGATGTCCCAAAGTGATCGATTGTATCGATTTTTCCACTAATTGATATCGATTTTGAAAATGAATGTCAGCACATCATGACTGTTGATAATAACAATGCTCAACGTAATTTTGGTGGAAATTCTTCGCCATTTGAAAAAAATATATTAAAAATATCAGTTTGATTGGATTTGAATTGAAAGTCAAAAGTGGCATGATATTATCGATTTTTTCCAATAATTGATACTGATATTGAAGAAAAAGGTCAGAAACTAATAACTGTTGATAAAACTAATGCTCAACATGATTTTCGTGAAAATTCCTTGCAGTTTGCGAAAAACAGAGCCAAAAATCAGCTACATTGGATTTGAATCGGATGTCCCAAAGTGATCGATTTTATCGATTTTTTCCGATAACTGATATCAATTTTTAAAAACAAAGAACAGCACCTCAAAACTATAAGTAAGGACATTGCTCAACGTGAATTTGGTGGATATCACTTGTAATTTGTGAAAACTATCACTGAAAAACTGATGAATTTTTTTCGAAAAAATATTCGACCTCCTATCGGTTTTATCGATTTTTTCAAAAATCGCAGAAACAATCGAAAAATCCGAAGACGTCAAGTACGAATTCCGTAAATTTCCGATCTTTGTGTGAATTTTCATACCAATCGGACGAACGGTTTGCTCAGGATGAGATAAGAAGTTGACAAATACACAGACACACTAACAGAATACCATTTATAGATACAGATTAAATAATGGCCCAGATCGCTTGTGAATTTTTGTGAGAGAAATGTCAGCAATATATTTTAATATATTATATTATATTATATTATATTTTATTATATTATATTTTATTATATTATATTATATTATATACATCATGTAAAATTCAAAGATTAACGCCAGCATGAACATAATTAAACAGTAGTCTTATATATTTTTTCGAATGGTAACTCTCACCAAAAACATAGATGCCATTATGCCAGCGTTCAAATAGCCAACGTTGCATGAACACATTAAAACTTGAAGTTGTCATGCATCAATTTTAAGTAGAAACTCTAAAAAAACATTGATGGAATCATGTAAGTGTTCAAATACTCAATACATCAAGAACGAAATCATGCAAACGTAGTCTTATATGTACATTTCGAAAGTTAACTATTAGTGTCAAGTTTAAGGCCGTTATTATCCTGCTATGCTCATTTTCCAGGAACCTCATATCAGTATCTACCTTATATATATAAAACATTCTTATTTAATCATTTTTGTAATCAGGATGACCTTACTTCACTTGCAATTACATTAGGGAGAATGTACAAACTTTTTTTTTTGTTTCCGCGATATCAGCAGCAAAACGATGCTACTACTACTACTTTTGCCTCCTCTCGTAATATTCTTTTTAAGTTTGTTGTTTTAAGCGTCTCTAGCCAAATAATAATTTTTAAGATTAATTTGTTTCAATGGAATTCTACCTCATCAATACATTTATAAAATCCGTACAGAAAAGGACGGCTTCGATTGAGGACTCTGATTCCAGTCGAATCCATTACATTCACTTACGTGCTAATACCCTTGGGAAAGGTATAAATCCTCTTCTTCTCCCTCCAGCTATGGGTAAATAGCAGGACAGACCGGGTCTCTATAGCCTTGGAAAGAAATGGAAACCTACTGCTGTAAAAAAATCTGCCTGGTCAGTCATATATCGAAAGATACATGATCGCCTAATGGTGTATTACGCATGACAGAAAAGTAAGAATAAAAAAATCAGAACTGTATTTTGTAGAGCAGTGGTTCTCAAACATTTTGAAGTCGGGATGCACTTGAAATCCTACCAATAATTGTGGGCGCACTATATACAAATTTCGGAAAAATATGTTAGAATGACGTCAAATATTGTGAAAAAGAAATAATGCAATAAAAAAAAATAATATGAAACGTACCTTAAGTTCATTCATTCTTGTGTTTATGGGAAATATGAGCCTGATGAGTCTTAGGGATTTCTTCAATGTTTGGACGTATATTTGACTGGCAAACTCTCATTTTCTCCTCAATACATTGAAGAGTTCCTCTCTTTTTGCACTTAATTGTGGTGAGGGTAGAAAAGCCTCATTCACATAAATATGAACGAGACGGGTACCGCAATATAATAAAGTAAATATATTTATTTCTTATATCTCGACACATATTTCTCTGAAATGCCAGGGCGCGACAAGTCATCTTCCAGGGTGCACCAGGGCGCCCAGGCGTACCATTTGAGAACCACTGGACTAGATGTCCAACTGTTAGCTTTTTTCTGTCTCGAGTAAGAAGCGAAAGAAAGTGCTTCAGCGCTGATCGATTTTCTCCTCGTAAATTAATACCAGATTTCTCCCCTAGAACCGAGGCTCTACTGAGTGATATACGCATAACACCATCAGTGATTTCTGGCATTATCTCTAAATTAGACCCCAACAAGGCAAGCAGATATGACGGGATCCCTAAAAGCAGTGGTTCTCAAACTCTTGAAGTGGGAGCGCCCTTGAAATCCTACCAATAATTGTAGGCGCACTATATACATATTTCGAAAAAATATGTTAGAATGACGTCAAATACTGCAGATAAGAAATAATGCAATAAAAATATAAAATGAAACGTACCTTAAGTTCATTCATTCTTGGGTTTATGAGAAACATGAGCCTGATGAGTCTTAGCGATTTCTTCAATGCTTGGGCATAATCGGATACGAGCGGACCGCCATTATATATAATAGCCCTGTTCTATCAGTAATACTTTCTTTAATTATTTACTGTCGATAATCCCAGATTCCCCATGCATTTCTATAGTAAAATAACATTATCAATGCACATCTATATTGTAATGGACGATGAAAAATGGATAATTTACAACATAGAACGTAAGACATACAAAATGATGCACCGCAATCCTTAGTAAAGGCCTCTCTTCATCCAAAATAGGCTAATGTTGTTTACATTCTGGTGCAGAAGTTCACAACTCTCGTCTTTAAAATGTGAGCCAAACTCTCATGGCCTCGTCAATATATTGAAGAGTTTCTATCTTTTTGCACTTAATTTTGGTGAGAGCAGAAAAGCCTAATTGAAGTAAATATGAAAGAGACAATATAATAAAGTAAATATATTATATATATTTCTTTTATATATCTTATATCTAGACACATATTTCTAAGGAATGCTAGGGCACACCTAAACATTTTCCAGGGCGCACCACCATTGCCCCTGGCGCACCATTTGAGAACCACTGTTGTAAAGAGTAACTGAATGGGGAGGGTGATATTAATGTAAGAAAGGAAGATCATGAGGATATGTCGGACAGATAACTAATTTAACGTAGACGGCAAGATGTTAATATTCTAGAGTTCTGGAAAGCATTCACGCGTGAATGTGTTTCACAAATTAGGGGTTCGTGGGAAGAAGCTTTCAGAGTTGAACGCCATTCTTATCAAAGGAATACATGGGGAATTGGGATGATTGGATCCTGTGGGTTTAACAAGGTGGGCCATGTTTGTAAAAGAGTGCAAATGTTCTCCAATCTTTAGTGTTTCTAGTTCACTCCTTTACAAACATGGCCTACCAGGCAGGTTATGTATTTTTCTTCACTCTGTCTTGTGAGCATCACAATTTCCAAGCTGCTTTTCCTCATTATATGCCAAAGGAATTTCAACCGTTCTTCCTGATGTTAAGTATGTGTCCTTTTGTTCCCTTCGTCGTTACTTACATGTTTGGTCCATGGTATTCTCAGCATCCTTCTGTGGAACCAGACTTCTGTAGCTTCAAGACTCTTCCTCATCTGCCATATAGGAGGACTGATATTACATAACAGTTTACATATTACATGACATGTTTCTAAATTGTGAATGTGAATAAAAATGTTTCTATAGATGTTCGGCAATGGATGATGAATCATTTAAGTGTAGAGTGAGCCTTCTAGATACCGTGATCGTCGTATAACCAACATAAATTGTTTACTCAGACATTGTTTATATATATATATATATATATATATATATATATATATATATATATATATATATATATATTAACCCTGACGAATAGACAGAGTGATTGCTGGAAAATCCGGATGCTGAAGGTCGCACCAATCATCTAAGTGATAAACATTACATTTGTATTAATTCTCTCTCTCTCTCTCTCTCTCTCTCTCTCTCTCTCTCTCTATATATATATATATATATATATATATATATATATATATATATATATATATATATATATATTCATATATTCATAAAGGTCACATTTCATCACATGTTTTTACATGATTTATGTACGTTTTTTGAATTTACATCAAAAATTAAACGTTGAAATGCTACTGGAGTAAAATTATATGTATTTTTTGACATTTGATGCTATATTAGTATCGGAATGGAAAATAAAAACGCTTTACGAGCAGCAAAAATATATGTGACATTTATAGAGGTGGTGCTCTATCTGAGAATACGATTCGTAAGTTACTTGTCTCAATTTGGTGTAGCGATTTTAATCGAATAGGACTCCTTTACATCTAAACATGATGCTGTTTTTTTCTCCATCCTAATTGAACGGTTTTTCTGATCGACCAGCTGGGTATGGCTGCTAGTATATATATATAAATAATGTTTCGGTATAGCGATGAGGTATAAACAAATATCTATAAAATTTCAAGAGAGAATTTGAAAGACCGGAATTGATACATATATTAACAGACACGCCCACGCGTACATATATATGTATAGCTAAGTAATGTTGACAACATCAGTCCTTTTTTGCGCCTTTATTGCTGCTTGCTATCTTCACGTGGCATTAGACTGCAAGGACCTTTACGTGAATTTAATCTTGAATGACCTTCGAAAAAAAAAACTGTCATTTCTACTAGGGACAAAAGCTGTCAGTGTTACTTTGACACCGCCCATGGTGATAAATCTTACGTGTAAGTAGAGAGGGTGCATCTATTCGTAGGTATATGCGATGTCAGTCGGAGGAGAATTGCAAGTGGGAGTAGGTGAATCCGTGTGGGCAGGGGTTGTGGGGTTATTCTTAACTGTTCAAACACCATGAGAATCGAATTCCGGCTGGATCATTCTGGGTTTAGTAACGCCCCTGAGAAAGGCATGAATCCATTCTCACCGTGCTATGTGTCATTGCCAGAAAACTAAAGAAAGTATCATCATTGATTTGCCACAGCAGTTAACGCAAAAAGAAAGAAAGAAAGAAAGTGAAGAAGAAAGACTAGACAATAGAAAAGAAAGAAAGAAAAGAAGAAAGACGTGACAAGAAAGAAAGAAAGAAAGAAAGAAAGAAAGCGTGGTGTAAGAAAGAAGTGATTGTAGCATAAGGGAGGAAGAAATCATTTATAGCAGTAAAAGAGATAGAAAAAAGAAAGAATGATGCGATAATCAGGTAAGAATAAAAGAAAGAAAGAAAGAAAGAAAGAAGTGATTATAGCATAAATAAATAAAGAAATAAAGAAAGGAAGAAGTGATTGTAGCATAAAGAAAGAAAGAAAGAAAGAAAGAAAGAATGTGTGACTGGGTGCACGCCTTCGAAAAATTACACGTCCATGATTATCATCCCAGTGTTCAACATCGGCAGACAAAGGTCAATTTTGTGAAAACCAACGCGCGCTTGCTCGTACGCACGTACGCACGCACACACACACACACACACACACACACACACACACACACACACACACACACATATATATATATATACATACCAAAGTACATAAAAACTTGTAAAAGACAAGAGAGACAGAGAGACAGAGAAACAGAGAGAATTAAGTTTAAATTCCAGTCGGGTTCTTTACATTCAGGTAATCTGAAATAACCTCGATAATGGTAAGAATATGAATCCATCTCTTATGCTCCCGCCTACGGGTTGAATACCAGGGTAGACTGGGTCCTAAAGACTTTGATTGCAACGCGTCTGCTGCAAAAAGAAACGTCAGCTTACTGCGGAAAATCTTTCTGTCTAGTCAGTCTTGAATCGACAGAGACTGGATCGACCAAGCGTGTATCACATATAGCAATTGATTAAAACAGACAGTAATTCAAAATTCTTAGAAAGAGGAGATAATATCCAAAACTACGCCGTCTTAGTCAGTTTTGTAAAAAAGCGATCCATGAATTTGCGAGGATTAAAATAAAAATAGGCATAATATGTCTAGTTTATTCAAGCAAACATCTCTCTCTCTCTCTCTCTCTCTCTCTCTATATATATATATATATATATATATATATATATATATATATATATATATCAGTCAGTTATGTGTCAGGCGTGATACACGCTTAGGCTATCATGTATCATTCGATATATGACAGACGGGCAGATTTTTTTCCGCAGTAAGTTTCTGCGGTAGACCAGTTGCCATCCAAAGCTATAGAACTCGACCTGTCCTGCTATTTACCCATAGCTTGTGGGGAAGAAGAAGAAGAAGAAGAAGAAGAAGAAGAAGAAGAAGAAGAAGAAGAAGAAGAGGATTCATACCTTTACCAAGAGTATTAACACGTATATTTGGGTAGCATCCCCTCTTTTATAGAAGTTTCATTAAAGTTTTTTTTATTTTTCTTGTGTTCGTATAAGCAGTGCCTTTTCAGTATATTTTACTGATATATATATATATATATATATATATATATATATATATATATATATATATATATATATTAAGGAAAAGGACACGAGAGGATGAATTCTCCGGTGATTTCTTGAAAATCATATTAATTTCTAAAAAATATTTCCTCAATAGAGCACAAGAGTATATATATATATATATATATATATATATATATATATATATATATATATATTGGCTACAAAAATAACGTTCCGAATAATATGAAATTAAGTCGGATCTAAAATAAAAAATACACACATACATGCATATATATATATATATATATATATATATATATGATGTATGTGCACGCGGGCGTATTTGTGTGTGTACAGAAGCATGCTCACATACTTCGACATCTTCCTTGGAAAAGAAATAAGATATTTTGAGTTAGATCTGAAGCGCCAGTTCCTCTTATAACTGAAAGCTAATACTTCAAGGGGACATACGCACACTCACATAAACACATACAAAATTCTAAATTAAAGAGTAAGGGGCTGCTTTTCCCACATTATGAGGTTTTTTTCTCGTTACCCTGCTGATGCAATATGGCGGCATCAAGTAAAATAAAATGTTTAAGTCATATAATATTAGAACGTCTACGCCGAATAACTTTTTTTATTTGATGCTGTGTTTTTATGACTGCTGTTGCGGTATCTATCGGTTATATGTTTTGAGAGAATAAAAAAAGTATGAAATACTGTTGAAGGCAGCCTGTAAACGATGCCTGCCACACGTGCATGGCCTGCAAGGCAGAAGAAACGGGACAAGCAGAGATTGGCGAAGTTCGAAAAGGAAAAAGAGAAGCAGGTATGATATATAGAGGAAAGAAGAAGAACAGAAAGAAAGAAAGAAAGAAAGAAAGAAAGAAAGAAAGAAAGAAAGAAAGAAAGATAGAAGTTGGTACGAAAGAAAGGAGAAAAGAAACACAGGAATTATAGATGGGGGAAGGAAAGAAAACGAGAGAGGGAAACATGTTTTTTTTTTTAAAATGAATGAAGAACGAGAAGAACAAAGCAAGAGAAAAAAAAGAAAAGAAAAGAAAAGAAAAGAAAAGGTGATAAAAAATGAATGAAGAACGAGAAGAACAAAGCCAGAGGAAAAAAAAAAGAAAAGAAAAGAAAAGGTGATAAAAAATGAATGAAGAACGAGAAGAACAAAGCCAGAGAAAAAAAAGAAAAGAATAGAAAAAAAAGCGGTAAAATATGAATGAAGAACGAGAAGAACAAAGCCAGATAAAAACTAAAAAAGAAAAGAAAAGGTGGTAAAAAATGAATGAAGAACGAGAAGAACAAAGCCAGAGAAAATAAAAAAGAAAAGAAAAGGTGATAAAAAATGAATGAAGAACGAGAAGAACAAAGCCAGAGAAAAAAAAGAAAAGAATAGAAAAAAAGCGGTAAAATATGAATGAAGAACGAGAAGAACAAAGCCAGATAAAAACTAAAAAAGAAAAGAAAAAAAAACGTGGTAAAAAATGAATTAAAAACGAGAAGAACAAAGCCAGATAAAAACTAAAAAAGAAAAGAAAAGAAAAGGTGGTAAAAAATGAATGAAGAACGAGAAGAACAAAGCCAGAGGAAAAAAAAAAGAAAAGAAAAGGTGATAAAAAATGAATGAAGAACGAGAAGAACAAAGCCAGAGAAAAAAAAGAATAGAATAGAAAAAAAAGCGGTAAAATATGAATGAAGAACGAGAAGAACAAAGCCAGATAAAAACTAAAAAAGAAAAGAAAAGGTGGTAAAAAATGAATGAAGAACGAGAAGAACAAAGCCAGAGAAAAGAAAAAAGAAAAGAAAAGGTGATAAAAAATGAATGAAGAACGAGAAGAACAAAGCCAGAGAAAAAAAAGAAAAGAATAGAAAAAAAAGCGGTAAAATATGAATGAAGAACGAGAAGAACAAAGCCAGATAAAAACTAAAAAAGAAAAGAAAAGGTGGTAAAAAATGAATGAAGAACGAGAAGAACAAAGCCAGAGAAAATAAAAAAGAAAAGAAAAGGTGATAAAAAATGAATGAAGAACGAGAAGAACAAAGCCAGAGAAAAAAAAGAAAAGAATAGAAAAAAAGCGGTAAAATATGAATGAAGAACGAGAAGAACAAAGCCAGATAAAAACTAAAAAAGAAAAGAAAAAAAAACGTGGTAAAAAATGAATTAAAAACGAGAAGAACAAAGCCAGATAAAAACTAAAAAAGAAAAGAAAAGAAAAGGTGGTAAAAAATGAATGAAGAACGAGAAGAACAAAGCCAGAGAAAAGAAAAAAGAAAAAAAAAGAAAGTGTTGGTGAAAGACCTATGAAATTGATAATTGCAATGTCAGCCATTTCCTTATAAGGAAACATTCGACATTCATTGACCCAACAGCTAATTAATTATACACGACTTACCCCTTTTTTTTTTTCGCTCTCTAGTCATCTTACCCGGCGCAGGTGTTAACTTTTGTGCCGGAAGTGGAATAAATGGTTTCTCCTCATTTTAGATGGGAAAACTTAACTTATACCCGGGGATCCCAACTCTGCAGCAGCACCTTCCTCATTGCAGTAGGGCCTGTGTAATATCGATGCCAGCTTGATAATGGTCACGTGGACTGGGGGAAGAAATGTTTGTCTTTGACCTATATGAATATGTGCGTAGCGTTCCCCACGTTAAAAGGACTTTTTGTCACATCCTACCTTAGTGGGGAGGCCGGGTAAATATCCTTAACCATCGGGTTGTAATTAAATTTTAGTATTTGTCCTCAGGTAGAAGAACTCAGTTGTGACTCTGTCCTCGGACAGAGCGCAACGTAGTTGTGTCTTTGTCTTGGGGCAGAGCGCAACCAAAATTGAAAGGTGGCCGGTCTCGAGAATAGCGGCAGTATCCCCCTCATTGCATTGAAAGGTGGAGATTGTCAGTAATATCGATACGAATGCAAGCGATTTGGCTAATTTTGGACTTTTACTCGGGTGCACATGCTCGGGATCCCCACATTAAATTGAATGATTAAATGATTAATTGTCAATGAAATTTTCTAAAAAAAAAAAATAAATAAATAGAAAAAATGTAATGAAAGGGAAAAAGGTGTAAAACTGTTGTGTCGTGGCACAATAGTAAAAAGAAGAAAATCAAGTCGAGGTTGGTTTAAGGAACAAGTGTATTTAACATCACAGATACAAAGGTAGGAAACGGGTACTACTCAGCTAGGCAGTTGTAGTACTGTCGCTGCTTACGATGTTTAACAACACGCCCACGTGTGTCGAATGTGGCACAAGGCCGGTTTAATGTGGGCTTTCCGAGCCCGTAGGCTCGGGCAAAAATTGCCCGTAGAACCCGTATAAACGGGATCGGGGCGGTCAACCACCCCGAACGAGGTTCTGCCCTTCGGCGGAACCTCGTCCGGGTTCCTCTCCGCCCAAAGGCAGAGAGTTCCCCTCTGCCTCAGAGGCAGAGAGTTCGACCGAATAGCTGAGACGTCCAAAAAGGACTGTCGCTGCTTACGATGTTTATTAACACGCCCACGTGTGTCAAATGTGGCACAAGGCCGGTTTAATGTGGGCTTCCGAGCCCGTAGGCTCGGGCAAAAATTGCCCGTAGAACCCGTATAAACGGGATCGGGGTGGTCAACCACCTCGAACGAGGATCTGCCCTTCGGCGGAGCCTCGTCCGAGTTCCTCTCTGCCCAAAGGCAGAGAGTTCCCCCCTGCCTCAGAGGCAGAGAGTTCGACCGAACAGCTGAGACGTCCAAGAAGGACTGTCGCTGCTTACGATGTTTAACAACACGCCCACGTGTGTCGAATGTGGCACAAGGCCGGTTTAATGTGGGCTTTCCGAGCCCGTAGGCTCGGGCAAAAATTTCCCGTAGAACCCGTATAAACGGGATCGGGGTGGTCAACCACCTCGAACGAGGCTCTGCCCTTCGGCGGAGCCTCGTCCGAGTTCCTCTCTGCCCAAAGGCAGAGAGTTCCCCTCTGCCTCAGAGGCAGAGAGTTCGACCGAACAGCTGAGACGTCCAAAAAGGACTGTCGCTGCTTACAATGTTTAACAACACGCCCACGTGTGTCGAATGTGGCACAAGGCCGGTTTAATGTGGGCTTTCCGAGCCCGTAGGCTCGGGCAAAAATTTCCCGTAGAACCCGTATAAACGGGATCGGGGTGGTCAACCACCTCGAACGAGGCTCTGCCCTTCGGCGGAGCCTCGTCCGAGTTCCTCTCTGCCCAAAGGCAGAGAGTTCCCCTCTGCCTCAGAGGCAGAGAGTTCGACCGAACAGCTGAGACGTCCAAAAAGGACTGTCGCTGCTTACGATGTTTAACAACACGCCCACGTGTGTCGAATGTGGCACAAGGCCGGTTTAATGTGGGCTTTCCGAGCCCGTAGGCTCGGGCAAAAATTGCCCGTAGAACCCGTATAAACGGGATCGGGGCGGTCAACCACCCCGAACGAGGTTCTGCCCTTCGGCGGAACCTCGTCCGGGTTCCTCTCCGCCCAAAGGCAGAGAGTTCCCCTCTGCCTCAGAGGCAGAGAGTTCGACCGAATAGCTGAGACGTCCAAAAAGGACTGTCGCTGCTTACGATGTTTAACAACACGCCCACGTGTGCGAATGTGGCACAAGGCCGGTTTAATGTGGGCTTTCCGAGCCCGTAGGCTCGGGCAAAAATTGCCCGTAGAACCCGTATAAACGGGATCGGGGTGGTCAACCACCCCGAACGAGGTTCTGCCCTTAAGCGGAACCTCGTCCGGGTTCCTCTCCGCCCAAAGGCAGAGAGTTCCCCTCTGCCTCAGAGGCAGAGAGTTCGACCAGCTAGCTGAGACGTCCAAAAGGACTGTCGCTGCTTACGATGTTTAACAACACGCCCACGTGTGTCGAATGTGGCACAAGGCCGGTTTAATGTGGGCTATCCGAGCCCGTAGGCTCGGGCAAAAATTGCCCGTAGAACCCGTATAAACGGGATCGGGGTGGTCAACCACCTCGAACGAGACTCTGCCCTTCGGCGGAGCCTCGTCCGAGTTCCTCTCTGCCCAAAGGCAGAGAGTTCCCCTCTGCCTCAGAGGCAGAGAGTTCGACCGAACAGCTGAGACGTCCAAAAAGGACTGTCGCTGCTTACACACCGGGTAGGTATTACTGGCACTATATATAGTGAGAACCGGTGTAATTCCCTTGTGTTAGAAAGGCCGGTGTAACAAAAACGTATAGAAGAAGTAATGAAAGAAAACAAAAAAAGAAAGGAAAATAAATCTACAAGTAAAATGTAAGAAATATGAAGCGAAAAAAGAAACTTTGAAATAAACAAAGAAAAAAAGAAAGATCATAAGAATTAAGATAAAAAAGAAAAAAAGAATCTCTCTCTCTCTTTCTTTCTCTCTCTGTCTTCAGGATATAATACTCTACATCTTCTTGTCTTTTGGACCTTCTTTGACTTTGTGATGCTTGTTCCGCCGTCTATTTTCTCAAAAGTTATTCTGTGAGTTCTTTGATTTCCTGTTACTCTTGCCTTCAATGTGTTTTTGTGAGTGTTAAATTCTCCAAGTCATCTTTACTTATAAAATGTCACCAAATCTTTAGTAATTGCTTCTTATTGTTTGCAAAAATTTCTTCTAAGTTCGTATTCATCTTTCTCGTTTGTCACATAATGTTATTTTCGATGATCGTCGACAGAGTCTCATCTCGGTTCTTTCATATTTTATGACATGAAAATAAGGAACACTTGTTAATAAGCAAGAAAAGTACGAAAAAAGTACGAAGAATATAGAAAATAATTTCCCAAAGAAAAAAAAGAAAAGAAATATGAAAAAAGGTGGGAAAGAAGAGAAAGAAAGATAAAAAGAAAAATATATGAAAAGTAGAAAAAACAAAATGTAAAACAAAGAAATAAAAAATAAAGAAATAATAGGAAAAGAAAAAAGAAGGAATAAAATAGAAGAAGAGAAAGAATATAGAAAAAGAATAAAAAAGCTAAAAAAAAGGAAAAAAGAAACAATAGTAAATAATAAAGAAGAAAGATTAACGTAACAGAGGAGAAAGAAAAACACAAGAAAAATATGAAATGGATAGAAATAAAAACGAGTAAATAAGAAAAGAAATAAAGAAAAAGAAGAAAATAGAAAATAATCGCAAAAAGAAAAGAAAAAAGGAGTGAAAAAAACACAAGAAAGAATGTGAAGTGCAGAAAATAAAAATAAAAGCAAGAAAATAAAAATAAAATAGCAAATAAATATTGTAAAAAGAAAATAAGAAGGAAGAAAAATAAAAGGAAAAACGAAAGAAAGAGATAGTTGAAGAAAAAACAGGAATTAAAAAAATAAACAACGAATGAAAATACAATGAACAAAAAATGGAAAAAAAGGCAAGAAAACAGAGAAATTCTTTTCTCTTTTTTCTTGCCTTTTTTAGACAAAGAAAGAAAATCAAAATAAATAAAATGAAAAATGAAAGAAACAAAAAAGAAATAAAGAAAAAGAGAAGGAAAGGAAACGAAAAATAAAAGAAAAACAAAAAAGGAAATTAGAAAAAATAGCAAATAATAAAAAAACTATAAAACATTGGAAGACAAGAAAAGAGAAAAATAGAAAAAGAAGAGAAAAATAGAAAAGAAAAAATGAACACAAAACGTATAGAAGAAAAAAAGAAAATCGAAGGAAAAACAGGAATAAAAAAATAAAACGAAAGGAAAAAGAGAGAACGAAAAAAAATGATAGAAAAATAGCAAGAAAAAAATTAAAGTCAAAGAAAGAAAATGAAAACAGGTAAAAAAAGAATGAAAGAAAAAGAAAAGAAAAGCAGAGAAAGGGAAGGAAACGAAAAAATAAAACAAGGGAAGGAAACGAAAAAAATAAAGCAAAAGAAACATGGCGTCGAAACAGAAAAGAAAGAAGAGAAAATAAAAAGAATAAAAACTAAGAGTGTAGGAAAAAAAATCTCAGACGTGAGTAAAGCAATGAGGAGAGAAAAGAAATGATCAATCTACTCTCTGTCCGGCAACACGTGTACGTAAGGATTTCGTAAGCCGCCAATCCTCACACCATTTACAGTTATCCGACCTAACCTGACATGTGTAAGCACTCTGCACAAATACCACCCTTTTAACACACCAAAAAACAGTGTTCAGTTCATGAAAGACTTCACGTTAAATCCTAGGCAGTTAAGAAGTCCAAAGTAAAAAAGAAAGTGGAGTAAAAGAGATTTCGCTTAATTGGGATATAACGGGAAAAGATCAGTTGGGTCAATTTAGATAACTGGTCCGATTATGCGAAGCAACTATATGAAGTAACCATCCATGGCGGGTAAGAGGTCAACACTTGAATCGTAATCGGTTTATGATGAAAGTAAAGAGAATCCCTAGTGAGCATGTAATATTTTTCTTTTACTATATACTAGCAGCATGGCCCGGCGTTGACCCGTGCTTGATTCAAAAATCGTACGACTCATACAGCAATCACTATCACTTGACTTAAAATATTTTTGCCCTTCATTGCCTTTAAAGGAGTGCCCTTTGCCGTGCTGATGTTGCTACATGCCTTACTACTTGTCTATCTCACACTGCGAATTTTTTCTAAGCTCTATACTAAACATTAAATCTGTTACGAAAAAAGAAACTAAACAAAATAAACACAAAACGATCAGCTTTAAAAAAGGACTCGTAACTGGAAAAACCGAATGAAAAAAGAATGTTAACAACAAATTCTTTTTCACACCCAACACAGTTCCGCGGAATCAGAATCAACGTTGAGTTTAAGCAAACGAATGAGCCAATTGGAGTAAAGTGCCATGCAGATTTAAATTTTTCCCACTTGTGACGAATGCAGCTATCGATTTTTTTTGCATGCTAGGCATGCTAGTTAACATTCGTGTCAGTCAGCTGTTGGCTCTCACGCTGGCCAATAGAATCTTCCTGCCTATTCGTGGCAGCCAGCTATAGGCTCTCACTTTGGTCAGTAGAAAATGGCTGCAAATTACATGAAAACTACCGTAGAAGCATGAAAAAATCGATTATTTCCACTATCGATGGGAGTTGGGAAATGCAAAGTCGGTCTTGGATTTTTCACTAACTTGGAGCATGGGCATGTAAATTTTGGTGCAAATCCGTCGAAAATTGCGGCCGTGCATTCGTTACACACACACACACACACACACATACACACACACACACACACACATACACACACACACACACCCTGCCTTTTATAGATAGAAATTCACCCAATACAAGGCCAAAGATCCACTCAAGGTAGAGGTTTACTAAATGGGGTTGTTGCAGAAACGTAGGAAGAGGAAAGGGTAAGTGCAAATTATGTAGGTACGTACAGATTATGCAGTTATGTAAGTGAAACATGCGTACGATAGATAACGGTTGTCCCTAGACTTGAAGAGATTAAGATTGTAGTGTTCGGGGAAGCACCCTCTCGGAAGTTTGTTTCACGTTTTTATTATCACGCGAGGAGAGACAAACAGACATATAAATAAATGTAAATAGACAAATAGAGGGATATGAATTATTTATATTTGTATTGTCACGACATTCACCCAGAACAGGTTAACCCAGCTCTAGCTAATGACTGTACAGTCATTGAAGAGCTGATGATAAACAGGATCCCAAATCCTGTCAAATCCCAGATCCTGAACAGCCGATAGGCTTGGGTTGTACTGTAGCGTTTCGCTAAACTCCGCCTTGCCGCAGAATCACTGCAGGTGAAGAAGCTGGAAGCACCAGGAACGCCGGATGCTGACGCATGTTAACTGGGACACAATCGTCCATTGCCTGCGTCAGCTTGTCCATCATAGGAAAAAACTACTGATGTCCCTGACGGCATATCTAAAACACAAACCCGTTGTCCGCACACTACCAATTTGATTTCGAAACAGGAGCTCCAAAGGATGTACAGGGTGCAATGTGTAAATTATCAGCATTTTATATCTTTAATTTCGTGCATGCACGTTGTTTTTGATTTTGTCGACTGTATAGTATAGTAGGGTCAGTTGGACACCATCTGTGATAAAAAGAGCACCATGACGCAATTCACTCCGACAAAAATTTTCAAACAGCATGCTGCACTGCTTGGCAATCGCACTGGAAGCTCCAATACGGAATCTTCATTGTATTTGGGTGTCAATCTTAGGACAGTGCAGAGGATTCTGAAAGAGTTAGATGATATATCCAGTCAACATTATGGTGTTTGGAGTGATGACTAGTGATGGCGATGTTATGCCTCCGTTCATCTTTCCATAGGGCTTCGAACTCAACACGGTAGCCTACATCAAGTGTCTTGAGGAGGTAGTGCTTTCCTTGGTCAAGAGGGTGGCTACTGGAAGAACCTATGTCTGGCAACGGGTCTCTGCACCATGCCACACAAGAAGGAGGACCAAGTCACGGCTGTCAGACAATTTCTGCGACCATATCATCCCTTACATCTGGCCACCTAAGAACTCTAGACTGCAACCCTCTTGATTATAATTTGTGGGGCGGAGTTGAGCGAGAGACCAACAAAACTCCTTGTAACATCAAAGATTAACTGAAGGTAAGGATTATGGCAGCATTCACCAACTTAAACAAGGAGACCGTCCAAAAGAGTTGCAGGAGATTCCGAAGTCGTCTGGAGCCAGTGGTTAAAACCAAAGGCGATTGTATTGAATAAAAAAAATTACTCTTTAGTATTTCAAGATAATTTTGTGTAATTTTGGTAATTATAGCTGTTAAAATAAAATTTCATTTTTTTTTTTTGCGTAATTTAACGACAATTTATCCATCGCACCCTGTATGTGAATAAGCCGAAGTAGATAGATAGATAGATAGATAGATAGATAAAGGTGAATAGACATATATGAACAGGTTCAAATAGATAGATAGATAGATAGATAGATAGATAGATAGATAGATAGATAGTGAGTGAAGTTCCCAGGTCCACCCTGTCCTGGGTATGACAATAAACTACATCCGCGTCCTGAGTAAGATGATAAACTACGTCCAAGAGCAAGGCCTCTGATCAGGAGGTTTTGAGGAACCATCTCTTAATTGCTGGTGTTCCTAGATCCACCCTGACACGGGGTGGTAGCACCTGTTAGGGTCCCAGTTGTGGATAAATAGTTAACTCCCAAACTGGTGTCAAAACACTATGAAAGTGTAAAAATAGGCCTTAATACCAGCAATACATTTTAGAAGAAAAAATTATTACCAGTTATATATTTTTGAGGAAAAAATCTTAGCAGGAATACATTTTTGGAAAAAACTAGAGAAGAACTTGATAACAAGTTCAAACGTGTTTATTGAAATAAGATTATAAATTCAAAAATTGATTTTTTTTTATACTGGCACTCCCGGCTTGCTTGGGGTGAATACTATAAGAAAAAGTCCTGGAGTAGATTTGATTTCTTGTCACTATATAGTGTGATGAAGTAGGGCCGAAGAATGTAGGTGAATCGAGTCTGGTTTTCGTTGATGTCACCAATTCTGTCTCTGGTGACCTTATAGATGTTGGTCTTTAATGGTGATAAATGTGACCATGTACAGTTTCACTCTCTCTCTCTCTCTCTCTCTCTCTCTCTCTCTCTCTCTCTCTCTCTCTCTCTCTCTCTATCTATCTATCTATCTGACCATATATATCTCTCTGGCCAGTTCCACGGTGGCACTCCAACGCTTTCTACGCCGCCTACGTTGTTTTGAATGGTCCGCTGAAAGAGACGTTGACGGAGTTATCACAAATGATGCAGAAGTACTAATTCGAAACTCATCCGGTCCGGCTCGGTCCGGACCGGTCCAATCCAGTCTCATGAAATAGTCACTGATGGTGTTGGTGACTTTTTGAATAAATAAACTAGAGAACTTGGTAACAAGTTTAAACGTGTTTATTGAAATATGATTACAAATTCAACAATTGATTTTTTTATATAGATTTATTCTTTTTCTATGGATTTTGCAGGTTATTTAAAGCCAGAAAATATTTTTTAATTGTAAGAATTTTTTTGAGATAATACTGATTTAGTGAGACAAATTTTACTAATTAACCCATAGCTTGGGGATAAGAGATGCATTCATACCTTTTCCAACTATATTTGTGCGAAAGTAAATATAATGAACCTAACTGGAATTGGAACACGACTCTCTGATTAACAATTCGAAGCCAATATGATAGGTCCTGATCTGGCATCTCTTTCTCACAAAGGTGCCGTGGCTTCCCTCTGTCTCTTCTACAAGTATTTTCACGTATGTCATGCATTGCTTTCCCTTGTCTCTCTTACCCTCTATTCGTCCTGTGAGTGTCAGATTCTCCGGGCCCACCGTTCTCATTATGTGTCTCAGAAACTTCAGCTGCCTCTTCCTGATCTTAAGTATAAGCTTCCTCTTTGTTTGCATACTCTCCAAAACCTCACCATTGTTCAAGCGCTCGGTCCATGATATTCTTAGCATCCTTCTGTAGAACCACATCTCCGTCGCCTCGAGTCAGATCTGTCCTGGACAGGATGTCACGAAACAGTTCAGTATTCTTTTCTTTGTTACTTAAGAGATCCTCCTGTCTCGCAATACTCTCCTCAGCTTTTGGAATGCGTCCTTGGCCACCCCAATACGTCTAGGGATCTTTGTGTCGCACTTGCCGTCTTCTGTCAAAACACTTCCCAGATATTTAAACTTCCGTCCCTGCTTGATTTTAGTGTCCCCGGCATGCAAATCGCATTTCGGGCTCATCCTTTTACTGCTGACCATGCATTCTGTCTTCTTGTAGTTTAAGATTAGTCCTTTCTCGCTCTCCTTCGCTAACTTCTGTAGGTGGTTTTGTAATTTCTTTTCTGTGTCTGCTATCTGTACTGTGTCATCTGCGTATCCTATGTTGTTAAGATTGTGGCCGCCAATGATGAATCTCAGTGGGATTTCCAATTGTCTCAGAATTGCCTCACTGTATAGGTTGAATAAGTCATGTGAGAAGAGACATCTTTGCCTTACACCCCTTTCTATTTTTGTATATCTGCTGAATTCATTTTCTATCCGTATGCAGGCCGTTTGCTGCTAGTATAGGTTCTTGATTATTCTTATATCTTTCCCAAATATATCAAGGTTGCTGAGCAGTTCAAACAGATCGTGATGAAACGTGGGGTGATGAATGAAAAAAGTTTAAGAAGCGATTGTTTTGAAGAAAAAAAAATCATTAAATAATTAATGATTTCTTTTACATTTTCTAGCTATCAATTTTAGATAAATAAAACCTTTTTTTTTCCTTTTATCAAAAATAAGAGAAAATTGCAGATTAAAAATAATATTTCTAAGTGATCATGGCTCCAGCACCACCTTCCGCAATCCATTCACACAAGCTCGCCAGTTAAGTGGCTCGCTGTTTTCCCCTATTTCTCTTGTCCTCAACTGTGAGGATTAAATTTTCCCAGCCCTCTTCGTCATTAAGTGATTTTCAGTGTTCTGTTTCTGTTGCCATTTTCTTCAAGATTTCTTTGTTGCTTATTCACTCAGTCTATGAAGTTCTCAGTATTCTTCTGTACCCTCTAGTTTTTTTTGTTTTTTTTTCCTCATCTGTGTGGAGATTGTTCAATATTCACTAGCATAGAAGAAAATGGATATCACATAGCAATCCGTCACACTTTTCTTTCTTTCTAATGAAATCTTTCCGTCTCTCGACATTTTGCTTAACTTTTGGAAAAGCTTTTTCGCTAATCCAATGAGGGTTCGAATCTCGGTGTCGCATTTTCCATTCTCTGTTAAAACGCCTCCCAGATATTTATACTTCTGCATCTGCTTGATGTGCATATCTCCAATTTGTAACTCGAATCTTGGGATTTTTCTCTTAATGATGACCATACATTCCGTTTTCTTGCATTTGAAAATGAGAAAAATTTGCAGATTAAAAATGCTTCTTCTTCTTCTCCTATGTGGCCTGTCTCTTCAGGATATTGATGATCATGGCTCTCCACATCTGCCTATCTTTTGTGACCCTTATTAGTTTTTCTCCGTTTGCTAAGGCTCCAGCCCCACCTTCCGCCATCCATTAACACAAACTCGTCAAGTAAGTGACTCACTGCCTTCCCTTATCTCTCTTGATCTCAACCGTGAGTCTTAAATTTTCCCAGCCTCCTTCCTTATTATGTGTCCGAGTGATTTTCAATGTTTCTTTTTCTGTTGCTATTTTCTATAAGACTTCCTTGTTGCTTACTCGCTCAGTCTATGAAATTCTCAATATCCTTCTGTAGAACCACATTTCTGCTCCTTCTAGTGTGGAGATTGTTGAACAGTCTCCACACTTTACTCATCTGTGTGGAGATTGTTCAATATTCACTGCCGTAGAAGAGGATGAATATCGCATAGCAATCTTGGACTCTTTTCTTTGTTTCTAGTGAAATATTTCTGTTTCTCGGCTCGTTGCTTAGCTCTTAGCATGCTTCTTTTCGCTAGTCCAACGCGTGTTCGAATCTCGGTGTCGCATTTCCCATCCTCTGTTAAAACGTTTTCAATTTTTTTAAATTTCCAAGTAAAATGAATTTGTGTAAATAATTGGTAGGTCATTTAGGTTTAAGAAAGATAGAGGAACACAATATTAACTAAAAGTTACAAAAGGCAGAAAATTGTGATAGAGCCATGATCGCTTACGTCCTGAATGGTCACGGCACGGAAGTCGAATTATTTCTTCATTTTTCTTCGATTTTCTTGTTTCTGTTTTTTTCTGTTTTTCATTACTTTTGTTTCTTTTTTTTTTTAAGGGAGTGCGGATTTTTGTATCCCTTCCTCACTTTTTTTCTTTTTCTTCACATCGTTTGTTTCCTTCTATCTTCTCTTTCTTGCATTCATTTCTTTTCCTTTCTTGTTTGGTTTCTTTCTTTCCGTCCATTTCCTTCCTTTTTCTTTGTCTTAGTTTTCCTCTGTCTTTTTTTCTTTCTTTTTTCCCTTTCTTCATTTTCTTATTATTATTTACCTTTTACTTGTTTCTTTCTATCGTCTCTTTCTGTTCTTTCCTTTATCTATTCTTTTAGATTCTTTCTTTCTTTTTGTTTGCTTTTTTCTGTTTTTATTATTTTTTTTTTTGTTGTTGCCTGGTGCAGTCGTTTCTTTTGCTTTGTTTTTGTATCGTTCATTTAGGGGATTTGGGATTCTTTGTGTCGTTTCATTTGTGGGTTGTTTTTTTTTTCGTAGTTTCTCACTTTTCTTTCATTCTTTTCCTTTTCTTCTTGTTTTTCGCCTTTTGCTTCTTTCATTTTATTTTCGCTTTCTGCTCATTTCTTAATCTATTCTTTTGAATTATTTCTTTCTTTCTTTTTTTGTTTTACTTTCGTTTTTCTTTCTTTCTTTTTCTTACCTTTTCCTTACCTCGTTCAGTCGATTATTTTGCTTTCTTTCTGTTTCGATCATTCAAAAGTTTGGGGACTTTAGGTTCCTCATGTTATCAGTCTTCTTTTTTTCCTAGCTTGTTTATGTGTTCTTTCATTTTTTTCTCTCTAATTATCCTTCCGTTTTTTTTATCTGTTCTTTTCTATTTCGTTCTTACTTTTCCATTCTCTTTGGTTTATTTTTTTCTTTTTCTTCATATTTTAATGCCTTTCGTTTTCTTCTATTCTTGCTTTCTTTACTTGATGTTGTAGCTTTGCTTATGCGACATTTTTATTTCGTTTATTTATGGAGTAATCATATTTTTTTTTATATCTCTTCATTTCTTTTTAACATTTTTCTTTCGTTTCTTCTCTTTCGATATGTTTTCCTTGTTCTTCGCCCTTTTCCCGTCTTTTCTTGCATTTTCCTTCCGTTATTATCAAAATAGTTTCCTTTGGAATTATTCCTTCCTTCCTTCCTTCCTTCCTTCCTTGTTTGTTTGTTTGCTTGTTTGTTTCTTTCTCTCTTTGTTTTTTCCGTTTATTCTTTCTTTCTTTCTTTCTTCCTTTCTTTCTTTCTTTCTTTTTAACATTTTTCTTTCGTTTCTTCTCTTTCGACATTTTTTCCTTGTTTTTCGCTCTTTTCCCGTCTCTTCCTGCATTTTCCTTCCGTTATTATCAAAATAGTTTCCTTTGGAATTACTTCTTTTTTCCTTCCTTCCTTCCTTCCTTCCTTCCTTCCTTCCTTCCTTCCTTCCTTCCTTCCTTGTTTCTTTCTTTTCTTGTTTCTTTGTTTCTTTCTTTTTCAGTTCATTCATTCATTCATTCTTTCTTTCCTTCTTTCTATCATTTTTATTTCGTTTCTTCTCTTTCGACATTTTTTCCTTGTTCTTCGCCTTTTTGCCGTTTCTTCCTGCATTTTCCTTCCGTTATTATCAAAATAGTTTCCTTTGGAATTACTTCTTTTTTCCTTCCTTCCTTGCTTCCTTCCTTCCTTCCTTCCTTTCTTCCTTCCTTCCTTCCTTCCTAACTTGTTTGCTTGTTTCTTTCTTTCTTCGTTTTTCAGTCCATTCTTTCTTTCTTTCTATCTTTCTTTTGTTTCCATTATGCTTGGTTCTTCGTTTTTTATTGCTTGTCTTTTCATTTTTTTAATTAATGCAATGGATCCTTTTGCTTTCTTTTTGTCTCGTTTATTTAAAGAATTGCGGATTTTGTTTTATATCGCTTCATTTCTGTATTCCTTTTACCCTTTCTTTCTTCCCTCTTTTCTCTATTTTCCCCCCCTTCATCTTCTTCTTTGTCAAGGGCATTAGTGCAAAAATGAAAGTTAGCAGTCTCAGCTGAAATTCGAACTCTGTTCTACCAATTCAGTTTTCGTAAGCATTATACCAGCCGCTCTCTAGCTACCCACACCCACCTTCGCCTAACGTGTGCCTTTATTAACAGCTGATGTGAAGAGGCCCACTCTATGAAATATGTAAGTGGAACCCATTGCTACACCAAGACTCTTGGAACAGCAACATTTGGAAGTCATTTGCGAGCTCCTTGAAATTTGGAGTAGAATTAAAGATATTTGAGGATGTTTCTATTTGCCAAAAGTGTTGCAAATGATAAATCACTTGCGCCTTTATATTGCAGATGTATATAATAAAGTGTTTTGGTACATAAAGCAGTTTAAGACCTATATCTCTGGATGGAGATTGCCTGTGACGTTCTCAGGGCTAACGTTCAGGAAGAAATATTGCCGGTAAAATTTCATTTGAAAGTTTCAGAATTTGTGTTACTCAGCCATTTTGACTTCCTCGTTCTTTCTATTCCAATATTTTATGAATATGAAATCAAATTTAATTTTTTTATATTTAAATTTTTTTGAAATATTTTTTTGCGCCCGGATATATATATATATATATATATATATATATATATATATATATATATATATATATATATATATATATATATATATATATATATATATATATATATATATATATATATATATATATGTATATATATATATATATGTATATATATATATATATATATATAGATATATATATATATATATTATAAATTAACTCATTTAAAATATGGTTTATTCGCTACACAGGAATTACCATGTTTCCAAAACCGAAGCTAAAAACTTCAAATTTAATTATATAATTAAATTAAAAGCATTAATTATGTTTCATCTTCAAGCGAATTTTGGAAATTTTGAAGATTCTTTCTTTTTATTATAATCTATCTGTCTATATATATATATATATATATATATATATATATATATATATATATATATATATATATATATGTATATATATATATATATATATATATATATATATATATATATATATATATATATTTGAATATTTATAAACATTCATTTAATTTAATATTTAATTTAAACCGTTAATCTTCTTTGTAAGCCAATAAATATTTTAACCATTTATCCTGTTAGAAAGTCAATAAACACTTCATTTATTGTCATTCAAAGAGTGACTACATATTTATAGTATCATACATATTTACACACAAACAGACACACACAGACACGCACACACACACACACACACATATATATGAATAAAGAGAAAAGTAAAACTTTTCTTTACCAACGTGTTTCGTACCCTGTCATGACATTTACCTAGTTAAAAAGAGACTCAGGGGACGAAACGCGTTGGTAAAGAAAAGTTTGCCTTTTGTATTTAGTCATTCTGTCTTTTTTCAGATATAATTGGTAAGGTCCTAAATGAAAGCGAAGCATGTAAAATTGATAAACATTTCCTGTTTGTTCCTTATTCTTTTATCACACACACACACGCGCGCGCGCACATACACACACACACACACACACACACACACAAATATATATATATATATATAAAATATAATATATTTTTAAAGTAAGTTATGTTTATGGGTTAAAGCGCTCAACATCTAGGACTGACCGTTATAATGTACATAAATATAAGCAGTGTAGACATAGGGATCAAAATATGATGAATAGCGACAGTCTGCTTCATGCGGGAACGCAATCTCTCAGTGTTTATCTGCGTATATCTATCTATCTATCTATCTATCTCTCTCTCACTATATATATATATATATATATATATATATATATATATATATATATATATATATATATATATATATATATATATATATATATATATATATATATATATATGGTAAACAGTGTTTGCTAGGAGTAAAGCAGATATAGATTCGCGGAATTCCCAAACAGAAACGTGGTTTTCATAAATAAGTAATTCAAACCGAGATCAGTCAGACTGGTTTAGACAAAAAAGTGGTTTCCCCACATGAAAAATAGGGACGTAGGTTCGATCCCTGTTGGACGCACAATTTTTATTTAGTAGAAGTTCTCAATTTAGGTTGGTTGATTAATTTCACTGTTTAATAAAATGTAAAACGAGGAGATCAACTCAGTCTTGCACTAACAAAAATAAATATTGTTTATAGGAATAATAAAAATAATAATAATATATATATATATATATATATATATATATATATATATATATATATATATATATAAACACACATACATCGCCCGCATCCGTCCGTCTCGAGAGACGATGGAGTAGCGTGTGCGCTACGAGCCTGGGCGGGATATATGGAGAACTAGGGCTGCCCAGACGTTTAGTTCCCCCTCTCGGGCTTGCTAGCAGAGTCCAAAGGAGCGGATAAACCAATACAGTTTGGTACCAACGCGGCTGCAGGAGTTGCCGGAAAGTAGCACAAAGTGCCGTCCATCCGTCTTCGGGGCTCTACTCCGGGTTTGATTGAATTCAGAGTTGTCCTTCTCCTAGACCAGTTGCTATCTAAGGCAATCCAAATTGCTATCCATTACTCCACCGTGCCTCCACATATATATATATATATATATATATATATATATATATATATATATATATATATATATATATATATATATATATATATATATATATATATATATATATATATATATTCAGTTGCGGCCAAATGTTCAGAACGGCATTGTTTTCGTCATAAAAGTAGGTATAAGTTTTTATCAAAGTTGTTTTATATTCTATAATTTTCACAGACAATAAATACGATATTATTTGTTATTGTCTGAGATTTGGTGTAATTTGAGAGGATAATACAAAAGTTATGGATGATTTAGTGATTTACTGCAAACCCCTGTATATATACCCCCCCACACATATATATATATATTTGTGTATTTAGGCAGCAATCCTTCTTTCATGCACATTTCATTGAATACGACAGACAAGGTGCTTTGATTTCGTTTTTTATACGATTTCTCATGCGATCTAATATTTTTTCTTTTCAGATGATAAATTATATAAAAACTGTCTGAATATTCTTTTTATCCGAGCGCTTAAATAGGACAAATATTATTTACGATTTTAAATGTCCATTAAGGAATTGTATTACTGATTAATCAAAATTCGTAAATAATTATATAAGCCACACTACAAGATGTTTGGCACGAAGACTCACTCTACACCTTTCTGACCATAGCTCAATTAAAATATTCATGGAGACCTATTCGTAACATACATATTGACAACACAAACATAATAGCATCATCTACAAAAAAATAGCTAAAAATAATAGAAGCCTTATTAATAAAAACGAAAAAATTAAGCACTCAATAACATCAACTATGAACATGGACACAATATCTTGACCGTGTTTTGAAAATGAAAACATTATATAAATACATACTTGCAAAAAAAATATTTCTTGTTAACAGTTAATATATTTCAACCTTCAAAATGGCTAAATTTATAGCCGAGAGCTCCCGGATAAAAAGAACATTCAGGCAGTTTTTATATAATTTATCACCCGAAAAAAAAATGATCTCGAGAAATTATATAAAAAACTAAATCAAAGCGCCTTGTCTGTTCTATTCAATGAAATATACATTTATGGTGTAACAGCAAAATTGTCCAAATCATTTTACTGCATAATTGTCTACCCCACAAAGTGTTTAATATCTAAAAAAAAAAAACACTAAACTAATTGAGTTTCATTTTTCAGATTTTCAGATATGATGGTTAGCCATCTTAACACCATTTGTGGTAAGAATCACTGAAAAACCCATTGAGTTATTCATCTAGAAAGAGAACGGGTTAAAATCGTTTTGTCTAAGACCCACTGTCTTCCGAACTAAGTAATGGTGAGACGATTAAGATCATTCAGGCCTTCAGTAATGGGACCAACATTCATACTATGGCTTCCATCTTCAAAGTTCATTCAAGTACCAAGAGAACGGTGAATTAGTTTTAAAAAGTGGGAACAGTAGAGAAGAAACTGGATCAGGGGCTCACAACAGGAAGAAAGGTCCTCATTTCAACTTACAGCTAAAGAGATCAGTTAGAAAAGGTCCAACTCAATCCCTAAAACGTTTGGCACATAAGAGAGGAGTTTCAGCAATAACTGTCCAAAGAGCAGTGAGAGAAAAAAAACTTGAAAATGAAATCGTACTTGAAACCTGCGAGACATCTTGTTACTCCACGACAGAAAGTTAGAAGGTTAGAGAGGGCGAAGATCATCTTGAATAATTTGGAAAATGATCCTGGTATAATATATGTATATATATATTTGAACTTTATTTCAATACTTCATGGGCTTCCGATCCTTAGCTATGATTAATTAATGATGAACATGTTATTTTCGTTTATGATCGATTTCATCACGATTCTTATGGAGATACATCCTTATTACTCAAAGCATAGTCCAATAGTGTTATAAAAACATCCATACAGCGTAAAGAAAGTCATCGTCCACTGCTTACAACACCGAGCAAAAGTCACAAGTGGTGACCCAGAGACATTAGATAAAGAATTAGTCAGTATAAGTAGTACCCTACAACGAAACAACTAACCTGGGTACATGGCAGCAGCCCCCCAAACTGGGATAGGTGGATACAAGAGGAGGACAACAACACTCAGAAAACAGTCTGCCTGCCTTATGTGAAGGAGTTATCAGAGAACAGACAAAGGATCTGCGGTGCATATAACATCAGGACAACCTTCAAAAGCTTGACGACATTTTGCAGATATCTTTCCCGAGTAAGACACCCCCATAGAGGACAACATGACTAAAGACTGTGTGTACGCTATCCCATGCAGTTGCAGAAAAAAATATAAAGGGGAGAAGGCCACCCCTTAAGGTAAGGCTTCAAGAACACCAGAAAGCTGTAACACGAGGAGAAGTGGAAAAATCAGGCGTGGCTGACCACATATATAGAGAGAAGGGAGATCACTGCCCTCTGTGTGATCAGGTTGAGATCATAGACAAGGAACACCATTGGAAAATTCGTAAACTTAAGGAATCAGCATATATGCTAGGCCGACCAAGCATAGAAATGAATACAATATGGGAACCAGTAATAAGGAGTGCCAGAGAAAAGTGATAATAACAACAAAATTGCAATATGAGCTCTGGCAAAGACATGTTTTGATAACAGCAAAAATTGCAATATGAGAACTGGTAAAAAAGTGTTGCTGAAGACATTAGGTTTATAATACCCAGAAATTCTTACACAGATGTCCTCAAAGACACATGGCATAGTGGATAAAGGCGTTAGCTAGATCCGATGATATGAAACAAAGAGTGTGAGTTCAATACCCATTGGAGGATTTGGAGAGGGGAATTAACAGGAGATAACTGATAACTGACATCTATTAAACATGGCACGTGGAACTAGAACAGTCTACCCCAGTGAGCGAAATAAAGGGTTCAGTTCGACATTTCAACCACCTGAAGTAGGCCGGAGCGTACAACGGCCGCAACGTTGTAATAAATATGGCGACAAAGATGAGGACAATAGTTCGAATAATGTAAATAGTGTACATAATAACTCATCTCAGAAATATAGACAGATACTAAAAAAACAAGATCACACATATTTTACATAGTAAGCAAATATGTGGATATAGATCCGACAGTATGAGGAAAAATATGGAAAAACAAAAAATCCGAATATGCAAGTTTACTGTTTTTAATGTTGTTTAAATGTCGACGTCAGACGTTTCGGTCTAGTAGACCTTCTTCAGGACATAGGTATTAAAACATAATTAAAATTAGACGATATTCAAGTCAACATGAAAAGACGATAGACATCAGAATAATCAGAATTCAGTCATTTTGTTTTGATTATTCTTATGTCTATGGTCTTTTCATGTTGACTTGAAAATCGTCTAATTTTAATTATGTTTTAATAACTATGTCCTGAAGAAGGTCTACTAGACCGAAACGTCTGACGTCGACATTGAAACAACATTAAAAACAGTAAACTTGCATATTCGGATTTTTTTATTTTTCCTCATATTTTACATAGATAAAAGCCCTTTGTAATGTGTGGGCTGTGCTTGGGCGTACAATTTCTTTTTTTTTTTTTGTATTTCTTTAAGGCATGCGCAACAAAGAATTTCTTCAATGAGTCTATCGGAACCTTTTCCAATCTATCCGAGGGCTCCAACTACAACTGGAATTATTGATGTCCTCATTTACCAAATTTTGATATGTCATCTCTTTCTTTTTCTCAGCTTTCACCTCTTCAATTCTTTTTCTTCTTTTTGGTTTTCGACCTCTTCCTTTTTCATTGACTCCTCCTCCACCTCCTCCTTCTCTCTTTCTGTCTTTTTCTTCTTCTTCTTCTTTCTTTGTTTTTACTCCTCATATTCCTTCTTCTACTTCCTTTTTCTTCCTTCCTCCCGCCTCTTCTACCTACGCACTGTGAATACGATTCTTCATGTCAGCATTGGTGACAAGTTCAGCTCCCGCACATTTGATCATTTCCCACATTCACTTCGATGCGCAACGTGATCTGTCCTTAACCTCAGGAAGCCTTATTGAAAATCCCAGATTAACGCTTATTGCTTTCTTTATAGCCTTTCCAAAACAGAAACTATGATCTGGAATCGGGATGAAAACAATGATGGCAACCACGCTGAATCCATCATAAAAATTCAAGGTGTGGAATTAATAAATATTAAACACTTCAAATACCCCGGCATCAATCAATCAAGGTGGTGTAATGGATAGCAGGTAAAACCCTTGGAAAAGGTATGACTCCATCCCATTTTCCCCACCTATGGGTAAATAGCAGGACAGGCTGGATAATATAGCCTTGGTTGGCGCCTAGTCTAGATGAAGTAAAACTTTGAATTCAAACTAGCCAGGAGTGGGTAAGGCTCAATCAGGCTGTCTTGTCTAAGACACACCACATGTATTCCGGCTGCAGTATGTGTGAAGCCTCTATGAACCTAATGAGTTACGTGATTCCTGATCGTGAAATAAATTGAACATGTAATAAACTATTCCTGGGTTAGCTTTGTCTAACACTGCAATTTTCTATAAAGCTAAGACATTAACGTAAGGACACGAATCATATTCTTTAAATAGCCTCCTCAGATCGATATGAATGGCCTACATGGCGCCCAAACCGTTCAGATCTCTCTAAACTATCAGATCTACATACATCCGCTTTCTCTATGATTTAAAAGGGTTTCGATTGAGTGAACATTCCTATGCCACTACGTTGAGCAGAACTTAGTTATTGTTTCTGGGAGAGAGCATATAATCGGCGTGATTTTTTAGCAAGACTCGTGACGATGACTTGTGATTTCGTGTTAAAACAACTGTCGCCAGCTTCCTTATAGCTTTAAGGAACTTTTGAATTTTTACCATCATTCTTGTCCCTGCTCTGTTATCCATTCACACAAACACATGGATAATCATAGCTATCCACATTTACCTATTTTCATTCCCAAGACTTGTGTCTACTCGCAGTCTGGTCTTCAGGTACTTTCCAACGGTGACGTCAGTCATGTATCGAAAGTTAAATGATCGCCTCAGCGTGTATCACGCATGGCACATAACTGACTAATATACTTTAAATCAGTGATTCTTCACCTGCCACAACCGCTTTCTCAATGATTTAAAAGGGTTTCGATTCTGTGAACATCCCTATGCTACTACGTTGAGTAGAACTTAGTTATTGTTTCTGGCAGAGAGCATATAAAATCTGGCGTGATTTTTGAACAAGACCAGTGACGATGACTTGTGATTTCGTGTTAAAACAACTGTCGTCAGCTTCCGAACAGTTTCATTTACAAGACTTGGGTCATCTCGTAGTCTAGTCTTCAGGTACTTTCCAACGGTGACGCATACTGAGATCGCCCCCACACGCCGACATTATCAAAAGGTCACCTTCACAAGTGAACCTTAATGAGATTTTGAACTCAGATCTCATAGATTAACAGCTACTCATCCAGCAATAGATAAAACGACCGATGGTGACCTTTGCCCCCAAAAAGAAATGAAACACTTGTGTGGGCTTCATGCTTAGATTTAGCTCCTGCTATTCACAATTTTCTGTGTCGTATCCCTTCAAGACGTCAATGATCATCGCTCTCCACAACTTCCTGCTCCTTATAGCACTAAGCAACTCTTGACTCTTTATTATCATTGCGCCTTCTCTACACAAAATCTTTTTATGACGTAAACAGTTATGGATTTTTATAACTTCCCTTTTCTTTAATATCCCTATCCACTGCATTCCCATGGCTGTTTCACGGGAAAATAGCCGAGCGTGTTTCCTATTTCCTTCTCGTTGGTTTTGAATTTAGAGTTGCTGCTCTTTTAGAGGCACGGTGGCTTAATGAACAGAGGCTCAGATTGAGGAATCGGAGAGCCGAGCTCGAATTCCAGTCGGATCCATTACATTCACTTACATTTCATGCCCTTGGAAAAATGAATTCCTCCCCCATAGAATCCAGTTTCAGAAGGAAACTTTTAATTCAAAACCGGCATGGAGAGGGTTGGGCTCCCTCAGACTATCTTGTCCAAGAAACACCACTTCTACTGCGGCTGAAGTCCATGTGATACCACGAAGACCTTGATGGGTCACCGGATTCACGCACGCGCATTATTCTAGACTAGCTGTCAACCAAGGCTAGAAAGTCCAGTGTGCTCCGATATTTAGCCCATAGTAGGAGCACACCCATGATTCATTTTTTAGTGCTGTGTTCCTTCAGCGCAGGGGTGATCATGACTCTCCACAATTTCCTATTCCTTATAGCTTTAAGGAACTTTTGCATTTTTACCATCATTCTTGTCCCTGCTCTGCTATCCATTCACACAAACACGTGGATAATCATAGCTCTCCACAATTTCCTGTTCCTTATAGCTCTAAGCAACATTTGATTCCTTACCATTCCTCCAGGTTCCAACACAGCTATCCATTTAACCGGACATTTGAAGTTGGTTAATTCAGGACATGGTTAATGATCGCTCTCCACAACTTCTTCTCCCTTGTTGCATTCACAAAAACCCATTAATAAGCTATTCATCTAAATATAACCCGTGAGTAAATTACTGGTATTAACAAAGATAATATATATATATATATATATATATATATATATATATATATATATATATATTATCATCATCTACATGCAAAAAACAGCCTAAAAATAATGGAAGCCTTATTAATAAAAACAAAAAACCAACACTTAATAATATTAACTTTGAACATGGACATAATATCTTGACAGTGTTTTGAAAAATGAAAACATTTTATAAAACATACATACAACAAACTATTTCTTATTTAACAGTTAAAATATTTAATCTTGAAAATGGCTAAATGTATAGCCGAAAGCGGTCGGATAAAAAGAACATTCATTCGGACAGTTTTTATATAATTTATCATCCGAAAAGATAAACAAAATTATTAGGTCACATGAGAAATTGTATAAAAACTAAAAACGCACCTTGTCTGTCGTATTCAATGAAATGTGCATGAAAGAAGGATTGCTGCCTAAATACACACACACACACACACACACACACACACACACACATATATATATATATATATATATATATATATATATCGGGTGTACCAGCAAAATTGTACAAATTGTGTAACAGCATGGTATAATTGTCCATCTTACAAAATGTTTAATATCTAAAAAATAACTAAACTGAGTTCCTTTTTTTTTAGGCTTTCAGATAAGACGTTTAGCCATCTTGATATCATTATTCTTCTTGAAAGAGAGCAGGTTAAAATCGTTTTGTGTCAGCCCCAATATGTTTTACCAACTGAGCAATGGTGATACGAAAAAGATCATTCAGGCCTTCAGTAATAGTACCAAAATTCATACTCTGGGTTCCATCTTCAAAGTCCATTCAAGAACCATCAAGAGAACGGTGAATAAGTTTAAAAAAGATAGAGCAGAAGAGAGGAAACCTGGATCAGGAGGTCACAACCACAAGAGGGGTCATCATTTCATCTTAGAGATAAATACATTCTTATTGTGCAAAGTATAGTCCAGCAGTATTATAAAAAGCTCGGAGAATTCCAGTAAGATATCTTTAATCATTTCTAAGATACAACGGTTCAAACTTAATATAACAATTGGACAGTTTTGCTGTTACACGATTTGGACAATTTTGTTGTTACACTCGGTATATAATTGTTTATTTGGGCATCCATCTTTTATACAAGGTTCGTTAATGACGATTGACAAGTTACTGCGATTAAGCTTTTTATTTAATTTTTCTTGTGTTCATGTAAGTGTTTTCTTTTCTGGACATAACGTGTGTAAAAATTGTGCAAATCTTCTATATATCCGAGCGCTTTCGGTTATTCTGTTAGCCATAAATTTATAACGTTCTCGCTCACTTCCGTTCTTGAGGGGAAAAAAGGCAACAGAAATATGGATCTACAGAAGGATACTGAGAATTACATGAACGGAGCGAGTAAGCAAGGAGGAAGTCCTACAGAAAATGGCACCAAAAGCAACACTTCTACTCAGAATCAGGAAGAGAAAGCTGAAATTTCTTGGTCATGTAATTAGGAAGGAGGGCTTCGAAAACCTAACCGTCACATATTGAGAGCAAGTGAGATAGAGAGAGATAAGGAACCCGACGAGCTTGTGTTTAATGGAGTGGGGGTCTCAGCGAACAGAGAAAAACTGCTAAGAGGCACAGGAGATAGGGAGTTGTAGAAAGCCATGGTCACCTATGTCTTGAACGGACGTGCTATATTAGAGAAGAATGAATTCCCCAGGAAAATAAATGTTGGTCGCACCGAGATTGTTCGTTGTCATCAACGGGGACCCTATCTAATATGGATATCGGGTTTTGAGGGTTTCGATGGAATGTGTTGATCGGTTTCTTTAATAAACCCGAGCATTGCTATCACGGCTTACAGGCACAGTTAATGTCCTTATTATAGGCATTCGTGAGGTAATCGTTTCTAAAGCAATTTTCCGTCATATAATGCTCTTGATCTGTAACATTCTAGGGTCATCCAGGGGCCATATTGTCGTAAAGGAGCGTATGAATACCAATCACAGCAACTTGTTCACCTTTTTCCAACGATGACCTTTATGGTGTAAGGCGCGGGGTTATTTATTTCAATGTTTGGTGATATCAGATCAAAAGATTTGTTGATGTCAAATCAAATTATCCCAGGACATTGTAGATAGTCATGCTGCCACATTGATCCTCCATGCTGTTTTTTTGAAGAAAGACGAGTTAATTAATGATCTCTTTTCGAAGTTCGTAATCGTAGGGGTTTTTTGCATCAGGAAAATCAGCGATAGTAATGACAGTTGGGATATAATGGAACAGAGCCGTGCTGTGTTTTAGAACAGCTGGTCCACAAGCTTGGACGGGATGAGAAATCGGAGAGCTGGGTTCGAGTTCCAAGCGGATACGTTACATTCATTTACACGAAAATATTGTTGGGGAAGGTATGAATCCGTCCCCCCCATATATGGGTTAAATAGATGAGCTTGTATCTGGAAAAATAAATATTCTTACAATATAAAAATATGTTTCGGCTTTAAATGACCCATAAAAGTTTGATAGGCCTTAAAAAAATACAAGAAAAAAAATCAATCACATCCTCGGAAAGGAGACGGGCGTTGCTTGAATATTCTAACTTTTCATATTCGTCCGGTTCACACTCCTCCCTGATCTTCTGAACAGGAGTAAAGTTTTATCACTTATTTCCTGTACAGGATTGGGTTTCCGATTCTTTCTAAAGTATTTCATTCTCTTTTTACCCCCAGTATAAATTCACTCTTCTCCTCTGAGATATGGGTTAAATAGATGAGCTTGTATCTGGAAAAATCATTGTTATTCTAAAAAAAAAAAAAGTTATTGAAATATTCCCTCGCAATAAAAGAACTATCCTTACAATATTAAAATTACTTTTCGGCTTTAAATAACCCATAACATTTTGATAGGCCATAAAGTAAAACAAGAAAAAAAAATCCCAACATCGGAAAGGAGACGGGCGTTGCTTGAAATATTCTAAATTTTCATATTCGTCTAGTTCACACTCATCCCTGATCTCTTGAACAGGAGTAGATGTTTATTATTTATTTCCTGTTCAGGATTGGGTTCCTCGTTCCTTCTAAAGCCTTCTTATTCTCTTTCACCCGCAGTAGCCCCTTGAGTCTTAGACACATAATCACCTTGCTTGGAGTGGATTTATTAAAAAAGGAATACGAATTACAGCAGTAGACCTTTGGATGGATAACCTTCGGGTGCTTATTTTAGGAAAAGCAAGATACAAAATTCCGTAAGAATGGGACCAACCTACACTTAACGCAGCGGCTATCATCTTAATCTGAGCAGCATTTGTTTGGAAGCTTGTATTCAAGTTATCGAAATAATATGGTTACGAATTTGACACATAATTATTTCTTATTCTTATTACTGAAAACGTCATATAGTGGGTATACGTACTTGGGTAGATAACCATGTTTCTTAACAGAGAAATTAACGTCCATCGGCCTAATGATCGAACGTCTTATTGAAGGAAATGTCTACTTCAAGAATACTCACCTTCGTATCCGAAAAGCAAACAAAGCAATTTCGAAAGAATTAACGTAAATGCAAATTTTTTATTATTTCAAAAGTTATTACAGTGGACACTTCGTATTTGAAATAGACGCCTGATCTCTATTTAATTATTAAACAGTGTGTACTCCGTCTATTAGTATATATGTATATTAGTATATATATATATATATATATATATATATATATATATATATATATATATATATATATATATATATATAGTGTTACAAAAACCTCTGAGAATTTCAGTAAGATATCTTTAATCATTTCTAATATACAACGGTTCAGAGCTTAATCTAATCTAGAAAATGGACAATTTTGCTGTTACACCTGGTTTTATATATATATATATATATATATATATATATATATATATATATATATATATATATATATAATAGTAAAAAAGAGAAAGAACAGTAAGATAGATAATCCGGTGTTCTCATTGATACTTTTATTTTTACAAAACAGTGCTCAATGTAAATTTACATAACATAAATATTATAAATTAACAGCTGTTTTTTGAAACATGGCAATTCCTATGTAGCGAAGGAACCATATTTTTAAATCAGTTAATTTATAATATATATATATATATATATATATATATATATATATATATATATGAATGACAAAAATACAGTTTTAAGATATGTTACATTTATGGGTAAAAGTACTCACTATCAGGGATATAGCGTAATATAAATATAATAGTGGATACTGGGGTCAACACCAGTCTGTCTGATGCTTGAACGCAATATTCTGGCCTGAAAAGGCATGAAACAGACTGCCACTGCTAAGTGTTGACCTCGTTGTCCACTTTTATATATATATATTACGCGCTATCCTTGAAAGCGTAAAACTGATAGTGTTGCTTTTATATCAGCTTTATCTATCTATCTATCTATCTATCTATCTATCTATCTATCTATCTATCTATCTATCTATTTCAGCCTTTTTATCTATCTATCTATCTATCTATCTATCTCATTCTGCTCATATTTATCGTTCTGTTCATATCTATCTATCTATCTATCTATCTATCTATCTATCTATCTATCTATTGGGTAAACAGAGGCCAGAACAGTCATAAAGTATAAAGCATAGAAAAGGTATGACACCTAAGGAGATCCACGAGGGCGTGCTACAGACACTTGCTGAGGACTTCCTTTCTGATGCAATTACGGAATTCAAACGAGGCAGGGACAACACAGAAGATGACCCTCAGTCAGGTGGTCCAAAAACGTCAACCACTGATGAACAAGTTGATGTCATTCACCATATGGTTTTGAATGACAAACGTTTTACTGCCCAGCAGAGAGCTAAGTCCATAGGTGCTAGTGCTGGGTTCGGTTTATACTGTTTTAACTGAGATCTTGGGGATGAGCAAGCTGTCTGCAAGATGGGTCTCAAGTATGCTGACACCAGATCAGGAGCTGAAAAGGATTTAAATTTCCAGCAGACTTCTGGCTCGCTTCCAGGCTGACCCTGAGAATTTCCACCGCAGATTAGTAACTGAAGATGAAACCTGGGCTCACCACTTGGAACATTAATCAAAGATTCAAAGCAAACATTGGAAATATTCTGGTTTTTCCACCACGGAACAGGTCAAAGTAAACGGTGTCTGTTGGTAAGGTTTTGTTTTTTTTTTGTTTTGTTTTTTGTTTTTTTGTTTTGTTTTTTTTTAGATTCTGAAGGCGCAATTACCATAGACTACTTGGAAAAGGAAGAAAAAAAACAACTATTAATGCATCAAGATTAAGACAACTGAAGAAAGCAATCCAGTGAAAACGCACAGCGAAGCTGAAGGCCGGTGTGCTCTTTCTTCAAGATAACGTGCCTGCTCAGATGGGACAGGTTTCAGTAGCTGAATCACCCAATTATGTGTCTATATCTCTGAGATGAGGTATTATATACAATATTTGCATTATTCGGACTATTGTCCTCATCTTTGTCGCCATATTTATTACAACGTTTCGGCCGTTGTACGCTCCGGCCTTCTTCAGGTGGTTGGAATGTCGAACTGAACCCTTTATTTCGCTCACTGGGGTAGACTGTTCTAGCTCCACGTGCCATGTTTAATGGAGGTCAGTTATCATTTATCTCCTGTTAATTTCCCTCTGAAAGTTCTCCACTGCCTTAGCCGGGTATTGAACTCACACTCTTTGTGTCCTGTCACTGGATCTAACTAATGCCTGTATCCACTGTGCCATGTATCCTTGAGGACCCAAAGAGTGTGAGTTCAATACCCTGCTAAGGCAGTGGAGAACTTTCAGAGGGAAATTAACAGGTGATAACTGATATCTATTCGACATGGCACGTGGAACTAGAGCAGTCTACCCCAGTGACCGAAATAGAGGGTTCTGTTCGACATTCCAACGACCTGAAGAAGGCCGAAGCGTACAACGGCCGAAACGTTGTAATTAATATGGCGACAAAGATGAGGACAATAGTCCGAATAATGTAAATAATGCACCCAATTATGGTTTTTAGTTTCTACCCACCTCCCATCCTCTTTACTCCTGACTTAGCTCCATCTGACTGTTTCCTAAAGTCAAATCCCACCTGGTCGCCACTTTGGAAACAATGATGAGATCTTGTCATGGAGAAGTCTTTGGAGGACCAGTACATGACGGGATTGTAATTCTTAAGCATCGTTGGACCGGGTGCATTGATTTGAAGTATGGACTATAATGGAAAAAAAGGTGAAAAACTGTCTTGTTTCTCCTCAATCCTTCTGAGTGAGACTTAGAACTTTTTGAACGACTCTCGTAAAATCCATGATATGGTCTTGAAAACTTTGCACACGGCTATATTATATTATAACCCTTTGAGCCCTGACTACCGCTTTGACAGGTGGTAGAAAAAAATGACATAATGCCCAGCCACCGGTTGAACAGTGGTAGAGAAAAATGACAATGCTCAGTTACCGGTTGAACGGTGGGTAAACACTTGTAACTATCTTTATATTACCGTGAAATATCAGATACCAATTATTAGGGAATTTTGAATCAGGAGCTCAGGCAGAAAGGTTAAAATTGTTCAGGAACGCAGGGATCAAAAGGTTAATAGTAGGATACGGATAAACGATGATGAGGTTGAAAGAGGAAAACATTATACTATATATAGGAGGCACGGTGGAGTAATGGATAGCGGCTCGGATTGAGAAATCGGTGAACCGAGTTCGAATTCCAGTCTATTACCTTCATTTATGTGCTAATACCCTTGGTAAAGGTATGAATCCTCTTCTTCTGCCACCAGCTATAGGTAAATAGCAAGACTGACCGGGTTCTATAGCTTTGGATGGCAACTGGTCAACCGAGGAAAGAAATGGCAACCGACTGCGGGGGGAAAAATATGCCTCTTAGTAATGTATCGAAAAATATCACATAATTGACTTACATACTTTAAATCAGTGATTCGTCACCTGCCACAACCGCTTTCTCTATGATTTAAAAGGGTTTCGATTGAGTGAACATCCCTATGCCACTACGTTGAGCAGAACTTAGTTATTGTTTCTGGGGGAGAGCATATAATCCGGCGTGGTTTTTGGACAAGGCCAATGACGATGAATTGTGATTTCGTGTTAAAACATCTGTCGCCAGCTTCCGAACAGTTTCATTTACCCATTTTCATTCCCAAGACTTGGGTCTACTCGCAGTCTGGTCTTCAGGTACTTTCCAACTGTGACTCACGCTGAGATATCCCCCACACGCCGATATTATCAAAAGGTCACCTTCATAAAAGGAACTTAATGAGATTTTGAACTCAGATCTCGTATATTAACGTTTCAGCCACTCGTCCAGCAACGGATAAAACGACTGATGGTGACCTTTGCCTCAAGAAAAAAAAAGGAAACAGTTGCGGGGGCTTCATGTTTAGGTTTTACCTCCTGCTATTCACAATTCTCTGTGCCGTACCCCTTCAAGACGTCGATGATCATCGCTATCCACAACTTCCTGCTCCTTATAGCACGGAGCAATTCTTAAATTAGTGATTCTTAGCCGGCCACAAGTTCAATTTTCCCTCTATATTCTATAGATTTAATATCTAGTAAACTTAAATTATGTAATGTAATAATTTATAAGTGTCATTTATGTTTATAGTGTGCATAGTGATTTTCTAAGCGTTGCTCAGATGTGGCACAAGGCTGACAGTATGGGACACCCAGTGAGCATCGAACTCACTATTCAGTCGTAATTGTTCTACCGAGACAAGCTTGCTAATCATTACACCGCCTCGAAGTGCACAGGCTCATTGTACTGTATATTACTATATAAAATATATTGTAGAACAGGTATATTGACCTTGACTTGTATAAAAAATACGTATGTTGTTGACGCACTGAATGATTTTAAAACCCTAAATCAGCACACAGTTAGCAAAAGGTATCAATGATGCAGAATCCTTGCTGTAGTCACTTGAGCAAACAGTAAACTCGGTACGTCTCTATTACAATGTAAGACAATAGTGATTTTCCAAGTGTAGGTTAGATGTGGCACGAGGCCGAAAGTATGAGGAACTCAGTGAGGATCTAACTCACTATTCAGTCGTAATTGTTCTAGCTTGCTAACCGTTACACTGCCTCGAAGGGAACAGGCTCACTATACTATATATTACTATATAAAATATTGTAGAACAAGTATAGGGTGACCCCAAAAAAACGGGAACTTTTTAACAATCCAATAAAACCAAGAGTGATGGAAGAAAAATATTTAATTCATAGTAATTGAAACCTTAAAACATGACATTTAAGAAACAATGATGGAATTTTCATTTTTTTAAAATTATGTCCTGTAGATGGCGTCCTCCTGTACGAATGCATTCTTGAAATCTGCTGTTATGATTCCTCATTGACTGCTGCAACATCTCAGCTGGGATACTGTGAATTTCATTCTCGTTACTAAAATGGCGAAATGTTACTTGCTCAAGGTCACTGTCTCGCAGTGTTGCCATTTGCTCATTTCTGGCAATACGCACTTCAAAAATTCCCGTTTTTTGGGGTCACTCTATATATTGACCTTGACTTGTATGAAAATACGTATGTTCTTGGCACACTGAATGATTTTCAAACCCTAAATCAGCACATAGTTAGCAAAAGATATCAATGTTGCAGAATCCTTGCTGTAGTCACTTGAGCAAACAGCAAACTAGGTACGTCTCTATTACAATGTAAGACAATAGTGATTTTCTAAGCGTTTCTCAGATGTGGCACAAGGCCGAAAATATGGGACACCTAGTGAGGCTCGAACTCACTACTCAGTCGTAATTGTTCTAGCGGGTCTGCTAACCATTACACCACCTCAAGGTGCCCTGTTTCTAGTGTGCCTATATGTAAAATTTCTCTGCAGAACATTCTTATTTTGCATTACTTAATATTTTATTTTGCAGAGTTTTTAAAATCTGTGTGCATTGATGTGCAGAACTTCTTTCTTTTTTTTCTGAAATAAAAGTCTATTTCATTTAAGTGGTTTCGTTTTTTAAAAGACTTTTGAAGTTGATATGGAGAAATATCAATTTAATTGTCCCGGAAATTGTAAAATGAGATCTTGTTAAAGTAAACGGCTAGGAGGGGGCATAAAAAATCATCAATCAAAAGGGGGTCATGAATAAAAAAGGTTGAGAACTACTGCTTTAAATGATCTATATTCCAAAGATGGCTCATAAGAGAAGTAGCCAAAAAGTAGAGAAAAAAAAGCCATACGGATAGTTTGAAATGAAAAAGAACTCTTTATCGTTTAATTGTAGCAGATGTTCTTACTCTCTAAGTAACAAGTAAATATACCACATTTTAAAGACTATATATATATATATATATATATATATATATATATATATACACTGTTGTGCAAATTAATTGAAAGAAAACAACTAATCCTGTTAATTTTTACTTGTTTTTTTTATTTTTCAAATATGTCCATTCTACGAAGTCATTCCTTGCAAATTGACGACAGATTCTCTCATTTAAATCAGGAGTATTTCCAGGCGAGTTTATAGTACTTTGAATTGCTCACCAGTAAGCCTTGCCAGTGTGTGTTCGTGCAGTGTTACAAATATCTTATGCTTTTCTGAAGTAACGTCCATCGCAGACAATGGCTGTAGGACAACTAACCGACAGTCGAGACAATAGAGTCTGGGCGTGATAAAAATCTGATGCCATCACGGCTGGCGAAATATTATTCAAGGCCAAACAAATTTCCCCATATAACCCGAAAATAGATTCATATTACTGCACACCACTGCAAATGACCTAATCTGAGGAAAAAATAGAAATCGATTACCCCCGTCACTCTAGTCGATCTAAAATGGTGAAAGAAAGGAAAGTAAAGCTAAATTGTTTCAATTAATTTCCACATTGTCATCTTTGATAATGGCTTATGTAAGCCGAAAGCTTAGATTGGATTCAAATATATATATATATATATATATATATATATATATATATATATATATATATATATATATATATATATATATATATATTTATAAGAGTAGACAATCAAGCCAATATCAAGCGACAACAGACTGTTTCATGCTTAAACACAGTCTTCAATCCGTTCTGAAGATTGAATTTAAGCATGAAACAAACTGTAAACTTTCATAGTTTATTTTCTTCTGGTTAGGTTTCAACTGTTTTATGTATATAGCTTCAAGGATTTTTAATTTTTGTTTATTATTTTCATAACATGAAATCTCCACAAACATTCTTAAATGCCTATAATCTATGGCAGAAGCCATTGGTTTATACCAATGGCTTCCCACACTTAATACTTCTCGTTTTCACTCTCGCGTGGTCCATGTGTGACGTCACGAGCTACGACGCGTTTTTCGCTTCCTTGGCTCGTAAATAAGAGTTTGTCGTTAATTTGAGCTTGTTCAAATAGCAACAGCGGGCCATTATTGTGGTTTCGTATATGTGTTGTTTGATTTATTAAAATTGTCATCTTTGATAATGGCTTATGTAAGCCGAAAGCTTAGATTAGGTTCAAACATGTATCAACATGGTGATTTCCTTTCGTCTTTCAACGATAATGTGATTAAGCTTATCAGACAATACGAAAGGAACTTACTTAAAATAAATAGACAAAACTTGTCTATATTATTTAATGAAACATGCATTAATTAATATATATATATATATATATATATATATATATATATATATATATATATATATATATATATATATATATATCCTTGTGCAAATTAATTGAAAGAAAACGAATAATTGCGTTAATTTTTACTTTTTTAATTTTTTGAAATATGTCCATTCCACGAAGTCGTTCCTTGCAAATTGACCACAGATTCTCGATTGGATTTAAATCAGGAATGTTTCCAACCCAGTTTATACTACTTTGAATTGCTCACCAGTAAGCCTTGCCAGTGTGTTCGTGCAGTGATACAAATATCGTATGCTTCCTTGAAGCAACTTCAATCGCTGACAATGGCTGTAGGACAACTAATCGACAGTCGAGACAATAGAGTCTGAGCGTGATAAAAACTTGATGCCATCACGCCTGGCGAAATATTATTCAAGACCAAACAAATTTCATCATACAACCCGAAAATAGATTCATATCACTGTACACCACTGCAAATGACCTAATCTGAGGAAAAAATAGAAATCGATTACATGCCGGTCTTTTCCACTGGATGTAGGACTATGGCTGAAGTTTTGATTTGAGCCAATGTTTCTTGAGAGAATTGTGTAATGAAAGGCGTGTTGAACGACCCCTTTTGTAGATGATTTCACATTAATGCAGGTTTCCTCTATAGATCTATCCTTGGATCTGCGTGGATCTTCATCAACGATCTTCCTGATGCCATGAGTTCCCAACTCGGCCTCTATGCTGAAGTTATATTCACTCCTGTCTTGATAATAAGCCGCATAGTTTCGATAAAGTAAAACTGGCAGCTGATCTCGAAAATGACCATCAATCAGTTGTTAACTGGGGTAAGATATGGCTTTTATTTTTTAATACCCCCAACACAAAAATTAATGCTTTTACTCAGCTTAGAGAACCATTTTTATCTTCCATCATGTAAAGCAACTCATTGTGACTTCTTGGCTTCATGTCTTCTACTGACATGAAGTGGGGGGTGATTATATTGAATCATATATATATATATGATATTGATAGGAAAGTTGGTTAACTGTTTGTGCCAGACAATTCCTAGCGCCTGAATCTTTGCACGCTTATAAATCTAACTTTCGTCCACGCATTAAATATTGCTGCCATATTTGGTCTAATAATCCTGCAATATATTTCGAGATTCTCGACAAAATCCAAAGATGGATCTGTAATGTCATCGATCCACCCTGACCTGGCATCACGACTTTAGTCCTTTTCCTACCGCCGTTAAGTGGCTTCCCTCTGCCTTTTCTATAAATATTTCCATGGCAATAAGTATTCTTCTTTGGTACCTCGACTAGATTGGCAACTAGGTTTCATCATTTTATTGTCGAAACAGCTAGATATAATCGCAAGTTCTATTCTAATAGTTTCTTCTCTCGCACTTCTCTCCTGTGGAACTCACCTCCGGCTTCTTGTTGTACTGTCAACTTCGGTTCTCAAAATTTTAATGTTACGTCAATTGCCATTTTCTGTGTTACTGAATCGTGTTATTTTATTTTTCCTTCCTCCTCATTAACGTTTGTTCATTATCTTTCATACTCGGCAGTCCTTTGTATCTGAGTGGCATTATCGCCTTTCTCATGGTGGAATGATTAAAAAAAATAGACGAAAAAGTTTCCCAAATTAATAAGAATAGACTAACCCATTTTAAAAGTTTGAAATTAATTAGAATTTTAACAAATATTTATCACAAAAAAAAAACTTCCTATAAATTTGAATAGTGTTCATATGTTATTTTGTATTAGATAAAGCCATTTTTCACGCGTATTTGCTTTCGTCTTAAACCTTTAATAGATCAATCATTGTCAATAACTATTAATATTTGACGAGTATTTATATTCATCTTGAACTTTATCTGATGAATCATTGCTAAAATTTGCGAAGTATTTGCATTCATCTTAAAATTGTATTAGATGAAACATGGTCAACAACTACTAAAATTTTACAAGTATTTGCATTCGTATTAAACTTTTATTAGACGAATCTTTCTCAGCAACAATTAAGATTTGACTAATATTTACATTCATCTTAAACCTTATTATATGAATCAATGCCAAAATTCTTAATATTTTACAAGTATTTGCATTCGCCTTAAACTTTATTACACGAATGTTTATCCGTCCGGGGTATGGCGATTAACTACATCCGTGTCCTGGGTAAGACGATAAACTACGTCCAACAGCAAGGCCTCTGATCAGGAGGTTTTGAGGAGCGTGAAACTACATCTTAATTGTTGGTGTTCCCAGGTCCAACCTGACCCGGAGTGATATTAGCTGTTAGGATTCCAGCTATGGGCAAATAGTTAACCCCCAAAACTACGGTCAAAACACTATGAAAGTGAAAAATAGGTTTTAATACCAGAAGTACTGTGTAAAAAGATTATTACCAGCAATACATTTTTGATAAAAATGTTGCCAGAAATACATTTTTGAAAACAAAACAAAAAGTATTACCAGCAATAAAAATTTTGTCGGCATTGAATAACTCATTGAGGTTGATATTCCATAAAACAAACCAAACCAAACCATAACCAAAACCAACTATAAATTTTTAACAAGTATATGCACTCGTCTTTTATTAGATTAAATTAAGGCGATAGCTACTAGACCATTATTTACATTCGTTTTAAACTTTTATTAGATGAATCAAGTTTAACAACTATTAATTTTTGATAAGTATTTGCGTTCGTCATAAAATTTTAATGGACAAATCTTTAACAACTATTAATTTTTTGATAAATATTTGCGTTCGTCATAAACTTTTATTGGGCGAATCTTTGAAAACAACGATTAATTTTTGACAAATATTTCATCTTCATTTTTATAAGATAAATCACTGGCAGTCATTAACTCTTATTTATTGGTTAATATTTACTTCATTTTTTATTCGATGAAGCATTTTCAACAATTATTATTAATTTTTGTTTAGCATTTATTCTTTCATCTTCATTTTCTTTTCCATGAAGCATTGTCAACCATTATTAGTAATTTGGGGATTGTAATTTATTTTATTTTCCTTTTCAGCTGATTGTTTTTATCACAACCTCATTCCGCCCGTCTTTCCTTGTAGACAACGCTAATCGGAGATAAATAATAAGCATTTGGAATAATTTTAACTGAATCCCAGTTACATCTTGAATAAGGCTTCCGGCATTTTGAATAAAGATACTTTCATTTTGCTCTGTAACTGTCTTTACTACATCAAAGCAGCATTTGGCAAACAACTATTTTCTTTTTATCCTTTCTTGAAGCCCAGCTGTAAATCTTGATTAGCAAGCAAAATATCAGGCGCCTCACTTGTTCTTGGCAAGACTGAAATGTGTAAGCCGAATCGACATCCTCTCTTTTAGTGCATCACTCGTTATGTATATATATATATATATATATATATATATATGTGTGTGTGTGTGTGTGTGTGTGTGTGTGCGTGCGTGCGTGCGTGTATTAGTTTCTTTGTATGAATATTTTTTAAAACCTTCCTGATTCTCACTTTTAAGTATGAAAGTTTCTCACTCTAGCTCTCTCTTTCTTTCTCACTAACTTTCTGTTTCACCCACTCTCTCTCTCTTCCTCTTTCTCATTCTCATTCTCTCATCCCTCTCCCTTATTCTCTTTATCTCACTCTCACTGAAACGCTCTCTCACTTCTCCTTTCTCTTTCATTCGCTTTCGCTCCCTCTCATTCTCTCTCTCTCTCTCACTCACACTCACTCTCTCATTCTCTCTCACTCTTCCATTATCTTTCTTTCGCTTTCACTCACTCTCTTTCTCTCACTTACTCCCTCTCTCACTTTATTTCTTTCACTCTCTCTCTTTTTTACTCACTCACTCTCTACTTCTTGTTCTTTGATGAATGGCGAACTACCCCCCCCCCAGAACAACACTCGCTGGTGCATTCAAATTGACACACGTTTATAAATGTATCGTCGTCTCATAAAACCTGGCGCCCATCCGAACTAGATTCCTACCCGGTTGTCTTCATGCCCGCCAAAACGAAGTAGAAATTTGTTGGTTGACTAATATTCAAGAAACATGAGGCGTCTTCCTCGTCTCCCGACAGGGTGTGGGCTGTGTCAGGGTAAAACAGAGCATGGCATGGCCGATAGCCATTAGACAAGCAGCGCTAGAAATTGAACGACGAACAGAGTTGATTTGGATACAGGTTTGCCGGGGGGGGGGAGGTGTGTATTTTGCGTCAAGATACTGGGCAGGAGAGTAATTGCCATTTCTGTCGACTGTTGAGCAGGCGCCATTTGTTTTTAATCATTTCACCCCAAGCAAGGCGTTAATGCATAATGCCACTAAGAGCGCAAGGGGGTCACCGGGAATTAAAGTGAATTTGAAGATTTTAGTGAGGAGAAAGGACAATAAATGAACTGTCTCCAAGAATTTAAATCTTTGAAAAATCTAGAAGCAAGGAACTGTCGAGAAGTTCGAGAAAAGAAACTGTTAGAATAGAATTTACGGTAGCATCCAGCTATTTCAGCAGCAAAACGGTAAGACCTAACAGCCAATCTAGTACTACGCATACATTCATTTAGTCGACGTGCCAAGATGGAGAGCTCATTAGAACAAATACTATGAAAATATTTTTAGGAAAAACAGAGGTGGGAAAGTGGCAGTGGGAAAGTGGCAGTGGAAAAATGGCAGTGGGAAAATGGCGGTGGGAAAGTGGCAGTGGGAAAGTGGCAGTGGGAAAATGGCAGTGTGAAAGTGGCAGTGGGAAAATGGCAGTGGGAAAATGGCGGTGGGAAAGTGTAATTATGTCCACACAAACATGTATATTCACAAAAGATGAGTATTACCTAGTACAGGGGTCACCAAACTTTTTTTCACAGAGGGTCAGATAACTGAGAGAATGACGAGCGCGGGCCGGATAACCATTTTGTTCAATGCAATACACTAAATGCACACAAATAAAGACAACAAATATAATTATTTACTAAAAAGTTATCCGAGAAGGCGACAATAGCAATAAAATACACTATTTACATTATTCGGACTCTTGTTCTCATCTTTGTCGCCATATTTATTACAGCGTTTCGGCCATTGTACGCTCCGGCCTTCTTCAGGTGGTTGGAATGTCGAACTGAACGCTTTATTTCGTTCACTGGGGTAGACTGTTCTAGTTCCACGTGCTTTGTTTAAAGGGTTCAGTTCGGCATTCCAACCAATTGAAGAAGGCCGGATCGTACAGCGGCCGAAACGTTGTAATAAATATGGCGACAATGATGAGGACAATTGTCCGAATAATGTAAATAGTGTACATAATACCACATCTCAGAAATATAGACAGCAATAAAATAGTTATATCAAACCAAGTGTGCACATATCCGAATCTCAAACTAAGCAGCACAAAAGGTTTAGTGATATTTGCTAAACTTTACCTTTTAAGATATAATTAATATTTGTTTTGGTTGCTGCATCCAACCAAGAGAAATGCTAATGTTCATCAGTCAACCTCATTACATGTGCTGACTTTAAATACTTTAGATTTTATAAGTTCAGGCAAAATATATGACATAATTCGCTAAAGTCAGTCCTTTTTATATACGGTATTCTTCAAACCGGTTTAAACACGAAAAATTCAAGTTAAAACGTAATTACTGCAGCAGGCTCGAAATCGCTTTTCTTAGAAAATTCATTGCAGGTACTTACACAAAAACACTCGGATATCAAAAGTTGCAAAAATCGCCGAATTTTTCGTTTCACTGTTTTTCCTAAAACTTATATTACCGTCAGATGCAAAAATCAGATTGGCCAAATTTTGGCATTTTACTTACATTTATTTTAATTTTTTCTACATAGTAAGTTTAACTGCAATCTATTGATATTTCCATATAAATAATTATATTTTAGCTCATTTGTGGCACAGTGAAGCGGCGAGCTGGATGAACTGACGTCGGGAGTCCGGATCCGGTCCGCGGACCGTAGTTTGGTGACCCCTGATCTACCAGGTATTCAATTGTGAAAGCAGAATAACATATATTTTTATGACTTCAAAGCTCCCAAGAAAATTAAATTTCGACTTTAAATGACCCATAGGCTGTTGATATGCCGTTAAACAAACAAATTAATCAAGCTTGCTGCCGAAACACTCCGCTACTGATATCAAAGAGTGAATGTTTTTTTTTATCGATGTTAGCTCAGTTTAACACAAGAAGACATGTGTGCATCGCTCAGTGTGGTCCAAGTTCACTGTCGGGAGAGGAGTCGTTGTAGAACGTCTTTTCGGACGAAGCCGATTAGTTCCCTTCTCAGTAGATGCCTTAAATTGTACAATGTTAAGGTGGGGGATCAAAAACTTGGCTCGTCCTGGGTAAGACGTTAGACTACATCCGCGTCCTGGGTAAGATGATAAACTACACCCAGCAGTAAGATGATAAACTACGCCCAGCAGCAAAGCCTCTGATCAGAAGGTTTTGAGGAGCGTGGAACCACCTCTTAATTGCTGGTATTCCCAGGTCCACCCTGACCCAGGGTGGTAGCACCTGTTATGGTCCCAGCTATGGGCAAATAGTTAACTATTACCAGCAATACTTTTTTTTGAAAAAAATTATTACCAGCAATACAATTTTAAAGGAAAAATATTACCAGAAACAGATTCTTGACAAAACAAAATATTACCTTTAGAACATTTAGATCCCCAATTTTTACCTTCCATAGATTATAGCAACGCTTGCTTTTGTCTTTGTTTTGTTTTTATCATGATGAAGACGCTTTTCATACGCCGGGAAATATGTTGTCGGTAGGCAAAGAGGAATCAGCGACCTTAGTTTTCTCTTAAATCTCCTTCGGAAAAGGCAAGAATTCATTTTTCCCTCATCCTACCAGCTATGGGAAAAATAGCAGACTAAAAAAGGAGTCCCTAGACTTGGTTAGCAACCACTTTCGGAAGAGTAAAATTCGTCAATAATAATAAAGAAAAGGAAACTGTGGAGATCCATCATCGCCTGCGACCATAGCATTTTAAATAAAGGTATAAACATGTATTAATCCGCTATGTTTAGTGTTATACACATAAAACGCTGGGCTTATGTCATCAGCAGTACCGATCATTTATAACAAATGGCGTTTATGAAATAAAGAACTTAAATATAAAATAGGCTGCACTAGTCTCAGCTTTGTCCAAGTTGCAAGATGCTACAAAAACAAAGCATTAACCTAAATTTTAGGTCAGAAGTCTAATACACTAGAATTCCTCATTTCCGAACTGAAGTTCGGATATGAGGACGGGTCTGGATATATTGTGGCATGTGTAAGATAACTTTAGCATTATCTGTCTATATTTCTGAGATGAGGTATTATGTACACTATTTACATTATTCGAACTATCGTCCTCATCTTTGTCGCCATATTTATCACAACGTTTCGGTCGTTGTATGCTCCTGCTTTCTTCAGTTGGTTGGAATGTCGAACTGAACGCTTTATTTCGCTCATTGGGATAGATTGTTTTAGTTCCACGTGCCATGTCTAATGGATGTCAGTTATCAGTTATCTCCTGTTAATTCCCCTCTCCAAGTTCTCCACCGCCTTAACCAGGTATTGAACTCACATTCTTTGCAATATGAGCACTGGTAAAAAAGTAATTGCTGAAGACATTAGGTTTATAATACCCAGAAATTCATACACAGATGTCCTCAAGGACACATGGCACAGTGGATAAAGGCGTTAGTTAGATCCAGTGGCAGGAACCAGAGAGCGTGAGTTCAATTCCTGGTTAAGTCGGTGGAGAACTTGGATAGGGGAATTAACAGGAGATAACTGATAACTGACATCCATTAGACATGTCAACCCCAGTTAGCGAAATAAAGGGTTCAGTTCGACATTCCAACCACCTGAAGAAGGCCGGAGCGTACAACGGCCGAAACGTTGAGATAAACATGGCGACAAAAATTCGGACAATCATCCGAATAATGTAAATAGTGAACTTTAGCATTCTGCTATCACTTTCTATCAATGTCAATTCTGTGCAAAAAGTGGATCACAGAGCCTTGATATTTTTCTCACTTCTCATTGGTCAGTTAATATTTAAATTTTATTCTCAACTACGTCCGAATAACACTGACCTAATTCCTGACCTGAACAAAAATACAATTCCGCCAAAAATATGCCTATGCCTTTCTGAGCCTGTCACGTGATTATGTTTACTATAAATACTGTGACACAAGTTCGTTCTTTCCTCTCTTTTTGATTTCTCTCGCTTACTAAAATGTAGCTGTTTAAGAAATCGCGTTCCGACCTCATTCGGGCGAACGCTATGAAGGCATATTCACACACGCACACGTGCACGTACGCACGGAAACTTAATTACAAACATTACGGACATTACAGAACATTACAAGCATCAATATATTACGAATATTCAACTAGAAGCAACGGAAACTAATTAAACATTCCGGAACATTCACTCCTTCAACTCTTCTGAAGCTAAAAGTTTATCAACCTATTCTCAGCTTTACAGAATTCTTTCAACTCTCTCATGGTGAACATTTTGAGCAGCAAGTACATTCAACCTTCTATGAGCTCAGATAAAAATATTTCCTTAATTCCACTCAAAGGGAAGTAACTCCTATTAATTATGCTTGTATATTGTAGCGGACCGTACGGGGTGAAGATGTGAAGAGATATCAGAAGGTTAAAATTTCCTGCTAGCCGGTCCAGCTACATGGGAATGTCAGACTTTAATTAAGCCCAAAGAAAACAAAGAAAACAAACAAGACCGATATACATGGGTAAACAAATATATATTAATAACAAAACAAAAACAAAGACATGAACTGTTACATAGAGTTTGTATGGAGAAATTATGTGTGTGTGTTGTAAGTGTTTGTACGTACGTGTATTGTTCTTAGCGCGTTCCCAGAATTTGGGAAACGCTGTAACTGTGAGAGGTCACATATTGGCCTAAGTGGAAAAAGAGAGATTTTACCTCGTCACCGCGCGAGGTAGCGGCCCAAGGCCTAAGTCGAAAGAGAGAGAGAGAGAGAGAGAGAGAGAGAGAGAGAGAGAGAGAGAGAGAGAGAGGGTCAGCCAGTATTTATAGCCAAGGGAGAGAGACCCCTGTTGAAGGATTAAAGAACTGAGGAGGAGCTAACTGCGACAATATCATTGACATACATAAAATATAAATATTGTTGTTGTTATAAAAACAGTTTTTATGTTGTTTCTCTTGTTTGCTGTTCGATGTGCTTACACATACGCAAAGGAAAATTTATGATTTATGTTGATTTATGCCGTCAATACCGAAAGTAAATATTAATTTGCAATGTTTGATGCTCAATACGTTTTATTTTCAAATGTCTTTCCTATTTCTTTTCTCATTTCGCTTACTTTTCGCTGTTCGAGTTTTTTTTTTTAAGTAAGGTATTTCTGCAAATTACGAACATGATGTTTTCACAGTGAATTTGATGACCTCATCAATAACTTTCTTTACTGAGTCCCAGTTTTCTTCATCATCCTTCATATTTTCACCATTATCGGAAGAATTTAATTCTTCCGCTATTTCTTGACAATCCAAATCATTTTGAAGCGATTCTACCGTTTAATTCCTTTGTAATTCATTAGCGTCTTCATTTATACATTTTTTTTTATGTCATCTGAAGTGAGATGATTCAGTGGATCATCTTCAAGCGTAAGTTTTAGTGTTTCGTCCAGATTCTGCATGCCTTGTTTTTTCTTAATTTGCAAATTCAACGAATTTGTCCAGTTTTTCCATAATCTCTAATTTCTGACGTAACGTGAAAGAATTTATTTTCCTTTTTCTTCCAGTTGAAGTTTCTTCTCTGCGAGACATTATGGGTTGAGAAATTTCAAGTTACTAACAATTATCTGCAAAGAAAAGAGAAATATTAGAATGTAGCATATTCCTAGAGTATCTAAGTAGCAGCATTGAGAAGTTCGGATATGAGAACCCCTACTGTATATGTCTGGGATATATACATACATAAATACATACATACATACACACACACACACACACACACACACACACACACACACACACACACACACACACACATATATATATATATATATATATATATATATATATATATATATATATATATATATATATATATTATAATAATAAAAAGAAGGAACACTAAGATATATAATCCGGTGTTCTTATTGATATTTTTATTTTTATTTTTACAAAACTATGCTCAATGTAAATTTACAGAGCATAAATATTATAAATTAACTGATTTAAAATATGGTTTCTTCGCTACACAGGAATTAGCATGCTTCAAAAACCGAAGCTAATAACTTAAAATTAATTATATAATTAAATTAAAAGCATCAGTTCTGTTTCCTCTTCAAGCGAATTTTGGAATATTTAATTTCGGTTGAACTCTTTGGTTTGAGGTGTGAGTTTGTAAACAGTGACTATTTAAGCTAATATAGCATGACTCTTCGGCAGAATTGAGTCACTGTCAGTCACTGTGTGTTTATCTAAAATCTAAAAATAAACACGCTAAAATTCACCTTCATCCCTGTCGTGAGCCGACGGCTTAGTGGTAGAAGTTCCGACTGACGCCAATTCAGTCGGGTTTCGATCCTAGCTAGAGGCAACCAGACTTCTAGCCACTCTGATCAGCTGCGAAACAGTTTGTCTGTGCATGACAAATATATGTAATATAGAAAAAACAACTGAAAAGTTGCAAATTAATAAAAATTTAATTTTATATATATATATATATATATATTTCAGATCGACCCCGAACTTTCATACATATTAAGAAAGTATACGTGGCGTCGCATTATGCTATATATATATATATCAGGCATCATTTTTTTAAAGAAGAGAAGGTATCGACTAAGTCTAACATATTTATTTTCTTTCTTTTGTCAAATAATACCAATCTTTTTGTTGAATGTTCTACGTTCTTTGCTATGGTTCGTGACCAGAATTATTTCATCCAATGCTATCCACTCGTTGGAATTGGCTCTGAGTCTAATTCTTAGGATTTTGACTGGGTGGGGGCAACATTGTAAGACTCGCTTCAGTTATTATTTTTTTTAATTCTAACTCTTTGGAGAGTCTATTTCAAAGTTTTTACGTATTCATTTATTTTTGACAGCCTAATATTTTTTTTACTTGATATGATGTTAAATCTGTTAATCCCTCTGTTACACAAGCATTTCAATGTGGGAATTTTATTTTTTAGAAAAAGAATTCCAATTTTGTTTCCTTATAAAAACAAATCAAATTAAAGAAGCAAAGTAAGAGGTCCATGTTAACTTTGGAGGAACTGCAAAGATCCACAGATTAGATCCATGGAACAACTATTAGTCATCCGCTCCATAAATGTGGCCTTTATCGACGAATGACAAGAGGAAAATATATTGCAGTTTGCCACAAGCCATGTGGGATACAGTAGTAAGTCTGGTAGGTTTGATAAAATCAAATTTGCACATAACAACAAAAATGACCTTCAATCTATTGCTGACTGGTGCAAAAAATGGCGTGTTAATTTTGTGGGGTGAGTATCTGTGGTCAAAATGTAAAATAAGTAACAGGACTATTCAAGAAACAAAATTAACAAAGTTTGCAAGAAGCAATAACAAAAAAGAAAAGAACAGGCAAAATATAATATAAGCAAGTAAACATTATATGCAAATCAACAGTAATAAGGTAAATCAACAGTAATAAGGCAAAGCAAAAATAATATGGCAAAACGTTCACAAAATTCTAGTTAGCAAATTTCAAATCACTGCTTATAAACACACATCTTCGACGATCTTTCTCGATATATAATTTCTGCTCTGAAACGTACCCTAACGTAAACAATGACAACATATTATATGAAATGCATTAAATCCGACAAATTCTATGTGCCTAAATGATTAACAGCACGTCAGACCAAATGACCGCTTCCTTATGCGATACAGGTTCGATTCATGTCGGAGGACGTACATTTTCATCGAAATTTCTCGAATATTCAAGCTGGTAAATGTAATTAATAATGTTTAATTAAAAACAGAGGATTTATTAAAATAAGTTGAATCCATAAAAATAACGTAAAACAGAAAATATATTAAAATATTTGTCGGATTAAATCCATTTCATATAATACATATAATACACACACACACACACACACATATATATATATATATATATATATATATATATATATATATATATATATATATATATATATATATATATATATATATATATATATATATATATAATAAAAAAGGCTTAAATACTAATATTCCATGGTCATAATTTATCCCATTGGAATCGTAAATACGATCCAATTCATAAGACCTACAAATTAAAAAAGAAAACAGAAAAAACAACTCCGTGAATAAAATATAATATTTAGTGAAAATGTATGTATGAGAGTGTGGAACGAATACTAGAGTAAATGAAAGCCAAAGGGAGGGAAAAAAGACGAGAGAAGGACAGGAAGGTCATATATATATATATATATATATATATATATATATAGTTTTACAATATAAACTATCTAATTGATATTTATTGATCTTATATGATATGCTAGTATATTTTGATATTTTTAATGGTAACATTTTTTTTGTTTTTGTTATATAACTAATAATTTATTATTTCGTTTTTTAACTTCTTTTTTTCTGGCCATATTTTGTTTCCCTTCGATTTTTTTCATAACCACAACTTGTGATTTTAGAGTCAAATTTTGTGTATCCATTTTTCCATATAAGACAGACAATAACCACAACTGGACCGTTTTGTTTGGTTGACTTATATTCATATTTTCAACGGTTGTCTCCCTTTTTTAAATATTTAACATTTTTAAATATTTAATTTTAAGTTTCTAACTCTCTATTAGTCCCCGATTTGAGTCGAAAAATGCTGGCGTATTGACACTATTGTGTGTGTATATATATATATATATATATATATATATATATATATATATATATATATATATATGAAGAAATATAGTCTTAAAGTGTGCTATATTTATGGGATAAAGTGCTCAATATCAGAGATAGAGCGTGTGTAAATCTAAAAGTGAACATAGAAGTTAACACTTAGAGGCGACAGTCTGTTTCATGCTAGATGCAATCGTCAGGCCACGACGATTGCATCTAGCATGAAACAATTCGGTTGTACACACTTGGGATGTAAGTGCGAATTTGTAAACAATGACTAATAGTACTAATATTACAAGCTCATCGCTGAATTGAACAATGTCAGCTACTGACATGTTTATTCACAGAATATGTACGTAAAAATTCGCCTTGCTTTCAACCGTGTGCCGATGGCTTAGTCGGGAAATCTCCGCCTGATGCCAAATCAATCGGTTTTCGATCCCCGCTTGAATAAATCGGATGTCTAGCCACACTGATGAGCTGCGAAACAGTCTGTCTGCGGATGACTATATATATATATATATATATATATATATATATATATATATATATATTGTATCATTCGCAGACAGTGCTGTTTCGCTGTATCACACACACACGCATATATATATATATATATATATATATATATATATATATATATATATATATATATATAACTGAACATTGAAGTCAACACTCAGAGGCGACAGGTTGTTTCATGATGAACGCAATCGTTAGGCTGCCTGATATAATCATACTGAAAGATTAATATATATATAAGTTTTGTCTATTTATTTTAACTAAGTTCCTTTCATATTGGCTGATAAGCTTAATAACATTATCATTGAAAGACGAAAGGAAATCACCATATTGATACATGTTTTAATACAATCTAAGCTTAAAACGACATGCCTGGCAGCGTACACAATTCCGGAAAATCTTTGTTGAATACACAACTATACTTAAACATGATAACAATAAACAAAAACTAAAAATTCTTGAAGCTATATACATAAAACAGTTGAAACCTAACCTGAACAAAATAAACTATGAAATCTCCACAAATATTCTTAATGCCTATAATTGATAACAGAAGCCGTTGGTTTATACCAACGGCTTCCCATACTTAATACTTCTCGTTTTCACTCTCGCGTGGTCATGCGTGACTTCACGAGCTGCGACGCGATTTTCGCATCCGCGTCTCGTATACACGAATTTGTCGTTGCTTTGAAATTTTTCATGCAACAAAAACAGACTATCATTATTGTTTCGTCCGTGTATCGTTTGATATATTGAAAAGTAATTGTCATCTTTGATAATGGCTTATGTAAGCCGAAAGCTTAGATAGGATTAAAATATATATCAATATGGTGATTTCCTTTCGTCTTTCAATGATAATGTTATTAAGCTTATCACACAATATGAAAGGAACTTACTTAAAATAAATAGACAAAACTTGTCTATATTATTTAATGAAACATGCATCAATGAAAAAATGGCTGCCTATATATACACAATATATATATATATATATATATATATATGTGTGTGTGTGTGTGTGTCAGTGTGTGTGTGATCCACTATTGACAGAGATTTCCTTCCCAACCTTTGTTTGAAGTGGAACGTGAGCATCTTGATTATATTTCTATTTTCTCTTCGAGTTACACTTGCTATCCATTTTAGTTGTTGCCGTTGTTGAAAGTCCTAAAATGATGTGGTTTCTGTTACTTGGTACAGTTCTTTCTTCGGAACTCTTTCAAGCCAGTCCATGAGGTTAGAAGAAGGATGCACCCCCTCCAAGTCTTTACAAGGTTCATTTTTTCATTTTTAATAATTGACATGAGAAAGCAGTTACATACAGTTTGAACATTTCTGAACAAAGTTGATTCCCATGCATGACATTCATATGAAAGTGTTACAGAATGCGAAGGCCAGGCCCAGAATTGTCAGCGATTGGATGGAGTACCTCTTGGGCGTGGCATTCTGACAGTGATGGATTGCCTTTGTTTGAGTTTTGGATACAAGTCCAAAACGGCGCAAATTCAACAGAGGGTCGCAAGAATTCTGAAGCGTCGATACGCCTCTCACACCCAGGTTAGCGACCGGCAAAGGCAACCCGCAGCGGAACGCTGAGCCAACGTGCGACATGAGGTCCTGTGACGTCATTCCTCCCACTGCCAACATTCTCTCCTAATAAAACAAATGAGAAAAAGAAATGGTCTTTTCGTTGTTACCATTTTATGCAGTAGCGTGGGAATCCAGAGTCGACATAGAACGCAACAAAATTCTTGATCTGAAGAGGGAATTTTAGAACATGACTCTGGTTCTAAGTTTGTTTTTTTTTTTTGCGTATTTTGTATCATATTGTGGTGCTGGACATTATAGTGGACTATAAAGCATAATTGATTAGTTTGGTTTGGTTTGTTTTGCTTTACGGCATATCAACCTCAATGGGGCATTTAATGCCGACAACTTTTTTTTTTCCTGGTAACATTTTTGTTTTGTCAAAAATCTATTTCTGTTAATATTTTTTTCCTCATAAATGTATAGCTGGTAACATTATTTTTTCAAAAACGTATTGCTGGCAATAGTTTTTTTTTCAAAAACGTATTGCTGGCAATAGTTTTTTTTCAAAAACCTATTGCTGGCAATAGTTTTTTTTCAAAAACGTATTGCTGGAAATAGTTTTTTTTCAAAAACGTATTGCTGACAATAGTTTTTTTTTCAAAAACGTATTGCTGGCAATAGTTTTTTTTCAAAAACGTATTGCTGGCAATAGTTTTTTTTCAAAAACGTATTGCTGGCAATAGTTTTTTTTTTTCAAAAACGTATTGCTGGCAATAGTTTTTTTTTCAAAAACGTATTGCTGGCAGTATTTTTTTTTTTCAAAAACGTATTGCTGATAATATTTTATAATGCTTTTTACCTCGGTTTCGGGGATAACTATTTGCCTATAGCTGGGACCCTAACAAGTGCTTCCACCCCGGGTCAGGGTGGATCTGGGTACACCAGCAATTAAAAGGCGGTTCCACGTTCCTCAAAACAGCCTGATCAGAGGCCTAAAGCATAATTGAGACAAAAAACAATCTCCTAAAACATGATATGTGTTATTCTAGTTTTATTGTACTGTCAAAAATATGGCTACAATATTTAAAATTTTTATAATTGCATTGTAAGCATAAAACATCAGAATCTTTATATTTCTCAGCATTTTTTTATGCTCGATACTTCTTGAAAGCTAAAACAAATAGCATTCTTCAAGGTACTTTGGGTTAGGGAAATGGTTAACGAGCCTAATCTGTGGGATTTCACTATTGTGTAGTGAGTTTAAATCTCATTGGGTGTCCAGACAAAATTCAACATTAAATACCCCAACAAATGATAACATGTTGCAAAGCTGACCAACACAATCCAACACACAAAAATCTTTCGCTTTTGAGGTATTAAGTTTAAAGAAAGTTTACGGTAGATCGCACAGTGTTGCCATGTAGACAAGGTTACATTTGTCATTCGTGTACATTTGAGGCTAGTCTGACTTAAACGGATAACGTGTGAAGAAGTGAGTTAACTAAGAAGTGTTCCGTTTAACAATGGCAGGATATTCATATCGTGAGCAGGCAGATATGGTTTTTACATACGGCCGTGCGAATGGTAATGGACACAAGGCTGCACCGCCGTATCAAATTGCATTTCCAGACCGAAGGCAGCCGAGTCATTCAATGTTTGACGGTGTTTATCGTCGCGTTGGTGAGACAGTATCCGTAGCACCACAAACTATGGATACCTAAATCCGCTCGTACGCCTGACCACGAAGAAAATATTCTACAGGCAGTCGGAGACGATGCAGGTATCTGTTCATGTCAAGTGGCCCTAGCATGTTGTACATCTCATAGTACCGCATGGAGGGTACATCAAGAGCGGCTCCTGTATGTAGACATAAAGTGGGGGATCAATACTATGTTACAATCAGTATATGCACTGATCCCTCACATTGTGTCCACGGTATTTTGTATACATTTGTATTCCAGAGAATGTAATTAAATCTAGTGAATGTTCCGTTTAACATGGACAGGATATTGATATCGTGAACAGGCAGATATGTTTTTTACATACGCCCGCGCGAAGTGTCGTGGATGCACGCCTGTATAAGATTGAGTTTCTAAACCAAAGGCAGCCGAATCATCCAAACCTTGCTGCTGTTTATCGTCGCGTTGCTGAGGCCGGATCCGTGATACCACAAACTATGGATCGAGGAATACCGAAAATCCGCTCGTACGCCTGAACACGAAGAACACATTCTACAGGCTGTCGGGGACGATCCAGGTATCTGCACACGTCAAGTGGCCCTAGCATGTCGTACATCTCATAGCACCGCACGGAGGGTACGTCAAGAGCAGCTCGTGTATCCGTATCATTTGCAATGTGTGCAGGGTTTTCGCACATATATATAAATATATATATATATATATATATATATATATATATATATATATAAATATATTATATATATATATATATTATATATATATATATATTATATATATATATATATATATAAACATATAAAAATATGATTATAATTATAATTTAGGCTCTACTTTTGTATCGAGCACTGTTTTTTTTTAAATAAAAACAAAGATACTAAAGAACATCGGATTAATTACCTAACGAGTTCTTTCCTATTTTTCTCTATATTTGCACACACACACACACACACACACACACACACACACACACACACACACACACACACACACACACACACACAAACATATATATATATATATATATATATATATATATATATATATATATATATATATATATATATATATATTCAGTTGTATGGATATGAATTTGTGACCCTGGCTCTTTTGCGATCATCACACCAACTGGTTCGTGTTTTTAAAATTGAATCTATGTTTGTTCGTGTTTTAATTATGTTTGGTAGTAGGAGTGGGATGACACTCTCATAGACAGAGACACACACACATACATACAGGTGTACGCATTTTAGTTCACCCATATAAACACTCCAAGATTAGGCGCAGATACACATCCATGCCTTCAGGCATACATACATACGCAATTGTAATTCTATTTCGGTGTCGAAACTGTATCTTGCGATGTTCTTTCAACAACGTGCAGGTTGGGGTGTTCTTGACTTTTTTCAGATTGATCGCCAGACAACCTTACACTTCCTGAAACACATATACACACATGTAGACGTGCACATACACTTCTACTGGTCTAGGCCTTTCAGCACCACTTTGGTTAAGTGGGTTCTGTTTGTGGACATGGTGATGATGATGTTTTGTATTTTCGACGATGACTGCTCGTGTATTATTGACGATTGTAACTATGCTGATAGTGCTAATAATTGATATTATAATTGGTAATAATAGTTATTGATGTGTTAACGGGAAATTTAGCCGAAATTATGATGAAAAGGAAACTGTAATAGTAATAAAGGGTAATAGTTGTGGAAATCATGATAATAATGGCGAAAATAGTAATAATAATAATTGAAAAAAAACAATGACAATGCCACTTTATGCAGCCACCGAAAATAACTACTATTATTATTTTCACTATGAGTACTGGTATTATCACTTTAGATGCAACCACTAACCCCATTAGTACTGTTTATTTGCCATTGTCAGTGTTTTATTGTTATTATTATTATTTTTCATTATAAAAACCTAAACGGACAAACTGAATTTATATGTTTATATATATATATATATATATATATATATATATATATATATATATATATATATATGTGTGTGTGTGTGTGTGCGTGTGTGCGTGTGCGTGTGTGTGTGTGTTTATATATATGTTTATATATGTGTCTGTGTGCGTTTATATATATATATATATATATATATATATATATATATATATATATATATATGAAGAAATATAGTCTTAAGGTGTGCTATGTTTATTGGATAAAGTGGTCAATATCAGAGATAGAGCATGTGTAAATATAACGCGTGGCCTGACGATTGCGTCTAGCATGAAACAGACTGTCGCCTCTAAGTTTTGACGTCAATGTTCACTTTTATATATATATATATATATATATATATATATATATATATATATATAAGCTTTTGAATTTTTAGGTCTGATGAATTGTATCGTGATTACGATTCCAATGCAATAAATTATAACCATGGAATTTTAGTGTTTGAGCCTTCTATATTACATTTATACTCTATATTGTACATGAGCTCTACCTGGATTGTATCCTCTTGGAAATATATATATATATATATATATATATATATATATATATTGACCACTAATATTATCACTATATATATATATATATATATATATATATATATATATATATATATATATTCCAAAATCAATTTGTATAATGAGAAAATGTAAGTGATGTTTCATACGCGGCATTTTTAAATAGAATCGTTCATAACCATTTGTGTTCCTCACCGTTTCTGTTCCTCCGCATCGAAACAAAAATGCATCTTTGTCGTGAGTGATTGTTTTGTCCGTGTGTAACATTTTATAATAAATGATTATTGCTCTACACTTGGTATTGAGCCCTCTTTTGAATTAATGCTGTGAACGTTTGAATTTATATTCTTTTTGTTCTCATTACATGTGGACATATATATATATATATATATATATATACACACACACATATATATATATATGCGTGTGTGTGTGTGTGTGCGTGCGCGATCGGCTCAGTGAGGTCAAATTGACAGCTGATCTAAAAAATATGCCATTAACTGGAGTAAAAAAATGTTGCTAAACTCATTGTGCCTTCTCTGGCTAATATTCTCTGCTTGCATGAAGTGTAATGATTATATTGAATCATTTGCTATGTCAGCTGTTGGGAAAGTAGTTCACACTCTCGTGCTAGAAAATTATCTCTCCGCAATCTACCTTACATATTTATATGCCTGCCATTCGTCTATTCTTTGAATATTACTGCCACATATAGACTAGTGCTTCGGCAATACATTAAGAGATTTGTTATATAGGAATGACGTGTCGCTGCCGACACTTGAGTTTGAACATAGATCGCCAGTGAACCAACACAGGCGATCCCATTAATGAATTAAGTGGATCGCATGACCATTGTGGAAACGCATAAGTAGAAAGTATCGTGAAAACTATCGATCGCTATTTCTAGTCTATCCTCTATGCTATTCAGATCGCTATTTCTACTCTATTCACTATACTATTTCTCTATTGAGATCATTATACGGATTACTATTCGAGCGAGTATTATCGAGCAAGCTCTATTAGTGTGAGTGATATTCGAAGGCGTCTGGCACCAGTATTGTTCAACGGCGTACTATAGTTGTATCTGCGATTGCAAAGTCTGTGCTACAATGAGCATTACGAAAGTGACAACCAGTATTCGTTGGCATCAGAAAAAAGATTCTTGGTAACATCAGAAGAAGAATCCCTAATATTACTGGTCTTGATCTAGCATCTCAGCTTCAGTCTCTGTCCCACTGCCGTAACGTAGTTTTCCTGTGCTTTTTGTTTTGTTTTGTTTTTTATAAATACTTTCGTCGTAATTGTTCGTCCTAGTTTGGGGACTCATCCACATTGCGCTTCCACTACCGACTCGACATAGCGGCGCTAGTCACACATTTCGTGGTGATTGTTATACATGTTCACCGTAGTCTGAATGTAGAATCCAACGTAGTAAGTAATTTGTTCAATGAAACAACACCAATATCTAGTACCAGCTGTTCAATATAATTCTTAAGGTCTTCCATATCAGAGGTTGGCAGTGAATATTCGGAAAAAACAAAATGGCCGTCTTTATACAAGTCGGATTGAATATGTTGAGTCTTCTGATTGGTTACCTTCTATTGGTGAACTATAAAATGGGTCAGCTCATTTTGGTTGGCTCTCTAGTACACACGGTACACACAAAAAAACTAACAGTGATACTAATCCAAGTATTCATAACCCAATGGATTGTGCCCCGAGAGCCACGACTTCCCTTTCCCCCGGACCACTCCATCGCAGTATAGGCGCAATATCGAGCCTATTCAGTTTTTTCTTTGTCAACGAGGACGGTGAGTACAGTTGGTTGAACGCTTGCGTTGTATAGAAACGGTTCTCTGTTATGGATGTGTACTGCTGATGACTTTCTGCATTCTGTTGAGGATTCTTCTGAACTCCATGAATTACTATAAAATGATCTGTGTGTGTGACACACTTTAAATTTTGGTGTTAACAAAACAGTGCTCAATGCGGTAATACAGAGCTATAAAGTATATAACAATAAATATAGATAATACTTTACGCCGAAACTACGACACGGACTTCCATGTTCAATACAATCTGTTATTTGGTCACATGAATCCAGATCTATACTTCAATATTACATTCCATTTATATAATAACTAAACGTAGAAATAATATTCTATATAACGTTGCTTCCACGGGACCTAGAATTTTTAAAATACTAAAGATCGTAACGAACAGTTCATCAACATTATAAGTACCTCAAGATTTCATTGAACATGGAACTCTGAGTTGTGCTTTCGACGTACGGTAATATGTATTTTTATTAATATATATATATATATATATATATATATATATATATATATATATATATATATATGAAGAAATATAGTTTTAAGATGTGCTATATTTATGGAATAAAGTGCTCAATATCAGAGATAGAACGTGTGTAAATATAAAAGTGAACATAGAAGTCAACACTTAGAGGCGACAGACTGTTTCATGCTAGACGCAATCGTCAGGCCACGAGTGCTGTTATTCTCCTCGGATATTTATATATACGGGTCCGTGGTGCTTTGTGGGTAGTCTATTTTGGCGGTTATTTTACCGGGAGTCGTTTATTTGTTTGTTTATTTATTTATTTATTTGGGTTAAATTATTTTGCTTGTTTTTATTTGTTTTTATTTCTTATCTTATATATTTATTTGAATTCTAATCGGTGATTTTATTAACGTAGTAAAAATTTGTTTATATCGCTAATTTAATAGTTTATATATATATATATATATATATATATATATATATATATATATATATATATATATATATATAAAAAGACATTAATATATGCATAGATATACACACACAAACACATAAACACACTCACTCACATAGGCACAGACACACACGTATATTCAAACTAATATGGTGCATAGAAATTAACTTACAAGGTCTACCTATTTTTTTATGTTTATCCAATTTCTTGATAAGCTGTTACACATGTGGATCAAATTTAAGTGGAAGTTGTCCAAAAGTCATAATGCTTTTGTTCAAAACCTTTCGACCATCCTTCATTATCAGTAACGCTAATGTTATCAGTAACAATGGAGAAAGGTTTTTTTATTAATTTCATGATAGCATTTTTTAAAAATAATTTCAATAAGTGTTAATGGCACAGGCTCGAAAACTTTTTTGCTACTTAAACAAATGTTATATATATATATATATATATATATATATATATATATGAAACATGCATATATATATATATATATATATATATATATATATATATATATATATATATATATATATATATATATGCATGTTTCATTAAAAACGACAGACAAGGTTCTACGATTGAGCTGTTTATTTAATTTTTCTTGTGTTCGGTCAAGAGCTTTCTTTACAGGACAAAGGGTGTGTAAGAACTGTCCAACTGTTTTATATTTCCAAGCGCTTTCGGCTATATCTTTAGCTATTATTAAGGATGATTCGATTTTTCAGCTTAATTGAGTGTGTGTATTCTGTGTATGTCTTAGTGGGTAGTAGGGGTGTTTTTAATTTCTGAATACGGTTAGCACATTGTGGCTTTGTTCGTAATTAATATTGTTAAGAGTTGGCTTTTTCTTTTTTATTATTAACGCCTCCATTATTTTTAATCTTTTTTTGCAGATGGAAGCAGTTAATATATTTGTGTTTTCTACGAGTATGTTTCTAATGGAGTCCGGTAAATTTGTGTGCGTGTTTAAATGCATTTTAATGGAGCTGTGATCAGATAGGTGTAACGAAAGACGTCTGGATAAGCATGTAGTTGTGTGTATATATATATATATATATATATATATATATGTGTGTGTGTGTGTGTGTGTGTGTGTGTGTGTGTGTGTGTGCGCGTGTTTGTGTGTGTGTGTGTCTGTGCGCGTCGCGTTCGAATCTCACAATCGTTGATTTGTCAGGACTTCCTGGTGTTATCGGACTAGTGGGGGTCGATGCCAATGTGCGGCGCCTTTGGAAAGTGCCTAAAAACCATACCAAGGGTTAACCCAAGTCGTGTTAGTGAAATTGGGTCGACGGAACACTTGGGGGACGCCGATAGCTGTGCTAGCACGAAGTCACAAGTCTTCGTGGCCGAGGGTTTGAGTGTGCTGGACTTGTTCAGATTGTTAATCATGCTAGATAACACGCTCTCTCCCAGAAACTGTAACTAAGGTCTGCTCAGCATAGTTGCAGTATAAAACACAGGTGGGCTCTGTGGGTGCTGTACAAGCAGAAATGTGCCTGAGCGAGCGTCTGCAATAGGGATTGGCTAGCCACCCTAATAGATGAGTATCCTTGAATACGAGTGTCCAGCTATCATATATATATATATATATATATATATATATATATATATATATATATATATATATGTAGTTGTATATTTAGACAGCAATCCCTCTTTTATGCAAGTTTCATTAAAAACGACAGACAAGGTACTACGTTTAAGTTTTTTATTTAATTTTCCTTGTGTACAAACAAGAGCTTTCTTTGCCGGACAAAGGGTGTGTAACACACACAAATTTACCAGACTCCATTAGAAATATACTAGTAGAAAACACAAATATATTAATTGCTTCCACCTGTAAAAAAAGGTTAAAAAATAATGGAGGCTTTTATAAAATAAAAAAGAAAAAGCCTACCCTTAATAATATTAATTGAAAGAAAGGAACACAAACGCAGATGGAATGTTTGAAAATAACTTGTATTGTAGGAAAAGAGAGGAAAGTTTCTTGCAAACAGTCGGGTTTGCGGAATTTATCTGAAAGATGCGTCCTTTTAACAGTTTTACATTTCCTGTGTCGTTTTGGCTGGGTTGAAGAAATAGAGCATTGACTTCTGTGCTTCAGTTGCTGTCTAAATCCTCACACGTGTCTTGGTGTTTAGATGACGGAGAGTGCAGACGGAGAACGTGTTGTCTCAGAGGGTCCCACAAGCAAAAGAGGAAGAGAGTTCGTAAAAACCGCTCTCGTCGGGGTTTGGTGAAAATCTAAAAATGTAGCCTGTGATTGGTTGTTTTTCATCCAATCACAGGGCACTCAGTTAGCGACTCCGTAATAATTTCAATAGATGCGATGATATGCATCGAAACATGAATACATTTATGTAGCGGTTTTACATATAGAGTGTAATGTTATATCCTATAATAAAGAATAATCGCTCTACTATTGTATTGAGCCCTATTTATATTTTATTCGTTCTCATTTCATTTGTGTATGTGAGTATATATATATATGTGTGTGTGTGTGTGTCCTTGTGTGTGTATACATATATATATATATATATATATATATATATATATATATATATATATATATATATATATATGCATACTAAAGGCAACACCTTAAATATATATATATTTTGTATTTTTCAAGTAAAACCTAAAATTTCAGTAACTATACTTTATTTGTTTTTATTTTGCCAAAACTTTACTTCTTAACTATAAAAGATTATCATACAACAGCATCATATATTGTTTTCGTCAATAAAACTACCAACTGCCATAATTACTCCTTTACAAATTCTTGGCATTCTTTCCTACAGTTTTAGAAAAATATATATGATAGACTTGCCAAAGCATTCCTCAAGCACTGAAAAAGCTCACACTCACTCTTGGGTATTTTCGTCGAACTCTCCTACCCAAAACATCCCATACTTATCCAATGGGAGAAAGGCTGAAAGATTGAGGCTCCCAATCGTTTTTTCCGTTTTTGACAAGTATTTTGGACTTTTTAAAAGATTTATTTTTTCAATTATGTGTAAATCAGATTGTATAACATGTCTTTGAAACATTTAATGATATTTCTTTTTTTTCATAATTCCCTTGACTGAATGAAATCTCCAGCCCTTTCGGTAATCTCATTGATTAACCAATGACATCCTCTCTTTTGTATATAAACACGGGCAACAAAATAAATTCGACATTGCCATGATAAGTCCCTCAGAGGACTAAACGTGTCGGTTAAGTATATATATATATATATATATATATATATATATATATATATATATATATATATATATATATATAAGAATTTTATGCTATTTTACATTTCTACCAATTCCCGGTCAGCTCCCTTATATTGTAACGCTTGTTTAGCAAAAAAAAAATCAAAACTACAACGGATGTATATAAATTCTAAAATAACTGCTAGCAGAACGTGTTCGCGCGTGTTTATAACAATCACCATCACAACGGAATGCAAATTTCTTCGCAGCTAGATAATTTTGTCTTTGTAATTCACTCCTAAAGATGATCATGGAAAAGGTCGAAAGTACTCGGGTTAACAAAAATTACGGCGATATCATTTATGAATTTCATCTTAACATCAAGAAATTGATTAAACTGGAAAGTATCAGTATAAAATTGAAGACACAATATATTCAAGGAAACATGATGTTTGAACGAAGATATGTTACCTACATATATATATATATATATATATATATATATATATATATATATATATATATATATATATGTTGTAACACGTAGGGAAAGTTACTGAATAGAATAATCAAACTAAGGTTGGTAATGAACGATAATAGTTAGGTCAAGAATGACATATATATGATTCGCCAGCGGCGCGAAGAAAAATTTGTCAACTGCTAGAAGTGAGTCAAGTGAATTCCACAATGAATCTCCAACTCTAGGATATCTACCAACTTCGGCCAAAAATTACCCGTAGACCCCATATAAAACGGGGTCGCGTAGCTGTTTCCCCGAAATGATGCCCTTCGACATAGCCTCGTTTGGGGATCCTCTCTGCTCGGAGGCAGAACGTTTGACCAGCACAGCTGGAAATGAAGATCTAGATCAGCATACAAGTATTTACTACTGTATTTATGTGAATGGAAACATGCCCATTATCGTCCGTGGGTGTGCTACAACAATATATATATATATATATATATATATATATATATATATATATATATATATATATATGTATGTGGCATAACGATATATAAATTTTTACGCATAAAGAATAATTTTAGGGAGAAAATGTATGACAAAGTGGAAAAAAGATTTTTGCGTGACGCGTTTTGTCTTTTAGCACTTCATCGGACTAAGACCATGTTTACGTTGATGCGACTACACATACGTACGAACGAGAGATGCTGGGAATTTTACATACTTAAAAGACATTAAAAATAATCCCCATTAAATTTAATAATTACCAACGTTTCTCGTTCGTGCTAAATCAATTTCAAGTCAATGTTAATAATTTTGCCATAAATATACCTTACGAATAATTTTATGATAGGAAGTCAATTATTCTTTTTCTATGTGTGTGATGGAAGGGGGCCTATTTTCATTTCTATTTTCAATGTGTCAAACGATATCAGAATTATCTCACATGATCTTGGAATGCATCAGAAGTCAGTCAGAGTAAGTAAAATATAAATAACAGGAAGAAATCATTTGAATGTTGTTGGTTATAATTGCTTTTAGAATTCTTATTTTTGCCTTATAAGAGGTACATTTCTTCTTTCTTCGGGGTTAAGGAGATTGCTTAAGATTTCAAGACTTCTCCTCCTTTCCTATTATCTACTAATATATTTTTATTGCTAGACAGGAAACACTCCTTCCTTAAAAAAAATATAAATAAAAAATAACCGTCAAGATTATAGAAGAGAAGGCTGAAATTTATGATTGAAAGAGAGACCTGTAGGTTTTCAGTTTAATCTGCAATGGTAAAGTGGGCTATCATGAGTCTAAGTGTAGACAATATATATTTTAACACATTCACTCAGCAGGATTACAGGGAATCTTCTTTCAAATCTGGCCACAAATACGATGTTCCACTTATAAGTAATATATATATATATATATACACACA
>OZ038483.1:114322409-114347409 GCA_964036315.1 Acanthosepion esculentum | reverse complement strand
ACAAATAATTTAGGGATTTAATATGAGTTAAATAGTATATTTAAAAACACATTCATAGAAAGTACATTAAAAGAAATTTATTTAAAATATAACAGTTTACTGATAGTAATCTTTTAATATTGTAAATGATTGTTAAGGTAACATCTCTATCAGTTTGAATCTAATTCATGAATGTAATTTGTGACTATTTTTAGATGGGTAATCTTTTTTACTTAAAGCTTAGGTTTTAAATTAAGATGGAGTGATATCTGAAGGCAATTTTAAAGATTTTGTTTTATCATATACATATATATACCACACATACACTTATGTAAATCTTACATATACATACGTTCATTTACATGTGCAATTACACACATAGGCACATACACATGTATCGATATACACAGGCACCTATGTATATTCATATATCAATACTTACACATATATTTTCAAATCTTTACACATATTTATATTTATATCTATTTAAATTTTTCCTTAAATTTCACAGTTAATGTTTAACGTTAGGTGATGACTTCAGTGTTTAAATATCAAAACAAATATTTCTAATTTTAACATTTTACTATCAATATTGATAGTTAAAGAGTAATATATTTAAATTAAAATTAATTTATCCATATATATATATATATATATATATATATATATATATATATATATATATATATGAAAAAATATAATCTTAAGGTGTGCTATATTTATGGGATAAAGTGCTCAATATTAGAGATAGAGCGTGTGTAAATATAAAAGTGAAAATTGAAGTCAACACTTAGAGGCGACAGTCTGTTTCATGCTAGACGATTGTGTCTTCCATGAAACAGATTGTCGCCTCTAAGTGTTGACTTCAATGTTCACTTATATATATATATATATATATATATATATATATATATATATATATATATGTATGTATATATAAATAAAAAGGAAAGAACAGTAAGATATAAAATCCGGTGTTCTTATAGATATTTTTATTTTTACACAATAGTGCTCAATGTAAATTTAAATTTACAGAGCATTAATATTACAAGCTTCCATTTCTGAAACATGGTTATCACTGTGTAGCGGTCAAACCATATTTTAAATCTATTAATTTATAATATATATGTATGTATGTATGTATGTATATATATATATATATATATATATATATATATATATATATATATATATATATATATATATATATATGATTATAGCAATTCATCGAGTCTAGAAGACTCCTCAACAGAAAGCACTCAACAGCTGTTCCGTCCTACTTGGGACTCTGCAGTGTGCATCCACTACCGAGAATCGAACCCAGATAGTAACGATACAACGCAAACGATATACCATACCAACGGACCAACGGGCCTCGGTGAAGAAACTGTCTAGACTCAATATAGCGCTGCTACTCACAAATTCCGTGGTGCTACTCATCCAAGTATTCATAACCCCAACGGGTTGTGCCACAGTATCTAGACTCGATGACTTACTATAATGATTATTCTAATCTCCCAAAATTCTATCACTTGTATATCCTTGCTTGACCCAGCTAATGTTCTGCGATGTAGCGACTAAAGGGAAGGAAGACGTTGCTCTTGGGGCACAACCGGCTGGGTTTGAATACTTGGATGAGTATCACCACGGAATTTGTGTGTAAGCAGCGCTATATCGAAGTCTAGTCAGTTTCTTCTTCGTCACCGAGGCCCGTTGGTCCAGTGTTATCACGTTTGCGTTGTATGTTAACTGTCCGGGTTCGATTCTGGGTAGTGGATGCGCACTGTTGATGAGTCTCAAATAGGACGAAACGGCCGTCAAGTACTTTCTGCATTCTGTTAATGTTTCTACTAGACTCGATGACTTACAATAATGATTATTCTAATCCACAAAATTGTATCACTTATATATATTTTTGAATTGGACAATGTCCGACAATTTATTTTAAATACATTTATGATATGTTTAATGTTTTATCTTTACGATGTTCTTGCAGTTTTTCCTTATGGAGATGGCCTGTTTCTCCTTTATGTTTCTTACCACAGCTGCACGGGACGACGTACACACAGTCTTTAGTCATGTTCTCCTCTACGGGGACGTCTTACTCGGAAGAGGCGTCTGCAAAGTGTCAAACCACTTTTGAAGGTCATCCTGATGTTATATGGACCACAGGTCTTTTGTAATTTCTCCGATAATCCCTTCACATAGAGTAGGCAGACCGAAACCGTTTTCTGACTGTTGTTATCCTCTTTTACCTATACAATATATATGGAAGTAGCGATTGAACTACGAGAGTTTTGCCACATCCCACCTGTGAGAGAGAAGTTGGAGGGTAGAAAATAATTTGTCACCTACAAAGACTCTGAGACACTTTTGGACTCTATCGAGACTGGAAAGTGAGGATTAGACATCTCCAGTTCAAATAGGACAGCGGTACTCCATTTTCCGCCTGATCTGACTCTTGTAAAAGCAGAGGATAGTACAAGGGTCAGGTATTTACTGGAGCAGTAAAGGGAGCAGACCATCCTTCCTGTATTTTTAGCGATAAATCATATATATACATTAGGTACCTCCTCAACATATCGTTATACTTAAGGTTTAAATTAATTTTAAAAAATGTAAACATTTTCTTGAAGCTTTCAGGTTAGCTTTGAATGAAAGCTAAAGGATTACATTTACTGTTTCTAGTAAGCAAAATATTCTGGTGTATTTCAAACAGAAATTATATTGATTAGAATTGATTTTCATTTTTTTTCAGTAACATCGAAAAAAGTCGTTTATCTTTTAAACATTTGTAAACACAATTTAGTTCAAGGTTTTAAAAATCTGGAACTTTATTTGAGAAATATTAGCTGATTTAAAATATGATTAATCCGATTTGAAACAAATATTATTCATTTTAAGTTTAAAATATCGCAGAAATGCATTGTTTAACCCGACAGTAGCTTTGTTTTTAACACGACGGTCGCTGATTTGAAGTGCTGACAGCCTGATGACAATTTTAATGTTGTTCTATGGAGACATTATCTGTAAAATATAATTTAAGAAGTTGACGTTAACGCCCTTATTTATATAATTTTTAAGTACTCAATAATGTTACAAATTTAGGAAAATATTCTCTAATTCTAATTAAAATTTTTTAAAAATGAAAGCAATTCTTGTAAAAATTCATTATTCATTGAAAAAATTCTTGCTGTTCCAATTAAATAATGTCATAGTTTTATAGCATCTTCTATTGTACGATTAAGAGCAGATTTTCAGTAAATAGTGTTTTTTTTTTGACAAAAAAAAATTGATGGTTTAGATTCTCCAAGGAAACTTGCTTTTAACTAATATACATACGAAGTTCCAGAAATTTTAATTTCTCGAAATTTCATAAAATTAAGTGGGGGTAACATACGTTAAAAAAACGAATTTTACCAAGATTTTCTAAAAAGAAATATTTAAAAAATAATTTAATTCATTTTTGAATAAGTTCGGTATATTTCATTAAAATCCGACAATTATTTGATTTTTGCAAGAATTTCCAAAACAATGTTTTTTTACTGCAAAAAAAAAGCTAAATTTCCCATACTAATCTCTGTATCACCGCTAAAACAAGATTTTTAACCAAAATTTCGAACATGCTAGAAAGGTTTTAAACAAATGAATAAAATAATAAAATGTAATTTTGTTTTTACAAACATTTTGACGATAAAGCAGTTTTCATCAAGTTTGGGGCCTTTTTCATCATTTTCTAGCAAAAAAATGCTCCTGAAAAATTTATTTCAGATAAGCTCTCTGGGGAGAAAGTGTGGGTTTGTAAACAGTGACTATTAGGGCTAATAATGCATGACTCTTCGGTAAATCGAATCGAGTTCTCTCACTCACTATGTGTTTATCTAAAAGTAAATACGCTTAAATTCACCCTCTTCCCTGGCACCAATTCAGCCGGGTTTCGATCCAAGCTAGAGACAAGCAGACGTCTAGCCACACTGATGAGTTGTGATACAGCGAAACAGTCTGTCTGTGGATGACAATATATATATATATATATATATATATATATATATATATATATATATATATATATATATATATGTGTGTGTGTGTGTGTAATTAGCTCTTTAAAAGAGCCTACCGTAAATGCACACCGGAAAAAGTGCTCAGCACCATATATAATGGCAAAGCTTTTCTAAATTAAGAATCACCTCTCAGGCGTACAGAGTCCAACCACTATTGTAAGTTTCTTGCTTTTACGCAATCGTCAGGCGGTCGGCAGGTAGTACGAAAATGGGAACCTTCATTTTCGCAGGCAAGATTAAAACGGAAAAAAATATGGACGGTGTGTACACACGATACATACACCAACCAATTTTACATGGAATGGGGAAAAGCCCCCATCTGGCCAAGATGAAATAAAACCATAGACAAACAATTAAACCCCCCACCAAAAAAAAAAGAAATATCTTGCCGATACAGCAAAAAAGGTGATCAATGTGTGACGACGCCTTCTGCATGCATATACACCCGACTCGATATGTTCACAAGTTTGGCCGTGATCGAATTCATTAAAGAATAATGACAAAAACTTGGTTAATTGCTATCTTACTAACTTCCTTCCACAGAAAAGAGGACCGTGACGGGTTAGAGTGGCATGACGGGTTAGACTGTCTCGGCGACTACTGACACCTCATTGTTTGCTGGTTACTTCCTCACTGACTGTGTACTTATTGTATAAACACCGGCTGGGGTCCTACCACCCTTATCTGTTCCTTTTTGTTCCAGAACAGGAGATCACCCATTCTGCTTTTGGGTGGTCAGTTTTTTAAGACTCTACTTTTATGATTATCTAAAATCACTAACAAAATTTTATATTTGCCGATTCAAAGGCAATTGGAGACAGGGTTCTTGAAAACTCTGGTCATTAAATTGACTTAAAAGAAAAAAGAATCTATTTATTTTTCATCAGGCGGGACTAGAGTTCTGCCTGATGATTGTTTGATGATTATTATGTTTATGTTCTGTCGACTTGACCCCTCGGTATTCACTAACTTAAACAAGGAGACCATCCAGAAGAGTTGCAGGAGATTCTGAATTCATCTCGAGTCTATGATTGAAGCCAATGGCGATTTTATTGAATAAATTTACTCTTTAGTATTTCAAGATGTTTTTGTGTAATATCGGTAAATATAACTGTTAAAATGAGATATGATTGTTCTTTATATATATATTTTAAGCGTTTCACCCCAAGCAAGGCGGAAAGCCACTAGCACGCAAGGGGTTACAGAGAATTGGAGTGAGTCCAAATAGGAGTGATAGAGGAAAGGATGAAGAGAAGGATAGGGGATAGATCAGGGCATCTGGAGACGTCGATTGACATTACATTCATCACTCCAACTATATAATCTCCTCTTTAATGAATTCGATCACGGCCAAACCTGTGAACATATCGAGTCGGGTGTATATGCATGCGGAAGGCGTCATCACACATTGATCACTTATTCATCACTTATATAACTTATAAATTTTGTTAGTGATTTTAGATAATCATAAAAGTAGTCTTAAAATACTGACCACCCAAAAGCAGAATGGGTGATCTCCTGCTCTGGAACAAAAAGGAACAGATAGGGGTGGTAGGACCCCAGCCGGTGTCCATACAATAAGTACACAGTCAGTGAGGAAGTAACCAGCAAACAATGAGGAGATTATATATACTTGGAGATTGTAGCTATCAGGAAAACAGGAAGAGGGTAGGGAGTTCCACAGGCGAGAGGTGCGAGACATGAAACTATTGGAGACGGCTACATTTAACAGTTATGTATATATATATATATATATATATATATATATATATATATATGTACACATTTAGGCATGTGTTTATGTATTTATCATTAGGTACATATATATTTCTACACATTTACACACACCCACACGACATAAGAGAAAAAGGAAAAAGAAAACCTGAAAATACATACATAAATAAAACAGATAAGTACGTAAGAAAGGTGAAGAATGAATATTTTATCTCTTGCGTGGAATACATGCCTACCAAAGACTGAGAAACCGACAGGCACCTTAAATCTCAGATAAGGAATGATTCCAGTAGACGCTGATGACAAGGGTGATGATGGCGGGGGGGTCGGGGCAGTGGCGATGATGAGGGTGGTGTTGGCGGGGAGGCGGGGTGACGATGAGGGTGATGGCGATGGCGATGATGTAGGCTATTTTGAAATATTCTTTTACTTGTTCCACTCGATAATAGCAGAAATAGTCTTTAATATAGACTCAGGTTCACTCTACCTTCTCTTTCAGTAATTTTCTTCTCTCTCTCTCTCACTTTCTCTCTCATTCTCGCTTTCTCACTCTCTCTCTCTCTTTCTCTCAGTCATACTCTCTCTTTCTCACTCTCTCATTTTCCCTCTCTCTCAGTTTCTCATTCACATTCTGTCTCCCTCTCTCCCCCTCTCCTTCTCTCACTATATATATATATATATATATAGGAATAAAAACTTATTCATCACTTATACATATTCATCTTGTCCATTAAGAGATTTTTTTACAGATATATGCAATTTTACACACACACAAACACACACACACACACACACACACATATATATATATATATATATATATATATATATATATATATATATATAAATATAAAAGTGGACATGGAAGTCAGCACTTAGAGGCGACAGTCTGTTTCATGCTAGTGCAATCGTCAGGCGACTTTTATATTTACACACGCTCTATCTCTGATATTGAGCACTTTACCCCATAAATATAGCACACTTTAAGACTATATTTCTGCATATATATATATATATATATATATATGTATGTATGTATGTATGTATATATATACATGATGTGACTAAGGTTATAATCAGAGCAGTCTATTCATTAATTAATTAAAAATACTGTTATATACATATAAATATACATACATAAGCACATAAAGTTAAATAGAGCAAATATTATTTACAAATTCAAATGCCCATTAAGGAATTGTATTTCTCAACAATCAACTTTCGTAAATAATTATATAGGCCACACTACAAATTGTTTAATGTGCAGACTAACTCTACACCTTTCTGACCATAGCTCAATTAGATCTCATTTCAATATTCATGGAGACTTACCGGACACTATTCGGAACATACTTGTCGACAACACTAATATAATGGCATCATCCACATGCAAAAAAAAAGGCTAAAAATAATGGAAGCCTTATTAATAAAAACAAACAGACCAACACTTAATAATATTAACTTTGAACATGGACATAATATCTTGACCGTGTTTTGAAACAAAAAAATGAAACATTATATAAAACATACATATAACAAACTATTTCTAATTCTAACAGTTGAAATATAATCCTTGAAAATGGCTAAATGTATATCCGAAAGTGCTCTGATAAAAAGAACATTTGCACAGTTCTTATATAATTTATCATCTGAAAAGAAAAACATTATTAGATCGCACGAGAAATTATATAAAAAACTAAATAAAAGCACCTTGTCAGTCGTTTTTAATGAAATGTGTATATATATATATATACATATATATATATATATATATATATATAAATATAAAAGTGGACATGGAAGTCAGCACTTCCATGTCCACTTTTATATTTACACACGCTCTATCTCTGATATTGAGCACTTTACCCCATAAATATAGCACACTTTAAGACTATATTTCTGCATATATATATATATATATATATATCTTTTAATAAATACACATATACCTACGTTTATTGCCCAATTCATCAGGCACAAATGGTGTCTGATCAACTGGGTAACCATGAAACACTGAGTTGCACTACAAACGTAGGTATATATGTATTTATAAATAGGTACTTTATAGCTCTGTTTGACTACATTGAGCACTGATATGTTCACACCTTAAATTAAAGAAATATTTATTTGCTCATCTGTATATGTACATTATCACAAGCATATATAGTTGCTAATATGTAATTTTTTAGTTTAGGTTCACACTTATATATATATGTATATATATATATATATATGTGTATATATATATATATATGTATATATATATATATATGTATATATATATATATATATATGTACATTTACATATATATATATATATATATATATATATATAAACAAAAATTTGGCTTACCAATGGGTAGTCCTCTCCCTGGATTCCTAGCATGCATATTTCTAGAATTTCTCGAGTCCAGGCCTTTCAAATATATAATCCCTGATGATACACATTACTTCCGTTACATCGATGACATTTTATTCATTTACCCACAGAAACATGATTTAAACAAAATCATTGATAGATTGAATAGAGTAGAACCTACTATATATATATATATAAATATATATATATATATATATATATATATATATATATATATATATAAATATATGTATATATATATATATATATTTATATATATATATATATATATACATATATATATATATATATATATATATATATATATATATATATATATATATAAATATTTGACCCAAATAAATAAATAAATGACTTCCGGTAAAATAGCCGCCATAATAGACTACCCACAATAAGCTATATAAACAAATTTTTACTATGTTAATAAAAACACCGATCAAAATAAAAATAAATAAATAAAAATAAAATAAATATAAAGGATAAAAAACAAAAATAAAATTAAATAAAAGCACGCAAAATAATTTGACACAAATAAATAAATAAACAAATAAACGACTTCCGGTAAAAATAACCGCCAAAATAGACTACCCACAATGCCCCACTGACCCGTATATATAAATAGCCGAGAAAAATAACAGCACTCGTGGCTCGACGATTGCATCTAGCATGAAACAGACTGTCGCCTCCAAGTGTTGACTTCTATGTTCACTTTTATATATAAATATATATATATATATATATATATATATATATATATACATATATATATATATATATATTTATATATATATAGATATATATATATATATATATATATATATATATATATATATATATAAATATATATACATATATATATATAAATAAATACATATATATATATATATATATATATATATATATATATATATATATATGTAGTGTTTTTAATTCCTTAATACATTTTCATGAATAAGCTGTTCTGATTGTAACCTCAATCCATAATCCATAATCCATAATCAGTGAGTCATTGAATTTTCTATCATTTTTTAATTTATTTGTTATTTCCTAAAAAATTGTCTTTGTTTATGTTAAAGAACAGAGCAGGTATGTATATTTCGAGATTTATTTATTGAACGATAAAAAATATTAAAAAATTAAAATCTTCAGACACACAGGGTTGTATATTAATATTCTTTCATTTTTATTATTTCAGTTAGATTCCTCGACTAGTTTCAGCCAACATGGCCATCATCATTTTATATATATATGTTCCTATGTTGAGTTTGAGGCCCTGTAGGAAGATGAATGGAGGAATAATGTTGCGATCACTGGTGATCACTCCAGACACCCTCATCTAACACTTTCTGATTCCACTGCACTGTCCTAAGATTGACACCCAAACACACTGAAATGTGTGTATTGGAGCTTCCGGCATGTATGCCTAGCTGTACAGTATGCCGTTTCCAAATTTCTGCTGAAGCAAATTCTGTTATGATGCTGTTATTTTCACAGATGGTGCCCAATTGACCGTACCACAATGTGAAATCAATAACATAAAAAAAACAAACAAGGCACATGTGTGAAATGGAAAATATAAAATGGCGACAATTTACCCATCGCACCCTGTAATGTATATATTTATATAAACACATAGGTAGAAAGATATATAGATATTTATTTATCAGATAGAGAGTGTCTGGGTGTTTGTATATCTACCTTTGGATACATGAAACAATTTCTTTGTAAATTAGTTTTTCTAATTTTAAGTCACCATACTGAAATGTTACACTATATCTGTCCTCTTATATGTCAGTGAATGCTTGACAATCTCTTCACAGATGAAGAAGAGACTTGAAGCAACAGAAATGTGGGTCTACAGAAGGGTGCTGTGGATACCATCGACTGAACATGCCGACATCAACAAAGATTCAGAAAAAATGGAAACAAAAAAGGAAACTTATATATAACATCTGAAAGAGACATTTGAAATTTCTAAGGCATGTAATGAGGAAAAAGTGCTTAGAAAATCAGATACTCACAGGACAGATTGAAGGCAAGAGAGACAGACAAAGAAAATGCATGACCCTTTGTAAATGGATGACAGAACAGGGTTGAGGAGAGATAACAAAAAGACAAAATTTATTAACAGCTACAAAGGATGGAAAATTGTGGAGAGCCATGATACTCACAGGACAGATTGAAGGCAAGAGAGACAGACAAAGACAACGCATACCCCACCTATTGAGTCTTTGTAAATGGATGACAGAACAGGGTTTAGGAGAGATAACAAAAAGACAAAATTTATTAACAGCTACAAAGGATGGGAAATTTTGGAGAGCCATGATACTCACAGGACAGATTGAAGGCAAGAGAGACAGACAAAGACAACGCATACCCCACCTATTGAGTCTTTGTAAATGGATGACAGAAGAGTGTTTAGGAGAGATAACAAAAAGACAAAATTTTTTAAGAGCTACAAAGGATGGGAAATTGTGGAGAGCCATGATACTCACAGGACAGATTGAAGGCAAGAGAGACAGACAAAGACAACGCATAACCCACCTAGTGAGCGTTTGTAAATGGATGACAGAACAGGGTTTAGGACAGATAACAAAAAGACAAAATTTATTAACAGCTACAAAGGATGGGAAATTTTGGAGAGCCTTGATACTCACAGGACAGATTGAAGGCAAGAGAGACAGACAAAGACAACGCATACCCCACCTATTGAGTCTTTGTAAATGGATGACAGAAGAGGGTTTAGGAGAGATAACAAAAAGACAAAATTTATTAAGAGCTACAAAGAATGGGAAATTGTGGAGAGCCATGATACTCACAGGACAGATTGAAGGTAAGAGAGACAGACAATGACAATGCATAACCCATCTAGTGAGCGTTTGTAAATGGATGACAGAACAGGGTTTAGGACAGATAACAAAAAGACAAAATTTATTAACAGCTACAAAGGATGGGAAATTTTGGAGAGCCATGATACTCACAGGACAGATTCAAGGTAAGAGAGACAGACAAAGATAACGCATACCGCACCTATTGAGTCTTTGTAAATGGATGACAGAAGAGGGTTTAGGAGAGATAACAAAAAGACAAAATTTATTAAGAGCTACAAAGGATGGGAAATTGTGGAGAGCCATGATACTCACAGGACAGATTGAAGGCAAGAGAGACAGACAAAGACAACGCATAACCCACCTAGTGAGCGTTTGTAAATGGATGACAGAACAGGGTTTAGGACAGATAACAAAAAGACAAAATTTATTAACAGCTACAAAGGATGGGAAATTTTGGAGAGCCATGATACTCACAGGACAGATTGAAGGCAAGAGAGACAGACAAAGACAACGCATACCCCACCTATTGAGTCTTTGTAAATGGATGACAGAAGAGGGTTTAGGAGAGATAACAAAAAGACAAAATTTATTAAGAGCTACAAAGGATGGGAAATTGTGGAGAGCCATGATACTCACAGGACAGATTGAAGGCAAGAGAGACAGACAAAGACAATGCATAACCCACCTAGTGAGCGTTTGTAAATGGAAGACAGAACAGGGTTTAGGACAGATAACAAAAGGACAAAATATATTAACAGCTACAAAGGATGGGAAATTGAGGAGAGCCATGATACTCACAGGACAGATTGAAGGCAAGAGAGACAGACAAAGACAACGCATACCCCACCTATTGAATCTTTGTAAATGGATGACAGAAGAGGGTTTAGGAGAGATAACAAAAAGACAAAATTTATTAAGAGCTACAAAGGATGGGAAATTGTGGAGAGCCATGATACTCACAGAACAGATTGAAGGCAAGAGAGACAGACAAAGACAACGCATACCCCACCTATTGAGTCTTTGTAAATGGATGACAGAAGAGGGTTTAGGAAAGATAATAAAAAGACAAAATTTATTAAGAGCTACAAAGGATGGGAAATTGTGGAGAGCCATGATACTCACAGAACAGATTTAAGGCAAGAGAGACAGACAAAGACAACGCATACCCCACCTATTGAGTCTTTGTAAATGGATGACAGAAGAGGGTTTAGGAGAGATAACAAAAAGACAAAATTTATTAAGAGCTACAAAGGATGGGAAATTGTGGAGAGCCATGATACTCACAGAACAGATTGAAGGCAAGAGAGACAGACAAAGACAACGCATAACTCACCTAGTGAGTCTTTATAAATGGATGTCAGAACAGGGTTTAGAAGAGATAAAATAAAGACAAAATTTATTAACAGCTACAAAGGATGGGAAATTGTGGAGAGCCATGATACTCACAGGACAGATTGAAGGCAAGAGAGACAGACAAAGACAACGCATAACCCACCTAGTGAGTCTTTATAAATGGATGTCAGAACAGGGTTTAGGAGAGATAACAAAAAGACAAAATTTATTAACAGCTACAAAGGATGGGAAATTGTGGAGAGCCATGATACTCACAGGACAGATTGAAGGCAAGAGAGACAGACAAAGACAACGCATAACCCACCTAGTGAGTCTTTATAAATGGATGTCAGAACAGGGTTTAGGAGAGATAACAAAAAGACAAAATTTATTAACAGCTACAAAGGATGAGAAATTGTGGAGAGCCATGATACTCACGGGACAGATTGAAGGCAAGAGAGACAGAAGACAACGCATAACCCACCTAGTGAGTCTTTATAAATAGATGTCAGAACAGGGTTTAGGAGAGATAACAAAAAGACAAAATTTATTAAGAGCTACATAGGATGGGAAATTGTGGAGAGCCATGATACTCACAGGACAGATTGAAGGCAAGAGAGACAGACAAAGACAACGCATACCCCACCTATTGAGTCTTTGTAAATGGATGAGAGAAGAGGGTTTAGGAAAGATAACAAAAAGACAAAATTTATTAAGAGCTACAAAGGATGGGAAATTGTGGAGAGCCATGATACTCACAGGACAGATTGAAGGCAAGAGAGACAGACAAAGACAACGCATAACCCACCTAGTGACTCTTTATAAATGGATGTCAGAACAGGGTTTAGGAGAGATAACAAAAAGACAAAATTTATTAACAGCTACAAAGGATGAGAAATTGTGGAGAGCCATGATACTCACGGGACAGATTGAAGGCAAGAGAGACAGAAGACAACACATAACCCACCTAGTGAGTCTTTATAAATAGATGTCAGAACAGGGTTTAGGAGAGATAACAAAAAGACAAAATTTATTAAGAGCTACATAGGATGGGAAATTGTGGAGAGCCATGATACTCACAGGACAGATTGAAGGCAAGAGAGACAGACAAAGACAACGCATACCCCACCTATTGAGTCTTTGCAAATGGATGACAGAAGAGGGTTTAGGAAAGATAACAAAAAGACAAAATTTATTAAGAGCTACAAAGGATGGGAAATTGTGGAGAGCCATGATAATCACAGGACAGATTGAAGGCAAGAGAGACAGACAAAGACAACGCATAACCCACCTAGTGAGCGTTTGTAAATGGATGACAGAACAGGGTTTAGGAGAGATAACAAAAAGTCAAAATTTATTAAGAGCTACAAAGGATGGGAAATTGTGGAGAGCCATGATACTCACAGGACAGATTGAAGGCAAGAGAGACAGACAAAGACAACGCATAACCCACCTAGTGAGCGTTTGTAAATGGATGACAGAACAGAGTTTAGGACAGATAACAAAAAGATAAAATTTATTAACAGCCACAAAAGATGGGAAATTGTGGAGAGCCATGATACTCACAGAACAGATTGAAGGCAAGAGAGACAGACAAAGACAACGCATAACCCACCTAGTGAGTTTTTATAAATGGATGTCAGAACAGGGTTTAGGAGAGATAACAAAAAGACAAAATTTATTAAGAGCTACAAAGGATGGGAAATTGTGGAGAGCCATGATACTCACAGGACAGATTGAAGGCAAGAGAGACAGACAAAGACAACGCATAACCCACCTAGTGAGTCTTTGTAAATGGACGACAGAAGAGGGTTTAGGAGAGATAACAAAAAGACAAAATTTATTAAGAGCTACAAAGGATGGGAAATTGTGGAGAGCCATGATACTCACGGGACAGATTGAAGGCAAGAGAGACAGACAAAGACAACGCATAACCCACCTATTGAGTCTTTGTAAATGGATGACAGAAGAGTGTTTAGGAGAGATAACAACAAGACAAAATTTATTAAGAGCTACAAAGGACAGGAAATTGTGGAGAGCCATGATACTCACAGGACAGATTGAAGGCAAGAGAGACAGACAAAGACAACGCATACCCCACCTATTGAGTCTTTGTAAATGGATGACAGAAGAGGGTTTAGGAGAGATAACAAAAAGACAAAATTTATTAAGAGCTACAAAGGATGGGAAATTGTGGAGAGCCATGATACTCACGGGACAGATTGAAGGCAAGAGAGACAGACAAAGACAACGCATAACCAACCTATTGAGTTTTTATAAATGGATGTCAGAACAGGGTTTAGGAGAGATAACAAAAAGACAAAATTTATTAAGAGCTACAAAGGATGGGAAATTGTGGAGAGCCATGATACTCACAGGACTGATTGAAGGCAAGAGAGACAGAGGAAAACAATGCATAACTTACTTAGTGATCTTGAATAAATGGATTGCAGAACAGGGTTTGGGAGAAGTAACAAGACAGAAGAGCTACAAAGGAGAGGAAATTGTGGAGAGCCATGACCACCTACATCCGGAAGGGATATGACACATAGAAGAAGAACTATATAGATACAACACACATATAAAAATGCACACACAGACAGACAAACCATTGTAAACTGTTATTTATATATAACAATCATGAAACATAAGTTATTTTACTTATTCATCTTCCTTTCTTAATATTGCTGGTGTACTTTGTTGTAAATATTTTCACCATAACAACTTTGCTCATTTCGAATAGTCATTATAAAGCATTAAATTATAAGTCTACCAGTAAAAGCATACTACTATGTGTCATAGAGTACAGAGAAGCCATTAAATCATTCTGACTAAAAGCAAGCAGAACTGCTCCAGGGCAATGAAATGCTGAAATAAACAAAATAACAAAAAAACAAGTTAGACTCAAATTATAAAACTGTATAGAACTTTTTAAGCCCAACACAGATTTGTGAAACCTATTTATTTCAGCAGCTGGCAAGCCATGATTAAAGAAATCATTGATCACCCGACACATGCTGGAAAACACTGCAATTCAGTATCTTATTTACATTATTCGGACTATTGTCCTCATCTTTGTCGCCATATTTATTACAACGTTTCGGCCGTTGTATGCTCCGGCCTTCTTCAGGTGGTTGGAATGTCGACATCCCAACCACCTGAAGAAGGCCGGAGCGTACAATGGCCGAAACGTTGTAATAGATATGGCGACAAAGATGAGGACAATAGTCCGAATAATGTAAATACTGTACATAATACCTCATCTCAGAAATATAGACAGAAATTCAGTATCTCTATATTTCTGAGATGAGTTATTACAATTGTATGATTTACATTGTTCAGACTATTATCCCCATCTTTCTTGTTATATTCACAACATTTCAGTCATTATATACTCCAGCCTTCTTCAGGTGATATACATTGGAATTTCGAACCAAAACCTTTATTTAGTCCACTGTGGCAAATTGTTCTAGTTCCATGTGCTGTGCTTTTTCTGGATATCTTGGTATCAGTTACCTCCCTTTAGTACTTCAACTCTACAAGTTTTTATTCACCTCTGCTATGGCCAGGTATTGAACTCACAACACTTTTGGCTGGAGCATACAATGCCTGAAATGCTGTAAATATGTTAACAAGGATGAGGACAATAGTCCAAACAATGTACATAGTATAAATAACGGTGATTCTGTTTGAAATGTCCACCTAACCTCGATCGGTAAGGAGCAGGTATTGGGAGTGAAGTTAATTTTTTCTTTTAAAAGACAAATATGAAATGAAAGATGTAATTCTATTTTTTGAATTAACAATATCAGAAGAGAGAAGGGAATATTGCCTTCTGTAATAGTTGTGAAATATCATTAAACTGAACTGATCTATTTTGTAATAGCCAACATCCTATCTGCTATATCTGACAGCATGACCTCTGATTGGAAGTTTGAGGAGCAAGAAACTACCTCTTAATTGTTGTTGTTCCCAGGTCCACCCTGACCCGGGGTGGTAGCACCTGTTAGGGTCTCAGCTATGGGCAAACTGCGAATCTCTCCCTAAACAAAACAAAACATGAAAGTATAAAAATACATTTGTATACTAAAAATACATTTTTATATAAATAAATGACCAACAATACATATTTATAGTAAAATGACCAATAATACATTATATCTGTAGATCAAGGCATACAACTGCATTTAAAATATATTCAGTTGAAGCCGTAAAATTGTGTTCGAAGTATTTAAATTTCAGTATTAAAAAACCCACTGAGGTTAAACAAAATCAAACGACTAAATCCAATATCTGGCATCCCGCTCCCACCCTTTCACTGTTAAAACTGTTAAATGTGGCCGTCTCTTCTACTCCAATAGATTCGTGTCTCACACCTCTCGCCTGTGGAACTCCCTTCCTTATTCTTGTTTCCCTGACAACTATAATCTCCAACTATTCAAATGTAATGTCAATCAACATCTCCAGTTGCCTTGATCTATCCACTATCCTTCTCCACATCCTTTCCTCTATCACTCCTATCTGCTCTCGCTCCAAATCTGCTTGTAACCCCTTGTGTGCTAGTGACTTCCCGCCTTGCTTGGGATGAAATGCTTAAAAAAAAAAATGTCATCATATGAGAGCTGTTTCAAAGCATACTGTAAATCAGTGTGACATCTCATCTTTAGTAACTTATGCTACCTCTCTTGTGCTAACTCCCGAAATTGATACAGGTCTTCCAAGCTCTTCAAAGTTTTTATTTTATGTTGAGTGACCTACCAAATAAGTTTATGTTAATGCAAGGCCAGTGCACAGGTCCTGTGTCCCCATGAATCTATGATACAGAACCCCACACCAAATCTATGATATGGGGCACCCCAACCTACAATGTCTCAATTTTCATAAGGTAGTATCTATATAAAATAGAAATTTTATTGTAACCTAATTATGTACAATAATGGATCACATTCAATATAGGCGAAGAATTTAACAAGAAAAAGTGAAAATAAATACGATGTATCTAAATACAAATTGAAAATAAATACGATGTATATAAATGCAAATTGAAAATAAATACAATATATCGAAATACAAATTAAAAATAAATACTATGTATATAAATGCAAATTGAAAATAAATACAATATATCTAAATACAAATTGAAAATAAATACTATGTATATAAATGCAAATTGAAAATAAATACAATATATCTAAATACAAATTGAAAATAAATACAATGTATCTAAATACAAATTGAAAATAAATACTATGTATATAAATGCAAATTGAAAATAAATACAATATATCTAAATACAAATTGAAATTAAATACAATGTATCTAAATACAAATTGTCATAATAACGGTTCCACACTCCTTAAAATCTCTAAACTTTCGATCAGGGGCCATGCTGCCAGATGTAGTTAGGATGTTGGATATTACAAAAGAGAACACTTCAATTTAATATTTTATGACTATTATGGAAGATAATATTCCCTTCTCTTTTCTGATATTGTTATTCGAAAATTCCATTTTAAACAAGTCAACACTGAAATTTCTAATAGCAATTTGAGATTTTTTTTGTTAAAAAGTCGAATTTTAATGCATTTAGAATTATGAATAAAAAAAAAGTGAATTTTGTATCGTGTTTTTTGTTTTTAGATGTAGCATGGACAAAACAAGTTCACTGATTTGGACGAAAATAAAAAAGGACCCCAGACTGACGTCAAAATCTGTGAAAATTTTTCATCCTTTAATAATCAGTTGTGCTTTAATTTATAACGTATGTCAATGTAAATAGAAAAAAGCAAATATTGATGAGATAACAAGGGTCACTAAGCACTGCCAGGGTTCCCCATCTAAGTACTGACCAGGCTCAATATTGCTTCACTTCGGTGATCAAACACGAGGGATTTTAGATGGGAAGGATGGTAAATGGACAAATGTTGCTTAAAGTTACAAAGAATAGGAAGTTGTGGAGAGCTATTTCTGGAAGATAATGCTTTTAAAGCAAACAGGACACACATACATAGCACCAGAAAGAGACATTTGAAATTTCTAGGACTTATAATGAGAAAAAAGGCTTGGAAAATTTGACACTCACAGGACATATTGAAGGCAAGAGTGACAGAGGAAACCAGTCATACCCTACTTAATAAGCTTGTATAAATGATTAGAAGAACAGGAGAGATAGCATAAAGAAAAAACTTTAGTATGGGCTACAAAGGACAAGAAGCTGTGGAGAGGCATGATCACCCATGTCTTGAAGAACTATTTTTAATTATTGCTATAAAAATCAAGAGATAGAGTATTAATAGTAACAAATAAAATTACATTAAAATTAAAATTTAAGAATTTTAAAATTAAATTAAATGTTCACTTATCTGTCCCTACTCTGAGTTTCATAGAGATCACATCCATTTAAAGAATACCTCAACTTCAACTCCCACCACCCAGTGCTTACAACATCAAGTAAAAGTCATAAGTGGTGACCCGGAGACATATGATACAAGAAATTGTCAGTACAAGCAGTACCTACAATGTAACAACTCCAACAAACTGGGATAGAAAGGTACAAGAGGAGGATAACAACACAGAGAACAGCTTCAGTCTGCCTACCCCATATAACATCAGGACAATCTTCAAAAGTACTTCAACACAGACATCTCTTCCAAGTAAGACTTCCTACAGAGGAGAACATGACTAAGAACTGTGTGTACATCATCCTGTGCAACTGTAGTAAGAAATCTAAAGGAGAAACAGGCTGCTCACTTAAGATAAGACTGCAAGAACATCATAAAGTGGATCTTTCGACAGCTCTTTTTGCTTTGGCATCCTGCAGTACTGTTAGTGTGATGGCTTGGGATGAACTGACCATCAAGATAGCTAACACCTTTAAGTAATGTACGTTCTAGACTATTCCATAAAATTCTAACAAATTTGAGCATGAAATATACGCAAACATTAATTTTAAACATAATTTTGGAACTGTCCAAATACTTTTTTCACTACCTGTTTTAATAATTTGTATATAAAATATATATACGTGTCAAATAATTTATTTTTGCTGTTTATTTGAATTTATAATTGTTTTACGAATATATTGTGAGCTTTAGACAATCCTTTTCTTTCAATATATGATTCTAAATCCATTTTATTTTACTGTCCAAATACTTGTTTCACCTCACTATATATATATATGCATTATATGTCATAGCTGTATGCAAACTTTACTTTAATTCCTTTTGTCATTAGATTTAAATATATAAAAATAAGGAAGGTGCACACACATCTAATAATAATATCTACTTCTCAACAAATATATTTATACAATATCAATATATATATATATATATATATATATATATATATATATATATATATATATATATGCATATATATATATGTAAAGAACAAAGGCATATTTGTAAATTCCAACATTAAAATCCATCTCTTTGTTCTTCAGTTCAGTCAAAAGGTTAATATATAATAAATATCAATTTTATTGTCAATATTGGTATCATTTTGGCTTTTTATTCTTCAGGTTTTTATTAATCAGCCTATTAAATATGTATATATATATATATATATATATATATATATATATATATATATATATATATATATATATATATATATGTATTATGGAAATAAAAAATTAGTTTGGAATTAGTTTCAATTTATTTTCTGAAACTGCCAAACCACTAATGTACCATCGATATGTTGAAACTTTTTGCCTATTTGAAAATGTAATGGAGGCAAAAATTTTTTTTTCACTTCTTAATAGTATGCATCCAGGTGGAAAGATCAGATGGAAATCTTGTCAAGCCCTAACAGGCATTCCCTCTGTTTAACCATATGGATTACCAAGATTTTCAATACTTAACATATATATATATATATATATATATATATATATTTTTTTTTTATGTCCTTTTAAGGTTGAATTCTCTTTTATTTTTGTAAAAAGCAATAGATGTAAAAAGAATCTTACTGGGATGTGGGTAAAAACAGAAAACATAATTACCTTCTAAGTATCCGATGAAAGGGTGTCCACTTAAAAAATAAAAAAAAAATAAAAATTCCCCGCAAACAACTTAAATAGAGCACACACCATTGTGATTGGCTATTGATCAACTACCAATCAAATGCGCGATGACGGGGTATATTATAGAAGTTAGTGTCTGTAAGCATTTTTAGAGGGCGTATCAGAGTCCGATCAGCTCTGATGGGGTCGATTTGGTGAGGTCAGTATGATGTTTGAAAGACCCGAAACTGCCCAATGATCCAAATCAGAACATCACTGACGACGCCCTCTAGCGCTAAAGAGCGTATATTAAAAAAAAAAGTATATATATATATATATATGTATATATGTATACTTAATTTTATACTGATCAGTTTCTTGATGTTAAGATTAAATTCATCAAGGAAGTCATTGTAGTTTTTGTTAATCCAAGTACTTTTAATATTTTCTAAGATCATCTGCCAGGGTAAATTACAAAGGCAAACTTATGTTCATTCTGTTGTGATCAGTCAGTTATGTGTCATGTGTGATGCACACTTAAGCAATCATGTATCGAAAGATACATGACTGACAAGGCAGATTTTTTCCCGCAGTAGGTTGCCATTTTATCTGCAGTAGACCAGTCGCCATCCAAGGCTATAGAACACAGTCTGTCCTGCTATTTGCCCATAGCTGGGGGGAGAAGAAGAGGATTCATACCTTTCCCAATGGTATTAGCAAGTAATGATTGTAATGAATTCAAGTGATTTATATGTAGACGCATTATATCTATATTATTCATTTAAACATATATACAGTGACACGCATAAGTATTGGATACATGTTATTTTCTGTTATAACTAATAAATATCAAGCAATTAGAGGAATTATACAAGGAAGAATGGGGTAAAGTAACGGTGGATCAGTGTGAAAAACTTGTGGCCAACTATAGAAAGTGACTGGAAGCAGTGAAACAAAACAGAGGCTATGCAACAAAATATTAAATTGATGTATCCAATACTTTTGCATAGGGTAATTTTGAACTTTGATAAAAAAATGGATTCAACCATGAGTTTTTAATTTTCATTCCACATACAACTAAAACAACTTTACGAGATATTACTTACCAAATATCAGGCAAAATGGTGAACATAAACTAGAGTTATAACAGAAAATAACATGTATCCAATACTTATGCGTGTCACTGTATATACCTACCAAACTCCATCAGTAATATACTTGTTGATAATACAAATATAATAGCATCATCCACATGTACAAAAAAGCTAAAAATATTGGAAGTATTATTAATAAAAAACAGAAAAGACAACACTCAATAATATCAACTATGAACATGGGCACACTGTGCGGACTGTGTTTGTAAAATAACACGTTCATATAACTCTAGATACATATATAAAACAATGTTTATATTCAAATAAAAGTAAGATAAAATTCATCCTTGATAATGGCTAAAAGTATAGCCAAAAAGAGCTTGGAAAACATCTGGATAATTTTTATATAATTTATGTCCTGAAAGAAAAAAACTATACAAACACATGAGAAATTATATAAAAAACTCAAGCACCACACCTTGTCAGTTGTTTTCACCAAAAATTGCATAAAAGAGGGATTGCTGCCCAAATACACAATATATATATATATATATATATATATATATATATATATATATATATATATATATAAATTTATTAATAATAATTAAATATATAAGATATTATATTAATAATAATTAAATATATAAGATAAAAAATAAAAATAAAAATAAAATAAATAAAAACAAGCAAAATAATTTGACCCAAATAAATAAACAAATAAACAACTTCAGGTAAAATAACCGCCATAATAGACGATCCACAAGAAACATATTTTTACTATATTAATGAAAAACACCGATCAATAAAAAAATAAAAAAATAAATATATAAGATAAAAAATAAAAATAAAATTAAATAAAAACAAGCAAAATAGTTTGACATAAATAAATAAATAAACAAATAAACCACTTCTGGTAAAATAACCATCAAAATAGTCTACCCACAATGCACAACTGACCCGTATATATAAATAGCTGAGAAAAATCGCAGCACTAGTTGCCTGACGATTGCATCTAGCATGAAACAGACTGTCGCCTCTAAGTGTTGACTTCTATGTTCACTTTTATATTTACACACGCTCTATCTCTGATATTGAGCACTTTATCCCATAAATATCGCACACTTTAAAACTATATTTCTTCATATATATATATATATATATATATATATATATATATATATATATATATATATGTATATACATGCTACTAAATAAAAGCACCTTGTCTGTTGTTTTCAATGAAATGTGCATATATATATATACAGGGGTTGGATGAAATAATTGAAACACTTGTTAAATTCAAAGAAAATTTATTTAATATGGAGTTGGTCCTCCTTTAGCCTCACATACAGCTTTAATACGTCTAGGAATGGAATCATACAGCTTCCTGACATCATCCAGAGGAATTTTCAGCCATTCTTCCATTAACACCTGCCCCAGCTCTTTAAGACACAACGGTGGAGGATAGAGGTTCCTAACTTGTCGCTCCCAAATGCACCACAAATGTTCAATAATATTGATATCTGAAGATTGGGGAGGCCACTCCATGTGTTCTAGCTCACTTTCATGCTCTTCATACCAATTCTTAACCACTCGAGCGGTATGTATTGGAGCATTATCGTCTTGGAAGATGCAGTGACCATCAGGGAATAAAGTCTGGGCCATTGGATGAACATGATCTCCCAAAATGTTCAGGTAATTTTTGCTGTTGATTTTACCATGCAGGGCAACTATTGGACCGAGACATTTCCATCATATAGCGGCCCAAACTAACCTCTGATCCACCACCATGCTTCCCTGTTGGAAGAAGGCAGTCAGGGTTGTAAGCTTCTTTGGGATGCCTCCACACATAAAATCGCCCTGAAGTTAGGAAAAGAGAAAAACTGGACTTGTCTGAGAATATGACTTGCTTCCATTGGTCTGCAGACCAGGCATTGTGATCTCTGCACCACTTCAACCACTTCTGAATGTTGCGAGTGGAGAGAAGAGATTTCCTCACGGCGGCTCTTCCATGATATGCAGCCTTATGGAGCTCACGACAAACAGTTTTAGTAGAAACTGGACTATTCATATGATTATTCAACTCGGCAGTCACTTTGACCGCAGTATTTTTTGCCACATTGCGTTTCAATGCACGTCGGTTCATGTCAGTAAGTTTGCAAGTCCGGCACGAATTGCTACGGTTGCTAGAGGTTTTGCCTTGTTTCTTGAATTGTGTCATAGTTCTTGATATGGTAGCTCTTGAAAAACCAAACAGTTCAGCAACCTTAGTGATCGAGGCTCCTGCCATGCGAGCTCCAACAATTTGCCCATTTTCAAACTCAGAGGGGTCACACATTTAGCTTAAATTTTACTTAATTCTAAAAATAAATAAGCCAAAGACAGTAAATTAGATAAATAAATGTATTTACAATAGATATAACCTGCAATTACGAAATTTTAGTTAAAGTTCTTAATATAATAGGTCTTTGAAATATAGGAGTGGAAGTTTCACCTGTTCCAATTATTTTGTCCAACCCCTATATATATATATATATATATATATATATGCATATATATATATATATGCAGGTATGCAGAAAAATAGGAAAGAACACGTTACGTAAATAATCCAGAGTTCTTTAGTATTTTTGTTTTTATTTTTAAAAAGACAGTGCTCCATTCAGAAGTAGAGCTTAAATTATAATATTTGTTTTTTTTAAAAAGAAGGAATCATATGTTAAAAAAAAATATTATAATATATATATATATATATATATATAAAAGAAACACTGAAATCAACACTGACCTTATTATTACATTCAAGTATGAAACAGACGGTTACCACTCAGTGTCCAGTTTTATATTTACACATGGTCGATATTGAGCCCTTTTACCCATAAATATAGCATACAAGAAAATCATACTTTTTATCATATCTGTGTACATAAATACACGATGTCCCACCCAAAAAATGTACACTCTCTTTAAGTAAAAATAAATGCCGCATATATGTGCACAAAAGAGGGGTGCTGGGGATTTTATAATTTTTTTTAATTCAACTAGATAAAAAAAGAAATTCTAAAAAACAAATTTAAAAAAATTCTAAAATTGCCCAGCACCTCTTGTTCGTGTGCATGTGGAACATAACAAATTTAGTACGATGAAGTCCTTAAGGATGAAACATGTTATAAGTAAATATTTTCCACTTTGTCATACATTTTTCCACCATATATATATATGTATTAAAAAGAAGAGAGGTAACGCAAACTTTTTTGGTTGTAATGTGGGTTTTTAAAAAAATATAATTCTTTGTTTTTCATAATTTTACAACACGTGTTTCTGGTCTCACGACCGTCTTCAGGTAAAGGGTGGAGATTTCCACATATTATTAAAAATAATTAATTTTTTCCTTTATGTTTTTCAATGTTAAATATTCTCGATATGAGACATTCTCTGTTTTTGTGTTGGTAATTCGAATCATATCTATATATATATATATATATCTATATCTATATATATATCTATATCTATATATATATATATATTATATAATATATAATACATATATATAATATAATATATATATATAATATAAT
>OZ038483.1:114314909-114317409 GCA_964036315.1 Acanthosepion esculentum | reverse complement strand
ATATATATATATATATATACACATGTTTAAATATATATATCTAGAGAGATAGAGAAAAAGAGTGAGATCATTTACTTAATTTTGTTTTTTGATTGTAAAATAAATTATTTCATTCTATGCTTGTATCTTTCTTTTTTCATTTAACTTAGGATTTTTTATTTTTATTTTTAGCTCTTTTAATAAAAAAGAAAAGCCAGCACTCAATAATATCACAATGTGCCAACCATGTTTGATAAATAAGACGGCCATATGACTCTAGATACATTCATAAAACAGTCCATACATTAAGGTAATAGTGACAATAAAATCATCCTTGATAATGGTTAAAAGTATAACTGAAAGCCCTCAGACATACTGAAACTGAATAATTCCGACATAATTTACGTGCAGAAAAGATGAAAATTCTAAGAACCCAAGAAAAATTAAATAAAACCTTAACTTCAGTACCTTGTCAGACATTTTTAATGAAACTTGTTTAAAAGTGGAATTACTACCCAAATACACTATATATATATATATATATATATATATATATATATATATATATATATATATATATATGTGTGTCTGTGTGAAAATTCAGATATTTAATAATTTAATTAAAAAATAATGTTAAGTTTTCAGAAGTTCTAAAATTAAAACTGCTCTTATATATTTAAAAGTGGAATTACTACCCAAATACATAATATATATATATATATATATATATATATATATATATATATATATATATATATATATATATATATATATATATATATATATGTGAAAATTCAGATATATATAAAGATGCATCTGTAAAAATGTGAATAAAGACAAAAGAAGTGTTTTCTTTACTGTCATGTGCTGTTCTCTGATGGACTTTAGTAAGGCAAGTGTAAGGATTTTATTTTGCAACATAAATAAAAATAATGTTATGTTTTCAGAAGTTCTAAAATTAAAACTGCTCTTATATATATATATATATATATATATATATATATATATATATATTATGACATTTTTATGTTTATACTTTATTTTTATATATGTATACATATATATATACTGCATATATATATATATATATGCGATAAGATAAAGAACAAATAGGACATGTTTATCAATCTAACATGTTTCCCTCTTATTAAATCTTCATACATATATATATATATATATATATATATATATATATATATATATTTAAGACATTTTTATATTTATACATTATTTATGTATATATATATATATACATATAATTATATATATACTGCATATATATATATATATATATGTGTATTTTCAGACATCTTTATGTTTATACATTATTTTTATATATATATACATATATATATATATATATATATATATATGTATATATATATATATGTGATAAGATAAAGAAAAAATAGGACATTTTTATCAATCTAACATGTTTCCCTCTTATTAAATCTTCAGACATATATATATATATATATATATATGTTTTAAGACATTTTTATGTTTATACATTATTTTTATATATATATACATATATATATACTGCATATATATATATATATATATATATATATATATATATATATATATATAGATAGATAGATAGATAGGTAGATAGAGAGATAAAGAAAAAATAGGACATGTTTATCAATCTAACATGTTTCCCTCTTATTAAATCTTCATATATATATATATATTACGCATTCTGTAGGTTCACTGTGAATAAATATAAATGATTATATATACACACTGTTTATATAATGTTTCTTTCATCTATCTCTCTACCTAAGTTTGAATCTATCTATCTATCTATCTATCTATCTATCTAATTATCTATCTGCATGTAATACAACACACACACACATGTACACACAGGTACACACACACATATATAGCCATATGTGTGTGTATGTGTGTGTGGGTGTCTGTAAAATTAACGATCCCTACATTAAGGTAATAGTGACAATAAAATCCTCCTTGATAATGGTTAAAAGTATAACGGAAAGTGCTGAGACATACAAAACATTCAGACAATTTCTGAATAATTTATGTCTAGAAAAGAAGGAAATTAGGAGAAAACAAGTAAAATTAAGTAAAATACTTAGTCGCGGTTTCTTGCCAGACTTTTTTAATGAAACTTATATGAAGATATGTCAGATTTAATCTATTTCCTAAAATTATATATCTATTTTTATATATCTATTTTTATATATGTTTATATATATTTATATCAGTTTTAATGAAACTTATATAAGAAAGGGATTGCTGCCCAAATGCATATATATATAGATATATATATATAAAAGGATTTTAACGTTTTTAGTTCGTAAAAAAGTAGCAACATGATTACGCTACAAGATAATTGGCAAATGTTTGTTTAAAAAAAAAAAATAAAAAAATTTTGACTAAAAATATTGACCCTGAAGATGAACAATGATGTTCGAAAGCGCTAGGTCATCATATGGACAATACATATTTCGAAATTATTTTCAAATAAAAAGTCTCATTAGAGAATATGAGA
>OZ038483.1:114299909-114309909 GCA_964036315.1 Acanthosepion esculentum | reverse complement strand
TTCGTGCTTGTTTCATGTTACGTTGGAATGATGCTGTTCTGGATAGAAAAGCAATACTGCTCTGGGTTGAAAATTTCAGGGCCACAGGCTCGGCACTTAAAAAGAAAGCCAGTTGGAAGATCCCGAACGTCTGGGGGATGGAAAACTTTAGAAATCGTCGACAAGAGTGTACAGTGAATAGAGGCCACGTTTTTGGAGGATGTCATTTTAAACAGCAAATGAATAAAAACTGTAGCCCTTTGTTTAAACAATAGTAAAATATTTTTTTAATAGCAGTTACCTTAGTCTTTTTGTCAACCTTTAAAATGTGGGAGGTATTTCTGCCCATCCGTGTTTAATATATAAAATAAATATTTATTATATATGATTGATTCATTTGTTTTTTTTCAAGGTCATAAGTTCAGCACTTAAAAGAAAGCCACCTGGAAGACCTTGAAATGCTCAAACTCCAGAAAATGTCCAGGCATTCGAAATCGTTGATAACAGTGTATGGCCAATATGGGCCACCATTTGGAGGATGTCATTAGGCAAGTCGCTATGGTGTCTCCTCTAGTTAATGTAAACCATTTTTTCCAGTTACCATCAGAATAGAGGCCACTCTTTGGAGGATGTCATTTTCTAAAACCAAATGAATAAAAACTGTAGCCCATTGTTTAAAAAACAGTGAAATAATTTTTTTTAACAGCAGTTACCTTAACCTTTTTTTCAACATTTAAAATGTGGGAGGTATTTCTGCTACACCCTGTTATAATGTCAGAGCGGCAGCTTCTATGTAGACGATCATGGCTCTCCACAATTTAACACCATCTGTAAATCTCAGTAAACTTTCTCACCTAATCCCAGTTCTGATAAACATTTGCACAGGTTCATTATTTAGGTTCTACACTAGTTTTCTCTGTCTCTCTTGCCGTTAGTATGTCCTGTGAGTGTCAAAATTTCTAAGCCCTCTTTCCTCATTATGTGCCCGAGAAATTTCAACTTGTTAAGTATAAGTGTCCTTTTTGCTTCCATATCTTTAAATAAGAAATATTCAGTTGTATTTATCGACAAAATTTATTGCCAGTGACAGGTTTGTTGAATTTTTTTTTATATATATAATTAGCAAGAATATTATTTACACTGTTTACCATTGGACAAATATACTTATCTGTATTGTTCTTATAATAACAAAGATGAGGATATTAGTCCAACTGCAAATAGTGCAAATAATATCTTTGTTAATTATGTAAGATGATTTTTTTTCCACCAAACTGGTTATGAAATAATAAATTTTGTTAACAGATTACCTAATTACTATAATAACAAAGATGAAGATATTAATTCAACTGTAAAAATTTTTTGTAAATGATCGCTCAGTATAAGCCCCAAGAGCCACTCAAGGTAGATGGTTATTGAACACGGCTGTTGTAAAAGGAGAAGTTAACACAGATGATGGGGACGTGTAGGATAGATAATGGCTGACCCTAGACTTGAAGAGATTAAGATTGTAGCGATTTAGGAAGCATCCTCACGGGAGTCATCTGTTCCGCAATGTAGCTTTATGAAAAATAATTTAAATAATATTCTTGTTATTCCCCTTATTCTCATAACCTTTACTTCTTAACACCTCCTCTTACATACGTTCATATGTAACTCATTCAGTAATACTCTACCCTGAGTGGCCCTCAAGCCTTGTATTCGGTGGACTTTAGTAAAAAATAAAACATCACAATTTAACTTAACATCCTAGGAATTCAGACAGAAATTAACAAGGGGATGTTTTGAGTAAAGTATTTATACTTTTGTTTTTGTATTCTATTATCTGTTTATAACTGCATTTGCAATATTATCAGATCTCGGCTGGCATCTCGGCTTCAGACATTTTTCTACTGACATAATGTAACTTCCCCGTGCCTTTTCTATAAATAATGTCATGTTAAATTTTCTGATGAGCTTTCCTCTTTAGTTTCTTGTAAATATTTTGTATTCATTTCGTATTTACTCATTGGGGTTAATTTTTAAAATTGTTATTTTATTCCCCTCCCCCCACAGACAATGAATTGTACATATGGGGACTAGTTAGTATTTTCATAGAGACAATGAGGTATTATGGTGATTGTAGTAAGAACGGTGCATATGAATGTGGTGTTTTGGTGTAAGGAATATTGTTCGTACGATTGGGTCAGTGTTTGCGGCTAGCTAAGTTATAGTTAAGACAGAAGAAGACCGTCCTTTTTTGCCCAATCCCCCCTTCGGCCTTGTGCCACATTTCTGTATTTTTCGCAGAATAAATATCGCTTTCCTCTTTGGTTCCTAGACTTCATGAATTTAAAAACAGTACTAGATTGGCAGCTAGGTCTCATCGTTTTATAGATTAAATCCTTAGATGTAACTGTAAGTTCTATGTTGAGAGTTTCTTCTCTTGCACTTCTCGCTTGTGGAACTCTCTTCTGGCTCCTTACTCCCCTGTCAACTTTGATTTTCAAAAATTTCAGTGCAATGTTAATTATTATCCTCTGTTTTCTTAATAGCAGTTCTTTTATTGTTTTCTCTCCTTAATATCTTTCTTTTTCTCATATTCTCTTGCACTCAGCAACATCTTTGTGTCTTAGTGGCTCTTTCGCCTTGCTTGAGGGGGTGAAATGATTTTAAAAAATAGTGATAATTTCAAGAAAATAAAATGCTGTCATTTGGCCACTAAAATATAGATCTGTTTCAAGTTAGTTACTTGAAAAAATATTTATCTCGAATAAATTGGGTTTTTCTGAAAAAATAAAAAACACAAAGACAAACAAATGTTTAGAAAATGGTCCTGTAAGTATTAATTAAAAACACGCATACAGCCATCTTTGCATAACACACACGTGTACCCACCCAACCCCATGCAAACACTATTTATCTGATGATCTTGTAGATTACTGGGATATGGTACAGAGACCTTTTTGGTATTTCTTGTGGCATTATTTTGTGGCGCCCATCTCCTCTCTGGGTTATGTTACATGTTATCAGCAGCTGGGAGAATTGGATTACTGCTTTTCCTTTGTGGTATTACTTATGGCAAGTAGGTGGGTCATTACTTGATGGCGCCCATCTCCTCTCTAAGTAACATGTGACAGGTTGTAATTGGTTAGGTACATGGTATCGAAAGAAGGGAAAGTTAGATTTCAGCCTTTCTCTCAAGTTCTAGTGTGAAGTGAAAACAAACTAACTCAATTGGAAATTTGAACTGGGCCGGGCATATATATATATATATATATATATATATGTGTGTGTATTTAGGCAGCAATCCTTCTTTCAAGCACATTTCATTAAAAACGACTGACAAGGTGCTTTTATTTAGTTTTTTATATAAATTCTCGTGCGATCTAATAAAGTTTTTCTTTTCAGAGGATAAATTATATAAAAATTGTCCGAATGTTCTTTTTTTCCGAGCGCTTTCGGCTATACATCTAGCCATTTTCAAGGATTATATTTCAACTGTTAGAATTAGAAATAGTTTGTTATGTGTATGTTTTATAAAGTGATTCATTTTTTTGTTTTAAAACACGGTTAAGATATTATGTCCATGTTCAAAGTTAATATTATTAAGTGTTGGTTTGTTTATTTTCATAAGTAAGGCTTCCATTATTTTTAGCCTTTTTTTGCAAGTGGATGATGCTATTATATTAGTGTTGTCGACAAGTATATTCACATAATATCCAATGTCAATAACACTACTTGGCATTTCATACAGTTAATAAATTAACTGCATGAAGCTCCAAGTAGTATTAACGATGTTAGTTATTATGTATATTCATTAATATATACTTATATATATATACTTATATATATATATACTTATATATATACTTATATATATATACTTATAGCTCAATTTCATAACATTGAGCACTGTATTTATGACACCTTACGAATAAATATACATATATACGTGCAAGTATTTGTGTGTGTATGCACATTTTTTACCTACCCATTCCTATTTATATACGTATATATATATGTGTGAAAAGTGTGTGTATATAAATAGAAATATAAAATATAATATACATATATAAACACACACACACACACATATATATATGTGTGTGTGTGTTCAATATATTATATATATTATTATTTATATATTATATAGGCAGTACTTATTAGAAAGCGCTCAATATCAGAGATAGAGCTAACATATATATATATATATATATATATTTAAACATGTTGTGTTGAATGTTAAAGACAACATCGTCCTGCATATTTTCTTTTGAATTTTCTCATATATTCTAATGAGACTTTTTATTTGAAAATGATATCGAAATAAATATTGTCCGTACGATATCATTTTCAAATAAAAAGTCTCATTAGAAAATATGTGAAAATTCAAAAGAAAATATGCAGGACGATGTTGTCTTTAACATTCAACATAACATGTTTAAAAGAAAAGTTGCTGCCAAATTACACACACACACACACACACACATACATATATATATATATATATATATATATATATATATATATATATTACTAATTTGTGACTGGTAGGGATAATTCCAAGGAGGATATTAATGCAAAGAGAGCTCAATGTAAACTACAGACCATAATAATAATAATTATAATCATTATAATAAGAATAATAATAATAGTTTTTTTTTTTTTTAAGAACCTTTGGTCTGAAAAGATGAATATAAAAAATATTTGCAAAATAAATTGTAACTGAAAGGGATCTTTAAGTGTTTTAAATTTTACATATATAAATATATATATATATATTTGTCGTATTGGGGCACCAGATCATTATTTAAACATATATCAGTAGATATAACAGACAATGAATGTTATTATATATATTATTATATATATTATTATTATTATATATATATATATATATATATATATATATATATATATATATATATATATATATATTAAACACATATTATTAAATATAACAGACAATGAATGTCCATTATGTGTGATCACGAGCCATTCTAATGTTGGAATGTTTGCTTTAATTCTGGGGGAAAATAAAGACAAAAATTGTCCAACATTTGGATATTTTTTTTATTAAGTTGGTCCTAAGCTTTCAGCTCACATGATATCTTTGTTTCATGTATAACGTCTCTGAGTATGATTCATGTTAGCTGAAAGCTTAGGGCCAAATTAATAAAAAAATATCCAATTGTTGGACAATTTTCGTCTTTATTTTCCCCCAGAATTAAAGCAAACATTCGAACATTAGAACGGCCCATGATCAGACATAATAGACATTCATTGTCTGTTATATTTAATAATAGATGCTTAAATATATATATATATATATATATATATATATATATATATATATATATATATATATATGTATATATATATATATATATATATATAATATCTGGATAAAATAAATGAAACAAAATTGGGTGTATTTTTTATGAAAGTATTTATTTCTGTGTTTTTGTATATATTTAATATTTCAGACCACCTCGGTCTTTCCTCAGAAATCAAATGAGATACTGTGTTTGTTTACAGCGTTTGTCGTGAAGCGTGGATGTCACGTGATGTGGAATGCGACTGTGTTTGAATTTTTGGCGGAAGACTGATGATAGTGTCTTAAATGTTTTAGATATTTTAAATCTACATAAATATTTCAACAGTTAAAAATATTTCTTAAAATATTTCTTGAGATATGGTCAAAAAGCCTTTTAAACAACATTTAAGACACTATCATCAGTCTTCCGCCAAAAATTCAAACAAAGTCGCATTCCATAATACTTTCATAAAAAAAACACCCGATTTTGTTTCATTTATTTTATCCAGATATTATATACATATCAAGAAAGTATACGTGGCCTCTCATTATGCTATATATATATATATATATATATATATATATATATATATATATATATATATATATATATATATATATATATGTATGTATGTATGTACATGTATATATATATATATATATATATATATATGTATATATATATATATATATATATATATATATATATATATATGTATATATACTTTCTTTTCTGTAATGACAACTCAAATAATTCCATAATACTTTCATAAAAAAACACCCAAATTTGTTTCATTTATTTTATCCAGGATATTATATACATATCAAGAAAGTATACATGGCCTCTCATTATGCTATATATATATATATATATATATATATATATATATATATATATATATATATATATATATATATATATATGTATGTATGTATGTATGTACATGTATGTATATATATATATATATATATGTATATATATATATGTATACTCTCTTTTCTGTAATGACAAGTCAAATAATTCAAGCACACATGCACCCCACTGACACAGAATATATGTTCAAATATTTATGATAATTATTAATTTTTTATTCTGTTTTATTTTATTAATATTATTGATTAATTAAATATTTTTTCTTTCTTTTAAATTTTGTTATATACATAGATACATATCTATGAACAGAAACAGGATCTTACATAGACACTTTTATGTAGTACCTTTTTCTTTCTACACTTACCATGCTTGGTGTCCGATAAGAACTGACTTGAATTACATATAAAATTTATATTTTAAATATTATTTCACTTTTTTAAAATAATTTCCAGTTATCATCTGCAAGTTTCAATTAATTTGCTAAAAACTCTGCGTTTTTTTTACCGTGTGTAAACAGACAAGTATCTAGGAAATGATATAACAGATGACAAAAAATGTGACACGCATTTTGGAACCCTGAAAGATGCCTTCCAAAAGCTAAGCCAAATATTAAGAAAGAGGAAAATTTTGTTAGAAACAAAGAAAAGAATACAGAACCGTTATGCAATATCAGTTCTCCTATACGGCGGTAAATGTTGGAAAATTTTCTTATGAATAAAGAAGAGACTTGAAATAATGGAGTCATGGATTTTATGGACGGATTTGGAGGATACTATGGATAGAGCATGCTAGAATCGAGGCAGTTTTAACGAAAATGAAAACAAAAAAAGTGACTTATACTTAGAATCAGAAAGAGTTGAAATTCCTGGGACATAATGAGGAAAGAAGAGTATGAAAATCTGACACACACAGGCAGGGCCGGTGCAAAGATTTCACGCCCCCACTCAAATCTATGATATAGGGCCCCCACTCTATTTCAGCTCATTTTCATAAGTTAGTATTCTTATAAAATACTAATTTTATTGTAACCTAATTCTGTATAATAATATATATTACATATAGGTGAACAATTCAATTAGTAATAGTGAAAATTAATACAAAGTAACTAAATACAAATTAGAGACGTCTCATGATAGAGCATCCCATCTTAAATAAATCAACAATGTTTTGCGGCAATTTTAAACATCAACTTGAGATTTTTCTTGTTAAAAGGTTTAATAATTTGATCATATCCAACATTATGGATAAAAAATAGTGAATTTTATATCATGTTTTTTCAAGAGTTAGCATGAGCAAAAAAATTTCACAGAGTTGGACAACAAAAAAAACAAACTCCAGAATGACGTCAAAATCCATGAAAATGTTTTTCATTGTTTAATAGTTACTTGTGCTTACATCTATACTTTTGCAGCAATTTTTAACATACATCGAGTCAATTGCATCATCCACCGCAAGGAAAGTTGGCTCCCTGTGCCGAGCCAGGAAATTTTTCTCCCCGGAATCGATCCTCCAAATCTATAAATCGACCATTCGCCCTTGCATGAAGTATTGCTGCCATATATGGCCTGGAGCCCCTGCTGTTTGCCTCAGGGTTCTTGATAAGATCCAGAGACGGATATGCAATGTAATTGGCCCTGATCTGTCATCTCGTCTGCAGTTGCTCTCTCACAGATGCGACGTTGCCTAGTTCTGTCTTTTTTACAAATACTTTCATGGTAATTGCTCCGATGAGTTGCTTTTGCTGGTTCCTAGGCCTCATGAATTTAAACATCCTACGAGGTTGGCATCACGTTCCCACCCCTTCACCGTTGAAACTGTTAGATGTAGATGTCTCTTCTACTCCAATAGCTTCATGTCTCACACATCTCGCCTGTGGAACTCCCTTCTTTATTCCTGTTTCCCTGACAAATACAATCTCCAACTATTTAAGTGTAATGTCAATCGACATCTCCAGTTGCCTTGATCTATCCACTTCCCTTCTCCACATCCTTTCACCTTTCATTCCTATCTGCTCTCGCTCCAAATCTTCTGAAACCCCCTTGCCTTGATCGATCCACTGTCTTTCTCCACATCCTCTCCTTTACCACTCCTATCTGCTCTTTCTCCAAACCTTCTGTAACCCCTTGCGTGCTAGTGGCTTCCAGCCTTGCTTGGGGTGATAAGCTTAAAAATAAAAAAATTAAAAAAACTTGAGATTTTCCTCATTAAAAAGTTGAATAATTTTAACACGTTCAACATTATATATAAAATTTTTTATCCATTAGTAGTCAGTTGTGCTTAGTTTAATTTGTGTCAGTATATAAATGTAGGTAGAAAAAAAAGCAAGTGTTGGTAAGATAGCGAGGGTCACAAAGCACTGTCCTGGGGGCCCATAATCAGGCTTGACACATCTCCAGGTTGTGGGGGGTTCAGAGTAGTATCCGTGGGGTGGTGGTTGGGGATTCTGCACACAAGGTATAATGACAGTATGCAGGACAGAGGGGAACAGTAAGTAACCTACCTAAGGAGTTTGTGGAAATTGATGACAGAATGGAATGGGGGATTTAGTAAAATGACAAGCATTAATGAGAGATTCAAGGAATAGGATGTTGTGGAGAGCCATGATCACCCACGTCCTGAAGGGATACGGTACAAAGAAGAAAAAGAAACAAACTTAATGATTAGATGATAATGTAATATTATTATTATTATCCAAGTAAAACTCACTCTTCTACTTACACTGAATATTACAGTATTATGAAGTTCGGCTTCATAAAATTACTGCAATACAAGATAATCGTTAGGCTTCAGTTTTCCATAATGTGGGAAGAATTTTGAGCCATTTTAAGGTAGAAAAAGTGTACAGTCTTTGCAATCAAATGCAGTAAATGTTTTTCACATTCTTACTAAGTAGGTACTAAGCAATTTAATAATCACCTGTTAATCTAAATTTATTAATTAACATGTGTATCTTTTTCTTCTTTTACCTTGAGCAAAAAAAACAAACTTAATTAATAGATAATGTAATATTTTACAAGTACATATCTGGTTAACTGAACATTTTCTTCTTCTTCTTCTTCTTCTTCTTCTTCTTCTTCTTCTTCTATCTGCCATGTCATTTCAGAACGTAACTCTCCACAATTTCCTATCCTTTCTAGCTTTAGATAAAGTTTATCTTTTCATCATCCATCCCAGTCAATGATCTGTCATCCATTTATAAAAGGTTGTTACATCATTAGATTTATTGAGATAGATAGATAATGAAAAGTATTAGATAGATAGATAGATAGATAGATAGATCGAGAGATAATGAAAAGTATTAGATAGATAGATAGATAGATAGATAGATAAGCAGTTACACAGATAGATAATAACTAATTGTGATATATATATGTGTGTGTATGTGTGTGTGGATAGATATATAGATAGATAGATTTTTGAATTGGACAAAGTTCGACAATTTATTTAAAGACATTTATGATATGTTTAACGTTCTTTTTTATAGATACAAGTATTATAAAACAGAGCATTTGCTTAAATACTTATATCTATAAAGAAGAACGTTAAACATATCATATAGATAGATATATAATAAAGACTGAGATAGATAGATAGATAGATAGATATTAATAAACTGAGATAGATAGATAGATAGATAGATAATAAAGAATGACAAAAATAGATAATGAACAGACTGAAATGGATAGATATGTTCAAACGTAGGAAGATAGGTAAGCACATATAAACAGTATGTGTATTTGTGTGTGTGTGTGTTTGTCCATTAAGTATTTACAGATTGTGATAGATAGATAGATAGATAGATAGATATGAAAAGGCTGAGATAGAGATAGATAGATAGATAGATAGATAGA
>OZ038483.1:114292409-114294909 GCA_964036315.1 Acanthosepion esculentum | reverse complement strand
ATATATATATATATAATACCAAATCTGTGGGTATTAGGGATTATTCCAATGAGGTCTTTTTAACATGGCATTAAAAAAAGGTTAACTAAATGATGAGCACTGACAACTTTGCCATATTTACTCCAATTTGTCTTATCTTTTAGAATTATTCTAGGAAACTATACGGAGCAATATAAGTAAATAAAATCTTTTTTTTTAATATCTGGTTCATTATCAAATTGTCAAGCTGAATTTATATCATTTAATAAAATGTAGTCAGTCTGATGTGGCAGGTATATATATATATATATATATATATATATATATATATATATATATATTAACTGATTTAAAATATGGTTTTTTCACTACACAGTAATAACCATGTTTTAAAAATGGAAGCTAGAAGCTTTGAATTTAATTTTTATATACAGGTTTGGTTAAATAAAAAATGAAGAGTTGAAATGTTTTAAATTCACAGAAACATATATATATATACTCACAGACAACTTAACCTTCTGAAGATAGTCTCAGATGATGTTCAAATTACTTGGAAAAATAAAAACTATTTGAAAGAAAATTTTGATATGTTTCTTAGTCAGTTATCTAAGTCTACAAAAATGAATCTGTAAACTTGATAGGATCACAATGCAAACTAAGCGACATGATGTCTAAATTATTTAACCAAACCTGTTTGAATGAAAATATGGTGCCTAAATATATATATATATATATGTATATATATATATATATGCCTGGAACCTTTTTAGTACCTGCTTTTATATATATGTTGCCTAAGAAATAAACAGGGATATGAATTAAGGGTAAACTCATGTACAGCTGATCTCATATACTTCACAAACACACGTTGATAAGAAAGACAATTTGACCTTGCTTGGTAGCCAGGTTTGTGGTTCAGCTCCAGGTAAAAGCTGGAATTTTGCATGTGAGTTTCCCAGCAGGCAAGATTTACCTGTTTGAAAGGTTGGTGTAATAAAATCTTAGCAGTAAACCATGTTTGTTGATTATCCAAACTGAAAATTCTGCCGTAAAGTGGTGACTGGTTTTATTGTATGAGACATTCATTTCAATTACAGTCACCTGGACAAAGCGGTTTATGCAATAAATATTATTTTCAACATAAAAAGATAGCAATTAAAATATGCAGGTAGATTAGAAGTCATTCTTTCTCATAGAGGATGGTCTTTTGTTGGAAAAGGTTTGAAAATACAACACAAACACACACATGAACGCACACACAGACACACATGCACAGACACAGAAATATATATGTGTGTGTGTGTGTGTGTGTGTGTACATGTGCATAGCTATCTATCTATCTATCTATCTCAGTCTGTTCATATCTATCTATATATCTCAGTCTGTTCATATCTATCTCAGTCTGTTCATATCTATCTATATATCTCAGTCTGTTCATATCTATCTCAGTCTATTCATATCTATCTATCTATCTCAGTCTGTTCATATCTATCTATCTATCTATCTATCTGATACCTTTTGACCAGTGAACCAAAGGATTACAAAGAAATTTTTCTACAAAACTCTGGAGTTGGTGTGTATAACATCAGTCAGTTAATAAACAAATATATTTGTATTAATCTTCACACACACACACATGCACACATACATACATACATATATATATATATATAAAAATGATGAGAAAAAAGGTCTCTCTCTATATATATATGTATATACATGCACACATACACACACACAGATATATATATATATATATATATATATATATATATATATATATATATATATATATATATATTATATATATATATATATATATATATATATATATTACGCTAATCATTCATACGAAAAGCAGATAATGAAGTTAACGATATAAATGGTAAGAATCACTCTCGCAAACAATTTTTAATAATAAAATACATTAACCTCGAATCCGTTGATGAATGGTATGATCCTTGTTTATAAATTCCGGTTTTATAAGGTCTTTTTTACTACTAGCTTTCAATTGTTTCATACAATCATCTTCAGGTAGGGAAATAGGTAAGTTTTTTAGAGGTATATATGTATATATATATGTATATATATATCAGTGTATAAATATAAACAGGGTGCGATGAATAAATTGTCGTCTGAATGAAAATAACACTGACATCTCATTTTAACCGATATATTTACAAAAATTATACAAAAATATCGTGAAATACGAAAAAAAGAGTAAATTTATTCAATAAAATTGCTACTGTCTTCAACCATGGCTCCCAGACAACTTCAGAATCTCCTGCAACTCTTCTGGATGGTCTCTTTGATCAATTTGGTGAATGCTGCCAAAATCCTTGCCTTCAGTTCTTTGTTGTTACAAGGTGGTTTGTTTGTCTCTCGGTCAACTGCACCCCACACATGATAATCAAGGGGGTTGCAGCCTGGGAAGTTAGGTGGCCAGTTGTAAGGGGAGATGTGGTCATAGAAATTGTCTGACAGCCATGACCAGGTTCTCCTGCTTGTGTGGCATGGAACA
>OZ038483.1:114277409-114287409 GCA_964036315.1 Acanthosepion esculentum | reverse complement strand
AAACACTGAGATAGATAGATAGATAGATAGATAGATATGTTCAAAATTAGGCACATAGATAGATGAATGTGTATATACAATGTGAGTGTACATGTGTTCATTAAGGACATAGAAAAGATGAAAACACTGAGATAGATAGATAGATAGATAGATAGATATGTTCAAACTTAGGCACATAGATAGATGAATGCGTATATACAATGTGAGTGTACATGTGTTCATTAAGGACATAGAAAAGATGAAAACACTGAGATAGATAGATAGATAGATAGATAGATAGATATGTTCAAACTTAGGCACATAGATTGATGAATGCATATATACAATTTGAGTGTACATGTGTTCATTAAGGACATAGAAAAGATGAAAACACTGAGATAGATAGATAGATAGATAGATAGATATGTTCAAAATTAGGCACATAGATAGATGAATGCATATATACAATGTGAGTGTACATGTGTTCATTAAGGACATAGAAAAGATGAAAACACTGAGTTAGATAGATAGATAGATAGATAGATATGTTCAAACTTAGGCACATAGATAGATGAATGCGTATATACAATGTGAGTGTACATGTGTTCATTAAGGACATAGAAAAGATGAAAACACTGAGATAGATAGATAGATAGATAGATAGATAGATATGTTCAAACTTAGGCACATAGATTGATGAATGCATATATACAATGTGAGTGTACATGTGTTCATTAAGGACATAGAAAAGATGAAAACACTGAGATAGATAGATAGATAGATAGATAGATAGATAGATATGTTCAAACTTAGGCACATAGATGAATGCATATATACAATGTGAGTGTACATGTGTTCATTAAGGACATAGAAAAGATGAAAACACTGAGATAGATAGATAGATAGATAGATAGATAGATATGTTCAAACTTAGGCACATAGATTGATGAATGCATATATACAATGTGAGTGTACATGTGTTCATTAAGGACATAGAAAAGATGAAAACACTGAGATAGATAGATAGATAGATAGATATGTTCAAAATTAGGCACATAGATAGATGAATGCATATATACAATGTGAGTGTACATGTGTTCATTAAGGACATAGAAAAGATGAAAACACTGAGATAGATAGATAGATAGATAGATAGATATGTTCAAACTTAGGGACATAGATAGATGAATGCGTATATACAATGTGAGTGTACATGTGTTCATTAAGGACATAGAAAAGATGAAAACACTGAGATAGATAGATAGATAGATAGATAGATAGATAGATATGTTCAAACTTAGGCACATAGATTGATGAATGCATATATACAATGTGAGTGTACATGTGTTCATTAAGGACATAGAAAAGATGAAAACACTGAGATAGATAGATAGATAGATAGATAGATATGTTCAAACTTAGGCACATAGATGAATGCATATATACAATGTGAGTGTACATGTGTTCATTAAGGACATAGAAAAGATGAAAACACTGAGATAGATAGATAGATAGATAGATAGATAGATATGTTCAAACTTAGGCACATAGATGAATGCATATATACAATGTGAGTGTACACGTGTTCATTAAGGACATAGAAAAGATGAAAACACTGAGATAGATAGATAGATAGATAGATAGATATGTTCAAACTTAGGCACATAGATTGATGAATGCATATATACAAGGTGAGTGTACATGTGTTCATTAAGGACATAGAAAAGATGAAAACACTGAGATAGATAGATAGATAGATAGATAGATATGTTCAAACTTAGGCACATAGATAGATGAATGCATATATACAAGGTGAGTGTACATGTGTTCATTAAGGACATAGAAAAGATGAAAACACTGAGATAGATAGATAGATAGATAGATATGTTCAAAATTAGGCACATAGATAGATGAATGCATATATACAATGTGAGTGTACATGTGTTCATTAAGGACATAGAAAAGATGAAAACACTGAGATAGATAGATAGATAGATAGATAGATATGTTCAAATTTAGGCACATAGATAGATGAATGCATATATACAATGTGAGTGTACATGTGTTCATTAAGGACATAGAAAAGATGAAAACACTGAGATAGATAGATAGATAGATAGATAGATATGTTCAAAATTAGGCACATAGATAGATGAATGCATATATACAATGTGAGTGTACATGTGTTCATTAAGGACATAGAAAAGATGAAAACACTGAGATAGATAGATAGATAGATAGATAGATATGTTCAAAATTAGGCACATAGATAGATGAATGCATATATACAATGTGAGTGTACATGTGTTCATTAAGGACATAGAAAAGATGAAAACACTGAGATAGATAGATAGATAGATAGATAGATATGTTCAAAATTAGGCACATAGATAGATGAATGCATATATACAATGTGAGTGTACATGTGTTCATTAAGGACATAGAAAAGATGAAAACACTGAGATAGATAGATAGATAGATAGATAGATATGTTCAAACTTAGGCACATAGATAGATGAATGCATATATACAATGTGAGTGTACATGTGTTCATTAAGGACATAGAAAAGATGAAAACACTGAGATAGATAGATAGATAGATAGATAGATATGTTCAAACTTAGGCACATAGATTGATGAATGCATATATACAAGGTGAGTGTACACGTGTTCATTAAGGACATAGAAAAGATGAAAACACTGAGATAGATAGATAGATAGATAGATAGATATGTTCAAACTTAGGCACATAGATAGATGAATGCATATATACAATGTGAGTGTACATGTGTTCATTAAGGACATAGAAAAGATGAAAACACTGAGATAGATAGATAGATAGATAGATAGATAGATATGTTCAAACTTAGGCACATAGATAGATGAATGCATATATACAAGGTGAGTGTACATGTGTTCATTAAGGACATAGAAAAGATGAAAACACTGAGATAGATAGATAGATAGATAGATAGATAGATATGTTCAAACTTAGGCACATAGATTGATGAATGCATATATACAATGTGAGTGTACATGTGTTCATTAAGGACATAGAAAAGATGAAAACACTGAGATAGATAGATAGATAGATAGATAGATAGATATGTTCAAACTTAGGCACATAGATTGATGAATGCATATATACAATGTGAGTGTACATGTGTTCATTAAGGACATAGAAAAGATGAAAACACTGAGATAGATAGATAGATAGATAGATAGATAGATAGATAGATAGATAGATATGTTCAAACTTAGGCACATAGATTGATGAATGCATATATACAATGTGAGTGTACATGTGTTCATTAAGGACATAGAAAAGATGAAAACACTGAGATAGATAGATAGATAGATAGATAGATAGATAGATATGTTCAAACTTAGGCACATAGATTGATGAATGCATATATACAATGTGAGTGTACATGTGTTCATTAAGGACATAGAAAAGATGAAAACACTGAGATAGATAGATAGATAGATAGATATGTTCAAACTTAGGCACATAGATAGATGAATGCATATATACAATTTGAGTTTACATGTGTTCATTAAGGACATAGAAAAGATGAAAACACTGAGATAGATAGATAGATAGATAGATAGATAGATAGATAGATAGATAGATAGATAGATATGTTCAAACTTAGGCACATAGATTGATGAATGCATATATACAATGTGAGTGTACATGTGTTCATTAAGGACATAGAAAAGATGAAAACACTGAGATAGATAGATAGATAGATAGATAGATAGATATGTTCAAACTTAGGCACATAGATGAATGCATATATACAATGTGAGTGTACACGTGTTCATTAAGGACATAGAAAAGATGAAAACACTGAGATAGATAGATAGATAGATAGATAGATAGATAGATATGTTCAAACTTAGGCACATAGATTGATGAATGCATATATACAAGGTGAGTGTACATGTGTTCATTAAGGACATAGAAAAGATGAAAACACTGAGATAGATAGATAGATAGATAGATAGATAGATATGTTCAAACTTAGGCACATAGATAGATGAATGCATATATACAAGGTGAGTGTACATGTGTTCATTAAGGACATAGAAAAGATGAAAACACTGAGATAGATAGATAGATAGATAGATAGATATGTTCAAAATTAGGCACATAGATAGATGAATGCATATATACAATGTGAGTGTACATGTGTTCATTAAGGACATAGAAAAGATGAAAACACTGAGATAGATAGATAGATAGATAGATATGTTCAAAATTAGGCACATAGATAGATGAATGCATATATACAAGGTGAGTGTACACGTGTTCATTAAGGACATAGAAAAGATGAAAACACTGAGATAGATAGATTGATAGATAGATAGATATGTTCAAACTTAGGCACATAGATAGATGAATGCATATATACAAGGTGAGTGTACACGTGTTCATTAAGGACATAGAAAAGATGAAAACACTGAGATAGATAGATAGATAGATAGATAGATATGTTCAAACTTAGGCACATAGATAGATGAATGCATATATACAATGTGAGTGTACATGTGTTCATTAAGGACATAGAAAAGATGAAAACACTGAGATAGATAGATAGATAGATAGATAGATAGATATGTTCAAACTTAGGCACATAGATAGATGAATGCATATATACAAGGTGAGTGTACATGTGTTCATTAAGGACATAGAAAAGATGAAAACACTGAGATAGATAGATAGATAGATAGATAGATAGATAGATAGTTAGATATGTTCAAACTTAGGCACATAGATTGATGAATGCATATATACAATGTGAGTGTACATGTGTTCATTAAGGACATAGAAAAGATGAAAACACTGAGATAGATAGATAGATAGATAGATAGATAGATATGTTCAAACTTAGGCACATAGATTGATGAATGCATATATACAATGTGAGTGTACATGTGTTCATTAAGGACATAGAAAAGATGAAAACACTGAGATAGATAGATAGATAGATAGATAGATAGATAGATATGTTCAAACTTAGGCACATAGATTGATGAATGCATATATACAATGTGAGTGTACATGTGTTCATTAAGGACATAGAAAAGATGAAAACACTGAGATAGATAGATAGATAGATAGATAGATATGTTCAAACTTAGGCACATAGATTGATGAATGCATATATACAATGTGAGTGTACATGTGTTCATTAAGGACATAGAAAAGATGAAAACACTGAGATAGATAGATAGATAGATAGATAGATATGTTCAAACTTAGGCACATAGATTGATGAATGCATATATACAATGTGAGTGTACATGTGTTCATTAAGGACATAGAAAAGATGAAAACACTGAGATAGATAGATAGATAGATAGATAGATAGATAGATATGTTCAAACTTAGGCACATAGATTGATGAATGCATATATACAATGTGAGTGTACATGTGTTCATTAAGGACATAGAAAAGATGAAAACACTGAGATAGATAGATAGATAGATAGATAGATAGATAGATAGATATGTTCAAACTTAGGCACATAGATTGATGAATGCATATATACAATGTGAGTGTACATGTGTTCATTAAGGACATAGAAAAGATGAAAACACTGAGATAGATAGATAGATAGATAGATATGTTCAAACTTAGGCACATAGATTGATGAATGCATATATACAATGTGAGTGTACATGTGTTCATTAAGGACATAGAAAAGATGAAAACACTGAGATTGATAGATAGATAGATATATAGATAGATAGATAGATAGATAGATAGATAGATAGATAGATATGTTCAAACTTAGGCACATAGATTGATGAATGCATATATACAATGTGAGTGTACATGTGTTCATTAAGGACATAGAAAAGATGAAAACACTGAGATTGATAGATAGATAGATATATAGATAGATAGATAGATAGATAGATAGATAGATAGATAGATAGATAGATATGTTCAAACTTAGGCACATAGATTGATGAATGCATATATACAATGTGAGTGTACATGTGTTCATTAAGGACATAGAAAAGATGAAAACACTGAGATAGATAGATAGATAGATAGATATGTTCAAACTTAGGCACATAGATTGATGAATGCATATATACAATGTGAGTGTACATGTGTTCATTAAGGACATAGAAAAGATGAAAACACTGAGATAGATAGATAGATAGATAGATAGATAGATAGATATGTTCAAACTTAGGCACATAGATTGATGAATGCATATATACAATGTGAGTGTACATGTGTTCATTAAGGACATAGAAAAGATGAAAACACTGAGATAGATAGATAGATAGATAGATAGATAGATAGATATGTTCAAACTTAGGCACATAGATTGATGAATGCATATATACAATGTGAGTGTACATGTGTTCATTAAGGACATAGAAAAGATGAAAACACTGAGATAGATAGATAGATATGTTCAAACTTAGGCACATAGATTGATGAATGCATATATACAATGTGAGTGTACATGTGTTCATTAAGGACATAGAAAAGATGAAAACACTGAGATAGATAGATAGATAGATAGATAGATAGATAGATATGTTCAAACTTAGGCACATAGATTGATGAATGCATATATACAATGTGAGTGTACATGTGTTCATTAAGGACATAGAAAAGATGAAAACACTGAGATAGATAGATAGATAGATAGATAGATAGATAGATATGTTCAAACTTAGGCACATAGATTGATGAATGCATATATACAATGTGAGTGTACATGTGTTCATTAAGGACATAGAAAAGATGAAAACACTGAGATAGATAGATAGATAGATAGATAGATAGATAGATATGTTCAAACTTAGGCACATAGATTGATGAATGCATATATACAATGTGAGTGTACATGTGTTCATTAAGGACATAGAAAAGATGAAAACACTGAGATAGATAGATAGATATGTTCAAACTTAGGCACATAGATTGATGAATGCATATATACAATGTGAGTGTACATGTGTTCATTAAGGACATAGAAAAGATGAAAACACTGAGATAGATAGATAGATAGATAGATAGATAGATAGATATGTTCAAACTTAGGCACATAGATTGATGAATGCATATATACAATGTGAGTGTACATGTGTTCATTAAGGACATAGAAAAGATGAAAACACTGAGATAGATAGATAGATAGATAGATATGTTCAAACTTAGGCACATAGATTGATGAATGCATATATACAATGTGAGTGTACATGTGTTCATTAAGGACATAGAAAAGATGAAAACACTGAGATAGATAGATAGATAGATAGATAGATATGTTCAAACTTAGGCACATAGATTGATGAATGCATATATACAATGTGAGTGTACATGTGTTCATTAAGGACATAGAAAAGATGAAAACACTGAGATAGATAGATAGATAGATAGATATGTTCAAACTTAGGCACATAGATTGATGAATGCATATATACAATGTGAGTGTACATGTGTTCATTAAGGACATAGAAAAGATGAAAACACTGAGATAGATAGATAGATAGATAGATAGATAGATATGTTCAAACTTAGGCACATAGATTGATGAATGCATATATACAATGTGAGTGTACATGTGTTCATTAAGGACATAGAAAAGATGAAAACACTGAGATAGATAGATAGATAGATAGATAGATAGATATGTTCAAACTTAGGCACATAGATTGATGAATGCATATATACAATGTGAGTGTACATGTGTTCATTAAGGACATAGAAAAGATGAAAACACTGAGATAGATAGATAGATAGATAGATAGATAGATATGTTCAAACTTAGGCACATAGATTGATGAATGCATATATACAATGTGAGTGTACATGTGTTCATTAAGGACATAGAAAAGATGAAAACACTGAGATAGCTAGATAGATAGATAGATAGATAGATATGTTCAAACTTAGGCACATAGATTGATGAATGCATATATACAATGTGAGTGTACATGTGTTCATTAAGGACATAGAAAAGATGAAAACACTGAGATAGATAGATAGATAGATAGATATGTTCAAACTTAGGCACATAGATTGATGAATGCATATATACAATGTGAGTGTACATGTGTTCATTAAGGACATAGAAAAGATGAAAACACTGAGATAGATAGATAGATAGATAGATATGTTCAAACTTAGGCACATAGATTGATGAATGCATATATACAATGTGAGTGTACATGTGTTCATTAAGGACATAGAAAAGATGAAAACACTGAGATAGATAGATAGATAGATAGATATGTTCAAACTTAGGCACATAGATTGATGAATGCATATATACAATGTGAGTGTACATGTGTTCATTAAGGACATAGAAAAGATGAAAACACTGAGATAGATAGATAGATAGATAGATAGATATGTTCAAACTTAGGCACATAGATTGATGAATGCATATATACAATGTGAGTGTACATGTGTTCATTAAGGACATAGAAAAGATGAAAACACTGAGATAGATAGATAGATAGATAGATAGATAGATAGATATGTTCAAACTTAGGCACATAGATTGATGAATGCATATATACAATGTGAGTGTACATGTGTTCATTAAGGACATAGAAAAGATGAAAACACTGAGATAGATAGATAGATAGATAGATAGATATGTTCAAACTTAGGCACATAGATAGATGAATGCATATATACAATGTGAGTGTACATGTGTTCATTAAGGACATAGAAAAGATGAAAACACTGAGATAGATAGATAGATAGATAGATAGATAGATATGTTCAAACTTAGGCACATAGATTGATGAATGCATATATACAATGTGAGTGTACATGTGTTCATTAAGGACATAGAAAAGATGAAAACACTGAGATAGATAGATAGATAGATAGATAGATAGATAGATATGTTCAAACTTAGGCACATAGATTGATGAATGCATATATACAATGTGAGTGTACATGTGTTCATTAAGGACATAGAAAAGATGAAAACACTGAGATAGATAGATAGATAGATAGATAGATAGATATGTTCAAACTTAGGCACATAGATGAATGCATATATACAATGTGAGTGTACATGTGTTCATTAAGGACATAGAAAAGATGAAAACACTGAGATAGATAGATAGATAGATAGATAGATATGTTCAAACTTAGGCACATAGATTGATGAATGCATATATACAATGTGAGTGTACATGTGTTCATTAAGGACATAGAAAAGATGAAAACACTGAGATAGATAGATAGATAGATAGATAGATATGTTCAAACTTAGGCACATAGATGAATGCATATATACAATGTGAGTGTACATGTGTTCATTAAGGACATAGAAAAGATGAAAACACTGAGATAGATAGATAGATAGATAGATAGATATGTTCAAACTTAGGCACATAGATGAATGCATATATACAATGTGAGTGTACATGTGTTCATTAAGGACATAGAAAAGATGAAAACACTGAGATAGATAGATAGATAGATAGATAGATAGATATGTTCAAACTTAGGCACATAGATTGATGAATGCATATATACAATGTGAGTGTACATGTGTTCATTAAGGACATAGAAAAGATGAAAACACTGAGATAGATAGATAGATAGATAGATAGATATGTTCAAACTTAGGCACATAGATGAATGCATATATACAATGTGAGTGTACATGTGTTCATTAAGGACATAGAAAAGATGAAAACACTGAGATAGATAGATAGATAGATAGATAGATAGATATGTTCAAACTTAGGCACATAGATGAATGCATATATACAATGTGAGTGTACACGTGTTCATTAAGGACATAGAAAAGATGAAAACACTGAGATAGATAGATAGATAGATAGATAGATAGATATGTTCAAACTTAGGCACATAGATGAATGCATATATACAATGTGAGTGTACATGTGTTCATTAAGGACATAGAAAAGATGAAAACACTGAGATAGATAGATAGATAGATAGATAGATATGTTCAAACTTAGGCACATAGATGAATGCATATATACAATGTG
>OZ038483.1:114257409-114267409 GCA_964036315.1 Acanthosepion esculentum | reverse complement strand
AGATAGATAGATAGATAGATAGATAGATAGATAGATAGATAGATATGTTCAAACTTAGGCACATAGATTGATGAACGCATATATACAATGTGAGTGTACATGTGTTCATTAAGGACATAGAAAAGATGAAAACACTGAGATAGATAGATAGATTGATAGATAGATAGATAGATATGTTCAAACTTAGGCACATAGATAGATGAATGCATATATACAATGTGAGTGTACATGTGTTCATTAAGGACATAGAAAAGATGAAAACACTGAGATAGATTGATAGATAGATAGATAGATAGATATGTTCAAACTTAGGCACATAGATAGATGAATGCATATATACAATGTGAGTGTCCATGTGTTCATTAAGGACATAGAAAAGATGAAAACACTGAGATAGATAGATAGATAGATAGATAGATAGATAGATAGATAGATATGTTCAACCTTAGGCACATAGATAGATGAATGCATATATACAATGTGAGTGTACATGTGTTCATTAAGGACATAAAAAAGATGGAAACACTGAGATAGATAGATAGATAGATAGATAGATAGATATGTTCAAACTTAGGCACATAGATTGATGAATGCATATATACAATGTGAGTGTACATGTGTTCATTAAGGACATAGAAAAGATGAAAACACTGAGATAGATAGATAGATAGATAGATAGATAGATAGATAGATAGATAGATAGATAGATATGTTCAACCTTAGGCACATAGATAGATGAATGCATATATACAATGTGAGTGTACATGTGTTCATTAAGGACATAAAAAAGATGAAAACACTGAGATAGATAGATAGATAGATAGATAGATAGATAGATAGATATGTTCAAACTTAGGCACATAGACAGATGAATGCATATATACAATGTGAGTGTACATGTGTTCATTAAGGACATAGAAAAGATGAAAATACTGAGATAGATAGATAGATAGATAGATATGTTCAAACTTAGGCACATAGATTGATGAACGCATATATACAATGTGAGTGTACATGTGTTCATTAAGGACATAGAAAAGATGAAAACACTGAGATAGATAGATAGATAGATAGATAGATAGATATGTTCAAACTTAGGCACATAGATTGATGAATGCATATATACAATGTGAGTGTACATGTGTTCATTAAGGACATAGAAAAGATGAAAACACTGAGATAGATAGATAGATAGATAGATAGATAGATAGATAGATAGATAGATAGATATGTTCAACCTTAGGCACATAGATAGATGAATGCATATATACAATGTGAGTGTACATGTGTTCATTAAGGACATAAAAAAGATGAAAACACTGAGATAGATAGATAGATAGATAGATAGATAGATAGATAGATAGATATGTTCAAACTTAGGCACATAGACAGATGAATGCATATATACAATGTGAGTGTACATGTGTTCATTAAGGACATAGAAAAGATGAAAACACTGAGATAGATAGATAGATAGATAGATAGATATGTTCAAACTTAGGCACATAGATAGATGAATGCATATATACAATGTGAGTGTACATGTGTTCATTAAGGACATAGAAAAGATGAAAACACTGAGATAGATAGATAGATAGATAGATAGATAGATAGATATGTTCAAACTTAGGCACATAGACAGATGAATGCATATATACAATGTGAGTGTACATGTGTTCATTAAGGACATAGAAAAGATGAAAACACTGAGATAGATAGATAGATAGATAGATAGATAGATATGTTCAAACTTAGGCACATAGATTGATGAATGCATATATACAATGTGAGTGTACATGTGTTCATTAAGGACATAGAAAAGATGAAAACACTGAGATAGATAGATAGATAGATAGATAGATATGTTCAAACTTAGGCACATAGATTGATGAACGCATATATACAATGTGAGTGTACATGTGTTCATTAAGGACATAGAAAAGATGAAAACACTGAGATAGATAGATAGATAGATAGATAGATAGATATGTTCAAACTTAGGCACATAGATTGATGAATGCATATATACAATGTGAGTGTACATGTGTTCATTAAGGACATAGAAAAGATGAAAACACTGAGATAGATAGATAGATAGATAGATAGATAGATATGTTCAAACTTAGGCACATAGATTGATGAACGCATATATACAATGTGAGTGTACATGTGTTCATTAAGGACATAGAAAAGATGAAAACACTGAGGTAGATAGATAGATTGATAGATAGATAGATAGATATGTTCAAACTTAGGCACATAGATAGATGAATGCATATATACAATGTGAGTGTACATGTGTTCATTAAGGACATAGAAAAGATGAAAACACTGAGATAGATAGATAGATAGATAGATAGATAGATAGATAGATATGTTCAACCTTAGGCACATAGATAGATGAATGCATATATACAATGTGAGTGTACATGTGTTCATTAAGGACATAAAAAAGATGAAAACACTGAGATAGATAGATAGATAGATAGATAGATAGATAGATATGTTCAAACTTAGGCACATAGATTGATGAATGCATATATACAATGTGAGTGTACATGTGTTCATTAAGGACATAGAAAAGATGAAAACACTGAGATAGATAGATAGATAGATAGATAGATAGATAGATATGTTCAAACTTAGGCACATAGATAGATGAATGCATATATACAATGTGAGTGTACATGTGTTCATTAAGGACATAGAAAAGATGAAAACACTGAGATAGATAGATAGATAGATAGATAGATAGATAGATAGATATGTTCAAACTTAGGCACATAGACAGATGAATGCATATATACAATGTGAGTGTACATGTGTTCATTAAGGACATAGAAAAGATGAAAACACTGAGATAGATAGATAGATAGATAGATAGATAGATATGTTCAAACTTAGGCACATAGATTGATGAATGCATATATACAATGTGAGTGTACATGTGTTCATTAAGGACATAGAAAAGATGAAAACACTGAGATAGATAGATAGATAGATAGATAGATATGTTCAAACTTAGGCACATAGATTGATGAACGCATATATACAATGTGAGTGTACATGTGTTCATTAAGGACATAGAAAAGATGAAAACACTGAGATAGATAGATAGATAGATAGATAGATAGATATGTTCAAACTTAGGCACATAGATAGATGAATGCATATATACAATGTGAGTGTACATGTGTTCATTAAGGACATAGAAAAGATGAAAACACTGAGATAGATAGATAGATAGATAGATAGATAGATATGTTCAAACTTAGGCACATAGATTGATGAACGCATATATACAATGTGAGTGTACATGTGTTCATTAAGGACATAGAAAAGATGAAAACACTGAGGTAGATAGATAGATTGATAGATAGATAGATAGATATGTTCAAACTTAGGCACATAGATAGATGAATGCATATATACAATGTGAGTGTACATGTGTTCATTAAGGACATAGAAAAGATGAAAACACTGAGATAGATAGATAGATAGATAGATAGATAGATAGATATGTTCAACCTTAGGCACATAGATAGATGAATGTATATATACAATGTGAGTGTACATGTGTTCATTAAGGACATAAAAAAGATGAAAACACTGAGATAGATAGATAGATAGATAGATAGATAGATAGATATGTTCAAACTTAGGCACATAGATTGATGAATGCATATATACAATGTGAGTGTACATGTGTTCATTAAGGACATAGAAAAGATGAAAACACTGAGATAGATAGATAGATAGATAGATAGATAGATAGATATGTTCAAACTTAGGCACATAGATAGATGAATGCATATATACAATGTGAGTGTACATGTGTTCATTAAGGACATAGAAAAGATGAAAACACTGAGATAGATAGATAGATAGATAGATAGATAGATAGATATGTTCAAACTTAGGCACATAGACAGATGAATGCATATATACAATGTGAGTGTACATGTGTTCATTAAGGACATAGAAAAGATGAAAACACTGAGATAGATAGATAGATAGATAGATAGATAGATATGTTCAAACTTAGGCACATAGATTGATGAATGCATATATACAATGTGAGTGTACATGTGTTCATTAAGGACATAGAAAAGATGAAAACACTGAGATAGATAGATAGATAGATAGATAGATATGTTCAAACTTAGGCACATAGATTGATGAACGCATATATACAATGTGAGTGTACATGTGTTCATTAAGGACATAGAAAAGATGAAAACACTGAGATAGATAGATAGATAGATAGATAGATAGATATGTTCAAACTTAGGCACATAGATAGATGAATGCATATATACAATGTGAGTGTACATGTGTTCATTAAGGACATAGAAAAGATGAAAACACTGAGATAGATAGATAGATAGATAGATAGATAGATATGTTCAAACTTAGGCACATAGATTGATGAACGCATATATACAATGTGAGTGTACATGTGTTCATTAAGGACATAGAAAAGATGAAAACACTGAGGTAGATAGATAGATTGATAGATAGATAGATAGATATGTTCAAACTTAGGCACATAGATAGATGAATGCATATATACAATGTGAGTGTACATGTGTTCATTAAGGACATAGAAAAGATGAAAACACTGAGGTAGATAGATAGATTGATAGATAGATAGATAGATATGTTCAAACTTAGGCACATAGATTGATGAACGCATATATACAATGTGAGTGTACATGTGTTCATTAAGGACATAGAAAAGATGAAAACACTGAGATAGATAGATAGATAGATAGATAGATAGATAGATATGTTCAACCTTAGGCACATAGATAGATGAATGCATATATACAATGTGAGTGTACATGTGTTCATTAAGGACATAGAAAAGATGAAAACACTGAGGTAGATAGATAGATTGATAGATAGATAGATAGATATGTTCAAACTTAGGCACATAGATTGATGAATGCATATATACAATGTGAGTGTACATGTGTTCATTAAGGACATAGAAAAGATGAAAACACTGAGATAGATAGATAGATAGATAGATAGATAGATATGTTCAAACTTAGGCACATAGATTGATGAACGCATATATACAATGTGAGTGTACATGTGTTCATTAAGGACATAGAAAAGATGAAAACACTGAGATAGATAGATAGATAGATAGATAGATAGATATGTTCAAACTTAGGCACATAGATTGATGAATGCATATATACAATGTGAGTGTACATGTGTTCATTAAGGACATAGAAAAGATGAAAACACTGAGATAGATAGATAGATAGATAGATAGATATGTTCAAACTTAGGCACATAGATTGATGAACGCATATATACAATGTGAGTGTACATGTGTTCATTAAGGACATAGAAAAGATGAAAACACTGAGATAGATAGATAGATAGATAGATAGATAGATATGTTCAAACTTAGGCACATAGATAGATGAATGCATATATACAATGTGAGTGTACATGTGTTCATTAAGGACATAGAAAAGATGAAAACACTGAGATAGATAGATAGATAGATAGATAGATAGATATGTTCAAACTTAGGCACATAGATTGATGAACGCATATATACAATGTGAGTGTACATGTGTTCATTAAGGACATAGAAAAGATGAAAACACTGAGGTAGATAGATAGATTGATAGATAGATAGATAGATATGTTCAAACTTAGGCACATAGATAGATGAATGCATATATACAATGTGAGTGTACATGTGTTCATTAAGGACATAGAAAAGATGAAAACACTGAGGTAGATAGATAGATTGATAGATAGATAGATAGATATGTTCAAACTTAGGCACATAGATTGATGAACGCATATATACAATGTGAGTGTACATGTGTTCATTAAGGACATAGAAAAGATGAAAACACTGAGATAGATAGATAGATAGATAGATAGATAGATAGATATGTTCAACCTTAGGCACATAGATAGATGAATGCATATATACAATGTGAGTGTACATGTGTTCATTAAGGACATAAAAAAGATGAAAACACTGAGATAGATAGATAGATAGATAGATAGATATGTTCAAACTTAGGCACATAGATTGATGAATGCATATATACAATGTGAGTGTACATGTGTTCATTAAGGACATAGAAAAGATGAAAACACTGAGATAGATAGATAGATAGATAGATAGATAGATAGATAGCTAGATAGATAGATATGTTCAACCTTAGGCACATAGATAGATGAATGCATATATACAATGTGAGTGTACATGTGTTCATTAAGGACATAAAAAAGATGAAAACACTGAGATAGATAGATAGATAGATAGATAGATAGATAGATAGATATGTTCAAACTTAGGCACATAGATTGATGAATGCATATATACAATGTGAGTGTACATGTGTTCATTAAGGACATAGAAAAGATGAAAACACTGAGATAGATAGATAGATAGATAGATAGATAGATAGATAGATAGATAGATAGATAGATAGATATGTTCAACCTTAGGCACATAGATAGATGAATGCATATATACAATGTGAGTGTACATGTGTTCATTAAGGACATAAAAAAGATGAAAACACTGAGATAGATAGATAGATAGATAGATAGATAGATAGATAGATAGATAGATATGTTCAAACTTAGGCACATAGACAGATGAATGCATATATACAATGTGAGTGTACATGTGTTCATTAAGGACATAGAAAAGATGAAAACACTGAGATAGATAGATAGATAGATAGATAGATAGATAGATAGATAGATAGATATGTTCAAACTTAGGCACATAGATAGATGAATGCATATATACAATGTGAGTGTACATGTGTTCATTAAGGACATAGAAAAGATGAAAACACTGAGATAGATAGATAGATAGATAGATATGTTCAAACTTAGGCACATAGATTGATGAACGCATATATACAATGTGAGTGTACATGTGTTCATTAAGGACATAGAAAAGATGAAAACACTGAGATAGATAGATAGATAGATAGATAGATAGATATGTTCAAACTTAGGCACATAGATTGATGAACGCATATATACAATGTGAGTGTACATGTGTTCATTAAGGACATAGAAAAGATGAAAACACTGAGATAGATAGATAGATTGATAGATAGATAGATAGATATGTTCAAACTTAGGCACATAGATTGATGAATGCATATATACAATGTGAGTGTACATGTGTTCATTAAGGACATAGAAAAGATGAAAACACTGAGATAGATAGATAGATAGATAGATAGATAGATATGTTCAAACTTAGGCACATAGATTGATGAATGCATATATACAATGTGAGTGTACATGTGTTCATTAAGGACATAGAAAAGATGAAAACACTGAGATAGATAGATAGATAGATAGATAGATAGATATGTTCAAACTTAGTCACATAGATAGATGAATGCATATATACAATGTGAGTGTACATGTGTTCATTAAGGACATAGAAAAGATGAAAACACTGAGATAGATAGATAGATAGATAGATAGATAGATATGTTCAAACTTAGGCACATAGATAGATGAACGCATATATACAATGTGAGTGTACATGTGTTCATTAAGGACATAGAAAAGATGAAAACACTGAGATAGATAGATAGATAGATAGATAGATAGATATGTTCAAACTTAGGCACATAGATGAATGCATATATACAATGTGAGTGTACATGTGTTCATTAAGGACATAGAAAAGATGAAAACACTGAGATAGATAGATAGATAGATAGATAGATATGTTCAACCTTAGGCACATAGATAGATGAATGCATATATACAATGTGAGTGTACATGTGTTCATTAAGGACATAAAAAAGATGAAAACACTGAGATAGATAGATAGATAGATAGATAGATAGATAGATAGATAGATATGTTCAAACTTAGGCACATAGATTGATGAATGCATATATACAATGTGAGTGTACATGTGTTCATTAAGGACATAGAAAAGATGAAAACACTGAGATAGATAGATAGATAGATAGATAGATAGATAGATAGATAGATATGTTCAACCTTAGGCACATAGATAGATGAATGCATATATACAATGTGAGTGTACATGTGTTCATTAAGGACATAAAAAAGATGAAAACACTGAGATAGATAGATAGATAGATAGATAGATAGATATGTTCAAACTTAGGCACATAGACAGATGAATGCATATATACAATGTGAGTGTACATGTGTTCATTAAGGACATAGAAAAGATGAAAACACTGAGATAGATAGATAGATAGATAGATAGATAGATAGATAGATAGATAGATAGATAGATATGTTCAACCTTAGGCACATAGATAGATGAATGCATATATACAATGTGAGTGTACATGTGTTCATTAAGGACATAGAAAAGATGAAAACACTGAGATAGATAAATAGATACATAGATAGATAGATAGATAGATAGATAGATAGATATGTTCAAACTTAGGTAGACAGATAGATGAACATATATATACAATGTCTGTTTGTGTACCCATTTACATAGATATATAGATATGAATAGACTGAGATAGATAGATAGATAAATATAAACAGATATAGATAAACAGCCAACTTGACAGAATGAATGATATATATTCATTCAACAAAGACACAAGAGTGTGTTAGTTTAACAAATGCCTATATTCCCATTCAATTATGCATGTAAAAAAAATATCTATAATTATCTCTCAGAGAAATCAACATAATACGTCTTTATCCTGGTGAGCTGGACAGGCATAGTCAAAGCAGACCTATCAGATAACTCATTACCTATTTTCCCATATTGCAAAATAACTACATATATGTTGGACGGTTGTTTTGAACTTTCAGGTAAACATTATTTGCCTCAGTTAGCTTAACTTATGTTTAAGTTTTGAAGTTTTGCTAGACAAGTTTGCCAACAATTAAAAATATAAATAACTGGAGAATGCATAAATATATATATGCATATATATATATATATATATATATATATATATATATATATATATATATATATATATATATATATATATATATATATGTATGTATGAAGATTTAATAAGAGGGAAACATGTTAGATTGATAAACATATCTTATTTGTTCTTTATCTTGTTGCATATATATATATAAATATATATATATATATATATAATATATTACACACACACGCACACACACACATACACACATATGGCTATATATGTGTGTGTGTGTGTACCTGTGTCTATGTGTGTGTGTGTGTCATATTGCCTTCAGATAGATAATTAGATAGATAGATAGATAGGTAATAGATAGGTAGATATATTCAAACTTAGGTAGAGATATATTTGAGAGAAACATGATATCAACAATGTCTTTATATAACGATTTATATTTTTTCACAGTGAACCTAGAGAATGCTTAATATATATATATGAATATTTAATAAGAGGGAAACATGTTAAATTGATAAACATGTCCTATTTGTTCTTATCTATATGTATATATATATATGCACTATATATATATATGTATATATATATAAAAATAATGTATAAACATAAAAATGTCTTAAAAAAAAAAATATATATATATATGTATGAAGATTTAATAAGAGGGAAACATGTTAGATTGATAAAAATGTCCTATTTGTTCTTTATCTTATCTCATATATATATATAAAAATAATGTATAAACATAAAAATGTCATAATATATATATATATACATATATATATATATATATATATATATATATATATATATATATATATATATATATATATATATATATATAAGAGCAGTTTTAATTTTAGAACTTCTGAAAACTTAACATTATTTTTTATTTATGTTGCAAAATAAAATCCTTACACTTGCCTTACTAAAGTCCATCAGAGAACAGCACATGACAGTAAAGAAAACACTTCTTTTGTCTTTATTCACATTTTTACAGATACATCTTTATATATATCTGAATTTTCACATATATATATATATATATATATATATATATATATATATATATATATATA
>OZ038483.1:114251167-114253667 GCA_964036315.1 Acanthosepion esculentum | reverse complement strand
ATGTATTTTTATTTTACAGTTACTTACCATGACCTGAAGAAATTAATTCATAGGATTGAAACATGAAAGATTTGTGTAGCAATTAAATTAAATTAAATTCTCTTATAATAAAACAAAAAATTATAAATAAGTATGTACATCAAAAGTTATTATACTGAATATTTGGTATAATTAACCCATTTTTATTATAAACAGTGTGTATTACATCTATGACCTGCCAATGGAGAATGTACACTGGTTAAAGTAAAACTAAAAACGGGATGTCTATTTAAAATACAAGTATCCTCTAAAACAATGTTTGAATGATTAAAAATATAGATTATAAATAAATCCATATATTCTTTATAAATGTATATATATATATATATATATATATATATATATATATATATATATATATATATATATATTTATATATATATATATATATATATATATATATGTATATTTAAACGTAAGTGCTTGTGTTTATAAAGTAGTGCTCAATGTATATAAACTGAGCTGTAATTTATAATAATCGTGATTATACATTATATATAGCTCTGTTATATATATGTATATATATATATATATATATATATATAGATATATATACATATATACGTAATTAAATTAATATATATATATATATATATATAATTAAATTAATATATATATATATATATATAGATAGATATATAGATATAATTAAGTAATATATATATATATATATATATATATATATATATATATGTATGTATAAAAACTACTGAGCCAAGAACTACCTACCAAGTTTTCACCTAACAGGCTAGTTTACCCTTAAAATCTGTTAGGTAAAACATTGGTAGGTAGTTCTTGGCTCTCTAGGTTTTTATATATATATATATATATATATATATATATATATATATATATATATATATATATATATATATATATATAGTTCTTGGCTCAATAGGTTTTTATACTTTGCTCTACTTAGTGTATTGAGCCATTTTACATCTTTCTTAATTTACTAGATTGGTGATTATTGGTGATTGGTGATTCTTTCGCCTCGACATTGCGGTATCGGGTGATTTTTTCAAGCCACTCTGATGTTTTTAGTCTTTTCTTTTTTTCTGTATTTTTTCACTGATACCCGTTTGTTTAAATATATTTTTCTTTACCAAATTGTACTATCCAGATTTTTTCACCCCCAGTCGAGTACAGGCATTAAATTAATACATAATATATATATATATATATATATATATATATATATATATGTGTGTGTCTGTGTGTGTGGGTGTGCAAATATATATATATATATATATATATATATATATATATATATACATTGACATGCATATATACACATATACATCTAAATGAAACAAAAATGCAAATAACACTGACATCTCATTTAAATAGATATATTTATCTTTTTAGGATTCATCAGTTCAAGAACTAAAGAAAGAAATATGCGTGTGTGCATGTGTGTATATGCTTAAATAATAGACATTTAGTACTTTTTCTGCTAAGTAAATATTTGTTATTATGTTGTTATTGACCCATAATGAATACTAATTAGTAATTTATTTACAAATACTTTGTTACTTTAATAATAATATAAATATAAAAAATCACTTAAAATATCAATTAAAAATACTAACACAACATAAAATACCATAATTTAAATAATAATACAAATTAACAATTATTACAATTTAATTAGTAACATAACATAACAACTTCTATATGAAACAAAAAAAGATGAAAATTAATTTAATTTTCAAGAAAAATACAATTTTTAACAAATAATTTACAACTGGAAGAAAAATCTGTTGAAAAAATGGCGATGTAAACAAAAGCAAGAAATTTATGAATGTTCACGTGTAAAAGAAAAGGAATAAAAAAACAGATTGTAAAAGAGATGGGACGAATTGAAAACTATCATTCGAAACTGAGTGCATTGAAGAGCGGAAATCTTACCAGGAAATTTGAAAGTCAGGGTAAAATTGATATTTGAAAGTAAAGTAATCTTCTTAATATAATATTAATGCTCAATTTTTAATATTATTTTAATATTTTTAATATTGAGCACAATATATAAAAATATCTGTTGTTTCTGAAATCATAAATCTTATATATAGATATTATTATAATACACATATGAACGTTTAATATGTACGTTTTAAATATAATGCACATGTACACACGTATCATTACATATCCATATATACAAATAAATATATATATATTCATATACATACATACATATATATATATATATATATATATATATATATATACATATATATATATATATATATATATATATATATATATATATATATATATATATATATATATATATATATTATAATTATTTTTTTTTAAATGAATCATATTTTTTTTTAAATAATTATGATTTAAGCTCTACTTCTGTATGGAGCACTATTTTAAAAAAATAAAAACAAAGAACTCAGGATTATTTACCTAACATGTTATTTCCTATTTTTCTATATATTTGCACACACAC
>OZ038483.1:114233667-114236167 GCA_964036315.1 Acanthosepion esculentum | reverse complement strand
GGTAGCAAATCAGACTGAATATTGCACCGCTCGCTCACATATTCCGTGGTGGAACTCAACTGTGAACCCTGGAGTCACGACTACTATCACCAAGCCGCTCAAACTGAAGCATTAGAAGCCGGATCAAGCGATGATATACACATGATAGAAATTGCTGATGAGTCCCAAATATAGGACGAAACGGCTGTCCAGTGCTTTCAGCATTCTGTTGAGGTTTCTTTCAGACTCAATGAATTACTTAATTATAATTATCAAATCCTCCTAACAATTTCTATCATGTATATATATATATATATATATATATATATACATATATGCACATTTCATTAAAAACGACTGAAAAGGTGCTTTTATATAGTTTTTTATATAATTTCTCGTGCAATCTAATAAATTTATTAGATCGCACGAGAAATTATATAAAAGACTAAATAAAAGCACCTTGTCAGTCGTTTTTAATGAAATGTGCATGAAAGAAGGATTGCTGCCTAAATACACAAATATATATATATATATATATATATATATTTACTCTATATCTATTTATCTATAGATAGATAGATATTTTTTTTTTTTGTCATCCACAGACAGACTGTTTCGCTGTTTCACAGCTCATCAGTGTGGCTAGACGTCTGGTTGCCTCTAGCTAGGATTGAAACCCGACTGAATTTGCGTCAGTCAAAACTTCTCCCATTAACCCGTCAGTGCACGGCAGGAATGAAGGTGAATTTTAGCGTGTTTATTTTTAGATTTAGATAAACACACAGTGATAGATAGATAGATAGATAGATAAAGATAGACAGATAGATATATAGTTGTTTATTAGACATTAAATCACATCATTTAGCATCCTACATAGTTTATCTTGACTTTTAGTTTGCAGGACATATATTTATTTATTTATTTTACTTTATATAAATATTTGTTTCAAAATAAAGTCTTTACAATATATATATATATATATATATATATATATATATATATATATATATATATATATATATACATACATATGTATGTTTTATTTTTTATCATTTCACTGCAATGAGACGACTTTGCTGTGGAGAAAGGACAATAAAAGAACAGGGGTCATGAATGCAGAATAAAGTGATTGATGCAAAATTATTCCTATATTCCTGTAGAAAGTGCAATGGTTAACAGTTTTTCATTCTTGAGGGGCATGAAAGTTCTTTGTTAGGGATTTTATTGACTCTTTCCTTCACTTTTCCTATCAGGTTTGATGATGTATTAGTTTTGTACTGATTCTAAGAAATTTTTTCTTTCAGATGCTATTTTCAAAGTAAAATTAAACTACATGCACGTTTATAGATCTGTCTGTGCGCATGTGTGTGTGCATAATAGTGCTTGCTTGTCATGTTTTGTGTTTGTGAGTGTGCGCCTATAAATAATGCATTAATATTTACATAAATGTATATGTTATGCAAGGTGTTGCCCAAAAGGCCAAGTAAGCTAAGCTACAAAATCATTTGCCAAAATAAAAACATAAAACAAAATAAAGTTTTTGAGTGATTTCAAAAGATATATGAATTTTCATGGCAAGAAATAGAAAATATGTTTTGTTACTTGACTGATTAATGAGCACCAATTTCTGCAAGGTAGCAGTATGTATATATATATATATATATATATATATATATATATATATATATATGAAAATGTTGATAACCGAGAAATCAAAAAATGTTATATTATGTGTATTCAAAAGATGATTTGAAAGTATCTAAAATTCATCTCTCCTGTATACATAAGAAAAGCAATATAGGATTCATATATATATATATATATATATATATATATATATATATATATATATATATATATATATATATAAAACCACTATATATATATATAAAACTACTATATATATATGTATATATATAGATATATATATATATATATATATATATATATATAAGACTATATATATAAACTATATTTCTATATGTATATTTTTTGAAAAGTACATTTTTATGATGTATATATTTTATGATGTATATGCATATATATATATGTAAATCCATATGTATGCGTGTGTGTATGTATAACTGCATGTGCATATATATACATACATATATATATATATCTATATATATATATATATATATATATCTGTATATATATATATGTATTTACATAAATAAATATAATTTTATATATATATATCTGTATATATATATGTGTGTATTTACATAAATAAATATATATATATATATATATATATATGTATATATATATATATATATATATATATATATATATATGTATATATATATATATATATATATATATATATATATACACACACACATATATACATATATATAAGAAAGCATGCATATATATGAGGTATATATATGCAAACATATATACATATATACACATGCTGTTATACTTATATACCCATACATACATACATCCTATTAGGCCATCCTGATCTATATATATATGCGTGTGAGTGTGTGTGTGTGCGAGTCAGTGTGTG
>OZ038483.1:114081167-114231167 GCA_964036315.1 Acanthosepion esculentum | reverse complement strand
AGATATATGCACTCATACACATGCATCTCTCTCTCTCTCTCTCTCTCTCTCTTTCTCTACATATATATATATATATATATATATATATATATATATATTTGTCTTACAGTAAGTGTCTTAAAAACTGTGCATTCTATAATTAATATTCTTAATGAATGCATAAAGACTATATGTTTTTTGTTGTTGTTTTAATGGCAATAATGCCACTAAGACGCAAGGGTTTACAGGCAGTCACAGAGAAGACTTTAGAGAGAAGTGGCGAAAGGACAATAAAGAAACAAGTTTTAGGCAGACTGAAACAGAAAACATGTATATATATCTGAAATATTTTCTTCCACAAAACTTTCTGACTTTTAGTAAGGTTTTCAGAAACAATATCCCCCCCCACTCCAAACATGTGAGCAATGACGAGGATTGAGAGAGACTGGAAACAAAGATGAAACTTATGCATAACATCAGGAGGAGGCAGCTGAAATTTCTCGGACAATAATGAGGAAGGAGGGTTTGGAAAATCTGATACTCACAGGGCAGATAGAGAGAAAGAGGGACAGGGGTAAGGAATACATGACATACTTAATGGGCTTGAGCACTGGAGGAAATAACCAAAACCCGAAACTTATTAAGAGCTAGAAAAGGACAGGAAAAGGTGGAGGGCCTTGATCTCCTACTTCCTGAAGGGACACAGCACATAAAAGAAGAAGATCTTGTATATCGTATACTAAAAGCTAAATAAATTCATCAAATTTAATTTTTGTTTATTTTTGCATTTCAAGGAAGATGCAGTATATTATATCAAATCATATGTTTATTAGTCAGGTATATGAATTCAGTTTCCGCATATCTGATTAATATTGAACTTACACCATCAGACAAGAAGAAATATCAACAAAAAAAAATCCAGAATAAGGCCTTAACTGTATCAGCATGAATATGGTAGTTCCACAGAGGTGATGGCAATCCAACAAAACTTGGTGTTATCATGAGGTATTGCTGGGGCGCCCTGGGCTCGTGATAATGATGCTTTAGCCCTTAAAAAATGCCTGAACCTAGAGTTATCAACTGATGAAGGCTTTGTTGGATACAACACTGCGGTGCAAACAGTAGTCAATATAGATTAATTTTATAAGATGCAGTATATTTTGGTGATTTAAGTGCTAAATTCTTTCTGCTTTTTGCATGTCTTTGAAAATATTTGGTGGAATACTGAAGTTTATTTGCTTTCATTTCGGTGCCAGAATTTTTCATTCTAATTTCCATATTTTTCCTTTTGAATGAATTAGACTTTTCCTTTGCTTTAAGTGGGTGTCTTTCATGAGTGGAATGTCACATGTAAGTGTGATGCTGTCTTACAGGCCGAGTGGGTTTTGAAAGGACTGCTAAGTGATTGGGGTCATTTGTCAAGGTGGAAAAGTCTTTTTTTTCTCTTACTGACATTGGAAAATGAAGTCTACTGTGGTTTGTCAGCCCAGCCATAGATGGGAGTTTAATTTTCATGCTGGCTTACAGTTAATCTGTCCTTTTACTAAAAACCTTTGTACACACATCTTAAATATATAATCATGTGCTTACACACACACGCACACATGCATACACACACACACACACACACACACATATATATATATATAAATGTCTCATTAGACAAGTTTTATCTATTTATTTTTAATAGGTTCCTTTCATAATTATGGACAAGTTTCTTAGTATCCTTATTAAAGGAAAAAAGAAAATTATATCACAATCAAATACATTTTAATTATAAACAGAACAAAAATATCTATAAAAACTAATACATACTTATATATCCACCACAGATCAAACTAAAAAAAATAAAATTAATTATATACTATACTAAATTCAATATATTCAATTTAATCCTTCGTAATGACCCCACCACAGCAACTAACACGTAGCAAATTCTATATAAATCTAAATGTCCCTTAGGAGATTGTATCTCTAACAGAACAATAATATATATGTTGGTCATACCACTACTACTTTGTCTCAAAGGTTGAGATTTCATTTGAATGATGCATCTCACATTTATCAACACTTACAACATATGCCTGCCCACATTTGCAATTTAGGAAAATTCTTGATAATAATACATCTATACTTTTTCATGAAAATAATAAACATAAACTAAATATTCTTGAAGATATCTATATTAAATAAAATTGAAACCAATCCTTAATAAAATTAATTATGAATATTTTAATATTCATCATTTTTAATATTTTAAAATGTTTACAGTAGATAGTTTAAAATATCTATTTTTTAACCAATAGTTTTAAATAGTTTTTTCAATAACATAGTTCCCTCCCTTAATTTTTGTCATGTGTTTACATCATAAAATTTAAAAATTATACATTACATAACCTTAGCATTTTTCACTTCACACATAACAATTTAATTTTCAGATGAACACAGCAAGTTTGTCATAGAAAAAACAAGGCCCTGATGATGACATTGTGCTAATGTCAAAAGTACTTGGAATAAAATGAATATGTATCAACATTTTAATGTCCTTTCTACCTTTAATAAGGATACTAAGAATCTTGTTCGTAATTACGAGAGAATCCTATTAAAAATAAGTAAACAAACTTGTCTAAATTATTTAATGAGACATATATATATATATATATATATATATATATATATATACATACAGAGAGAGAGAGAGAAAGAGAGGGAGAGGGGGAGAGAGAGAGAGAGAAAGATAATGTAAGAAAAGATAGGTATAGAATTACATGTCAAGTAAATAAGAAAATCATAGAAAACATGTATATAAATATCTTCATCATCAATTATTAGGACCTTGAATAAGTTCTCGCTGATTTTTCATGAAAAGTAATGTTTTATTTACAAAAAAACAAAAACAAAAAACATTAAGAAACATGTCACCGAAATTATTGTCCATCGCTAGTCACTACTTTTTCCCATCTTTCTAGCAGCATTTGAATTACACGTCGGAAAAAATACGACACGTCTTTTGAGGCTAACCACGAGTCGACCCATTTTTTGGTATCTTCATAACAATGAAAGTGCAGCTCAGCCAAGTAAAAATCGGACGGAGCAATGTCTGGTGAATACGGCGGGTAAGGTAGGACTTCCCATTTAAGCGTTTCCGAGAAGGTTTTCACCCGTTTTGCAACATGTGGCCCAGCGTTGTCATATTGCAAAATCACTTTGCTGTGTCTCTCCTCGTATAGCTGTTTTTTCTACAATGCTCAGCTCAAACGCATCAACTGTAGTCGATAGTGATCTCCCGTGATGGTTTCGAGCAGTTTGATGCGATTTTGATGCATGGCTGGGCTTACTCCACGATCTTCTATGCTTAGGGTTATAGTAGTGTATCCACTTTTCATCGCCGGTCACGATGCGATACAAAAAAAACTTTCCTTTTCTGCCGTTGAAACAGCTGTTCACACGTGACAAGACGCCGTTCGATGTCTCTCGGCTTCAACTCGTACGGCACTAAATGTCCTTGCTTTTGACTCATTCCTAATGCTTTCAAACGATTGGAAACTTGTGTGATCAACTAATGATTCTGCAAATTCAGCTTGCGCCTGACATGAGTTTTCATTATGTAATGCCTCCAATTCTTCGTCTTAAATTTTTACGGTGTACCAGAGCTTTCTTTATCTTCAACGTCAAAATCATTATTTTTTAAGCATCTAAACCAATCTCTGCATCTTTGTTTCCGACAGAGCATGTTCGCCGTAAGTCTCAACAAGAGTTCTGTGTTCTACAGCTGCAGATTTCTTTTGAATAAATTAGAGCAGTAAAATTTCCCGCAAATACACTTTCTTTGGTACGAAATCCGAGAATTTTAACGTTATGATAAGCAAAGTTGTTTACCCTTCGGCTAAATGACATAAACTGAATTTCAAGCTTGCTATAATACTTCCTTATAGATGCGTTACCATCTGAAACTACACGCACGCAGTTCTGGGAATGCCATCTGTTGGAAAACAGCAAGAACGTATTCATGGTCCTAATATATATATATATATATATATATATATATATATATATATATATATATATATATATATATCAGCATGGAAATACCAAGTTAAACCGCGTTCATCTCCTTGGTTTTCACCTGCAAGCTCAACCGCTATAGCCCACAGGAATTACTTCTTTCATCTGTACAAGAGCAACACGTCTGACGTTTCTTTGTCACTGCTCGAAATGAGTGCAAGCGTGTCCTCAATGATGCAAAATTAATGTTCGTTGATAGAATGAAACAACGTCTAGCATCTCGCAAGTTCGGTTCTAGAAACTATTAATGGCTCTGCAAGAGCAGAATCCTCAATCCCTCTTGCATTCAATCAATTCGAAGTCCAAACATCTACAGCAGATAAAGTTGAATGCTTTGCTCGAAAATTCTCATCCAACTCAACTCATCCGGAGTACCCACACCTGATTCCCCCACTAGAACTGAGAGACATGCGTATAACACCGTCGCTGGTCTCGGACAACATTTCTAAATTGGACTCCCATAAGGAAAGTGGGGGTGACGGGATACCAGCCCTCATCCTAAAGAATTCTGCTCCCGAGCTGGCCCTAGTACTCTCCAAACTATACAAATATTTCCTCGCTGCTTATTGCTTTCCAATTTCTTGGAGGTCCTCGTCTGTAGTCCCTGTCTTTAAGAATTCTGGAGAACCTTCTGACCCCTCTATATACCTCCCTATCATTCTTTTTCACACGAACGTGGGTATCCCTCAATGCTCTATCCTGGGTTCTACGCTGTCTGATCTTCATCGATGATCTTCCTGCTGTCATCAGTTCTTAAGTAGGCATTTATGCAGATGACACAACCATTTACTCCTGTCTCAATCGTAAATCCATCAGCACTGACAAAGCTAACCTGGCCACTTCTCTCGAAAAGTGCCTCAAATCAGTGGTTAACTGGAGCCGAAACTATTTACTCTCATTTAATCACCACAGAGACACTTCCCTGCCCCCTATATGGCTGATGCTTGACTCTAGGAGAGCGTCCCACTGCGCCTTCTAGGCCTCACGTTTTCGACCGACTTGTAGTAGAGCAACTACATTGCATCGATAGCTGCATTTACTGCTAGAAAAGTTGCTTCATTGTATTGTGCTACAAAATTTTTTCGTCAGAGTCTATGTTACACATCTACAAATTTTATTCGTCCGTGCATTGAATTGCCATATCTGGTCTGGTCCCGCTTTGTTCATCTTGAGTTCCTTGACAAATGCAAAAAAAGGGTCTGCAATGTAATCAATCCTGACTTGGCATCTCGACTTCAGTCACTTTCTCGCAGACGTGATGTGGCTTCCCTCTGTCTTTTCTACAAATATTTTCATGGCAACTGCTCCGACAAGCTTTTCCCCCCTGGTGCCACTGTTACAGTTTCATTTTCTCGTCTCCTTAACGCGGTTAGTTCAGTATATAAAGCAATAATTTTGGGCTTACCTTTTGACAAGGAATGTTCACGAAACATTCTTAAAGCTTCACATCCGTCGTCCCTGGCTTCTCTCATTATTAAAGACAAACTCCTGTCATCCAGGCATTGTATTAATTCGGTGAACACGGTCGCATTTCTTTCCATAAAATCATCATCTTCTTTCCGGTCATCTTGGCAAAGAATGATGTCATGAAGTTTTTGTATTCTAAGGTAGCCTAGGAATTTCACTTCCCACAATTCGTATTTTGACTCGTCTCCGTCAAAATACAGTCGTAATCTGGGCTCGTAACCTTTGTTGACCATATTCACCATAGTCTATGAATATAGAATCCAGCGCAGTACGTAATCTGTTCAATGAAACAACGTTCAAAATTAACACTCACGAGTCAGACACTCTACTGAATCTAACTATATCGCCAATACCACAAGCAGCTGTTCCGTAATTCTTCAGTCTTTGATATCAGAGGTTGGCAGTAAATATTCGGAAAAAACATGGCTACATAAATTTAAACGTGCTACTAGATTGCCATCTAGGTCCCACCCTTTTACAGCTGGAATAATTAAATGCAATCGCCACTTCTACTCCAACATTTTCTTTTCTCATACTTCCCGACAGTAGAACTCCCTTCCTCTTACTTGCTTCCATGATAAATACAATCTTCAAAAATTTAAATGCAATTTCAATCGCCATCTGTTGTCTTGAACCCCGTTCATCTTTTATTCTTTCCTCAATCTCCCCAATACCCAGTCTTTTTTCTCACTTTCTCTCTCTGCAACAGGATGTCGGGAAAGAATACTGAGATTGTACCAATAGTAATCGGAGCTATAGGCCTCGGGAGAAAAGGAATGGACAATTTTACGAACAGTGTACCAGGTAACATCAACACACCAGAAGTTGCTCAGAAGATCGCCCTACTAGGAACATCCCATATATTAAGAAAAGTACTATCAATTAAATGACAATACTCCTGTAGGGCTTAAGGACCATAGTTTGGACCCGGCTCTACAAGATACAACGCAGGAAACATAACATACATGCATGAATAATAATAATAATAATAATAATAATAATAATAATAATAATAATAATGAAAGAGTTGCCCACAGAGAATTAGAGTGTCCAGTCCTTGCTGAGAAACAAAACATTATTAGATATGACATGCTAGGACAATATATTTATGGGCATGTCTGTTCGAACGATGGTATTGAAGTCTCGGGTGCATGGCACAAACACCAGCCGAACGATGTCAGAAATAGTGATGGAGGGACTATACTGTGAAGTTTTCCAATCCTCACAGACAGGAAAATTGATGCAAATAGACCAGATATAGTTATAAAAGATTTTAAAAAAAGAGACCTGCCAACTAATTGATATAACTTGTCCACCGCATTCCAATGTTTCTAAACAGTGAATCCCAAAAACTGTCAACTTATAGAGCCCTGAAAATCGAAGTAACAAAAATGGGGAAACTTAAAACTGTTCTGATAGTGGTGTTGGGTATGATAAAGAAAGGTACCTCTTCTTATCGAGCCGCTACACCACACCCATCCAGTACTGCACATAGAGCTTTGTCTGGGGTTTTAAGATTTCAAGTTCATTACGTATGCATGGATCTTCAAGATTGGGGAAAACTAGGCGTTCCATAGTTTTTGATTTCCCATTTGGCAGTTCGGATCATTATCTGTGACATCCCCAGATCTGGAGGTTGACTCTACAGCTGTTCGGGGCGATTTAGGCAAGATAGAAGGGCCAGATATCACTGAAGTCATGGGGAGGGATTCTGTAGGGCTGAGAGAGAGAGAGAGAGAGAGAGAGAGAGAGAGAGAGAGAGAAAGAGAGAGTCTGTGTTCCACGCTGTTAAGGTATCTGCATCACAGTGAGAGACGCTGACTAGAAGAACTGTTGTTCAGCGGTTCGGCTGAGTGTAAAATACTGTATCTTGATTTGAACCTTTTTGTTATTGGTTCACAGTCTACTGTTTCCCCAATCCTCACAGACAGGAGAATTGATGCAAATAGACCAGACATAGTCACAAAAGATTTCAATAAAGGAACCTGCCAAATAATTGATATGCGTTGCCCACAGGATTACAACGCTTCTAAGAAAATAATTTTAAAAAAATTGTCAAATTATAAGGAGCTGTAAATGGAAGTAGCAGAAATAGGGGAACTTAAAAAACTATGATTATCCCTGTTGTGATCGGGGTGTTGGCTATGATAAATAAGGGTATCGAAAGTGATGTGAGTAAAATCACTGGACACATCAGCACCTCAGAGTTACAAAAGATTACTTCGTGTAGAACTGCTCATTTAATCCGCAAAAAGCTCTCCATCTAAATGAAACGCCCCAAATGTGCATAGATAACTTTCCCATAATGTCCGTTTTACTCATAGACCTAATTAGGCTCTTAAAACTACTCTCTAACAAGATAATACCAGATACAATAATATTAATAATAATAATCGGACCTGCAACAATGGGTCTTTATGGGTCTTTACAATACACAGAAAGAACAATGAAAGCTAATCGTGATCAAAGACCACACAAACAGAATGTGCTTTTTTTTATTGAAATGACTGTTCCTGCGGATTGTAGTGTATCTGTGAAGATCTCACAAAAACTATGAAAATACAAGCACCTTGAAGTGGAAATCTAAAAAATGTGGCACATGAGGACATCAATAATTCCGGTTGTGGTTGGAGCCCTTGGCTTGATTGGAAAAGGTTCTGATAGAATCCCTGGTAACCCATGCCTTAAGGAGATGCAAAACATTGTTCTCACAAGTACAGCTCACATCTTATGAACGGCTTTATCTATGTAAAATCTGTGTAGGCTTAGGTTACCATTTTTTCCTTTTCTTTTTTTATTTATAAAAATACTGAGCAAAAATTTCATAATTCCATTTCTGACCTTAGGTCTCTGGTTAGCACTCAGAAGGAAATGAGTATACAACAGAAATCAAATAATGATAATAATAATAATAATAATAATAATAATAATAATAATAAGAAGAAGAAGAAGAAGAAGAAGAAGAAGGTAAACAATGTCTCCCTTAAACAAATTAAAGAAAGAAAGAATTAAGCCCAAACACCAGTGTTTTAAAATAACAACTGGAGTCTCCAGGGTACACATTTAACAAGAGTAGGTAGGTTTGCGTATCGTCCGGTTCAAACTCCTCCCCGTTCTTTTGAACAGGTGTAGAGGTTTATCCGTTGTTTCCTGTTTAGGATTGGGTTTCCTGTTCCTTCTAAAATCTTTTCATTCTGTTTTGCTCTCAGTCGACTTGCTTGGGATGAATTGATAAAAAAAAAAAATCAAAACAAATTTCTTGCCTTTTTCGCCAGACAAGGAATACGATATTTCCTGAATTATAACAATTTCTAAACAGATCCACCCACAAAATATCATGTTTACTGTATTATGAAATGAGACCAAAATAATCATAGTTTCAGTGCTGACAGAAATAAGAAAGAAAGAATTATCTCCCTTTAAAATATACAATAGAACAGTCATTCAGATTACAGTCAAGGTTATATGACATTGCTTTGGCTTCTGCGATCTTTTATTTTTGACAAAATTATCTGGTCTATAAAACAGTTATTGTTGTTAACTCATTTGCAAAATTATGCACGTAATGGCAATAGAGTAAAGAAAGAAATAATAGTAATATCTTAGCCCAGGGGTTCCCAAAAGCTTGACCTCTCTTCAATCCCAGTCATGTACAAAAATGTCAATGATAATTGAATTTTATTTAAGGGTATAATTCATTTGCCCTTCATTACATTTGTCGATAAGATTCATTTAGGCTCTAATTTGTTTGTTTGTTTGGGGTTTTATGGCATATCAACCACTATGGGTTATTTAATGCCAGATCCAGTATTTACTAGATATATCAAAAACGTATAGCTGGCAATATCATTGTTTCCCATCACATTTTAGGGGTAAGGTGTTAGTATATTTAGTGTAGGGTTTGGGAGGGAAAGTTAATTGTAAGTTGTAGTTGTTTTGGGAAGGGTTAGATGTGATGGGGCATGACATGACCAGATGATTGATCGGATCGACGGCCTTTTGGTTGGACGTAGTTTATCGTCATACCCAGGACGCGGATGTAGTTCATCGTCATACCCAGGACGTGGACACACCTTGGGATTTCACTATTTTCCCATAGCTGTGACCCCTAACAGGTGCTACCACCCCGGGTCAGGGTGGACCTGGGAACATCAGCAATTAAGAGGTGGTTCCACGCTCCTCAAAACCTTCTGATCAGAGGCCTTGCTGTTGGATGTAGTTTATCGTCTTACCCAGGACTCGGATGCAGTTTAACGTCATACACAGGACGTTTAGGCTCTAAGGTCTGTTATTAGTTTTTGTATTTCTTTTTCTCTTCAATGTACTTCACAGGTTTATTGCAATAATAATAATAATAATAATAATAATAATAATAATAATAATAATAATAATAATAGTGTGAAAAATATTTCCATTAAACAAATTAAAGAAAGAAACAATTACACTCAAACTCCAATGTTTAAAAATGAGAGGGAGAAAAGGGAATAAGGAGAAAGAATGACGATACCAAACCTCTGAGTTTGCCAATATTCTGCTTGTCGACCTCTGTCTTCGGACGGGGAGGAACTCAGACGAGACTATGCCTACGGGCAGATTCCGGGGAGAAACAGCCACCCGACTCTCTGAATACGGGGTCTACGGGGAATTTTTGCCCGAGCGTACACGCCCGGAAAGCCCCACGTTCAAAACCGGCCTTGTGCCATATCCCGCCTCGTGGGGAGGACTTGGGTAAATACAGAGAGGATGACAATCCCGATGCTAGGATGCGAGCGGGGTGCCGACTCTAATTCGGTAAAAACAACAAGAGTAGATAAGTTTGCCTAGGGTCAGGTTCACTTGCCCCACCAGTCCTTTGAACAGGCGTAGGGGTTTATCCCGAGTTTCCGGTTTTTCGATATCATCTTGTTTGGGGTGAATTGATTAAAAAATAAAAATTGCTTGCTCTTTTGCCAGACGATATCTCCTGTGTTATAATAATTTCAAAACAGATCCACCCACAAAATATCAAGTTTAGTGTATTATGAAATGAGACCAAAATAATCATGGTTTCAGTGTTGACAGGAATAAGAAACAAGGAATTAACTTCTTTTGAAATATACAATAGAACAGTCATTCAGATAAATGTTAAGGTTACATGACATTGCCCGGGATCCTGACATCTACTACTACTAATAATAATAATAAGGATAGATTACCATAAAGCCTTTGATAGTGTGCCACACTCTTGGATTCTTAATTCTTTGGAAATGTACAGGATCTCCTCGGTGATCATAATTTTCCTTCATCACAGCATGGGGATTTCGAAAACCACGTTGTACCTAAATTACACGAAAGGCACTGCCACGTCCAACCTCCTGAATATCCGACGAGAAATCTTTTAAGAAGACACCCTGTTACCCCTTCTGTTTTGTCGGTCTTTAACCCCCCTTACGCATAAGTTAAACAATACTAGCTATGGATACAAAGTAAATAAGAAATTATTTAATCGCCCACTCTACATGGATGTTCTCAAACTCTTTGCTAAACACGACGATGAGTTGAAGGGTCTCCTCAATAGTGTAAAATGTTTCATTGACGACAGGGGTATGTATTTCAGATTAGATAAATGTTCAAAAGTAATATTTGAAAAAGGGAGAATTACAGAAACACATGAAAAAGATTTAGATCTTGTCACAAAGATTAGGGAACTGGAACAAGAAGAAGTACCTAGGAATTAGCGAAGGAGATGGAATACAGCATAAATGAAATAGATGAAATAGAAATTAAGAAAAGAATACTACATGCGTGTGCGTCTGGTATTGAATACTGAGTTGAATTCACAAAACAGAATATCAGCCATAAACACCTTGGTTGTACCTGTGGTGCAATACAGTTTTAACATCCTTAAGTGAGCCATAGCTGACATTAAGAGAATGGGCGCCAAAACAAGAAAGCTTCTCACTTGCCATCACAATCATCATCACAGGGCTGATGTTGATCGTCAGTATGTGCCCAGATCCAAAGGAGGTAGAGGATTAGTTCAACTAGAACTGTCTTACAAAACTAAAACAATCGGTTTTCAAAGATACCTGGAAACTACAGAAGATTGGATGATTATCTCAGCCAAATAACATGAAAGAAATAAGAAACTTAATCAAGTAATAAAGGAAGCCAACAAGTTCTAAATGGAATTTCAAGTGGGTCAACAAATGCAAGTAAAACATAATACACTTACTGCAGCTGCAAAAATTCTGAAAAAGAAAGCAAAAGCAAATGCAATGTATCAGATGCAGAAACGATGGCAAAATAAACCTCTTCACGGTCAATATTCTGCCCGTGCCAAACTCCGTATAGACAAACCCCATACCATCCAGTAACACGAGAGAAAGGGGCTAATATCTGCAATGGAAAATCTGCAACTTTTACGAAAAAGAAACTGCAAGAAATTGGTATGAACATCACCCAAACCCAGTTACAGAGATAAGACCTGTAATAATTTTATGGGACTTTACAATACACACAGACGGAACAATCAAAGCTAATCGCCCAGACATTGTGATCAGAGACCCGCAAAAACAAATTGTGCATTCTTATTGACATGGCAGTCCCTCCAGCTTTTGACGATCTTCAGAAAACTATCAAAATACAAGGACATTGAAATAGAAATCTCAAAAATGTGACACGTGTGGATATCAATAATTATAGTTGTGGTTGGAGCCCTCGGATTGATTGAAAAAAAATTCCGATAGACTCAGTGAAAGGATTTCCTGGTAGCCCATGCCTTAAAGAAATACAAAAAATTGTACTCACAAGTACCAGCTACACCTTACAAAGAGATTTATCTATGTAAAAAAATGTGTGATCTGAGGTTGTTTTCATTTTTCTTCTTCTTTTCCTCAAAGAATTCTCAGTGGAAAATGCCATGTTTACTATTTCTGATCTTAGGTTTCTGGTTGGGACCCGGAAAAGAAATGTATATATACATCCAATAAACCTCCAAAATCAAATGATCTTGAAGTGGAAATCTCTAAAAAGTTCATATAAAGACATCAGTAATTTCGGTTATGATTGGATCCCACGATTTGATTAAAAAAGGTTTTGATAGAATCACCGAAGGTAGCATATGCCTTAAAGAAACACAAAAAAAGTCTTCACTCAGTTAAAGCTCACATATTACGAAGGGCTTTAAGAATGTAAAATAGGTGTGATCTTAGGTTGTTTTATTTTTATTTTTATTAATTTTAAAAATATTTTAGTAATAATAATAATGTTGACATGCCCCCAAGGTGACGGCGTATTGTGTATCTGGAGGAAAGACAGAAATGCTATTTTTTTTTTTAAATTAGTAAACTCGTTTGGGATGTTTTTTTGTGAACTATTTTTTACGCAAGACCCACTCAAGATTACTGTATGCTATTGTATGTGGGTAAGAAAAGGCAAAAAAATGCAGTCTTTGAAGTTACGCAAGAAAGATAACTGCTAAGTCTAGACTTGACGAAGTTAGATTGTATTGATCAGGAAAACATCCTGCCGGATATCTGTTCTATAAAGCAGTAGTTCTTATGAATAAACTGTTCGAATAGAGCTTCCTTCTTGGTATTATACAAAAGGAACGGCTATGATTTATCCCCCCTGTATACGTGGCATGGTAGGTCCCGGCTGCAAAGCTCAGGAATGGTGGAAGCAAAGAATTTAGCTTGTCAGAACACTTACCATGGAAATAGCGATAGAGTAACGAGAAGATTTGCCTGTGTAAAAGGGGTTATAGGGAGTAAATTAATCCATCATTCACAGGCCCGTGTAACCGCTTTTTGAATCTATCAAGACGGGTATGTGAGGATTGGGCAGCTCCAGTCCAGATATGGCAGTAATACTCCATTTTCGGTTTTGTAAAGATAGAACTTATCAGGTGGAGTTTGATGCTTACTGGAATAGTACAAGGAACCAACCATTTTTCCAGTATCTTTAGCAATAGATCGTACATATGAGTTTCGCTAGAGTTCTGGGTAAAGTTCAGCCTTTTGGCTGTGATCAAGGTGTAGTGTCTGCCCTCGGGCGGATAAACTGCATTTCAACTCTCAGTTGTGCATCTGTCTGATGGTGAGGTGTCCGGTCTCGGGAAACAGCTGCCCACGCCAGTACCTCTCTCCTTGTACTAAAAGAGTTGGGGATCGGTAGTAATAACGATGCCAGCGAAACTGACGGGTTGTGGGGGATGGGATCCTTAAATTAAACTGAACTTGTGCCACATAGTGCCAGTGTGAGACAGCAAGAAAATACAGTCGCTTCTCGGCCCATTTGTAGAATCTGTTCTTACCGGCCCATTTGTAGAATCTGTTTTTCTCGGCTCTTTTGTAGAATCTTTTCTTCTCGGATCTTTTGTAGAATCTGTTCTTCTCGGCCCATTTGTAGAATCTGTTCTTTTCGGCTCTTTTGTAGAATCTGTTCTTATCGGCCCATTTGTAGAATCTGTTCTTCTCGGCCCAATTGTAGAATCTGTTCTTCTCGGCCCAATTGTAGAATCTGTTCTTCTCGGCCCATTTGTAGAATCTGTTCTTCTCGGCCCATTTGTAGAATCTGTTCTTACCGGCCCATTTGTAGAATCTGTTCATCTCGGCTGTTTTGTAGAATCTATTTTTCTCGGCCCATTTGTAGAATCTGTTCATCTCGGCTCTTTTGTAGAATCTGTTTTTCTCGGCCCATTTGTAGAATCTGTTCTCGGTTCTTTTGTAGAATCTGTTCTTCTCGGCCCATTTGTAGAATCTGTTCTTATCGGCCCATTTGTAGAATCTGTTCTTCTCGGCTCTTTTGTGGAATCTGTTCTTCTCGGCCCTTTTGTAGAATCTGTTTTTATCTACTTAATCTGATTCTTTTTCTTTCTCTCTCTCTCTCTCTCTCCTTGTATCCCCCTCCTTTCTTTCATTTTCCCACTGAAACACAGTAGTATCTTTTTTTCCCTTGTTCCGAAACGGAATAGTCCATTATAGGTTTTGGCAGGGCGTAACGGTCGTGTAATCTAGCAAAGAGAGAGACAAGCATAACTAGAATAGGATGCAAACAGCAAAACCATCAAAAGATATAAAGACAATTTTCAAAAAATAAGATATAAGCGCGACACTCGTAAATGAATTAAAAGGGCAGTGTATACCGGACAATTTCCTCCAAATGAAGAAGAGGTTTTGCAGTAACAGAAATATGGTTCTACAGAAGGATGCTTAGAATACAATGGACAGAGCATGTGAGAAACGTTGAGGGTCTAGAAACAATGGCAACAAGAAGAACACTTACCAGGAAGAGACAGTTGAAATTTCTAAGGCAAATTTCAGAGGAAAAAGGGCTTGGCAAATTTGATTGTCACAGAATAAGAGAAACAGAGGAAAGCGACGCATATCATACCTGGCGAACTTGAGTGACTGTACTGATTTTACTTATGTTAGTTTTACTAATTAACCCATAGCGGGAGAATAAGAAATGGATTCATACCTTTTTCCAAAGTTTTTTACGTGCAAGTGAATACAACGAACCCTTCCGGAATTGGAACTCGGTTTTCTGAATTACAATTCCGAGCCGTTGTCCATTATATCATCTTCGCATACAAGATACAGTGCATAGTCTTCTCAAGCCCTCGCCCATCTGGGTACTGTTTTGCATAACTTTGGTACGAGTTGATAACTTCGGAGAACCGGTCTTTCAACATGATATGGACGTTAACCTTTTAACTGATGGAATAAAGTTAGAATAACGAGTGTTTTACAGTTTATATTGTTAACATAGTTTCTAAGCTTCTAACATTAATAAAATGTTAAAATTTTATTTATATTTTCAATTCAATATTTGTCTAAAATTAATAAATGCTAATGATACCTGCTATATGGCAGTGAATGCTGGGAAATCTCATCACAGATGAAGAAAAGAATTGAGACAGAAGAAATTTGTTTCTACAGTAGGATTCTGAGCATACCATGGACTGAACATGTGAGCAATGACGATGTTTTAGAGAAAATGAAAACAAAAAGGACACTTATACTTAATATCAGAAAGTGACAGTTGAAATGTCTAGGTTACATAATGAGAAAAGAGGGCTTAGAAAATCTGATACTCACAGGACATATTTAAAGCAAGAGAAAAGCAGTACATAACCTACCTAACAAGCTTGTGTAAATGGTTTGAAGAACAGGGATTAGGAGAGATAGTGAAAAGACAAAGGATAGGAAATTGTGGAGAGACATGATCAACCAAGTCCTGAAGGGATATGGCAAATACAACAAAAAGGACACTTATACTTAGTATCAGAAGAAGATAGTTGAACTTTCTAGGTCACATAATAAGGAAAGAGGGCTTAGAAAATCTGATACTCCCAGGCAAGAGGGACAGAGGAAAACAGTACATAGCCAACCAAACGAGCTTGTGTAAATCGTAGGAAGAACAGGGGTTAGGAGATACAACAATAAGACAAAACTTACTAAGAGCTACAAAGAACAGGAAGTTGTGAAGAGCCATGATCGCCTACGTTAAGAGGTGAGACACGGTATTTAGAAGAAGACCGTACAAAGAACCGGAGACTATTTGAAAATGACAGACCAAAAAAAAAATAAAATAAAATAAAATATTGTCGCTATATCAGGACCGGAGATACATAATTTTACGTTTCCAGACAGAGATCCAAAGCGTCTACGCGGCCTTTAGGGTGATTAATTATGCTTCAAACCTACATCCCCTTTCCCACAGCAGCAATCTGTGACATTATAATTAAGATAAAACTTGAAACGAATACATTTTTCATATGATAAGCGCTTTTAAGAAGATGTCCAACTAAGCACCTGTGTGATCTTAGTTCGATAAGGAGAACACTTAAATACTCATATCCAACTTCCTACACCCATAAGAAAATTCCTAGTAGATAATACTGTCATTCTAAAAACATTTAATTGCAAAGTCCCTTTGAAAATAATAGAAGCCTCATTTTATAAAACTCTAAGTGACCTATACTTAACATTGTCTGCTTTGAAATCAGATAAAATGTACTGGATATGTTTCGAACGCAGGACATCCCAACGTGGAATTATTACAGCAGTACTTAACCAACCAAATGTGTAAATGGTTGGAAGAACAGTGGTTAGGAGATATAGCAAAAAGAAAAAGCTTACTCAGAGCTACAAAGAACCGGACGTTGTGGAGAGCCATGATCGCCAATATCCTGAAGCGACACGAGACAGAGTTGAAGATGAAGAACGAGCTTGTGTAAATGGTTGACAGAACAGGAATTAGGGGATATAACTTACTGACGAGAAATTGTGGAGAGCCATGATCTCCCACGTCCTGAAGAGACATGGTATTTAAAATAGATGATCACATGAAGAAGCGGAGACAATTATGGCTGATGCGCAACTCCACGAAAGCGTCTTTCTGCGACTTCTTGGTCTCACGTTTAATATTTTCTGCTTTGAAATCAGCTAAAAAGTACTGGATATGTTTCGAACGCAGGACATCCCAACGTGGAATTATTACTACTCATATACAACACTGCATAGAACAGAAGCAGAAAAATATTATACGTACGAACGGCTTGAAAATGACTTAATTAGCCGAAAGCGCTTGGGACTCTAATCACTACGAACAGTGTCTACACATTCTTAGTCTCATAAACAATAACTGTAAGGAGTCTAATAAAACGGAATACGAAAATAAGTTAAACATGTATAAAAGAAAGACTGTTACCCAAACATACAAATATACATCATATAAACACACACACACACACACAAACAAACATATATATATATGTGTGTGTGTTTGTGTGTGTGTATATACATACATACATACATATATATATATATATATATATATATATATATATATATATATATATATATATATATATATATATATATATATATATATATATATAATTCTGAAGAGACATGGTATTTAAAAAAATGTCATCACATGAAGAAGCGGAGACAATTATGGCTGATGCTCAACTCCATGAGAGCGTCTCTCTGCGCCTTCTTGGTCTCACGTTTCATACTGACCTGAGGTGGAACAACTACATTGAATCAATAGCTACATCTACCGCAAGGAAAGTTGGTTCTTTGTGTCACGCCAGAAAGTTTTTCTCGTCTCAGTCTATCCTTCTCATCTACAAATCTACCATTCGCCCTTGCATTGAATACTGTTGCCATATATGGTCCGGTTCCCACGCTGTTCATCTCGAGGTCCTCGACAAAATTCAAAGACGGATATGCAGTAAGATAGGTCCTGACCTGGCATCTCGACTCCAGTCACTTTCTCACAGACGTGATGTGGCATCCTTCTGTCTTTTCTACAAATATTTTCACGGTAACTGCTTCGACAAGCTGCTTTCACTGGTACCCCAACTGCATGAATTTAAGCGTGCTACTAGGTTAGCATCTCGGCCCCACCCTTTAACTGTCGAAACAGTTAAATGTAACCGCCTCTTCTACTCCAATAGCTTCTTCTGTCGGACTTCTCGACAGTGAACTGCCTTCCTTTTACTTGCTTCCCTGATAGCTATAATCTTCAAAAATTTAAATGTAATGTCAATCGACATCTTCTGATGCCTTGATCTTGATCACCGTCTTTCTCTTTATCCTTTCCTCCAACACCCCTCTTTACTCTTACTTTCACTCACTGTAACCCATTGCGTGCTAGTGGCTCTCCAGCCTTTCTTGGGGGTGAAATGTTTTAAAAAGATAGCCCACGTCATGAAGAGACACAGTATTTAGAAGAATACAGCATAAAGATGCGGAGACTATTTGAAAATGACTGTCAGACCGAGAAAAAAAAACAGAGTATTGCCGCTATATCTGGGCCGGAGAAGCACAATTTTCCTTTTCCAGGCTTGACAGATATCAGAAGTGTCTTCCCGTCCTTGTGGGTGATTGATTATGATTCAACCCTACATCCTTTTTCCCACAGACGAAACGCTACTAACCTCTCGCTATTCTATCGCTATTTCTATGGCAAATGTTCAAACGAGCAATATTCCTTTATTCCAGCAGTCTAGACCTTCACAGCTTGGCCCGGTTATGTCACATACACTCAGGAGTCGACTAATCCACATTCTCTTCGTATTTCATTTGTAAGGAAGAAGCTCACTCACATATCTTCTTCCCGATAAGTGTTCTATCGTAGAACTGATTTCCGACAGTATCCTTCTTTGAACGCAACAACGATAACCTTTTAAAATCTTGAGTCACCACTTATTTATTCTACATATCTTCATAATATGCACCACTTATTCCCGTCTTACAAAAATCTCATGCAGCAACCCTCTACTTTGAGTTGCTCTTGTGCCTTGTAATGAGTGGACGTTGGTACAAAACAAAGAAAAAGTTAAAGGTGGTTTAAATCCTCTTAAGGGGTCAGTTTTTCTGATTTCAGAATACATTTTTTAATTGTGTTCTAATATCTACATCTATCTATCTATCTATCTATCTATCTATCTATCTATATATATATATATATATATAATATGCTCCCCCTATATATATATATATATATATATATATATATATATATATATAACGTAAATCATTCAAACGAAAAACAAATACTGAAGCTAATTATATGGCGAGAATCACTCTCACAAACAATATTTAATAATAAAATACAATCAACTTCGAATCCGTTAATGAATGGTGTGATCCTTGTTCATAAATTCCGGGTATTTCAGGTCTTATTTTTTCTACGAGCCGGGCTTTCATTTCGTTCCGAACGACCATCTCCAGGTAGACATTTCAGTGTGTTTTTTTGTTAAATTCCGAGTAGTAATGCGACATCGAAAGATAGTGCGGTCCGAATTGAGGGGCAGTGCGCAAAATAACCCACCAGGTGCTGTGCTAACGTAACGCACACTGAAGGGCATACTGAAGGGTTGACCGTCATATGGGTTCATATATTAACCCGGGACTTAGTGTTAATTCTTAATTCTCTCAGCCGGTTGAGACGATTCTTTTCAAAGTTAGTTTTACCTCGGTAGCAGGTAATTCTCCAGTTTGCACCGTTTTCAACAGCAAGTTCAAACTCCTCTATCGTGATGTTTGCAGCAATTTTAATTATATTTAAATTTATCCTTGAAGCGTAAACAAGGACGGACTACGTTACGCTTACCATGAAAAGGTTGGCGATACATGAGGATTTTCGGTATCCGATATATATTTACGTTTTTTTTTTATTTGTGTAACAATTGAGGGACAGTGCGCAAAATAACGATGACCCACCCCGTGCCGTGCTAACTTGGTCCCGTTAACGCGTACTGATATCGGCATCGAAGAGGGGTTCTTATGTATAATACGCCACATATATCTTCAATAATGCTGATAAAAGAGGATCGTTGAAAAAGTTTAAAATATCAAACAATAAAACGCAATTGCCAATAGAAATGTGTTAAAACGTTTTAAAATTTTCTGTCATCACACAATAAAAATCAGGAACAGTTGGCCGCCTTAAGTTATATAAACTTGTATAACATGTTTTTTTTTTATTGGTAATGTCGTTTGATTGTTTAATATTTCTAAGTAATCAACAATTCTCTTTATGAAGGGGTGATCGAAAAGTTTGGCCGCTTAGAGGCAATTATTTCACTGTTTTTCGTTCTCGACAGCCATTTTCAACACGTCTCCGCTTCTTCAAGGTACGCTCTACGAGAGAGCGCCCTCAAAAACCGGGCGCATAGAATTAAAAACTCCAAATACGGTTGTCTCCGTTCTATCAACTTGGGCAATCCGTCATAAGTGTCAACGAAAGATACGTTTTCAGGAATTAAATCGATTCTGTCAAAAAATTCCAGCTTGTGAGCTTTCTCCGTTCAGCCTTCCTTCATTTTCCATTCTATTGGCACCATGATTTTTCGGCCGACTGTAATCAGGATGGCGAGTTTTTTTTTTGTTTTTGTTTTTTTGTTGTTTTTTTTTTTTAACCCTGAGTTGAGAAATTTGGATTTCTTGTGTTTTGTCTTCCCGGAAAATTATTTTTTTGGCGGAACTATCAGCAATTAATTTGGCTTTCTGAAATCTCGAATGATTTCCTCTTCTTCATTTAAATTTCTTTTGTAATGAGTTAAGGTTTGTCAATGTCAAAAAGTAAAGGGGGCATAACAGTGTTTAAAAAAAGATAAAAAGAAACTCTGGGCGAAAGAAGGAGTGGGCGAAAGAAAGAGTGGGTGAAAGAAAGAAAGAGTGGTGTAAGAAAGAAGTGATTGTAGCATAAGGGAGGAAGAAATAATTTATAGCCGTAAAAGAGATAGAAAAAGAAAGAAAGATGCGATAAGCAGGTAAGAAAGAAAGAAATGATAGTGGAGTAAGAAAGAAAGAAAGAAAGAAAGAAAGAAAGAAGTGATTGTAACATAAGGGAGGAAAGAAAGAAAAAGAAAGAAATACTTTATGATAGTAAAAGAGAGAGAGATAAAGAAAAAAACTACGATAATCAGCTATTAAAGAAAGAAAGAAAGACAGAAAGAAAGAAACACTTTATAGTAGTAAAAGAGAAAAAGAAAGCTGCGATAATCAGGTAAGAAATAAGTAATAGTCGAGTAAGAAAGAAATAAAGAAAAAATAAGAAAGAATGAAAGAAAGAAGGAAAGAAAGAAAAAGAAAGAAATAAGTTATTGTAGCATAAAGAAAGAAGGCAGGAAGAAAGAAAGAATACATACATCATAGTAGTAAAGGAGAGAGAAAAGAAAGAAAGCTGCGATAATCAGGGAAGAAAGAAAGAAAGAAAGAAAGAAAGAAAGGAAATAAGAAAGAAAGAAAGGAAATAAGAAATAATAGTCGGGAAAAAGAAAGAAAGAAAAAAGAAAGAAAACAAGAAAGAAAAAGAAATAAATAAAAAGTATAGAAAAGAAAGAAAGCAAGAAAAAAGTGATAGAAGATTAAGAAAGAGTGAACCAAAAAAAGGAAAGAATTCGTAAACATAAAAATGGAAGAGAAAGAGCAAGCGAGAGAAATCCATGGAGAAATCTTGACTGAAATGTAAGAAAGATAAAAGGGAAAGTTAACAGGAAGAAAAAATACAAGCGAAGACACACGCGCGAGCGCGCGCACACACACACACAGAGAAAGAGAGAGGTAGAAAGAGAGAGAGAGAGTGAGAGAGAGAGAAAGAGAGAGAGGGTAAAAAGCCCATTGAAAATAAGGAGAGTCTACTGAATTCGAAAAACGAAACTTCGCTTTTTACTTCCATATTTTGTGAAAATGTCGGTGGAATTTTATTTTATTTTATTTTTACTTGCACCAGTTTTTTTTCCTTCTTTCTCCAGTTCCTTTGCAAAGCAGCTGCCACAATCTTCAGAGAGAGAAACAAATACCCCCTCACTTTTTTTCTTTTTTCCTTTTTTTTTGACGGAAACGCAATCAGCCATGATTCTTGTCGTTTCTGGTTTTTTAAACAAGAAATTCTTATGAAAGATACAAGAGGAAATACGGCCAAAATTTTCTCAATCTAAAAATCGGTAAAACGCTCTCCCCATACCAAAAGAATTTACCATCACCCCTTAGACATTCACCATACGAACCCCGCCCAAATCCAGCTGCTGGGGTAGCACCTTGGGTTGGGTTCGTTTGATAAGTATAAGTGAATTCCAATACAGTGCACATTTCCATTTTGTAATTAATTTCATGTATGTCTCTGTGCATACTCGTGTGAATTATATATATATATATTATATACATATGTATATACACACACACATAAACACACACACACACATATATATATATATCTGTGTGTGTGTGTGTGATTGTGTGGGTGTGTGTGTGTTGTATATTTGTATGTTTGGGTAACAGTCTTTCTTTTATACATGTTTAACTTATTTTCGTTATTGTTTATGAGACTAAGAATGTGTAGACATTGTTCGTAGTGATTAGAGTCCCAAGCGCTTTCGGCTAATTAAGTCATTTTCAAGCCGTTCGTACGTATAATATTTTTGTGCTTGTATTCTATGCAGTGTTGTATATGAGTAGTAATAATTCCACGTTGGGATGCCCTGCGTTCGAAACATATCCAGTACGTTTTAGCTGATTTCAAAGCAGAAAATATTAAACGTGAGACCAAGAAGTCGCAGAGAGACGCCCTCGTGGAGTTGCGCATCAGCCATAATTGTCTCCGCGTCTTCATGTGATCATCTTTTTTTTAAATACCATGTCTCTTCAGGTTGTGGGCGATCATGGCTCTCCACAACTTCCTGTCAGTAAGTTATATCCCCTAATTCCTGTTCTGTCAACCATTTACACAAGCTCGTTCTTCATCTTCGACTCTGTCTCGTGTCGCTTCAGGATATTGGCGATCATAGCTCTCCACAACTTCCTGTTTTCTTTGTAGCTCTGAGTAAGCTTTTTCTTTTTGCTATATCTCCTAACCACTGATTTTTCAACCATTTACACGTTTGGTTGGTTATATACTACTGTAATAATTCCATGTTTGGATGTCCTGCGTTCGAAACATATCCAGTAAATTTTAGCTGATTTCAAAGCAGACAATGTTAAGTATAGGTCTCTTCGAGTTTTATAAAATGAGGCTTCTATTATTTTCAAAGGGACTATGCAATTAAATGTTTTTAGAATGGCAGTATTATCTACTAGAAATTTTCTTATAGGTGTATGAATTTGGATATGAGTATTTAAGTGTTCTCCTTATCGAACTAAGATCACAGAGGTGCTTAATTGGACATCTTCTTAAAAGCGCTTATCATATGAAAAATGTATTCTTTTCCAGTTTTATCTTAATTATAATGTCACAGATTGGTGCTGTAGGAAAGGGGATGTAGCGTTGAAGTATAATTAATCACCCTAAAGGCCGCGAAGACGCTTTGGATCTCTGTCAAGCTGGAAACGGAAAATTATGCATCTCCGGTCCTGATATAGCGACAATCCTTTTTTTTGGGGCGGGGTCTGTCATTTTCAAATAGTCTCCGGCTCTTCGTACGGTCTTCTTCTAAATACCGTGTCTCTTCATAACATGGGCGATCATGTCTCTCCACAACTTCCTCTCCTTTCTAGTTCTTAGTAAGTTTTCTCTTTTTGCTATATCCCCTAATTCTTGTTGTGTTAACCATTTACACAAGCTCCATAGGTTATTATCTTTTTTCCTCTGCCTCGGTGACCTTTAATATGTCCTGTGTGTGTCAAATTCTCCACGCTCTTTGTCCTCAATATATGCGCGAGAAATTTTTATTGTCTCTCTGTAATTTTAACTATAAATGTGTTTTTGTTTCCTAAAGCGTCCTGGTTGTTCACTTGTTTAATCCATGGGATTCTCATCAGCCATCTGTAGAACCACATTTCTTGATATATTACTGTGGTGGTCTGCATAACCGGCAGTGACTTTTAAAACCAGCAAGTGACTTGTATACTTTTCCACAGGCATAGCAGAAAAGATCTTCCGGTAGTGACGTTACGATGTGGTCTTCATCACAGCCTTGTTAAGTCAAGTCTACTTTTCAAACTTTCCCGCACCCCTTGTATATAAGATCATTGGGACCAAGGAATGCCTTATCGTTGATTAATGTTCTGCCACGCGGGTTACGTCTATGACACAAGCATACACTCATACATTAAACCTGTTTTGTCAAATTCAACCGAAAGAGATCGTATATTTAAATTTCTATCGCATTTTTCCAATTTTAAGACATGTATATATAAATTTAAATTGTGGATAGATCGTTCCAAATTCATTTTTTTCTGTTTTTGTTCAAGTATTTTCGCTGTCTTAGTCATTATCAGGAATTTGATGTTGTCGGTGTGTTAGACAAGATTTTGTTGGCTACAACCTGGTATTTTTGTAACGCTAGAATTCAAATTATCTCAAATATACATGTATCATATAAGTTATATCACGCATAAAACGGTTTCACAAAGCTAAACTACACCAAAAAATGTATCAAATATTTATATGTATTGTTACAATTTTATATGCCTATTAAATATGTTATATATACTTTAATATACAGTTTCCTGTGGCGAAAGATATTTACTTTGGCTTGGTTGTTTTGCATCGTAATCACTGCTTGAATTGTGAGGCATTCCTTGCAATGAGTGGTGTATCGTATTTTGGTTTTATTGACTAACATGTTTCTTATGTTGATTGATCTATTTTGATTTTCTGGTGTGGCAATCAATAAGTGTAAGAATTGCATGATTATTTTCTGTAAGTGACAAGTCAACCCACGAGAATGTGTAATGTATGAATGGCCAATGTTAGAATTTAATGCTGTTTCTGATTTTGGATTAAGGATAGGGGTGTTGCAATCTCCTAAAATACATAAACAACGTTGTTTTTGATGTCCCAAGATATTGTTATCAGTTATGTGTAGCTTCCTTTGAAATAAATAGGTAGAGTTACTTTCGGAGCGCTCGACAATCACGACCTCGCTATATATATATATATATATATATATATATATATATATATATATATATATATATATATTACGTTTAAAGTAATTTTTGGTGGATACGCGTATTTGAGTAAAAGGGCCAGTTTTTTTTATAAAGAGTGCTTATTTCTTCTACCGTCCTGTGCATTCAAGAAAACTGAATAACGAAAAAAAAACAAAAAAACTACCGGACATATCCCGAAATAAGTACTGATTTTAAAAACAGGTCATTATACTCAAATACAAGTATCGACTAAAATTTACGTTTGGACTAATAAAAATATGTCGGATTAAAACTAAAAATCCATTAAATCTTTAGAAATCATTTACACACACATACACACACACACGCACACACACACACACATACATATATATATATACATATATATATATATATATATATATATATATATATATATACATACATATATATATATTATTCGAAGACTATTGTTTCACTGTACACACACACACACACACACACACACATATATATATATATATACATATATATATATATTATTCGCAGACTATTCTTTCACTGTACACACACACACACACATATATATATATATACATACATATATATATATATATTATTCGCAGACTATTGTTTCACTGTACACACACACACACACACACACACACACACACACATATATATATATATATATATATATATATATATATATTTGTATGGATATGAGTTTGTGACCCTGGGTTTCACGCTTTTGCGATCATCAGACAAAATACTTTATTTTTTAAAATTGGATCTATTTATGCTTGTTTGACTATGTTTGGTCACAAACTCATATCCATACAACTGAACATGTTAGCTCTATCACTGATATTGAGCGCTTTCCACTAAATAATAATAATGCATCTAAAATAACACACACGCGCACACACATATATATAAATATATATATATATATATGGAGAGATAGAGAAAGAGAGAGAGAGTGTGAGACGTACACAAAAACACACACAAACACACAGAACGAGAAAAATCTGCGTAACACCAATAAATATTGCATAAATTACTTTTTAACTTTTAGTATAAAAATAACGCGGAGTCACGGCGGAGTAATGAATAGCGGCTCGGACTGAGGAATCGGAAAGTCGAGTTTGAATTCCAGTCGAATCTATTAAATTAACTTACGTACTATGAATCATCTTCTTCTCCCCCAGCTATGGGTAAATACAGACCGGGTTCTATAGCATTAGATGACAACAACTGATCTACCGCAGAAAGAAATGGCAACCCATTACTTTGAAAAGAATCTGCCTCGTCAGTCATGTATCGAAAGATACATGATCGCCTAAGCGTGTATCACGCATGGCACGTAACTGACTGATAAAAATAACGAAAATGAGAAAATATATAAATAAATAGTCAATTGCTGAAATATCTTAATGAGTAGACCGAACGATTAGAAAAAGTTTCATATATATGGGACATTCTGAGTATTCTAGTAAATTTACTAGAAAACATGATCTCATAGATTTCTATTCGCACCATAGTAACAAAATAACATGTGGAATATTTATCGCCTTCTATTTAAGAGCAGTTAGAATTTGTAGCATTTACGCGGTGAGGGGAAATACATTGGGAAATAGTTTTAAGCTCCTATAACATCTTAAATGTTTTATAGCAAAAGCGAAACAGAAAAATCGTCAAATTTATGAAAAAAGGAAAAAAAAACAAGAAGAAGCTGAATAACAATATAACAATATAAATAAACTGAAAAAAATTTTACTACCTGCCAAATCTATCCTAACTACAAGTGGGAAGAATTTATTTAAACCTGATATAATATTGGTTTCAACCACTTCTAAAACAAGAGATTTAATTAATAACAACCTAAAACATGAAACAGGATATTTACATTAGAGGCTGTAATATATGCCACAACAATATATTGGTGAGACGTCGATTTAATTAAGGATTATATGAACACAAAGACCACACTCAATGCATTAGTCGTAAATCGTAATGAATCTGAACGTAATTCATAATTAAAAAGAATGCTGCTTTATTATAATTACTCATACATACACTATCGATCAAAAGCTTGAAACCATCCGGTTTTATTTCTCTAAGTTCATAAAAAAGGCTAATTTTCCATATTTGGATAAATAAATTCACCTATCATGTATGTATGAAAACCCTTATACGAGGGTCATTCAATAAATAAGGTGAATTTTTCGGTATAAGGACTTCTAATACAGATAGAAGCTTACTCTTATTTTTTTGTTTTACTTCTTTTTCACATGGATTTAATTTCTGTTGCAGATTAAAAAAACAACTTTGAGCGTTTTGGCGATTAACAAAGATGGCCGACCAAGAAGCATGCTTCAGGATTGAACAGCGGTCAGTTATCAAGTTTTTGGTTGCTGAAGGGTGCAAACCAGTTGAAATTCATAGGAGAATGTCAACTGTGTATAATGCCACATGTTTCAGCCAAAAAATGTCTACAAGTGGGCTAAATTGTTTAAAGAAGGACGGAGCAGTGTTGAGGATGAAGACAGGCCTGGGAGGACTACAGAAGTGAGGTCTCCTGAGGTGATCGAATCAGTCAATGACCTCATTCAGTCTGACAGAAGGGTGACAGTGGATGACATTGCAAGGACTTTGAGCTTATCTGTTGGGAAAGACGCAGGGGTCATCAGTCAGAAGGAGTCATCTTGCATCATGACAACGCAAGGCCTCACACAGCAGCCCAAACGGTGCAGACCATCAACGAGCTGGGCTGGGAACTGCTCCCTCATCCTCCTTACAGCCCAGACCTTGCCCCTTCAGACTTTCACCTGTTTGGTCCCTTGAAAGCGTTCACGAGAGGCACGGAGTTTAAAAGTGATGATGAAGTCAAAAGTGTTGTGAGCGACTGGCTGAGACATCAGTCTAAAGAGGGAATACGGAAGCTTGTGCACAGATGGGAAAAGTGTGTGACAGTGCTGGTAGACTATGTTGAAAAATAAAAAAAAAGTAAGCTGCTATATGTATTAGAAGTTCTTATACCAAAAAATTCACCTTATTTATTGAATGACCCTCGTATAAAATTCAAACAAATCTTTCTACAAGCATTATAAATTTATTTGCACGAGCTTTGGAAATGTTGTTACAACCTGATACCTTTTCTGGACTGTAGAGCAGAAATTCACAAACATTTCAACTCCACTACTTGGTAGGAGATCAATTCCATCTAGATTGATGTCTGACTGAAATTAATTTTCAGAAACCGTTAAGATGTCAGGAACTAAACAGATGAGTATTGAAAAAGAGCCCAAGTGGGAATTCTTTCTACAGAAGGGTATTCCGAATGTCATATTGCTAGAAGATTACAGATATAAAAAAGGGGGTGTGTTATTGCCTGTAGCGATATACAGAAACCGGCGCTAATGTTGACAGAATATCTGGGAGGAACAGAGTAACATCTATTGCAGAGGATAGATGCTTGAAACATAGGAAAAAATTATTTATCTAAAGACATGAAAATTGATTCATTCTTTATGTTTAAAGAAAAAAATCAATGTGGTTCCAAATTTTTGGTAGGTAGTTCATATATATATATATATATATATATATATATATATATATATATATATATATATATATATATATGCAAATATATAATTTAAAGAAAAACAGACCACTTTAAGGCTCCATTGTAATAATTTATTTCACCAGAGACTTTTATTTTTCCCTGGATCTTCAGACATCACTTTCAAAAGGTGAAACGAAAAATGAAATTAACATCAACAAAGTCTCATCAATTTGCAATTTGTGAAAATAATATATATATATATATATATATATATATTTCATTAAAAACGACTGACAAGGTGCTTTTATTTAGTTTTTTATATAATTTCTCGTGCGATCTAATAAAGTTTTTCTTTTCAGAGGATGAATTATATAAAAATTGTCCGAATTGTCAACTGTTAGAATTAGAAATAGTTTGTTATGTGTATGTTTTATAAAGTGATTCATTTTTTTGTTTCAAAACACGGTCAAGATATTATGTCCATGTTGAACTAACAGTTGAAATATAATCCTTGATAATGGCTAAATGTATAGCCGAAAGCGCTCGGAAAATAAGAACATTCGGACAATTTTTATATAATTTATCCTCTGAAAAGAAAAACTTTATTAGATCGCACGAGAAATTATATAAAAAACTAAATAAAAGCACCTTGTCAGTCGTTTTTAATGAAATGTGCTTGAAAGAAGGATTGCTGCCTAAATACACAAATATATATATATATATATATATATATATATATATATATATATATATATATATACATATATATATATATATATATATATATATATATATATATACATATATATATATATATATATATATATATATATATATGTATATATATATTATTTTCAAAAATTGCGAATTGATGAGACCTTGTTGCGAATCTAGTAGTCTAGCATAGCGAAGTGTTAATCCGAACAATTATCATGAACGTATTTAAAGAAAAAGCCCAGCAAGCCACATAAAGGCGGTGAGAATCTAACTGAAGTTAAGATGCCATTTCATGACAAATTATTTTGCTGATTTTTCTTTGGACTTTATCAAGAATCTCTAGATATACAGCAGGAGTACCAGACCATATGTGGCAGTAGTAATATTTAAGGCATGTACGAATGACAGATTTATAAGTATGTAAGATAGATCCAGGTGAGAAAAAAATACAGTAAACCAAATTTCTTAGCAGCATTGAAACAACTGTTGTCAAATAATTATCAAAGTTAAGTAAAGTTGATCTTGGTCAGTACCTAAATGGGTGACCGCGTTGGAATGCCACGTGCTATATTCTTGGGTGGGCAGTTAGTGTAATGGGTAACAGCTCAGAATTGGAAATCGGAGAGCCGAATTCCAATTCCAGTTGGGTACTTTATAGTCACTTACGCACAAATGTTTTTGAGAAATCACTCCCCCAGCTATGGGTTAATTAAGATAATAGTCCTCCGATGCGCATGAGATCAATGGTAGCGTCTTTCAGTGCTCTCTCCTCGGTCCTACCAACTTCCCGCTTGATATAAACGATCTGCTCCAAGGACTCTTTAGATTTTCAGAAAATTGATGAGACCTTGCTGACAATCTGGTACTGCGCTTAACTTCATAGACTAGCATAGCGAAGAGTTCCTCCGAACAATTACCATGAAAATATTTATGGAAAAGGCAAAGGGAAGCAACTTTACAGCGATGGGAAAGTGACTGAAACCGAGACACCAGGTCAGTACCAACAATATTGCTGATTCTCCTTTGGATTTTATCAAGGATTTCTAAGTAAACAGTAGGAGCACCGGATCAAATGTGGCAGTAATATTCTAACGATATGGTGAATGGTTGACTTATATGTAATATAGATTCTGGAGAGAAAAACTGTCTCGTATGACAGTGAATCATCTTTCGGGGACAAACCCTATTCAACAGGGACTCAGTTATAATTGGGGAGTCAGGCAAGGATACTCCAGATGAGTCAAGAGTAGGAAAAAAATTGTCTTTAAGAATATCTATTTAGAGTAACTTTACCGGTTTCACAGATTGCATTTTAAACAGATAGCAATCGGAACCATCCCTTTTTCAGCATAAAATTGAAGTCAGATGCGAAACAGATCATGTCATAGCCACACGTGTCATTTTAACTTTTTGAAAATCATTGAACTGCCAAACCGGTAAAGTTACTCTAAATAAATATACTTAAAAACTCCAGATGCATTTTCTATAAATATTTTCATGGCAGCCTGTTCTAATGAGCTTTCCTCCTTCATACCTCGACTGAATGGATTTAAGTGTACTACAAGATTGGAAACTAGGTCTCATAGTTTTTGTTGAAATAGTTGGATGCAACCGTAAGTTCTATTCTAACAGTTCCTTCTTTTTCGCACTTCTCGCCTGGTGAGTTCTCGCCCCTTTTCTTGCATCGTCTGTGGTTCTAGGACATTTACGTCCAGGATAATTGCGTACCAAACAATTGAGTCCACGGACATCTGCGTCCCAAGACAAATGTGTCCCTGGATAATTGCGTAACTCTGGTAATCTTTTGAAGCTTTTAAAGGCAATTACCATAAATTTTGGAATAAAAAGCATAGGTAGTAGTCATAAATTTAAAAAAAAAATGAATAAAAAGAAATGAAATAAAAAATTATGTTTATTTTTGTTTAAAATGCAAAGCCAGATTAACAGTGTTGCAATATCTCTCTGCATGTTGCCAGTATGTTTTTCTTTCATCGGCGTTTTTCTTACGATAATGGTAGCTGTAATTTTCCTCGTCCACAAATATTTTTCCACCAGTGTTTGATTTTCAGAACTTAGCCATGGGTTCCAAATAAAAAATATAATCTATAAAATCCAGAATCTATTAAATGTTTGTGGTACGCACTGCTGGAGTGATCTGAAATTGCTAGCTTAATTTTATCTTGTTTTAAAAACGAAATTTTTCCCTCTATTTTTATTTATGGTAACTACTTTTCTGCTTGTTTAGAGTAATTAAATGTATTTTTATATTTTTCTATATTAAACAACTCTTTAAAAAAAAATTTTTTTTCTTTCAAAATTTATGTTAACTACCTTTTTGCTTGTTTAGAATAATTAAAGGTTGGTTTGTAATTAGCAAGTCTTAAGAAAAGAAAGCATGGTAACTTCAAAAAATTATCAGAGGTACGCAATTTTACAGGGATGCATTTGTCTAGAGACGCAAATGTCCTAGGACGCAATTGTCTGGTACGGACTTGTCCAGTACACAAATGGCCAGTACGCAATTGTCCGTCCAGCATCGTCTGTGTATTGAATATTTCGGCCATATCTGATCTCGCGCTCCTGCTATATATTTCGAGATTATCGACAACATCCGAAGAAGAGTTTGTAATGTTGTCGATCCTGTCCTGGTATCTCGACTTCGGGCACTTTCCCACCGCCATGATATGGCTTCCTTCTGTATTTTCTATAAATATTTTCAAGGCAGTTATTTTAACGAACTATTCTCCTTGGTACATCGACTGCATGAATTTAGGCATACTACTAGATTGGCAATTAGGTCTCAATGTTTTATGATGAAGTAGATGTAACCGTAAGTTCTATGTTGATAGTTTCTTTTCTCGCACTTCGTGTCTGTGAAGATCTATTCTGTTTTTGTTTCCCTACCATCTACAATCTTTAAAAATATAAATGCAACATCTATCGCCATCTTCTGTCTTCCTAAAAGCTCTTCTTATATTGTCCTATCTCACCACTATCATCGTTATATTTTACGCTTAATAATCCTTTGCGTCTTAGTGGCATTATCGCCTTGCTTGGAGAGAAATGGTAAAAAAAAAAATCTTGATTCTGAGCCCGAATATGGCGACACTGTGTCTGGCTCAGGGTAATGAAAAAATAAGTGTTCTGGAAAAAAAAATGATTAGATTATTTTCCACCAATCGGAAGAACGAATTTTGAAATCCGCGATAATTTGAATAGATGATTTCGTAAGCCTACCATGCTAATTATAAAGACGGTTGCCGCTTAGTTTGGAACAGCCATCAAAATCAACAACTACAACCCGGAGGTGGTTCATAAATTCGCATATCTCGGCTCCACCGTTTCAGACACCCACTCCCTAGATACTGAGATGAGGAGACGGATAGGACGAGCAGCCACCACGTTTGCCAGGCTGACCTCGAGAGTCTCGAAGAACAGAAAGCTTACTACGAATAGCAAAACTGCAGTCTACAGGGCATGCATCGTCAGCGTGCTCTTTTACGGTAGCGAGGCATGGGGACTCTGCTCCAGACAAGAGAGACACTTCTGCTCCTTTTATCTTCGTATAAGTTGGTCCGACCTGGTCACCAATGCTGTAGTTCTCACCCGTGTCTAGTTCCCCAGCCAAATATGCAATTCTCCAACAGCCCCTGCTAGCTTGGACATGTACACCGTATGTCGGATGGGAGCATTCCGAAGATCCTTCTGTACGAGGAACTGGCCACCGGCAAGAAGGCACGGGGGCGACCTCATATTCGTTTCAAGGACCGTCTGCCAAAGGGACATGAGGGCGATAGACATCGAGAGGTGGGAAGACGTCGCCAACGATCGCTCAAGCTGGAGACGCGATTTCCGCCGAGGGCTGGAGAAGCGTAAACAAGGCGTCATCGGGGGAAAAGCCCCTTCACATGCGTCCATGCAATCGAGACTGTCACTCCCGTGTGGGTCTGTACAGCCATAACAGATGCTTCACCGCCATCAGCAGCTGATGAATAACTCGTTGGGCTCAAATCCAAGGTTTTCCCAGATCGACGGATGCCACACATATTATGCCAGCCAGTTAAGGTCACTATTCGTTCACACCTCGTCAAAATGGATAGTTAAGATAGATGGAGTAAAGCAAATCAAGTAACCTTTTCAGCATGAAGAGTAAAGGATGTTACTCCAAAATACCACCGGACCGACTAATAATTCCGAGCATAATTCTTCCTTCGTCACGCCTTTTATTCAACAGCAGACGCTTCCGCTACTACGTTGACCTATCGATCTCCGAGAGGTCAAAACATTAACTATAAAGTGTGAACTTTCGTAGAAACATTACCAACTAATGTAAGTACCCCTTTTCTTAGGAGTTTTTTTTTCTGACGTAGGCACCCAAAATAATATTTTAAACAAGACTTTAGACCCTTCTTTACTTTTCACGTAGATTTATTGTAAATAAATTATTTCTGTTTCTGTTTCTCGCAGAGTCCTTATTTACTGTGGACCTAATGAGTTAATTTTTTTTTATTTCTATCAGAATCGTATCTGGTTAAACGATAGTAAAACAATTCCTTGATACTAAGTGTGAGTTGGTAAGTCTTGCGCAAATCAGAGTCATGTTATGCGAGTCTACTATGTATACAGAGACCTGGATACTCATCTCACATAACTTCACGTACCAAGGTCAAAAAAGGAAATACACAACTAAGAAATTATTATTTTAAATCTTTCTTTTCCTCTATTAAAAAGATGTTATTGTTATTATTCCCGTACCGTAAGTCAGGGTTCATTTTCAGTGACACTGGTCATGAATATGGAACATGTTTTCTTTAAAAGTAAATGCGTAAAGATATTACATTATATTTAGTTGCCTGAAATAAAAACAGACTTGATTCAGCTTACTGCCTCATACATTTTAAAATTAATATATATATATATATATATATATATATATATATATATATATATATATATATATATATATATATATATAGTTTATGAAAAACTAGGTAATCCGTATGGGTAGACCCAAGGAGGATAAAATCCAGAGAGCTCAATGTAAATCAGAGCTAATAATTTAAATAAAAACAGACCACTTTAAGGTTCCATGTAATAAATTATTTCACCACAGCCCTTTTAAAGGACTGCGGATCATCAGACTTTACTTCCAAAGGTTGAAACAAAAAATGAAAAGAAATGTACACACTTTTTTCCTTTTTCGTTTCAACCATTGGAAGTAAAGACTGATGATCCGCAGTCCTTTAAAAGGGCTGTGGTGAAATAATTTATTACATGGAACCTTAAAGTAGTCTGTTTATATATATATATATATATATATATATATATATATATATATATATATATGAGGAGACATTGCAGTCAGTATCCATAGGCGACAGCCTGTTTCAGGCTAAACGAAATCTTCAGGCCATGTGCGTTGTGTATTTTCTCGGTTGTTTATATATACAGGTCAGTAATGCATTGTGGGTAGTTTATTCTATTATTCTAACGGTTATTTTGGTCGGCGGTAACGGTCTCGAATTATGCTAGAATCTATTGAGTGGAAATAATTGTGGATCTGAATTTAATTTTTTTACTATTATAGTATTATTAGTTAACTTTTTAAAAATGTATTATTGACTATTTCATCGTTGGTTGTTATTACTGCGTTGTCTTGTTTATCTGGGCGCACACGGTTTGTTAATATGTTTATTTACCTAGTTTATTTGTTAGAATTAATTTATGTTACTTGTTTTTGTTTATTTATTTTATTTTATTTTTATTTTCGTTTATTCTTGTTCGTTTTCAGTTTTCGATATTCGAATAACGTAGTAAAAATAAGTTTTCACTTCTGCATTTTAAGATGATTCTGATCGTTTATTTAGTAGTTTGTTTTGATCTGGAAATGTCATCATCATAGCTATTTTTCCTCCAGGCAGAATTTACAGTTTTGGATTGATTATTGTAGGCTGATGTTCTTTTCCTTATTCTCCATTATATTTTTGATGGGATTTGTTTTTTGTTTTTAAAAGATATTCCATGGCACGACGGCAGGTCGTTAAGTGTCGAGAGGATTCTATTGTATATGAAATAGCCATTTGAATAAACAAATAAATAAAGAGATTAATAGATAGATAATAATAAAACAGAATCCTCTCAAACACTTAACGACCTGCCGTCGCGCCATGAAATATATTTCGCTTTAAACTAACTAGATGGTGACCGCCACCATCAGATTTGAAATAAAGACCCCACCATAACCTGTCATAAACTTTCCGAAGGTGACTGATCTGTAGATAAGAATTAACTCTTCGACCACCTAACCAAAATGGCCGCCCTCAGCCATTTCCATAGTAATTAATGTTGCAAGAGACCTTACTTAAAAACACGCGCAACCCACAAGATATCTTATTCCTAAATTTTCGCTTGGGGATGAAACGGATTCGATACCTTAATTCAACTTAATTTCAATAATTATATTGAGGGTTTCGGCTCTCGTTTTTGAAACATGAGAACTCTTATGTAGCGAAGGAATCATATTTTTTATTAAAAATATTATTATATATATATATATATATATATATTTAAATATAAAAGTGGACATTGAAGTCAACACTTAGAGGCGACAGACTGTTTCATGCTAGACGCAATCGTCAGTCGACGAGTGCTGTTTTTTCTCTCGGCTATTTATATATACGGGTCAGTGGAGCAATTTGGATAGTCTGTTTTGGCGGTTATTGTACCGGAAGTCGTTTATTTGTTTATTTATTTATTTAGGTTAAATTATTTTACTTGTTTTTATTTATGTTATTATTATTATTATTATTATTATTATTATTATTATTATTTATTTCTTATTTTATATATTTATTTATTTTTATTTTAATCGGTGTTTTATTAACGTAGTAAAAATTTGTGTGTTGTATATATATGTGTTTGTGCAAGGTCGTAAAGGACAGTTTTTGGTGCCGCTTGTTACCCGTGAGCGTATTTGAAAAAAACACCTCCACCCCCTAAAATAAAACAACCAAAAAAACCAACAACAAGAAAAAAACAAAAAAAATAAAAAAACAAAACAAAATACACCTGGTTACTTGAAGCGTAATTCCTGTCTTCTATTAAGTATCACTAACGACAGTTTCGAACTGACTCAGTGAATCTCGCACTAGCTGCATCACTAAACTGCGAACCAGTATTTACATCAGCCAAATATAAGCGGCAGGAGGTGTCGTTAGTGCAGCAATAAGTGTAGTCTTCATTCAACCATGCAGCATCATGTAAGGATACACGCCCCACTTACTGTTAGGATTTGTCCGACGAACGCACACAGAAAGCAATCAATGAGCATTCGACCGAATATTCGTGCACAGGATTTCATTCTTTGCTTTTCGAACGCCCTACACATCAGAAATAATTGTTGGATTATTTAATGCCGAATATGAATATTAAAAAAACAAGAATCATAATGAAATAATAGAAAGATCGACACAGTTCTGGTTTACATGAGAACCAAAAAGGTAGATATAGCTCAGGTTTAAAACAGAGCTAAAAATGGGCACTGATCCAATTTAAACTCGAGTGCAAAACATAGACGCCGATCTGGTTTTACAATCGATATTGGACCAGTTTACTAATAGAGTCAATAAGGAAAACAAAACGCCGGTGTGGGTTAGGGTCAATTAAATAGACATAGATCCGCTTTACAGGAAATGAAAAAGAAAATAACATCTAATTTACAACAAAGTCAATAAGGTAAACAGGCAAGAATGTAGATATAGCTCAAGTTTTGTCAGTTAGTCAGTTATGTCCCATGCGTGATACACGCTTAGGCGATCATCTATCTTTCGATACATAACGGACTAGGCAATTTTTTCCCGCAGTAGGTTTCCAATTTTTTCTGTGGTAGATCAGTTGCCATCCAAGACTATAGAACACAGTCTGTCGTGCTATTAATCCATAGCAAGAGGGAGGAGAAGAGGATTCATATCATCCCCAAAGGTATTAAATAGCACGTAAGTTAATGTAATGGATTCGACTGGAATTCGAACTCGGCTCACCGATTCCACAATCGAAGCCGCTAGACTAAATATAAACGTGTAGACATTAGTCCGGTTAAGACAAGTCAAAAAGGTACAGATTAGTCTAGTTAGCATTTGAGTAAAAATTGTATATCTATTTGGAGGTTAACACTTGAGCCAAATGGTAGACAGTAGTCAAGATACACTCGAGTATAAAAGCTCGATATTTTCGATGGTGAACACTCGAGTGTAAAAGTTCGATATCTTCGATGGTTAACATTCGAGTTTAAAAGCTCCATGTCTTCGGTGGTTAACACTTGAGACTTAACGCTATACATTTTCGATGGTTATCACTCGAGTCTAAAAGATCGATATCTTCGATGGTTAACACACGAGACTAAAAGCTCGATATTTTCAATGGATATCACTCGAGTCTAAATGTTCGATATCTTCGATGGTTAACACTCGAGTCTAAAAAGTCGATATTTTCGATGGTTATCACTCGTGTCTAAAGCTCGATATCTTCGATGGGTAACACTTGAGTATAAACTCTAGACATTTTCCATGGTTATCACTCGAGTCTAAAAGCTCGATAATTTAGATGGTTAACACTCGAGTATAAAAGATCAATATTTTCGATGGTTAAAACTCGAGTCTAAAAGTTCGATATATTCGATGGTTAACACTCGAGTCTAAAAGCTTGATATCCTCGAAGGTTAATATTCGTGGTTAAAAGCTCCATATCTCCGATGCTTAACACTTGAGTCTCAAAGCTCGATATTTTCGATGGTTATCACTCGAGTCTAAAAGCTCGATATTATCGATAGTTAAAACTCGAGTCTAAAATCTCGATATCGTCGATGGTTAACACTCGAATCTAAAAGCTCGATATTTTCGATGGTTTACACTTGAGCCAAAAAGTTCGATATCTTCGATGGTTAACACTAGTGTCTAAAAGCTCGACATTTTCGATGGTTATCACTCGAGTGTAAAAGCTCGATATTTTCGATGGTTAAAACTCGAGTTTATAATCTAAATATCTTCGATGCTTAACACTCGTGTCTAAAAGCTCGATATCTCCGATGGTCTACACTCGAGTCTAAAAGCTCGATATCTCCGATGGTCTACACTCGAGTCTAAAAGCTCGATATCTCCGATGGTCTACACTCGAGTCTAAAAGCTCGATATCTCCGATGGTCTACACTCGAGTCTAAAAGTTCGATATCTCCGATAGTCTACACTCGAGTCTAAAAGCTCGATATCTCCGATGGTCTACACTCGAGTCTAAAAGCTCGATATCTCCGATGGTCTACACTCGAGTCTAAAAGCTCGATATCTCCGATGGTCTACACTCGAGTCTAAAAGTTCGATATCTCCGATAGTCTACACTCGAGTCTAAAAGCTCGATATCTCCGATGGTCTACACTCGAGTCTAAAAGCTCGATATCTCCGATGGTCTACACTCGAGTCTAAAAGCTCGATATCTCCGATGGTCTACACTCGAGTCTAAAAGCTCGATATCTCCGATGGTCTACACTCGAGTCTAAAAGCTCGATATCTCCGATGGTCTACACTCGAGTCTAAAAGCTCGATATCTCCGATAGTCTACACTCGAGTCTAAAAGCTCGATATCTCCGATGGTCTACACTCGAGTCTAAAAGCTCGATATCTTCGATGGTCTACACTCGAGTCTAAAAGCTCGATATCTTCGATCGTTAACACCCGCGTCTAAAAGCTCAATATCTTCGATGGTTAACACTCGAGTCTAAAAGTTCGATATTTTCGATGGTTGTCACTCGAGTCTGAAAGCTCGATATCTTCGATGGTTAACACTCGAGTCTAAAAGGTGAACTTTAATCCGGTTAATGCACGAGTTAACAATGTAAACATCTTCGACAGTTAACACTCGAATCAGAAAGGTAGGTAATCGGTTAGCCCTCGAGTCATAAAGGTAGGCATCTTCGAAGGTTAACACTTGAATCAAAGTCGTATTCATTAGTCCGGTTAACAATCAATTGAAAACGTACACGTCTTCGACGGTTAACATTCAAGTCAAAATGGTAGCTATCAATCAGTTTACTCACTCAAGTCAAAAGGTAGACAATTTCGACGGTTGCTACTCGAGTCAAAAGTTAGTACATCTTAAACGAATAACGAGTTAAAATTGTTGATATTATTCAGGTTAACACTCAAGTTTAAAAGATAGGTATCTTCAACGATTAACAGTCAACTCAAAAAGGTAGATATTATTCAGGTTAATTATCTATTCGAGTCATAAAGTAGACATCTTCAACGGTTTGCTCTCGAATCAAAATTGTATAAATTAGGTTAACACTCGAGTCAGAATGGTAGGCAATAGTCCCGTTAAATCTGGAGTCAAAAAGGTAAACATTAATCCGGTTAACACTCGAGTCAACAATTTAAACATCTTCGACGGTTAAAACTCGTATCAAAATGGTCCGATTAACACCCGAGTGAAAAAGTAGACCTCTTAGACGCTTGACATTCGAGTCAAAGTCGTAGGTAATATTCCGCTTACCACTGTAGTAAAAAGGGAGACAATTTCGACAGTTACTACTCGAGTCAAAAGGTAGACATCTTTAACGGCTAACACTCGAGTCAAAATTATAGACATTAGTCAGGTTGACACTAGAGTTAAAAAGGTAGGTACCTTTAACAATTAAGACTCAACTCAAAAAGGTATACATTCTTCATGTGACCACACGAGTCATAAAGTAGTCGTTTTCAGCAGCTTACTCGTGAATTAAAATGGGAGAAAATTAGGTTAACTCTTGAGTTAAAAAAGGCAGACATATTCATCGGTTACCATTCGAGTCAAAATTTTAGATATTAGTTTGATTGTATCTCGAGTCAAAAAGTTAGACATTAATCTGCTTGACACTTGACTCGAAATGATAGATCTTGGACGGGTTTTACTATAGAATCAGAAAGATAAACATTGCTACGGTCTATAACAGAGTTAAGAACGGAGACATACAGTGCTGTTCGATAAAAGTGACTCACCTGATTTTCTTTTATTTCAAATTTTTTCGCCTATTGTTTTTGGGGTCAAACTAATTTTTAATCTTACTAACATAAAGACCCCTTCCCGACCAACTAGTAAAAAATTTACTCACCCTAAGGTATTCTATTGATAATTATAAATTTTGGATATGAGATTTAGGGAAAAACTCTGTGCAAAAAAAGTGATTTACTTATTTCCTGCAACTAGTAATCAATAGAAACATTTAAATAAAGAATAATAGAGGTATAATTTATTTATAATAGGTAATATAGTTCGAAATATTTAATAATCTATGGGTCCTCCTTTATTTTGAATAACCTTTTCAACCCTTTTTGGCATTGACTTGATCAGGTTCTGGCAAATCTCATCTCCAAGCATTGAATTCCATTCGGATATGAAATTCACAATCAAATACACTTTGTTGCTCAACTGCTTTCTCGAGAGCTTGTACTTTATAATGCAGCATAAGTTTTCTATGTAGTTGAGGTCAGGAGATTGGGGCGGCCATGTCATAACACGCACCTGCTTCCCATCAAAGTATCCCTTCATCAATTTTGATTTGTGACAGGGAGCATTATCCTGCATAAAAATGAGCTTGGTGGGGTCGATTTGCACCATTTCAGCAGAAGGGAGCAGACAAGACTAAAATTCTCTTGTACTGCTCGCTCCTGTGGTTTTTTCAATAGGTTTTAAGAAACCAGTTCCATGAAAAGAAAAGCATCCCCAGAACATTATACTGAACGGATGCTTGACAGTACTTACTGCTAAATTCAAAGAGCTTTCAAAGCGTCTTCTTCGGATTTTAGATCGCTTATCCTTTGAATTTAGCTCAACTTTCGTTTCATCAGAGAAGAGAACATTTAGTAAAAAAAAAAAAAAAAAATCAGGTGAGTCACTTTTATCGAACAGCACTGTAGATAAACTAGTTAAAAAAACAGACTCATGTCCGTTTTTCATAAAAAAAATAAAGTCGGTCTCGAAAAACAAAAAGCAGGCTTTGGCGAGATTCATCTCAGGGCTTGTACCTATCAATTCGGAATGTGGACTGTTACCAATATTGAGGATAATGGAATTGAAGTAAAATTTCCCTACAACCCATACTGGTGCAGGGAGTCAGACGATTTAAAAGAAGGTAAACTTTTATTATACATAGTGCTCAAATCATTTTTTCAAGTATAGATTTGAGCAGCCGAAATAAATTCTTTTTTTTCCAACTGAACTTGAATTTTCTAGCAGGACCGGTAAACCTGTCAATAATTACGAATCACTAAGCAAGTCTCATAACAACTTTATTATTATTATTGTTATTATTATTATTATTATTATTATTATTATTATTATTATTATTATTATTCCGAGATGATGTCTTCTTGATGGCGAAAATTGCCACGCTCTGTGTACGTTTTGGACAAATTGAAAATGAGTAATTATTGCTAGATGACCCGAAGCACCTGTCCATTTGCTGGGCAGTAGCCTTTCTTTGACGTGCAAATCAAATTGATTGTCAGACGTGTGGCTTTTTGAAAGACAGCAGAATGGAAAAATGTCATTGTGTTAAAGGCTGCCAGATAGATTCAACTGACATGATATTGGGAAATGCCCAGACACTTCGAAACTAGAGAGCTTTTACATTTTAGCTTCTGACGGCTTGAAAGGAGGTATAAATAATAATAATAATAATAATAATAATAATATATATATAAATATATATATATATATATATATATATATATATATATATATATATATATATATATATATATATATATATATATATATATATATATATATATATGTATATATATATATATATATATGTATATATATATATATATATATGTTTGGGAGTAAGCCACAATGAGTTTGGAACTTGCAGGTATAGTTCAGTGGCCACCGTACCGGATGGTTCAATTATCGTTTTGTCACAGGTGTTGAATTGAAAAAAGACATTGACAGGTTGCAAAACAGCTAGACGACAGACGGGATGTCATAAAATGCAACCAGAGAAAGGGTTTCAAGTTAAACACACTCCGCTATAAAACTTTATCATTCTTAGACGCGAAAGTTACACAACCTAGTACTCTAATAAGCTTAACTAAGTCTGGTACAAGGTCATAATTTTCAGGTATGTAGTACTATGCCGGAAAAGAACTTGTACTCATTTTCACATCAGACTAAGGAAACCAGGTGAAGAGGTCACCTGAGGTTATTTCCGTTCGCCGAATTGTGAAACGCGTGACCTCACACCAAACTCTCTGCCTCCGGAAAGAGAGCATCCCCAGACGAGACTATGTCGAAGGGCAGTGTCTCGTCTCGGGAAACAGCTACCCGACCCGTATTATAGGGGTTATATGGGGGAATTTTGGTCGAGCCTACCCCATATTAAATTCAGCCTTGTGCCACATCTGACCGTGTGGAATCGGTTGGTAGATATCCTGTAGTTGGAAATTCATTGTGGAATTCACTTGACTCACTTCTAGCAGTTAACTACTGCCTCTGCGCACCGCTGGCGAATCTTATATGTGTTGTTCGTCTCCGAATTTTTATCGTTTATTAACAACCTTCGTACGATTATTTTATCCAGTAATCTTTCCTAGGTTACAAAAAATCCTACCACCAAACAGATAGCAACACCAACATTTAGCCACGATTTTGACACATTCACAAGCTTGTTTCCAGCTCCGTTTTGCTTCGAATGTTATCATAATCGATCCATTTTCATCTCCTGTGACAGATCTATCCAACAACGTCTCCTATTTGTGGCGTAAACTAAAAAAACATCGCCACAGAAAGTCGAAATAATATGTCCTGTTCCGTCAGAAATCATCGCACCGAGTTTGGAAACGAATCCAAGTTTCTTCAAATGCTGAAAGGCAGTTGAGATATCCATCTTCAAACTTTTGGCAAACTCCTCCGTCGAAATCTTCGGTTGATTCTTCACGATAGCAAGCAGAGCATCTGTCTCGACATCGGAAGCTCGACCGGAGCGAGTGTGGTCGATCGTTTAGGCTAAAATTACCCTGGTGAAATCTACCAAACCACTTTTTGACCGTCCCGAGAGCTGGAGCCCGATCCAAAGAAACCTTGTGAATTTTTTTTTTGTCGCTGTTCCAACGCTTATTCTAAAAATTCATAGGGTGTAATATTGATAGTGCCACATTTTATACCCCATTTTTAACACATTCATTTGTAGACAAAACATCAGGATTCAACGAAGTCTGACTCGCAACTGAACGATGAAAGATTTGAATCTAAAACAAAGCAAACACCAGTATCAAGTTACGGTCATTTTATATTAATAATGAAAATCGGGCACGAACCTTTTGCAATGATCTGATATTAGCCGGAAACGAAATCCAAACAGATTGTTGGCTTTGTGGAATAATGGAAATATATTATTGTTCTAATTTTCACCAAATACAGTGCTCAAAATAAAAGATGAGGGAAAGACGGGAGGGGGGGTGCGTTTGGACGTAAGACGGGGAAGTAAAACGTGAAGATTATCAGGATATTGAGAACATATAACGATTGCACGTGTAGAGGATAACATTGTAGCATCCAGAGAAGTATCCACGCGGGAGTCACTTTCACAAGAATTCTTTCCAAAAATATCTGTGTGCGAGCAGCTTCCTTCTTACAAATAAGAGTAATTCAAATTTTTACGTTTTATCAACGCTTTGCGGGTTATTTAAAGCCAGAAAATATTTTTAGATGGTAAGATTTTTTCTTTTAGATAACAGTGATTTAGTGATAAAAGTCTTACTAATTAAGAAAAGAGGAGAAAAGATAGATTCATTCTTTTCCGAAGGGTATTTGCGCGTAAGTGAATCTAACGAACCCGACTGGAATTGGAACTCAGCTCTGAGTTCAAAAATGCCAAGCCATTATCCATTACACAACCCGCACGTCTAAGTTTAGAGCACCTGGTATTACCAAGCGGTCACTTATCTAACTACTGACCAAACTCGACGTTGCTTAACTTCGGTGATAGTACAGGAATCGGTGTTTCAACATGATGTGGTCGTAAGTTTTACAAATAAGATGAGAACGAAGACGATTCGACCATGTGTATACGGCATGGTTATAAAGGTCTGAACTGGCCGAACTCAGAAGTTTAGCTCGTCTGAACATTTGCCTTTAAAGTAGCGACAGGCTTGTGACGTTGCGTCTGTGGGAAAGGGGTTGTAGTATGAAAAATAAGTCATCACCCACAAATCTCGGAAATGATTTTGAACTCTGTCAAGTCTGGAAAATGGGGATTAGGCGACCCCACTTCAAATTTGATAACCTTGTGTGTGAAATTGTGTAGACGGCACCCTTGAGAGCCGTCGGTGGTTGTGTTAGCACGAAGTTTCAAGACATCGTGACCGAGGGTTTGAGTGTGCTGGCCTTGTTCAGACTGTTGATCACGCTAGATAAAGCACTCCCTCCCAGAAACTGTAACTAAGGTCCGTTCAGAATAGTTGCAATATAAACCACAGTTGGGCACTACGGGTGCTGAACAAACACAAATGTATCTGATCTGGCGTCTGCAACAGGGATTAGCTAGTCGCCCTCGTAGGCAGATGTCCTCGAGTGGCTGTGCCATTTACACTTTTTTTAAAACTCTATTTTTGGTCTTATTTAACTCTTGTTAAAGCATAACAGAAGGTGCTCGGTTCCTCCTGAGATTTGCTTTGCTTTGTTTTGTTTAACGGCATATCAACTTGTCATGGGTCATTTAATGCTGAAATTTAATTTTCTTAGGAGCTTTGAAGTAATTTGATATATGCTATTCCGATTTCATAATTGAATGCAAAGCAGACGATACTCAACTTTTGTTCATATACACTTTTGTGGGGAGATAATTACTAGAGGCGGTGTGCTTTATGTTCCAGTTTTGTTGAAGTTATATTTTGAAACACAGTTTGATTTAAGAAATATAGGATATTATATGCATTAATATTATGAAAGTGTTCTTTCATGTCGGTTGTTTAGTTGGTTGATTTTGTTTAGCGTCATATCAATCTCTATCGGTTATTTAATTTCAAAATCTAAATATTTTGTACGTAATTTTACGTTTGTTGTTTGTTTAGCGACATATCAACTTCTTATGGGTCATTTAATACCGAAATTTAACTTTCTTGGGAGCATTAGTAATTTCTTTTACAAAAAAAATGTATTGCTGGTATTTTTACTATGTATTTTTTATACTTTCTTGGGAACTTTGAATTAATAAAAATAAAATATACGTTATTCTGCTTTCACAACTGAATACATGGTAGATGATGCTCAGCTTTTGTGTAGTGGACATAATTACGAGAGACGGTGAAATGTGTATTTTATTTTGTAGTTTTGTTGAAGCTATATTTCGAAACACAGTTTGATTTCTTTAAGAAATTATGAGAGTTTTTTTCTTGTTCGTTGTTTGCTTGGTTGATTTTGCTTGGCGACATATCAACAGTATGCGTTTTTGCCGAAATGTAAATATTTTGAATACAATTTGGTTTCAACTAAATATATTTTGAACGCAGTTATATGCCTTCAACTACAAATAAAATATACTGTTGATCATTTTACTATAAATAGGTATTGTTAGTAATTTATTTTCTGAAACATCGAACAGGCTTAATATCGATTATACTGTACAGTGAGAATAAAGGCTTTTCACTATTTAACAACTCTGAAGCCGGTTGTATAATAAACGGGTTTTAGTTGGTTGATTTTCTCTAGCGGCATATCAATCTCTATCGGTTATTTAATTTCAAAATCTAGATATTTTGGACGGAATTTTATGCTTTCAGCTACATATATTTTATACATAATTTTATATTTTCAGAATAAAGGTATGTTTTTTAGATATGTATTTTATAGATCATAAAAAGTATTGTTGGTAATTTTACTATAAACGTGTACTGTTGATTGTTTTTTGGTGGGGGTCAATATTTGGACAAATGTTGTACCCTAACACGTGCTACAATCCCAGGCCAGAATGGACCTGGGAACAACTGCAATTAAGAGGTGGTTCCAATTAAGACAGCAATTAAGAGGGGAATTAACAGGAGATAACTGATAACTGACATCCATTAAAAACATGGCACGTGGAACTAGAACAGTCTACGCCAGTGAGCGAAATAAAGGGTTCAGTTCGACATTCCAACCACCTGAAGAAGGCCGGAGCGTACAACGGCCGAAACGTTGTAATAAATACGGTGACAAAGATGAGGACAATAGTTCGAATAATGTAAATTGTGTACATAATACCTAATCTCAGAAATATAGACAGATACTGATATATTATACTGTACAGTGAGAATAAAGGCTTTTCACAACCCTGAAGCCGGTTGTATATTAAACGGGTTTTAGTTGGTTGATTTTCTCTCGCGGCATATCAATCTCTATCGGTTATTTAATGATAAAATCTAGATATTTTGAACACAATTTTATGGCTTCAACTACAGATGAAATATATTGTTGGCAATTTTTCCTATAAATATGAATTGTTGGTAGATTTTTATATAAAAATGTATTGCTAGTATGTTTACAATAAAAAATATATTTTTTATACTTTCATAGTATTTTTTTGATGGCAGGAGTCAATATTTCCCGTAGCTGAGACCGTAACAGGTGCTACCACCTCTGGTGAGGGTGAGTCTGGAAACAACATCAGTTAGGAGGTGGTTCCACGCTCATGAAAACTTGCAACCACCCGTTCAGAAGCCTTGCTGTCGGATGTAGTTTATCATCATACCCAGGACTAGCTGGAAAAGACACTGAACATTTTTCCGACATTTTTGTCAATGCGTCGTATATATGAGCTCCACGCGTGAATTGAACTTGTGCCCCAGTAGATGTTCAAAGCAGGGAGTATCATTATGAGAGAAATCGTTCATCATGCCTGAAGAGCATCTGGAACTTGCTCAAGGATGATGAAACGTTGCTGGCTTGGTTTTGGCGGGTATTGAATGTTACAAGCCAGTTTGAACTCTTTTGAGCTGTTAGAGCTTGATTATGGAAAAGAGCAGCTGACAGGCTCTGATCATGCGAGCAGAGAAAATAGGAATAACAAATTGACCACGATCGTTAATGAAGCTGAAGGGATAATGGAAAACAAACGGAAACATCAATAACAAAGGGAGATAACTCAAGGTTAATAAAGAAGCGATTAAAAAAGAACATAAATATCGTCTTTAATACTGAGATTGATAAAACTAAAACAATCAGAATTAAAATGGTTACCTACAAAAAAAAGAGAAATAAATAGAAACTTAAACGTATGAGTAGCACAACGGTTATCGGCGCGAAAATAAAATCGAGCCGAGTTCAAATTACGATCTAGTCTGTTACGTTTTCACAAATGTCCTTGGGAAAGACATGAAACCAATCTCTTCGCTACTCAACTATCAAATAATAGATTAAGGATCTATAGACATTTCGTCTCGGAGAAGGAAACCTCTGAAACCAAAACAGAGGAGAATGTAACAGGAAAATACTCCACTATCTTTCCCAATGTGCCATGGAAATTCCAATCAATAAAGAAAAAGGATATTGTGGAGAATCATGATCGAATTGTGGCCTGAAGGAATATGGCGTTTGAAAAAGGTTCCATGATCTGAAAATAGTTTTTGAAGTACTTCATCCATGGTTTTTGCGAGCTGTTAAATTTAATCTGAAACAGACTGCACAACATCCAGAATAGCGTTTCAAATTTCATCTTTACTGGTGAATTGCTGTCCACCAATCTTAACCTTTCTTCAGAATGCTCCACCAATTTGTAACTTGTCAAAGACAAGCGAACAGGCCGGCCTCTTCATCAAAAACCGTATTTGAAAGCGATTTTTCTTCATATCCTCATCAGTTTTATTCACTGAATGTGATAGAAAACAGTTTTTTTCGAAATCTGTTGCCTTCTCATTGAACCACAGTATAGCTTTAAAATGTATTTGATCTGTCATCTTAGCATCATCTGGAACTTGATATGAGCCGACCACATAACCACCTATAACTCCACCCGAAAACATCAGAGTATCTATGCTTTGTTAGGTGGCCCTCAGACCGGTATCAAACTGTTGTATCAGTTCTCATTATAGGTGAGAATGTGCTTGGTTCAGGGGATTCCAGTCCAGCGACAACACCTTCTCCATTGGACTGGGAGAGATTGGGTAGGTCTAATATTAACGCCAACTTAACAGTGGTTGCGGAAGTCTGAGCATTTTTCGTCCTTCGCCCATATGCACGCCTACCTTGTGTCACATCCAGATAAATAAAACCAACCTGTGATAGTAGTTTCCGCCAGGGATCACCCAGCGTTTGTTACATCTTTTTGGCCCATCAAGGATAGCATGGCATTCGCTCGTGAAAAGGATGCTTGGAGAATCAGTCTTCATGTATTCCATTGTCCAGTTCAAATTAATTTCTATATAGTAATGCTAATATTATCCGTCTTCTTATAAGGGAATATTTGGCATTCACTGACTGAGGATCTAGAACTACTCGTGTTAGATTTTTATTCACTCTTTGTTCTTTCGGGTTGGTGATCAAATTTATTAGACATAATACGTTTAAATTATTTAACCGAACATGCTTGAATGAAAATATGCTGCCTAAATATATACATATAAAACCATACCACGGGTTGAACTTGTTTAGACAGGGCCGAGGGCTTGAGAGTGCTGGCCTTGTTCAAATTGTTGATTACGCTAAATAACACGTTCTTTCCTGTAACTGTAACTAATGTCTGTTCCGTATAAACCAGAGTTGGGTTCTGTAGGTGTTGAAAAATGCGCCTGAGCAAGCTTCTGCAATAGGGATTCGTTAGTCGCCCTAGTAGATGCGTATACTTGAATATAAGTTACCAGCTATACACACACACACATATATATATATATATATATGTGTGTGTGTGTGTGTGTGTGTGTGTGTGTGTGTTTACCGGGTGCAATAGCACAATTGTCCCAATCGTGTAACAACATGGGATAATTGTCGATCCCACAAATTGTTTGAGATCTAAAATAACACTAAACTAATTGAGTTTGTTTTACCCAGGTTTTCAGATAAGATGTTTAGCCATCTTGATACCATTTATCATAAGAATCACAGAAAAAAACCTTTGAGTTATTCAGCTAAAAAGAGAACAGGTTAAAATCGTTTTGTGCCAGACCCACTGTCTTCTCAACTGAGCAATGGTGAGAGGAAAAAGATTATTCAGGCCTTCAGTAGAGTCCATTCAAGAGCCATCAAGAGAACGGTGAATAATTTTAAAAATGAGAGAACAGTAGAAAAGATAATCTGGGTCAGGAGGTCCCCACAGTAACAGCGTTATTTCAACTGAGAGCAAAATACATTCTTATTGTTCAAAGTAAAGTCCAGTAACGTTATAAAAACCTCGAACAATTCCAGTAAGATATCTTTAATCATTTCTAAGATACAACGGTTCAGAGTTTAATCTAACAGTTGGACAATCTTGTGTTACACTATTTTCCTATTACACCCGGTATATATATATATATATATATATATATATATATATATATATATATATATATATATATATATACAAACGTGTATAAAAAATGTATAAAAGATATAGATATGTATAAAAAAAATATCAAGTGGGCGTCTAAGAAACAGTGCTTCCTTTCCAGAATGAATAAACGAAACTTGTTTTCAACCTAGAACAAAGTGTTTCCTCTTGCGAGTAATTAGGGAATTCAGGAGAGATTTCAATGGTCGAAACAACAACTTCGTAGAAAAAAATAGCTTTTCCGTTAAATGTTTACGTGGAGGGTCGCGAAAAAAAAAAAAGAAAAAAGAAAAAGATCGCCGAAAAAACGTTTTATGGCTCACGAAACGTCAATACATGCATCCGTCAAATGCATTGACCAGAATGGGGACATGGAATGTCTCCCTAAGGCGAACCCAGTCAAAAGAAGTTAATTTTGCATCTTCAAAGTCGGTGCGTCTGATTCTCTCATTATCTGCAGGGCTGGAGGTCAGAGACAAAATTATGTTTACATCTCCGTATCCTGGGTTTGTGCTGCCTCAGCTGACAGTGACATTACATGCAGTTGCAATTTAATGCAGGGTCGTTCGTTGTATTTTCATGCATATAATTAATGCAAAGCACAGTCATTTGCGAAATATTATGGTTCACACACACACACACACACACACACACACACACACACACACACACACACACATATATATATATATATATATACACTCACAGACAAACACACGCACACACACAAAAACAAATATATATATCTATACATTAACGTGCCAAAAGCCATATGGTACATATATATATATATATATATATATATATATATATATTGTGTATATTTCGGCAGCAATTTTTCATTAATGCATGTTTTATTAAATAATATAGAAAAGTTTTGGCTATTTATTTTAAGTTCCTTTCATAGTGTCTGATAAGCTTAATCACATTATCGTTGAAAGACGAAAGGAAAACACCATATTGATACATGTTTAAATCCAATCTAAGCTTTCGGCTTACATAAGCCATTATCAAAGATGACAATTTCAACACACAGACGAAACCACAATGTTAGTCCGCCTTTGCTGCTTGAATAAGTGCAAAGTAACAATATATATATATATATATATATATATATATATATATATATATATATATATATATATATACTTATAGACCCAGGATACGATGGATAAATTGTCGTCTAAATTAAGAAAATGAATATGTATCAGCATGGTAATTTTCTTTCTTCCTTTAATAAGGATACTAAGAAACTTTACCAGATGATTCTATTAAAAATAACTATACAAAACTTGTATGAATTATTTAATGAGACACACACACAACTAATTAAAAAAATCATAGAAAACATAATAAATATCTTCTTTATCAATTGTTATTATATATATATATATATATATATATATATATATATATATATATGTATATATATATATGTGTGTGTGTGTGTGTGTGTTTATACATATATATATATATATATATATATATATACATATATATATATATATATATATATATATATAGCGTGCGATGTACAAATTGTCCTCTAAATTACGCAATAATGAAAATAATACTTACATTTCATTTTTAACAGATATATTTACCAAAATTGCATAAAAATATCTTGAAATACTGAAGAGTAAATTTATTCAATAAATTCGCCATTGCTTTCAACCCGCGGACTCCAGACAACTTCGGAATCTCTTGCAAGTCTTCTGAACGGTCTCCTTATTTAAGTTGGTGAATGCTGCCCTAATCCTTGCCTTCAGTTCATCTTTGGTGTTACAAGGAGTTTTGTTGGTCTCTCACATAATAATCAAGGGAGTTGCAGTTTAGGGAGTCAGATGGCCTCAGATGTAAGTTGTGACGTGGTCGCAGAAATTGTCTGTCTGCTTTTTCCTGCTTGCGACGATGTAAGTGGAATGCCGGTTCCATGTCGTGAAGGTTAGACCTGGCTGAGTCAAGGAATGCTGTTCGTCCAAAGACTTTCTATGGTATTAGCGATAGAACAGTGACAGAATGTTTGGAAGGTGGAAAATAATTCGTCACCCATAAAGATATATATATATATATAAAGAGTGTTTCATTAAGACGAATCAAAGTCAGCAGTAAATAAATCAGTGTTATTGGTGAAAATTTATTTCTTTATCTATTGGATCATGTTATTTAAATCATGGCAATTATGGTTATTTTCTAAGCGTAGATGTAGCACAAGGCCGAAAGTATTGAGCACCCAGTGAGGAACGCACTCACTTTTCAGTTGTAACTCATCTAGCGAGACAAGCTTGCTAACAATTACACTACGCTGAGGTGCCCCAAATCATGGCAATTATGTGTGAAAAATCATATCGCCCAAATGCCCGCCAAGGCTTCGGCGGCACACCTAAACTTGATGGTCAAAATTTTTGATGACGTCTCTGCATAGATGCTCCTCGATCTTAGCAATATGCCTTATTGTTTTATCCTTCAGCTGTTGAATTGTTGTTGGCTTGTTGGCATAGACCTCATTTTTGAGATGACACCAAGTCCCATGATCGTGGTGGCCAACTGATTTCGCTGTTTCGAGAGATGATGTGACATGGGAACTTCTCATTGCATTTCTTTTTGAACGACCATTTTCGTAATAGGATTCGATAACTTTAACACGTTGTTTAATTGTTAATCTTTCCATGGTTGAAATTGCCAAAGATTTAAGTTGTTAAATCTGAAAGAAAAAGAAAAAGATCATTAGACACTGAAACTTAATTCACATTTAAAATCGGTCCAAGTTATTGGAACATCCTTTATTTACTTAGTACACACACACACGCACACACACACACACACACACACACACACACACACACACACACACATATATATATATATATATATATATATATATATAATTTTGTGTACGACGTAGCAATATAAAAGTCTCTCTGATAACAAGGCATGCTCGTCGTTCCTTTTCCTTTCAGCCATTCCGATCCGTCCGTGGAGTACAGTGTTATTATACACCGGATGTGTTAATGCCCATAATGGGGAAAATACAAATGATACAATAAAATTATGCTATAATCCAAATAAAATAAAAGCAATAAAAAGACTGGATGGGACGCAAACTCTGGTGGAATTGTGATATTTCACAAAAACAACTTGAACTGGGAAAGATCGTGTGAACTCCTCGGCTGTCAACTAAATTTGACCTGTAACAGAAGGGTTGATTGGTTACAGCATCACGTGACAGTTCGACATTACACGAACTTCATGAACTCTCTTTTTTGCCAGAGACCACCATAGGACAATAGTTGAATGGATTCGTACTTTCGTTCGTGAATGTAGTGACATATTAACCGTGAGTACAATAACTGGCCGGACAGTGTGCATTTGCGCTCAGTGGAAAGCGTGGAGAGCAGCCACTGAGCAGTACCTTAATAAGAACTAGACATAGTCAGCGGAATGAGAACTATCTACCACCCGTATATTTAACATAGGGATCTGTAGAAAATTCCCCGAAGGTTATCAGGATCGAAAAGCACCTGACGAAGACAGGAGAGCACAATACTCGAAACCTTGTGATAACAACAACAAAGATGAGGATATTAGTCCGAATGTAAATAATTTAAATAAGTATAGAGCAGTCAGTGAAGATAAAGACAGTTATGAGAATTATGTGGGACACAAGGTTGCTTAAAACAATGCCGACCTAACATTGTTTAAATTACTATTCGGTCTCTACTGGGTTAAGATCACAAGAGAGGAATTTCTGTCTTGTAAATTCCAACTGTGTATGACTTGGTATTCTTGTGCAGTTGATTGTTACATAAATGGTTTTGGCTTTTTTCAAATAAGGCAGGAAATCTTTGATCCGTGAAGTGTAACAACAATAAGTCGCTCTTAAGCCAAAATAATAGTCTGGAGGAAATAGACACAAATAGGACATGTATCCTTCCTTCCTTCCTTCCTTCCTTCCTTCCTTCCTTCCTTCCTTCCTTCCTTCCTTCCTTCCTTACCCCTTCTTTCTTTCTTTCTTTCTTTCTTTCTTTCAATACACTGAAAGTTTATAAGTTATCTGTTCTCATTACTCTTTCTCTAGTCGTAGGAATTTCAATTTTGTTATGACGCCTAGTGCATGATCTAATTAGCATCCGGCGCTATTAACTCACTTTCTCACTGTGTACTGGGTATCATACACACACATACACAAACACACACACACACACACATATATATATATATATATGTGTGTGTGTGTGTGTGTGTGTGTCTAGCTTTCTCCAAATATTCTCTAAAAAAGCGAATACACGATGAAAATAAATTCGCAAAACAATAAAAAAAAACGCTTTTATCGTCAAAATGTTTGTTATTATTATTATTAAGATGAAAGATCAAAGGATTGTTTGATGTAAATTTTTTTACATACTTTACAATTCTGCACATTTTAGTTAAAATACTTTTAAAATTTTTTTATTTTTTTTATTGCAGATCAACTCGGAACCATGATTTTGTTCGAGAAATTTGATTGTGTTTTTGCGGTGGAAAAAAAAACATTGATTTGAAAAATATTGCAAAAATCAGATAATCGTTGAATTTTAATGAAGCTTTCAGAACTTATTTAGAAATGAATTAAATTATTTTTTTAAATGTTTCTTTTTAGAAAACCTTGGTAAAAAATATTTCTTACGTCTGTTACTCACCTCACTCATTTAATTTAAAGAAATTTGAGAAATTCTTATTTGGATAGCCTAATGTTTATATTAGTTACGAAGATAAATCCTCGGAAAATTTAAATCATCAATTTATTTAATCAAACAGGATCCTCACTTGGAGAAAATCTGCTCTGAATTGTAAAATAAAAAAATATAATAAAACTAAGACAATATTTAATTTGTTTTAAAGTTTTGTCTTAGGAAAAAAGAATTTTGATGAATAATGAATTTTTAGAAGAATTGTTTCCATTTTTTAAAAATTTTAATTACAATAATTTATAAACACCTAAATCTTATAAAATTCAATTATTAATTTGTAGGTGTGAAGTGATAGTGTTAAATTTAAACTGTATTTACTTATCATGAATGGAAAAATTCATTACAATTTAAAAAGAATTTTGAATTCATTTTGTCTGTGTAAACTACGATTTTTGTAAAATTAAATTAAAATTTATTAGTAATTTTCTAACATTACCTCAGCAAGCGTCTTCGTAAGTAAGGCTATAAAGCCAAAGTACCTAGAATTAAAAAAATATTAGATTACTTAAAATATTTAAAACTTTTAGGATTACCGGGTAGTTAAAACAATTATATAAAAAGCCTTTTACGTAGTATTCGTCATGTAAATTTATTACAATTTTCTCCTCCTTACTTAAATTTCTCAAGGCTGTGGATAAATGTGTCAACAACTCATAAAAACATAATGACAGAAAATTATTTTTTCTTTGAAGTTTTATACTAAAAGGAATATTTATTTTTAGTTCAGATTAATTAAACTTTAAATCAGTTAAATTTTCACAAATAACGTTTCAGAAGAGTATATTTTATTTTGAAAGTTTTTTTTTTAATAAAGAGAATTCTGTTTTGTTGACAGTTTTATTAATATGAACGATCTTATATATATTACTGATGAGCAAAAAACAAAAAACAAAAAACAAAAAACAAACAAACAAAAAACAATTAATTTAAATTCGGTCTGAAATACAGCAAATTATTTTACTTATTTGAAATATCAAATTTAATCTATTAAATTAAAACTAAAATAAAACCACCGCCTACCCTACTTAACCTGATTTTTAAAGTAACGCATATTTTGATCCACAGTTTGTCTATGAAAATGAATAACCTTTTATCAAAATGACTGAATTTCCCGTAAGCTTAGTAACTAATATCAAGAATGCATGTGTTTATAAACTTTTACTTTTAGAAGTAAATTTCAAAATAAGTTATCCCAAAAATCGCTTAAAAATGAAACAGTACTAGGGATTTTTTCAAATATATTTTAACATTAGGTATCGTTTTTGAATGTGTGCACACATACACACAAACATGCATACATACACACAAACATACACACGAACACACACACACACACACACACACACACACACACACACATATATATATATATATATATATATATATATATATATATATATATATATATAAATATATATATATTGGGACATATGATACGTCCAACATTTCTAAGCATTTATAACAGCATACCTGTCCCCATTCGCAATTCATAAAATTCATGTTGAAAACACATCTAAAATTTCTATGAAAATAATAAAGATAAACTAAAAAAATTTTGAAGCTCTCAATATTAAAAAATTGAAACCAAACCTAAATAAAATTAATTGTGAATACTGCACAAATGTTTTAAAATATGTACAGTAGATAGTTTAAAATGAAACAAACACTCTCGATACAACATTACTTAGTTACCTCCCCTGAATCTTTACTTAACTAATGGTACTAAATTCAGCGTTCTTCATTTCACCAGTAAAAATTTTAACTTTCAGATGAAAACAGCAATTTTGTCTTTGAAAATGACGGATACTACTTATATTTGACGAACACTACTATATAGTTGATGATATTATGCTTATGTCGAAAGTACTCGGAATAAATAATATGTATCAACACGGTAATTTTCTCTCTTCCTTAAATAATAACCCCAAAAAACATTTCCGTGAATATGAAAGGATCCAATTGAAAATAAGTAGACAAAAATTGTCTAATTTATTCAATGAAACATGTCTCAATGAAAACATGCTGCCAAAGTACACGCAATATATATATATATATATATATATATATATATATATATATATATATATATATATATATATATATATATATATATATACTCGTTGTGTCTTCTTGAGTTATCGCTTTCTACTAACATAATACATTTTAAATAAGAAAGTAATTCATATATATTCATTTGTTTTTTTAAAAAGTATAGTCTTTTAGTAATTAGAATTAGGAGTAATAATTTAAAAATGGAGGAATAGATTTTGAATATTAAAAATACAACGCACCCATATTCAAACGACCCTTTCGAAAAAAAATCTTTGCGTATATAATTATAAATTAAACGGATAAATAAAAATGCCAAAAACATTTTAAAATTGAACCCCCTCCCCCCAAAAAAAACAGACAACATGCGAAATACGATGTCATCATTTGTTGAACAGAAACCCTTACCCTACTTTAACTTAACCTGATTTTGAAAGTAACTCATATTTTATTCCACAGTTTGTCTATGAAAATGAATAATCTACCGCATTTTATCAACCTGATTGAATTTCCCGTAAGCTTAGCAAATAATATCAAGAATGCATGTGTTTATAAACTCAGTAAATTTCAAAATAAATTATCCCAAAAATCGATTGAAAATGAAACAGTACTAGGGATTTTAATTTAATTCTGTAATTAAATTTAAAGTTTTAGTTTGTTTTTGAAACATGGTAATTCCCGTGTAGCGATGAGACCATATTTTCAAATTACTGTAATTAATATATATATATATATATATATATATATATATATATATATATATATATATATATATATATATTACACTTTTACATTAGAACATGTAAGTTACTACTACGAAATTGTACATTTTGTTTCGACGTTTAATAAACAACGTCTCATCAAGTAGTTAACAATGTTTATTAAACGTTGTAACAAAATATGCAATTTTGTAGTAGTAGTAATTTATATGTTCTAATGTAACAGTATATAATAAATATTTATTGCTCGACTATTGTATTGAGCCATGTTTTAAATTAATGTTTTGAACGTTTGAATTTTATTCTTCGTTCTTTTACATTTGGTAAGCACCTTAGATCCTATGATCTGCTCTCCGACAAGCAATATGGTTTCCGCTTTGCCCGTTCTACAGCTGATGTGCTTACGGCCATAACTGAAATTGTTTACCAAGCACTTCATAATAACGGAGACGCTCGTGCCGTGGCACTAGACATCTCCAACGCGTTTGATAGGGTTTGGCATGCCGGCCTTCTTCGCAAGTTTCAGGGTTATGGAATTTCAGGTTGATTTTTTGACTTAATACAATCATTCCTATCAAACCGTGTATTGAAGGTCGCTCTCAATGGATTCTCCTCCAGCTCCTATCCTACGAACGTAGGTGTTCCCCAAGGCTCTATCCTAGGCCTTACTCTGTTCCTTATCTTCCTTAACGATCTTCCTGATGCCATAGGTTCCCAAGTAGGCATCTATGCGGACGACACTACTATTTACTCCTGCCTCAAAAACAAATCTAGTGTCGCTGACAAAACTAACCTGGCCGTTTGTCTCGAAAAGGACCCCCTATCGGTTGTAGATTGGGGCAGGAATTGGCAGATTAACTTTAATGCCTCAAAAGCAAAACTGCTCTCTATTACTCACGAGAGAGAACCATCCCTGCCCCCCTATTAGAATGTCTGACGCTCAACTCCACGAGAGCACCTCTTTACGACTGGTCGGTCTCACATTGTCTGCTGACCTGAGATGGAACAAATACATTGAGTCAATAGCTTCGTCCACCGCAAGCAAAGTTGGCTCCCTGTGCCGCGCCAGGAGATTTTTCTCGACGGAGTCGATCCTTCAAATCTCCAAATCAACCATTTGCCCTTGCATGGAGTATTGCAGCCATATATGGTCTGGAGTCCCTTCTGTTTGTCTCAAAGTCTTGATAAAATCCGAAGACGGATATGCAATGTAATTGTCCCTGATCTGGCATCTCGTCTGCAGTCGCTCTCTCACAGACGTGCTGTCGCCTCCCTCTGTCTTTTTTTACAAATACTTTTACTGAAACTACTCCGATGAGCTGCTTTCGCTGGCTCCCAGACTTCATGAATTTAAGCGATCAACTAGGCTGGCATCTCGCTCTCGCCCTTTCTCTGTCGAAACTGTTAAATATATATATATTATTAGGGGGATTTGAACAATCATAATTAATACAGCGAGTCTAAACGAATCCTCAACAAAATGCAGAAAGCATTGGACGGCCGTTTCGTCTTATTTTTGGTACTCAGCAACAGCGCGCGTCCAGTGGATATGACACTTTTATACGCTTTTGACGATATTATACGTTATTTTGCATATTTTGAGAAAAATATGCAAAATAAGGTATAATATATATTTTTAAAAAATCACATCATAACCGGATTCTCACTTCTTTTTAAAATATACACTTTTCTCTCGTTGAGACAACTATAACGTCTTCCTTACACACACAGACGCACACACACACACACACACACACACACACACACACACATACACACACACATATATATATATATATATATATATATATATATATATATATATATATATATGGTGGACTCTCCCGTCGTATTTGAGGTATGAGTGTCAAACAGATCAGTTCCTAGGAACCTAAAGCCCGACACCAGCACATGACATTTGATTGTAGTGGTGAAGGCTTTGTGTAGAACCAACCACACTTTTTGAAGGCCTGAATACAGAGACCTGGTGAACTAAAGGGGCCACAAGTTCCCAAACAACCTTCTGTATGTTTTGAATTCAGAGTTGTCCTTATCCTAGACCAGTTGCCATCCAAGGCTATAGAACACAGTCTGTCCTGCACTTTACCTACTGCTGGAGGGAGAGGAGGAGGATTGATACGTTTCCCAATATAAGGTGTACTGCTGCCAATATATGCCAGCAATACGTCATACTCGGCCTGATATGGCTCTTGTAACGGTAGAGCACAGCAGGAGTAGTCAGGTTCTTACTAGAGCGGTGATGAATAAACGAGAAGCAACAGAAATGTATTTCTACAGAAGGATGCCGAGGATGCCATGGACCGAAGTTTTACAGAAAATAGAAACAAAATGAAAACTTGTGATTAACATCAGAAAGAGACAGTTGGAACTAATGATGAGGAAAGAGGGCTTAGAAAATCTGATATTCACAGGAAGAATAGAGACGTATAAAAAACATTTATAACATAGTGATCTTGAGTAAATGGATGTCGGAACAGCTTTTAGGAGAAATAACAGAAAGACAAGATTTAAGAGCTACAATGGACAGGAAGTTGTGGATAACCATGATCGTTTATGTTACTGAGAGGACACTGCACATAAAGAAGTATAAAACAAAGAATATACCATTTTCCCAGAATCTTTAGCGATGGATAAAAAGAACATTCGGACAGTTTTTATAAAATTTTTCATCCGAAAAGAAAACCATTATCAGATCGCATGAGAAATTGTATAAAAAAAATAAACAAAACACATTGTCTGTCGTTTTTAATGAAACGTGCATGAAAGAAGGATTGCTACCTAAATACACAAATATATATATATATATATATATAAAACCACAACATTCTACACGTAAGCGCATATACATATTCTACACGTACGCACATACACATATTTTACATGTACGAATACACACACATGCGCGCGTGTAAGCGCATGAAAAAAACCATACACGCGATTACATGTACATACGCACTATGAAAGCAGAAGAAGAATCAACCTTGTACCAATAAATAGTGCCTAAATTATTTTCTAACTTAATATAAACGTGACAAAAATGAGAAAATAGCAGCCAACTACTGGTGTCTCTTGACGAGTGAGTGAAGCGATTGCTGGAGGGTCCGTCTACAACAGTCGAGATGCTGAATATAACATCAGTTAGCTAAGTGACACATTTTATATTTTTACTAATCCTATATATATATATATATATATATATATATATATATATATATATATATATATATATATATATATATATATATATATATATTATCAATCCTTGGATCTTTGCATTATCCAAGTTACTTACATCAGTAAGCACAAACCCTGCTCAGCACATGGCTCTCAAGGGAAGGATACTTATCTACACGTCCACTTGAATGGAATATGGCACAAGGCCAAGATTCTCGAGGGAAACTGGCTAACATTCATTTCTGAAGTGGGTATAAGGTGTCGACTAAATAGTTTTGTTCACTCAGCGTTATTTTGCATAGGGCTGTACAAAAACGTAGACACTGACATATTTTTTTTTTTTGTTACCAGTTTAATTAAGAAGTGAAAAGTTAAAAATAACAAAAGAGAACACACCAATACAAAACTGAAATATATATATATATATATATATATATATATATATATATATATATATATATAACTTTAAAGTATGCTATATTTATGGGATAATGTGAGCCTTATCAGAGATAGAGCGTATGTAAATATAAATATGAAAGTGAACATTGAAGGCAACACTCAGAGGCGACAGGCTGTTTCATGCTAAACTCAATAATCGGTCCTGATGATTGTCTTAAACATGAAGCAGTCTGTCGCCTCTGAGTGTTGACTTCAATTTTGACTTTTATTATATATATATATATATATATATATATATATATATATATATATATATATATATATATGATAGGATAGGATAAGGAAAAAATAGAAAACCATTATAAATTTTCTTATTTGTTTCATTCGTATCATTCTTTCGGTTTCTATATCAACATAAACGCTAATTTACATGTCAATTATATATTTGTGCATGTATGTATGGATGTGAGTATTTATTTAGAATCCTATATGACGCGCTTCGTCCTGTGAAATAATTTCTTGAGGCTAAAGAGAATATATATATATATATATATATATATATATATATATATATATATATATATATATATATATATTAAGACAGCTTGTCCATGAATATGAGAGGATCCTATTGAAAAGAAGTAGACAAAACTTGTCTAAATTATTCAATGAGACGTGTCTTAATGAAAACATAATACACGCAATATATATATATATATATATATATATATATATATATATATATGGTAAAAATAGTTTTAATGTCTGTTATATTCATGGGTACTTAATATCAGGGAACATTCAAGTCAACACGAAAAGTCGACAGTTTGTTTCATACTAAAGGCAATCATCGGACTATGTGCATTGTTTTTGGCCGACTATTTATATATACAAGTCAGTGATGCATTGTGGGTAGTCTATTTTATTGTTCTAATGCTTTTTTTGCTGGGTGTTTACGGTTTCGAATTATTCATTGGGCTATTGAGTGGGAAAATTACTGGATCCGAATGCAGTTTTGGGTCTATTTATAATCTTGTTAGTTAACTTTTTTATTTAATATTGATTATTTTATTGTTCGCTGTTATTACGTTTACTTGTATTTATGTGTACGTTTGTGCCTTGTAAATTTGTTTATTATTTACTTAGCTTATGTAATTATTTATTTGTTTGGATTAATTAATTTTATTTCTTTTTGTTTATTTATTTTATTTTATTTATTTATTTTCTTTTATTCTTGTCCATTTTCATTTTTCGATTTTTAAGTAACGTAGTAAAAATTTGTTTTCGTGTCTGCATTTTGAGTTGTGTTCTGATCGTTTATTTAGTAGTTTGTTTTGATCTGGGAAGGCATTCATAGATATTTTTTTCTCCAGGCAGAGTTTACAGTTTTTGGATTGATTCTTGTAGGCTGATGTTCTTTTTACTTATTTTCCAGTGTGAATTATTTTTAATCTCCCAGATATGTTTAGAAATTTGGGGGCTGTTCGTGTATTTACTATTTGTAAAGGATGTTTTGTGTGCGTAGTTTCTTTGTTTCCAGAGTCATTCAATTATAATGGGGTTGGACAAAATAATTGGAACAGGTGCAAATTCCACTCCTATATTTCAAAGACCTATTATATTAAAAACTTTAACTAAAACTTCGTAATTGCAGGTTATATCTATTGTAAATACGTTTATTTATCTAATTTACTGTATTTGTCTTACTTATTTTTAGAATTTAGTAAAATTTAAAGTAAAATGCATTGACCACTCTGAAAAAGGACAAATTGTTGAAGCTCGCATGGAAGGAGCCTCGATCACTAAGTTTGCTGAACTGTTCGGTTTTTCAAGAGCTACCATATCAAGAACTATGACGCAATTCGAGAAACAGGGCAAAACCTCTAACAACCGTAGCAATTCGGGCCTGACTTGCAAACTTACTGACAAGGACTGACGTGCATTGAAATGCAATGTGGCAAAAATCATCAGACTACTGCGGACAAAGTGACTGCTGAGTTGAATAATCATCTGAATAGTCCAGTTTCTACTAAAACTGTTCGTCGTGAGCTCCATAAGGCTGGATATCATGGAAGAGCCGCCGTAAGGAAACCTCTTCTCTCCACTCGCAAACATTCAGAAGTGGTTGAAGTGGTGCAGAGATCACAATTCCTGGTCTGCAGACCAATGGAAGCAAGTCATATTCTCAGACGAGTCCAGTTTTTCTCTTTTTCCCAACTTCAGGGCGAATTTATGTGTGGAGGCAGCCCAAAGAAGCTTATAACCCTGACTGCCTTCTTACAAAAGTGAAGCATGGAGGTGGGTCAGTGATAATTTGGGCCGCCATATCATGAAAATGTCTTGGTCCAATAGTTACCCTGCATGGTAGAATCAACAGCAAAGATTACCTGAAAATTTTGGGAAATCATATACATCCAATGGCCCAGACTTTATTCCCTGATGGTGACTGCATCTCCCAAGACGATAATGCTTCAATACATACTGCTCGAGTGGTTAAGAATTGGTATGAAGAGCATGGAAGTGAGCTAGAACACATGGAGTGGCCTCCCCAATCTCCAGATAGCAATATTATTGAACATTTGTGGTGCATTTTGGAGCGAAAAGTTAGGAGCCTCTATCCTCCAACGTCGTGTCTTAAAGAGCTGAAGCCGGTGTTAATGGAAGAATGGCTGAAAATTCCTCTGGATTAAGTCAGGAAGCTGTATGATTTCATTCCTAGACGTATTAAAGCTGTATGTGAGGCTAAAGGAGGACCAACTCCATATTAAATAAATTTTCTTTGAATTTAACAAGTGTTTCAATTATTCTGTCCAACCCCTGTATATCAAAAGCGCCGGTTGGTTTTCGGGGAAAAAGAAAGAAACAATCAATAAATTAAAGAATAAAGAACGAAGATGCGATAACGCTCTCCTGTTTAATGGTGATTTTCTAAACGTAGCTTAGATGTGGCACAAGACCAAAAATAGGGGGCACCCAGTGAGGATTGAACGCACTATTCATAATTGATCTAGCGAGACAAGATTGCTAAATATTGCATCACGTAGAATCCCCCCTGCTAGCCCATTATAGTGATTTTCTAAGCGTAGCTTAGATGTAGCACATGACCGAATGTATGAACCACTCAGTGAGGATCAAACTCACCATTCATTTGTAATTTATATAGCGAGGGTATCCTTGCTAACTATTACACCTCGTCGAAGTGACCACGCTCTCTTAACGTGTGCTTCAGCGAAATAGAAAAACTAGTCAATTTTAAATCTTTTCATTTGTACCCTCTTACTTCTTTAAATAATGACCCGCATTCACACTTATCATTATTATTGCAATGTTTTGTTAAAGTTCAGCCCAAATATTTAACATTTTGGAACTCGCCTTGAGCTTATTCAAACATTAACTTAACCCTTTACCGCTTTACCGGTGGTACAGAAAAATGACGTAATGCCCAGTCACCGGTTCAACAGTGGTAGACAAAAATGACTTGATGCTCAGCTACCGGTTGAACGGTGGGTAAACACTTGTAACTATTTTTATATCTACCGTGAAATATTACATACCAATTTTTTGCGAATTTTGACTCAGGAGCTCAGGCAGAATGGGTTAAAATTGTTCAGGAACGCAGAGCTCAAAGGGTTAAGAATTCTGATTCAAATGAAAATTCAATTAAAAGAAGCGCGAATTTTTCACGAGTACTGTTGGGTTATTATAATTTTAATAATGCGAAAAATAGTTTCTCATCATCGCGAGAAATTCGACTAACGCAGTAGTTGATCGCATCTGCCTCTAAGCGTGAAGCAGAGGAAGCTGGAGATAAAGGGTGGCCCTTCAAGTTGGACTTGGTCGCTGAAAATAGTCTGTCAAGTGTTGACACGAAATATACTTGAGCAGCTGCATCTTCATTTTGCCGACCGCCCCCCCCAACACATTTGAATGCATGAACGTGTGCTATGTTTAAGTCTGTCGTGTTTTTGGAAACATGTGGCTTAAAAGTTTAAAAAAATATATATTGCGCTTGTTAACAGATGTCTTTACAGATGTCTCCTCTTGTTCGCTAGGGGATAGTTTCAAGACCCCCAACGGATGTTTCAAGACCCCCAACGGATGTTTCAAACCGTGGATAGTATCGAACCATATATATATATATATATATATATATATATATATATATATATACGTAGCAATGAGGGAGTGTTAAGTTACACATTAAACACAATGAGAGATCCAAATCAACGGCAAATAATTAAATGAAGTGAATATGACCATATCAAACTAGTAACGTTCCATTTATCCCTGAGCGGAGTTTGAACATTTTCTTAATGATTTCCCCCAAAGTAAGGCAATAAAACCACTAAGATGCAAGACGTAACTGAATGAGAAAGAAAACATTAAAGAGAGAGAACAATAAAAGAACAGGAATTAAGACTATAACGATTGACATTGCATTTAAATATTTGAAAATCAAAGTTGACTGGAAAACAAGAAGCCGGAAATGAGTTCCACAAGTGAGAAGTGCGAGAGAAGAAAAAAAAACTTAGTTATATCTAACAATTTCAACTGAAAAATGATGAGACATAACCGCCAATCAAGTTTGAATTCATAAAGTCTCGGTAACATAGAGGTAAGTAATATTTATTTGGAAAATACAAAAATATGGCACAAAACCAAAAGAAAGGAAAGGAAAAGACTGGTCTTCAGTCTGCCTTATCTTAAAGTTACTGACGATTACTGACGCAAACATACCACAGTATTCCTTGCATCAAAACAACGCATTTTCAAGTACCATTCTTAGTGCAGCCACTATAATACCTCGGAATCTCTATGAAGACAGAATTAGTTCCCATGTGTACTATATTTACAACGGCGTGATCAAAGTGTCTGACGCCTCATAACATGAAATATCTTTGCAACAGCCAGATCAAAGTGTCTCACTCCTACAGTCCTCGTCTATCGTTACAACAGCCAGATCAATTATCTGATTTCTCCTTTAGTGCTATATCTTTACAACAGCCAGAACTAAGTATCTGGCTCCTCCTACCATGCTATATCTTTACAACAGCCAGATCAAAGTATCTGATTCCTCCTGCCAAGTACTATCTTTACAACTGCCAGATCAAAGTGTCTCACTTTTCCTGTCATCGTCTATCGTTACAACAGTTAGATCAATTATCCGATTTCTCAATTAGTGCACTATAATTATAACAGCCAGAACTATGTATCTGTCTCCTCCTACCATGCACTATCTTTACAACAGCCAGATCAAAGTATCTGATTCCTGCTATCATGATCTATCTTTAGGACAGTGATATCAAAGTATCAGACTTCTCCCTTAGTGGTCTATTTAAAAAAAAAAACAGATAAAAATATCTGACTCCTCCTGCCACGAACTATCTTTACAGCAGCCAGATAAATGTAAGTGCTTCCTCCTGTCACTCTCTATCTTTACAAGAGTCATATGAAGATAATTGACTCCTCTTGCCATCCTTTATCATTACAAGATTCAGGTCAAAGTGCCCGACTCCTCATATTATGACTTATCTTTACAACAGCCGGATAAAAGCATATGACTCCTCCTGCCATGATATTTGTTTACAATAGCTAGATGAAAGTATCAGCCAGATCAAAGTATCTGACACCTCCTGCCATGCACTATCTTTACAACACCCAGATCAAGATATATAACTTTACCTGCCATGACATAACTTTAATATAGCTAGGTCAAAGTATCTGACTCCGCGTATCATGCTCTATCTTTACAAAAGCTAGATCAAAGTATCAGTTTCCTCCTACCATGCTCTTTCTTTACAACCGGCAGATCAAAAAACACGGCTCCTTCTACTATGCCTTATATTTACAAAAGCTAGATCAAAGTATCTGACACCTTCCTTAGTGTTCTATCTTTACAATAGCCAGATCAAAGTATCTGACACCTTCCTTAGTGTTCTATCTTTACAATAGCCAGATCAAAGTATCTGACACCTTCCTTAGTGTTCTATCTTTACAATAGCCAGATCAAAGTATCTGACACCTTCCTTAGTGTTCTATCTTTACAATAGCCAGATCAAAGTATCTGACACCTTCCTTAGTGTTCTATCTTTACAATAGCCAGATCAAAGTATCTGACACCTTCCTTAGTGTTCTATCTTTACAATAGCCAGATCAAAGTATCTGACACCTTCCTTAGTGTTCTATCTTTACAATAGCCAGATCAAAGTATCTGACACCTTCTTTAGTGTTCTATCTTTACAATAGCCAGATCAAAGTATCTGACACCTTCCTTAGTGTTCTATCTTTACAATAGCCAGATCAAAGTATCTGACACCTTCCTTAGTGTTCTATCTTTACAATAGCCAGATCAAAGTATCTGACACCTTCCTTAGTGTTCTATCTTTACAATAGCCAGATCAAAGTATCTGACACCTTCCTTAGTGTTCTATCTTTACAATAGCCAGATCAAAGTATCTGACACCTTCCTTAGTGTTCTATCTTTACAATAGCCAGATCAAAGTATCTGACACCTTCCTTAGTGTTCTATCTTTACAATAGCCAGATCAAAGTATCTGACACCTTCCTTAGTGTTCTATCTTTACAATAGCCAGATCAAAGTATCTGACACCTTCCTTAGTGTTCTATCTTTACAATAGCCAGATCAAAGTATCTGACACCTTCCTTAGTGTTCTATCTTTACAATAGCCAGATCAAAGTATCTGACACCTTCCTTAGTGTTCTATCTTTACAATAGCCAGATCAAAGTATCTGACACCTTCCTTAGTGTTCTATCTTTACAATAGCCAGATCAAAGTATCTGACACCTTCCTTAGTGTTCTATCTTTACAATAGCCAGATCAAAGTATCTGACACCTTCCTTAGTGTTCTATCTTTACAATAGCCAGATCAAAGTATCTGACACCTTCCTTAGTGTTCTATCTTTACAATAGCCAGATCAAAGTATCTGACACCTTCCTTACTGTTCTATCTTTACAATAATTCGATCAAAGTATCTGATTCCTCCTATCATACCCTGTCTTTACAACAGTCAGATGAAAGTATCTGATTCTTCCAACCACGGTCTATCTTTACAAAAGCCAGATCAAAGTATCTGATTCCTCCTGCCATGTACTATCTTTTCAACAGACAAATCAAAGTATCTGACACCTCCCTTAGCCAGATCAAAGTGTTTGTAACCTGCAGTTTACAACAACCAGATCAAACTATCTGACTCCTCCTGTCATACTCTATCTTTACAAAAGCCTGATGAAAGTATCTAATTCCTTCTACCAAGTACTATCGTTAAAACGGCCAAATCAAAGTCTCTGACACCTCCCTTAGCCAGATCAAAGTGCTTATATCTTTCTTCAGTTTACAACAACCAGATCAAAGTATTTGACTCCTCCTGTCATACTCTATCTTTACAACAGCCAGATCAAAGTATCTGATTCCTCCTGTCATATTCTATCTTAACAACAGCCAGATGAAAGTATCTGATTCTTCCAACAATTCTATAACTTTACAACAGCCAGATCAAAGTATCTGATTCCTCCTTCCATGTATTCTTTACAACAGCCAAATCAAAGTCTCTGATACCTCCCTTAGCGAGATCAAAGTGCTTATATCCTTCTTCAGTTTACAACAGCCAGATGAAAGTATCTGACTTCTCCTGCCATACTCTATCTTTACAAAAGCCTGATGAAAGTATCTGATTCCCTCTACCAAGTACTATCGTTAAAACGGCCAAATCAAAGTCTCTGACACCTCCCTTAGCCATTTCAAAGTGCTTGTATCCTTCTTCAGTTTACAACAGCCAGATGAAAGTATCTGACTTCTCCTGCCATACTCTATCTTTACAAAAGCCTGATGAAAGTATCTGATGCCCTCTACCAAGTACTATCGTTAAAACGGCCAAATCAAAGTCTCTGACACCTCCCTTAGCCATTTCAAAGTGCTTGTATCCTTCTTCAGTTTACAACAGCCAGATGAAACATCTCACTTCTCCTGCCATACTCTATCTTTACAAAAGCCTGATGAAAGTATCTGATTCCCTCTACCAAGTACTATCGTTAAAACGGCCAAATCAAAGTCTCTGACACCTCCCTTAGCCATTTCAAAGTGCTTATATCCTTCTTCAGTTTACAACAACCAGATGAAACATCTGACTCCTCCTGTCATACTCTACCTTTACAAAAGCCTGATGAAAGTATCTGATTCCCTCTACCAAGTACTATCGTTAAAACGGCCAAATCAAAGTCTCTGACACCTCCCTTAGCCATTTCAAAGTGCTTGTATCCTTCTTCAGTTTACAACAGCCAGATGAAAGTATCTGACTTCTCCTGCCATACTCTATCTTTACAAAAGCCTGATGAAAGTATCTGATGCCCTCTACCAAGTACTATCGTTAAAACGGCCAAATCAAAGTCTCTGACACCTCCCTTAGCCATTTCAAAGTGCTTGTATCCTTCTTCAGTTTACAACAGCCAGATGAAAGTATCTGACTTCTCCTGCCATACTCTATCTTTACAAAAGCCTGATGAAAGTATCTGATTCCCTCTACCAAGTACTATCGTTAAAACGGCCAAATCAAAGTCTCTGATACCTCCCTTAGCCATTTCAAAGTGCTTGTATCCTTCTTCAGTTTACAACAGCCAGATGAAAGTATCTGACTTCTCCTGCCATACTCTATCTTTACAAAAGCCTGATGAAAGTATCTGATTCCCTCTACCAAGTACTATCGTTAAAACGGCCAAATCAAAGTCTCTGACACCTCCCTTAGCCATTTCAAAGTGCTTATATCCTTCTTCAGTTTACAACAACCAGATGAAACATCTGACTCCTCCTGTCATACTCTATCTTTACAAAAGCCTGATGAAAGTATCTGATTCCCTCTACCAAGTACTATCGTTAAAACGGCCAAATCAAAGTCTCTGACACCTCCCTTAGCCATTTCAAAGTGCTTATATCCTTCTTCAGTTTACAACAGCCAGATGAAAGTATCTGACTCCTACTGTCATACTCTATCTTTACAAAAGCCTGATGAAAGTATCTGATTCCCTCTACCAAGTACTATCGTTAAAACAGCCAAATCAAAGTCTCTGATACCTCCCTTAGCCATTTCAAAGTGCTTGTATCCTTCTTCAGTTTACAACAGCCAGGTGAAAGTATCTGACTTCTCCTGCCATACTCTATCTTTACAAACGCCTGATGAAAGTATCTGATTCCCTCTACCAAGTACTATCGTTAAAACGGCCAAATCAAAGTCTCTGACACCTCCCTTAGCCATTTCAAAGTGCTTATATCCTTCTTCAGTTTACAACAACCAGATGAAACATCTGACTCCTACTGTCATACTCTATCTTTACAAAAGCCTGATGAAAGTATCTGATTCCTTCTACCAAGTACTATCGTTAAAACAGCCAAATCAAAGTCTCTGATACCTCCCTTAGCCATTTCAAAGTGCTTGTATCCTTCTTCAGTTTACAACAGCCAGATGAAAGTATCTGACTTCTCCTGCCATACTGTATCTTTACAAAAGCCTGATGAAAGTATCTGATTCCCTCTACCAAGTACTATCGTTAAAACGGCCAAATCAAAGTCTCTGATACCTCCCTTAGCCATTTCAAAGTGGTTGTATCCTTCTTCAGTTTACAACAACCAGATGAAACATCTGACTCCTACTGTCATACTCTATCTTTACAAAAGCCTGATGAAAGTATCTGATTCCCTCTACCAAGTACTATCGTTAAAACAGCCAAATCAAAGTCTCTGATACCTCCCTTAGCCATTTCAAAGTGCTTGTATCCTTCTTCAGTTTACAACAGCCAGATGAAAGTATGTGACTTCTCCTGCCATACTCTATCTTTACAAAAGCCTAATGAAAGTATCTGATTCCCTCTACCAAGTACTATCGTTAAAACGGCCAAATCAAAGTCTCTGATATCTCCCTTAGCCATTTCAAAGTGGTTGTATCCTTCTTCAGTTTACAACAGCCAGATGAAAGTATCTGACTTCTCCTGCCATACTCTATCTTTACAAAAGCCTGATGAAAGTATCTGATTCCCTCTACCAAGTACTATCGTTAAAACGGCCAAATCAAAGTCTCTGATACCTCCCTTAGCCATTTCAAAGTGCTTGTATCCTTCTTCAGTTTACCACAGCCAGATGAAAGTATCTGACTTCTCCTGCCATACTCTATCTTTACAAAAGCCTGATGAAAGTATCTTATTCCCTCTACCAAGTACTATCGTTAAAACAGCCAAATCAAAGTCTCTGATACCTCCCTTAGCCATTTCAAAGTGCTTGTATCCTTCTTCAGTTTACCACAGCCAGATGAAAGTATCTGACTTCTCCTGCCATACTCTATCTTTACAAAAGCCTGATGAAAGTATCTGATTCCCTCTACCAAGTACTATCGTTAAAACAGCCAAATCAAAGTCTCTGATACCTCCCTTAGCCATTTCAAAGTGCTTGTATCCTTCTTCAGTTTACCACAGCCAGATGAAAGTATCTGACTTCTCCTGCCATACTCTATCTTTATAAAAGCCTGATGAAAGTATCTGATTCCCTCTACCAAGTACTATCGTTAAAACGGCCAAATCAAGGTCTCTGATACCTCCCTTAGCCATTTCAAAGTGCTTGTATCCTTCTTCAGTTTACAACAGCCAGATGAAAGTATCTGACTTCTCCTGCCATACTGTATCTTTACAAAAGCCTGATGAAAGTATCTGATTCCCTCTACCAAGTACTATCGTTAAAACGGCCAAATCAAAGTCTCTGATACCTCCCTTAGCCATTTCAAAGTGCTTGTATCCTTCTTCAGTTTACAACAACCAGATGAAACATCTGACTCCTACTGTCATACTCTATCTTTACAAAAGCCTGATGAAAGTATCTGATTCCCTCTACCAAGTACTATCGTTAAAACAGCCAAATCAAAGTCTCTGATACCTCCCTTAGCCATTTCAAAGTGCTTGTATCCTTCTTCAGTTTACAACAACCAGATGAAACATCTGACTCCTACTGTCATACTCTATCTTTACAAAAGCCTGATGAAAGTATCTGATTCCCTCTACCAAGTACTATCGTTAAAACAGCCAAATCAAAGTCTCTGATACCTCCCTTAGCCATTTCAAAGTGCTTGTATCCTTCTTCAGTTTACAACAGCCAGATGAAAGTATGTGACTTCTCCTGCCATACTCTATCTTTACAAAAGCCTAATGAAAGTATCTGATTCCCTCTACCAAGTACTATCGTTAAAACGGCCAAATCAAAGTCTCTGATATCTCCCTTAGCCATTTCAAAGTGGTTGTATCCTTCTTCAGTTTACAACAGCCAGATGAAAGTATCTGACTTCTCCTGCCATACTCTATCTTTACAAAAGCCTGATGAAAGTATCTGATTCCCTCTACCAAGTACTATCGTTAAAACGGCCAAATCAAAGTCTCTGATACCTCCCTTAGCCATTTCAAAGTGCTTGTATCCTTCTTCAGTTTACCACAGCCAGATGAAAGTATCTGACTTCTCCTGCCATACTCTATCTTTACAAAAGCCTGATGAAAGTATCTTATTCCCTCTACCAAGTACTATCGTTAAAACAGCCAAATCAAAGTCTCTGATACCTCCCTTAGCCATTTCAAAGTGCTTGTATCCTTCTTCAGTTTACCACAGCCAGATGAAAGTATCTGACTTCTCCTGCCATACTCTATCTTTACAAAAGCCTGATGAAAGTATCTGATTCCCTCTACCAAGTACTATCGTTAAAACAGCCAAATCAAAGTCTCTGATACCTCCCTTAGCCATTTCAAAGTGCTTGTATCCTTCTTCAGTTTACCACAGCCAGATGAAAGTATCTGACTTCTCCTGCCATACTCTATCTTTATAAAAGCCTGATGAAAGTATCTGATTCCCTCTACCAAGTACTATCGTTAAAACGGCCAAATCAAGGTCTCTGATACCTCCCTTAGCCATTTCAAAGTGCTTGTATCCTTCTTCAGTTTACAACAGCCAGATGAAAGTATCTGACTTCTCCTGCCATACTCTATCTTTACAAAAGCCTGATGAAAGTATCTGATTCCCTCTACCAAGTACTATCGTTAAAACAGCCAAATCAAAGTCTCTGATACCTCCCTTAGCCATTTCAAAGTGCTTGTATCCTTCTTCAGTTTACAACAACCAGATGAAACATCTGACTCCTACTGTCATACTCTATCTTTACAAAAGCCTGATGAAAGTATCTGATTCCCTCTACCAAGTACTATCGTTAAAACAGCCAAATCAAAGTCTCTGATACCTCCCTTAGCCATTTCAAAGTGCTTATATCCTTCTTCAGTTTACAACAGCCAGATGAAAGTATCTGACTTCTCCTGCCATACTCTATCTTTACAAAAGCCTGATGAAAGTATCTGATTCCCTCTACCAAGTACTATCGTTAAAACAGCCAAATCAAAGTCTCTGATACCTCCCTTAGCCATTTCAAAGTGCTTGTATCCTTCTTCAGTTTACAACAACCAGATGAAACATCTGACTCCTACTGTCATACTCTATCTTTACAAAAGCCTGATGAAAGTATCTGATTCCCTCTACCAAGTACTATCGTTAAAACGGCCAAATCAAAGTCTCTGATACCTCCCTTAGCCATTTCAAAGTGCTTGTATCCTTCTTCAGTTTACAACAGCCAGATGAAAGTATCTGACTTCTCCTGCCATACTCTATCTTTACAAAAGCCTGATGAAAGTATCTGATTCCCTCTACCAAGTACTATCGTTAAAACGGCCAAATCAAAGTCTCTGACACCTCCCTTAGCCATTTCAAAGTGCTTGTATCCTTCTTCAGTTTACAACAACCAGATGAAACATCTGACTCCTACTGTCATACTCTATCTTTACAAAAGCCTGATGAAAGTATCTGATTCCCTCTACCAAGTACTATCGTTAAAACAGCCAAATCAAAGTCTCTGATACCTCCCTTAGCCATTTCAAAGTACTTATATCCTTCTTCAGTTTACAACAACCAGATGAAACATCTGACTCCTACTGTCATACTCTATCTTTACAAAAGCCTGATGAAAGTATCTGATTCCCTCTACCAAGTACTATCGTTAAAACAGCCAAATCAAAGTCTCTGATACCTCCCTTAGCCATTTCAAAGTGCTTATATCCTTCTTCAGTTTACAACAACCAGATGAAACATCTGACTCCTACTGTCATACTCTATCTTTACAAAAGCCTGATGAAAGTATCTGATTCCCTCTACCAAGTACTATCGTTAAAACAGCCAAATCAAAGTCTCTGATACCTCCCTTAGCCATTTCAAAGTGCTTGTATCCTTCTTCAGTTTACAACAACCAGATGAAACATCTGACTCCTACTGTCATACTCTATCTTTACAAAAGCCTGATGAAAGTATCTGATTCCCTCTACCAAGTACTATCGTTAAAACAGCAAAATCAAAGTCTCTGATACCTCCCTTAGCCATTTCAAAGTGCTTGTATCCTTCTTCAGTTTACAACAGCCAGATGAAAGTATCTGACTTCTCCTGCCATACTCTATCTTTACAAAAGCCTGATGAAAGTATCTGATTCCCTCTACCAAGTACTATCGTTAAAACGGCCAAATCAAAGTCTCTGACACCTCCCTTAGCCATTTCAAAGTGCTTGTATCCTTCTTCAGTTTACAACAGCCAGATGAAAGTATCTGACTTCTCCTGCCATACTCTATCTTTACAAAAGCCTGATGAAAGTATCTGATTCCCTCTACCAAGTACTATCGTTAAAACGGCCAAATCAAAGTCTCTGATACCTCCCTTAGCCATTTCAAAGTGCTTGTATCCTTCTTCAGTTTACAACAACCAGATGAAACATCTGACTCCTACTGTCATACTCTATCTTTACAAAAGCCTGATGAAAGTATCTGATTCCCTCTACCAAGTACTATCGTTAAAACAGCCAAATCAAAGTCTCTGATACCTCCCTTAGCCATTTCAAAGTGCTTGTATCCTTCTTCAGTTTACCACAGCCAGATGAAAGTATCTGACTTCTCCTGCCATACTCTATCTTTACAAAAGCCTGATGAAAGTATCTGATTCCCTCTACCAAGTATTATCGTTAAAACGGCCAAATCAAAGTCTCTGACACCTCCCTTAGCCATTTCAAAGTGCTTGTATCCTTCTTCAGTTTACAAACAGCCAGATGAAAGTATCTGACTTCTCCTGCCATACTCTATCTTTACAAAAGCCTGATGAAAGTATCTGATTCCCTCTACCAAGTACTATCGTTAAAACGGCCAAATCAAAGTCTCTGACACCTCCCTTAGCCATTTCAAAGTGCTTGTATCCTTCTTCAGTTTACAACAACCAGATGAAACATCTGACTCCTACTGTCATACTCTATCTTTACAAAAGCCTGATGAAAGTATCTGATTCCCTCTACCAAGTACTATCGTTAAAACGGCCAAATCAAAGTCTCTGACACCTCCCTTAGCCATTTCAAAGTGCTTGTATCCTTCTTCAGTTTACAACAACCAGATGAAACATCTGACTCCTACTGTCATACTCTATCTTTACAAAAGCCTGATGAAAGTATCTGATTCCCTCTACCAAGTACTATCGTTAAAACGGCCAAATCAAAGTCTCTGACACCTCCCTTAGCCATTTCAAAGTGCTTGTATCCTTCTTCAGTTTACAACAGCCAGATGAAAGTATCTGACTTCTCCTGCCATACTCTATCTTTACAAAAGCCTGATGAAAGTATCTGATTCCCTCTACCAAGTACTATCGTTAAAACGGCCAAATCAAAGTCTCTGATACCTCCCTTAGCCATTTCAAAGTGCTTGTATCCTTCTTCAGTTTACCACAGCCAGATGAAAGTATCTGACTTCTCATGCCATACTCTATCTTTACAAAAGCCTGATGAAAGTATCTGATTCCCTCTACCAAGTACTATCGTTAAAACGGCCAAATCAAAGTCTCTGACACCTCCCTTAGCCATTTCAAAGTGCTTGTATCCTTCTTCAGTTTACAACAACCAGATGAAACATCTGACTCCTACTGTCATACTCTATCTTTACAAAAGCCTGATGAAAGTATCTGATTCCCTCTACCAAGTACTATCGTTAAAACGGCCAAATCAAAGTCTCTGACACCTCCCTTAGCCATTTCAAAGTGCTTGTATCCTTCTTCAGTTTACAACAACCAGATGAAACATCTGACTCCTACTGTCATACTCTATCTTTACAAAAGCCTGATGAAAGTATCTGATTCCCTCTACCAAGTACTATCGTTAAAACGGCCAAATCAAAGTCTCTGACACCTCCCTTAGCCATTTCAAAGTGCTTGTATCCTTCTTCAGTTTACAACAACCAGATGAAACATCTGACTCCTACTGTCATACTCTATCTTTACAAAAGCCTGATGAAAGTATCTGATTCCCTCTACCAAGTACTATCGTTAAAACAGCAAAATCAAAGTCTCTTACACCTCCCTTAGCCATTTCAAAGTGCTTGTATCCTTCTTCAGTTTACAACAACCAGATGAAACATCTGACTCCTACTGTCATACTCTATCTTTACAAAAGCCTGATGAAAGTATCTGATTCCCTCTACCAAGTACTATCGTTAAAACGGCCAAATCAAAGTCTCTGACACCTCCCTTAGCCATTTCAAAGTGCTTGTATCCTTCTTCAGTTTACAACAACCAGATGAAACATCTGACTCCTACTGTCATACTCTATCTTTACAAAAGCCTGATGAAAGTATCTGATTCCCTCTACCAAGTACTATCGTTAAAACGGCCAAATCAAAGTCTCTGATACCTCCCTTAGCCATTTCAAATGCTTGTATCCTTCTTCAGTTTACAACAACCAGATGAAACATCTGACTCCTACTGTCATACTCTATCTTTACAAAAGCCTGATGAAAGTATCTGATTCCCTCTACCAAGTACTATCGTTAAAACGGCCAAATCAAAGTCTCTGATACCTCCCTTAGCCATTTCAAAGTGCTTGTATCCTTCTTCAGTTTACAACAACCAGATGAAACATCTGACTCCTACTGTCATACTCTATCTTTACAAAAGCCTGATGAAAGTATCTGATTCCCTCTACCAAGTACTATCGTTAAAACGGCCAAATCAAAGTCTCTGACACCTCCCTTAGCCATTTCAAAGTGCTTGTATCCTTCTTCAGTTTACAACAACCAGATGAAACATCTGACTCCTACTGTCATACTCTATCTTTACAAAAGCCTGATGAAAGTATCTGATTCCCTCTACCAAGTACTATCGTTAAAACAGCCAAATCAAAGTCTCTGATACCTCCCTTAGCCATTTCAAAGTGCTTGTATCCTTCTTCAGTTTACAACAACCAGATGAAACATCTGACTCCTACTGTCATACTCTATCTTTACAAAAGCCTGATGAAAGTATCTGATTCCCTCTACCAAGTACTATCGTTAAAACGGCCAAATCAAAGTCTCTGACACCTCCCTTAGCCATTTCAAAGTGCTTGTATCCTTCTTCAGTTTACAACAACCAGATGAAACATCTGACTCCTACTGTCATACTCTATCTTTACAAAAGCCTGATGAAAGTATCTGATTCCTTCTATCAAGTACTATCGTTAAAACAGCCAAATCAAAGTCTCTGATACCTCCCTTAGCCATTTCAAAGTGCTTATATCCTTCTTCAGTTTACAACAACCAGATGAAACATCTGACTCCTACTGTCATACTCTATCTTTACAAAAGCCTGATGAAAGTATCTGATTCCCTCTACCAAGTACTATCGTTAAAACGGCCAAATCAAAGTCTCTGATACCTCACTTAGCCATTTCAAAGTGCTTGTATCCTTCTTCAGTTTACAACAGCCAGATGAAAGTATCTGAATCCTACTGTCATACTCTATCTTTACAAAAGCCTGATGAAAGTATCTGATTCCCTCTACCAAGTACTATCGTTAAAACGGCCAAATCAAAGTCTCTGATACCTCCCTTAACCATTTCAAAGTGCTTGTATCCTTCTTCAGTTTACAACAACCAGATGAAAGTATCTGACTTCTCCTGCCATACTCTATCTTTACAAAAGCCTGATGAAAGTATCTGATTCCCTCTACCAAGTACTATCGTTAAAACGGCCAAATCAAAGTCTCTTACACCTCCCTTAGCCATTTCAAAGTGCTTGTATCCTTCTTCAGTTTACAACAACCAGATGAAACATCTGACTCCTACTGTCATACTCTATCTTTACAAAAGCCTGATGAAAGTATCTGATTCCTTCTATCAAGTACTATCGTTAAAACAGCCAAATCAAAGTCTCTGACACCTCCCTTAGCCAGATCAAAGTGCTTATATCCTTCTTCAGTTTGCAACAACCAGATCAAAGTATTTGACTCCTCCTGTCATACTCTATCTTTACAACAGCCAGGTCAAAGTTTCTGACCCAGCCTTTAGTGGTCTGTCTTTACAACAGTCAGATCAAAGTATCCCATGAAAGGAAATGTTGCTTGAATTTTGCTGCTCTGTTACTGTTTCCATGGCAAATGATTCGACGAGGTACGTTCCTAAAGTTTCACCCGCCTTAGGTCGAACTTCACAGCTAAGACCCACCATAAAATCCACACTGGGATGAACCATCCCATTCCATATTTTATTATTAAGTTCCATTCGGACAGCTTTTTCCTGGGAGCCGCTGCTTTGTGGACCTGACTCCCGAGGAGATGCTTCCACTATCAGTACAATCTTAACCTCTTTAAGTACTAGTGTTATTCAATATCTTTTCTGTACGTTATCTTAAACTGTATATCATTTCTAAATTAGATCCCCCATAAGGCATGCGAACGGGAGTGAATAGCGGAAGTCGTCTTGAAGAAATGTGCTTCTGATCTGGGTCCTATTCTCTCCAAACTTTATATATGCCTCACTGCTTCATTCTTTCCATTTTGTTAGAAGTACTACCCTCTAGCTCCTGTTTATAAGTCTCTCTGGTCCCTCAAAATATCGCCCTGCTTGTCATATAGCTCTTTTTGACAAAATACACGAGTCTCTAATCATCGCCGAATTGGTTAAGCACGTTACATAGCACGGCTTACTTTCGGACAATCTATATGGCTATTCGACGTATTAACGGGCATCACTAAATCTATCATATCTATCATTATCTTTGATAAGAATGGCGATGCTCGGGCTGTGGCTCTCGATATCTTAAAGGCGTTCGACAGGTTTTGGCATACTTCATAATCTCAAAGGTTACGGGGTCATAGAACGAATATTTGGAACTCGCTTCTGGTTACTTGCTTCCCTGCTACGTAAAATCTTTAAAAATTTAAATGCAACGTGTGTCTTCTTGAACACTGTTCATTTATTGTCCTTTTTCTCACTTCTCACTGAAGTCTTCTAATTCTTTTCACTTCTTGTACCCCCGCCTCGCGTCATGGTGGCATTATCGCCTTACTTGGGGTGAAACGGTTAAAAAAAAAGATCTTCCCTCTTCATCTTGCGTGCAACAACCTCAAAGCGTTACTCTCTCTCTACATTGAGTGTCTCATTGTCCTTGTTTTGGGTGAATAGTAAAAAATAAAATTATGTAATGACAGGTGCATGCTTGATCCATGATTCGTTTTTATCGTAGACCTGATACTCAGAAGAGCTCCACTCTTTACTTTCAATAGTTCAGTCCTTTACAGCTACAACTCACCATACTACCATTAGCGCTTCTCGCTACTCTTGTGCTATTTCCATGACAAATGTTCAGATGAGTACCACTCTTTATTTCCACCCGTTCATATCTTTACAGCTAGGAATTGCCATCCCACGTCCACGGAGCCAAATCATCCACATTTCCACCCTATCCTATTTGGAAGGAGGAAGATCCACTCAGAGATTTTCCCCCGAGAACCTACGTTTGGATGGTTTTCTGAACCGTACAATCTTAGGCTGTTAAAGTCAATGATCAATCGATATCAGTTCTTTTTATCCTCATGAACCTTGTTTCCTTTTATCTCTTAGATTCAATAAATACACCTCATTTAGTAAGCCTATTCCATGAGAGATTCTTAAGCCTTCTATTAGGTGAAATTTCGTCTGAATAAAATCAAGGAATTCTTACTTGATGCGTTCTCTTTGACGTGTCCAAAGCGACAACAGTTGGCCTTTGGAGTATCTATTAAGAAAAAACCGTGGAAAACGGAGCTCTAACCCAATAAACAGGTCACTGATCTAAGTTTTTTAGTATTTACTCAGGTGTTAATAAATATGGCTAAATGAGCGATAATTGTAGGTCCGCCCTTCTGCCTTCTCTTTCTTTCTTTCTTTCTTTCTTTTCGTTTACCAGTTTTCTTTTTTCTTTTCGTCTGACAGTTTTTTTACTTTCTTTTCGTTTGACAGTTTTCATTCTTTCTTTTCTTTTCTTTTCTTTTCTTCTGACAGCTTTCTTTCTTTCTTTCTTTGTTTTCGTCTACCAGTTTTCTTTCTTTCTTTTCGTCTGATAACTTTCTTTCTTTCTTTTTGTCTACCAGACTTCTTTTTCTATTTTTGTCTGACAGTATTTTTTCTCTCTTTTTGTCTACGAGTTTTTTTCTTTCTTACCATCTGACAGTTTTCTTGCTTTCTTTTTTCCTCTACCATTTTTCTTTTTTTCTTTCCGTCTGGCAGTTTTCTTGCTTTCTTTTCAATTGACAGTTTTCTTTCTTTTTGTCTACCAGTTCTTTTTCTTTCTTTCTTTCTTTCTTTTTCGTTTAACAGTTTTCTTTCTTTTCGTCTGAAAGTTTTTATTCTTTCTTTTCTTCTACCAGTTTTCTTTATTTCTTTTCGTCTGTCAGTTTTCATGACTTCTTTCTTTTCGTCTACCAGTTTTCTTTTTTTGTCTACCAGTTTTCTTTCTTTCTACCTGACAGTTTTCTTGCTTTCTTTCTTTTCGTCTACGACTTTTCTTTCTTTCTTTTGGTCTGACACTTTTATTTGTTTATTTGTTTCTTTTCGTTTGCCAGTTTTCTTTCTTTCTTTCTTTCTTTCTTTTTGTCTAGCAGTTTTATTTTTTTCTTTTCATCTGACAGATTTCTTTCTTTCTTTTTGTCTACCACTTTTCCTTCTTTCTTTCTTTCTTTCTTTCTTTTTGTCTACCACTTTTCCTTCTTTCTTTCTTTCTTTCTTTCTTTTTGTCTACCACTTTTCCTTCTTTCTTTCTTTCTTTCTTTCTTTCTTTTTGTCTACCAGTTTTCTTTCTTTTAGTCTGACAGCTGTCTGTCTTTCTTTTTTATCTACCAGTTTTATTTCGATCTTTTCGTCTGACAGTTTTCTCGATGTCTTTCTTTTCGTCTACCAGTTTTCTATCTTTCTTTTCATCTGGCAGTTTTCTTTCTTTCTTTTTGTCTACCGTTTTGTTTCTTTCATTCTGTCTGACAGTTTTCTTGCTTTCTTTCCTTTCGTCTACCACTTTTCTTTTTTTTGACAGTTTTCTTTCTATCAAGTATTCATTCAAGATCCTAGTTCCTTTTTATGGCTCGCACACCCTTGCATTTAGCGAGAGCGAACTTTTTTCATGTCATGCCTCTTCGATACGTAGGTGATTATGGATATCTACAACCCGCCTTTCTTTGAATTGCATCTATATGTAGTTCTGCTGCAAGGAAATTTGGTTCACCTTGCCGTTCTCGACAAATCTTTTTTTCTCACCAGTATCTATCTTACAGATTTATAAATCTACGCCATTCGTCTATTGCTGTCACATCTGGTCCGATGCTTCTCCTGTGTATTTAGAGATTCTTGATAAAATTAAAAAAAGAATCTGCAATGTTAACCACCCCGACCTGATATCTCGGCTTCAGTCATTTTCCAACCGCCATAACGTAGTTTCTCTGTACCTTTTCTATTAATATTTTCATGGTAATTGTTCTAATGAGTTTTCCTCTTTGGTAGCTCGGCTTTATTAATTTAAGCGCAGTACTAGATTGTCAGTTAGGTCTCATCATTTTACTGCGGATATGGCTACATATAACGTAATTTTTTATACCAACAGTTTCATCTCGTGTACTTCTTGCTTGGGAAACTCACTATTGGTTCCTTGCGTAGGGAGAAATTTTAAAATATGATAGAATTGCCATGGCTTCTTGGGAAATATGGTGGAGTGGTTCCTTGACTGCTGATCTACGGTTTAGACTTCAGACTAGTCCGTCTCCTTGATTGGCTGCCATTTATACTTTGAGTGTCCATTCTATCCTGCTATATAACCCGTACCTCTGGAATAGAGAAGAGGTGCGTTCATTCCTTCCCCAAGGGCATCAATGCGAAATGTATAAAACAGACGATGCCGCAATTTAAACTCGAGTCGTTGAATCTACATTCTGCACCGAAAAATATTACGCCTTTAACTTTCTAGAAAATAAACACGTGAGATTTTGGCTTTTACCTGGTTAGAACACGGGTCTATAATTTTGCTGCGTAATACGCAATTATTGTAAACTACTAAGCTAGCCAAATCGACCGAGGAAGACTGTATATGGCCAGTACCCAAACGACATTCGGCTTGTTTTTTTGTCAACATTTGGCCTGAAGGTTCACTCTTGGCCTATAGTAACTACCAGTGGTTCTAGCGCATTGTACGCTACTATCTTGCCCATTAGGCAGGCTCTTTCAGAGGTCACAGACTATTCTTTTGTCAAAGTAGATGGAAATTTCATGCACAGACAAGGCCAAACAAAAATGTCGCTTGTCACTTTTTTCATGGTATTTTATTTATTTCTTATTATTAGATGAAAATCCCTTAAATTCCTGCAGGTTGGTGTCAATGCTTTCGCCCATGTTCCCTTCCCCCCGTCATTGCGTAGGCCAACTTTCATTTTTTTTTTTTCAAAACCGCACCCATTAGCTTTATCTGCTGAATTTAAACAATAATTATTTCTACGGGTACAGCTGTGGGACATGTGGAGAATGTGAGGCCTTGTTCTCTCCTCTCGCTCTCCCTCAACTTCCACTTGGCCCCACACCATTCGAAGCCGGGCTGGACCAAGCTGTTGATAACAAGATAATGTCTTTCTTGTCATTTTTATGACTTTTATTCATTTTCTCCTTTTCAAGGAATGTGAATAACTGATTCATTTGTTTTGTTTTAAATGCTTTTTTGTCAACAATTTTCCGTGCTTTTGGCAAAATTTGATTCCGTTACATTTTTGAAGTTTTTCTGCCTTCATATCTTTCTTTCATTCATTCATTCTTTCTTTTCGTCTGGCAGTTTTCTTTCTTTCTTTCTTTCTTTCTTTCTTTTCGACTGACAGTTTTCTCTCTTTCTTTCTTTTCGTGTGACAGTTTTCTTTCTTTTCGTTTGACGATTTTCTTTCTTTCTTTTTTTCAATCTTTCTCTCTTTTCGACTAACAGTTTTATTTCGTTCTTTCTCTTCATCTGACGGTTTTTTTCTTTTCGTCTGACAGTTTTCTTTCTTTCTTTCTTTCTTTCCGTCTGTCAGAGTTCTTTCTTTCTTTCTGTCAGTTTTCTTTCTTTCTTTCTTTCTTTCTTTCTTTCTTTTCGTCTGACAGTTTTCTTTCTTTCTTTCTGTCAGTTTTCTTTCTTTCTTTCCGTCTGTCAGAGTTCTTTCTTTCTGTCAGTTTTCTTTCTTTCTTTCTTTTCGTCTGACAGTTTTCTTTCTTTCTTTCTGTCAGTTTTCTTTCTTTCTTTCTGTCAGTTTTCTTTTTTTCTTTCCGTCTGTCAGAGTTCTTTCTTTCTGTAAGTTTTTTTCTTTCTATTTTTGATTCACCTTTTTCCGTCTATCATGTTTCGTTCCTTCTTTACATTTCTTTTCTCAGCTTTCTTTCTTTCAGTTTTCATTCTTTTTATTTTTATTTCTTCTTTTCCTTCTGTCTGTCAATCTTTCTTTCTTTCTTTCTGTCTGTCTGTCAATCTTTCTTTCTTTCTTTCTTTTTTCTTTTCCTTCTGTCTGTCAATCTTTCTTTCTTTCTTTCTTTTTTTCCCTAGAGTTTCTTTTCTTTCTGCTTTTTTTCTTCTGAAAGTTTTTCAAATTATTTTCAACACTCATATATCAGCTCTATGGTAAAGAAACAATAAAACGCTGTGATATGATGAAATATTTCCGGGGTGCTCTGTGACTGTGATATTGAAGTTTTCTAACCCTTCATGATTCTGGTATCATCATCTGATGAAAGTCATGTTTAAGCAAATGTTTGTCTTCTTTCGCAACAGTAGTTGTATAAAATTACTTATGTTCTTTAAATAATGTTTTTGATAACGTCTTATCACTGACAAACACTTTTATTCTGGTTTTTAATCCCCACCATACAGAGCAGTGTCTCGTGTAATTTTTCTCACTGACAAACAAAGCAAAGAAGTGGTAGAGGTAATACAGATGGGTAGATAATTAAATTAGAAGCCTATTCTATGAATTCTTCTTCTATGTGCTTTGACTATTCAGGACATAGCCGATCATGACTCTCCACAAATTCTAGCCTTTTATGGCACGTAGAAATGCTTGATTTTTTTATTTGTTATCTCCCCTAATCGCTGTTCTGTCAACCACATACACAAGCTCGTTAGGTAGGTTATTCGTTGTGTTCTTCTCTCTCATTTGCTCACAATATGCCTTGTCAGTATTCATTTTTCCAAGCCCTCTTTTCTCATTATATGTCCAAATATTTTCAACTGTTTCGTTCTGATTGTAAGTATAAGTGTCCTTTTTGTTTCCATTTCCCTTAGAACTTCGTCGTTGCTCACATATTGAGTCCATGGTATTCTCAACATCCTCCTGTAGAGCCACATTTCTATTGCCCCCAAATCTCTTATTCGTCTGTGAGGAGATTGTTCAGAATTCACTGATTCATATAGGTGAACCGATATTACATAACTAACCCAACACGTTTTTCTTTGTTTCTAACGAAATTTTCCTGTTTCCTAATAGTTTGTTTAGCTTTTGGAAGGCATCTTTCGCTATCCTAATGCGCCTTCGGATTTCGGTGTCACATTTTTCTGTCCCCTGTTAAAACACTTCCTGATATTTAAATTATTGTACTTGCTTGATTTCGGTGTCTCTAATTCGCAGTTCGCATCTTGGGTCATTCTGTTTGCCGACAGCCAGGCATTATAGTCTTATAATTGATATTTGTCTACATTTCTGAGATGAGGTATTGTAATTATTCACACTATTTACATTGTTCGGACTGTTGTCTTCATCTTCGCTGCGATATTCAAGGCGTTCTGGCCGTTGTACGCTCCGGCTTTCTTCAGGTGATTGAAATTTCAAACTGAAAACTTTATTTCGTTCACCGGGGGTGGGGTGGGGGTAGATTGTTCTAGTTCCACGTGTCACGCCTCTTCCGGATATCTCAGTATCAGTTATCTCCCTTTAGCTCAACTCTCCAAGTTTTTGTTCGCCTCTGCTGTAGCCAGGTATTGAACTCACAACTCTTTGGGTCAAGTCACTGGATTCAGCCAACGCTTTTATGCACTGGGCCTTGATGAGGATAACAGTTCGAACAATGTAAATAGTCTGAATAATTATAATTTATTTTCTTTCATTTTTTTTCCCCCTTTATTCTTCTTCTCTTTCTCTTTATCAGTAGGGGTTTTTTGTAGATTTCTTTTCTGTGTCTGCTATGAGATCTATCACATTGGCATGTCTTATATCGTTATGATCGTGGCCACTAGTAATGTAGCCTGGTAGGACTTCTAATTCTTTCAGAGTCACCTTACTGTTGGGGTCGAACAAGTCCGGCGAGAGGACGCATCCTTGACTCCCTTTCTCTATTTGTATATTTACTGAATTCATTCCTTCTCTATATGCAGGCGGCTGCATAGTTTTGAATTCAGATGTGGCCTTCTCCTAGACTGGTTGCCAAACACAGCTATCCTGCTATTTAACCCATATGTAACTATATAGCGTGAAATAATATATGCTAGCTGCATAGGAAAGCGAAACAATAATGACGGTTATTAATTTAGCACCAAAAGGATTTTATCTCGGTTTGAGAAGGATCTTAAAACATTCCAGAACATTGCAGTATAAGTTCTGGAATGTTTTAAGATCCTTCTCAAACCGAGATAAAATCCTTTTGGTGCTAAATTAATAACCGTCATTATTGTTTCGCTTTCCTATGCAGCTAGCATATATTATTTCACGCTATATATTTACATATGGGTTAAATTGCAGGATAGCTGTGTTTGGCAACCAGTCTAGGAGAAGGCCACATCTGAATTCAAAACTATATTTTATAATTCCCCACACACGTTAAAGAAGTTTAATTAAAATAATACATACAAGAGGATGTGATTTAAATTTTTTCGTTCTCAATCTATGTGTTTATAAATGACGTTTAATATGTCAAGGTTATGTCTGCCTTTTAAGCGATTGGATTTAACAAACCTCTCTGAATATATTAGGATTAAACTAGTCTTAAACTGTTCAAGTCTTCAACAACATCTCATCTGTCTAAATTCTGTAGGTTCCCCACATCGATGTATACCCGAGGGAACTGTGGTAATAATAGCAAGAGAGATGAGAATAATAATCCAAATATGAATAATAAAAAAAACAAAAAACAAAATCTCATCTATTACTACAATGCCCGGTCTTTTGAACAGGAGTAGAGGCGTATTTCTTGTTTCCTGTTTAGGACTGGGTTTCCGGTTCCTTCTAAGCTCTAAATGTTCTTGTTTTCCCGATCTCAAATAGCTTGACCTGTTTAAATGTGAGATTAACCATTATCTTTCCTGCTCTATCTTGAGCGGCTCTCGGGCCTTGTATTGGGTGAACATCAATGCAAGAAATTGAATTCAACGATCATTAACCATTAGTCTTTCACTCTGTCTGTCTCAGCGTACGTGTGTGTATGGATCTAGGTAGATAGACATATAAACGTTTTAAGTGTTTGACACAAATGACTGCGCGTACACAGCTATAAACGATTTCTATAAACCCGTAGGTAGAGTTATTGATCCATGAAGTTGTTTCGCTTTGCAGGTGGCCGCGTATAACTGTGACGGTAATATTACTTGTCTTCTGTTGCTATAGAAATGTCAAAAGCCTTATAATCCTTGGTAAAAATACTTTGAAAATGTTTTGTGATTAAAAAATAAAGCAAAGAAAAACGAACCGGAACTAAAACTTCTCGCTTGAGTGGCCAACAATAAATTTGTCTTTAGCTGTTTCTTTCTTTCTTCTTTTTTTTTTTTGTTTGATTGTTTAATTCATTCTCTCTTCATCTCTGTCCATTTCGCTTCAGTGTGCTTCGATTGAATAATTTATGAGACTCTTCTTCAGGATTAGTTTCAAAATGGGTCCGGCGAGTCAGTCTTCACCGTTTCAATGATTGGTCAATTGACTGAGAAACAATCGCTGGGTGGTGGTTAAGGGAAATGAGTCCGACATTAATAAATAGAAACGAAACAAATAACAAATAGACGGACAGATCGATCACCTGACAAACAGTACTATAGATAGAGACCGTATTGTTCAAAGACCTGCAGAAAGAAGCAACTAATACAGGCAATCATTGTAGGAGACCAAAGATTAATACTTCAATTCAGTCAGTTATGTGCCGTGCGTGATACACGCTTAGGCGATCATGTATCTTTTGATACATGACTGACGAGGCAGATTTTTTTTCCAGAAGTAGGTCGCCATTTCTTGCTGCGGTAGACCAGCTGCTATCCAAAGCTATAGAATCCAGTCCTGCTATTTACCCATAGCTGGGGAGGGTGAGAAGAGGATTCATACCTTTCCCACGTTAATGAATGTAATGTATTCGACTGGAATTCGAACTCGGTTCTCTGATTCCTCAATCCGAGCCGCTATCCATTACCGTGCCTGATAATACTTTAAGTACCGACAAATATTCTATTAACCTTGATTCCACTTGCAGAAATCCAGAAAAAAGTTCTTTGTGTGTATTTAGATTATTGACTATTCTCCTCATCTTTATTGTTATTATCATAACGTTACTGCTGCTGTGCTCTCCGGCTTTTCTCGAGGTGCTTAATCAGGGTAAATGTTGGACGGCTGCGCATGTCACTTTTGCTATGTCAAGCGAAATCTCGTTAACACTTAAAAAATACTCGTTATATTCGAGACTTCATAGACGCCGATACTAGTAGTAACGCCTTCCAATAATATCCGCCCTAGTAATACTTGTTCAAGTAGTAATCGCCAAATAGTATAATGATCAGAAGATAATCGTAATCCGTATAGTAGTAGAGTAGAGAGAGTATAGCAATAGTGGATAGACAAAGAGAGTGAACAGTGATCGTATAATCACTCTACTTCCTATTTATTCACTTCCTTTAGGATCACGTGATCTACTTAATAATGGAATCGCCCGTGTTGCTCACTGGCGATCTCGTTTTAAACCACAGTGTCGGCAGCGACTCTTACTCTTATACAACACATTTTATAGGGTTTAACTTAGTTTATATTAGAATCCTTTTAAATTTAATTTCTTTTGGGCACGTAAAGATTCAGATTTAAATTAAAAAAAAAACTATCAATGATTTTTCAACTTAACAATAAAATATCTGTTGTGTTCAGAACTTCCTCAGATAATTAATACTGTTGTACTAATCAGTTTTACATTAAACGATCTTTTTATGACACAATGTTAAATTAAATTAAACAATAAATTAAATTCATAATTACTCTTATGACATTTTTGTGATGTTAGACGGCTTCGCTTGTCACTTTTGCTATGTCAAGCGAAAGTTCGTTATCACATTCAAAAATTCTCGTTATATTCGAGACTTCGTAGACGCCGGCACTAGTAATAACGCCTTCAAATAACATCCGCGCTAGTAATACTTGTTCAAGTAGTAATCGCCAAATAGTATAATGATCAGAAGAGAATCGTAATCCGTACAGTAGTAGAGAGAGTGAACGTATAGCAATAGTGGATAGACAAGAAGAGTGAGCGTATAGTGATCAAGCTACTTCCTATTTATTCACTTTCTTTATGATCACATGATCTATTTAATAATAAAATCGCCCGTTTTACACACTGACGATCTAGTTTCAAACCACAGTGTCGGCAACGACACTTACTCTTATACAACAAATTTCGAAATTAACCCTTTATTTAATCTACGGGACTAGATTGTTCTCGTTCCGCTTTCCATGTCCAGAGCGTCTTGTTATTTCCTGCTCTGCTTCTACTGATTCTTTGTCTGCAATGAAGATTAAACTCATGATTAGTATGTGTCACGTGGGAATAGGCTAGTGGATTAACGCGTTGGTTCGTGGATTTAGTGGATATCGTAACTGTGACTGCTGATGAACGCCGGGGAGCACAATGGTCGAAACGTTGTTAGAACAACAAAGATGAGAACCGTGTAAATAACTTCAAAATGAATATAGAGCAGTCAGTAATGACTCGAAACGATTTATGTGGGACACCTGCTTTCTTTAAAAGAATACCCAGATTGTTTAAATTAAAATAGCCTATTGTATTAAAGCGTTGGTTCGTGAGTTTGGCGAGATAGTGATTTTGAGTTCAATCCCTGGGCCGGGTGTTTGCAGACTCAGTTATTACTGAAATGCCATAACACGAAATCAAGGCGGGGTTTCCCCGTACATAGAGCGCGAGTTGGGAACAGTCTGACCAAGTACATTAAATAAAGGATTCAGTTCGAAATTCCGGGAAAGGTTACTCAGATCGACATGCATCCTGATGGAGGCTGCAGAGAACAAAGATTGTGATTGCAACAACAAAGATGAAGACAATAATCCGAGTGCAAGGCGAACCTTAAATATGTGTCACTAATTGTCAGCTGCTTCCTAATATTATGTATAGCTGCTAATTAACTAATTACTAACAAGGTCCTTGATGAAAAAGATCACAGTAATTGTTATTAATTGTTATTTCATAGTAATTGGGGGCTCGTGTGTTCGTTCGCCCCCAGTCGTGGATACTTGTCGGATGGCTACCAGCCCCGGTTTAAGGGTCGCCTAGTCCGAGTGTAAATAAGGATAGCTCCCTGTCCCAGACATTAGGACATACAGTTTTTATTTTCCTAAAATGCCAAAACAAGAGAAAATATTTGAAGCACTAAATAATAATTGTATCATCAATAAAAAAAAAAAGACAAAAGACAAACAAACGAAACGGGAAATTACAAAAAAAATTGAAAAAAGTTCTGAAGAAAAGAAATATTTTTAAATCATTTCACCTCAAGGAAGGCAATAAAGCCACTAAGACTGAAGAGGTTACGGAGTGTTAGAGAATATGAGAAAAGCAACTATTAAGGAGAGAGGGCAATAAAAGAACAAGGATTAAGAAGACAGAAGATAACGATTAACATTGCCTTTAAACTTTTGTAACTCAAAGTTGACTGGGAAAATGACTGAGGAGAGTTCTACAAGCGAGAAGTGTGTCAGAAGAAACTGTTAGCATAGAACTTACGGTTACATCTAGCCAGTTCAACTGTAAAATGATGAGTCCTTGCCGGCAATCTAGTCGTACGCTTAAATTCATAAAGTCTAGGTAGCTAAGACGAAAGTTCATCAGAAAAATTACCATGAATGTATTCATAGATAAGTTACAGGGAAGACACGTTGCGGCGATGGGAAACGGACTGAAGCCAAGATGCCAGGTCAGGACCAATAATATTGCAGATTCTTCTTCAGATTTTATCAAGACTCTCTAGTAATATAGTAGGAGTACCGGATCAGGTGCATGGACGGATGGTAGACTTATAAATATGTAAGATAGATTCTGACGAGAAAAATTGTCTGGCACGACCAAACCAAATTCCTTAGCTGCAGACTTACCAATTGATTCAATATACGATTATATTCAATATATTGTTTAGAGTTAATTGAAAAGATTTCTGAATTCCGTATAGCGCAATGGACAGGTGTTCCCTGAAAGAGGTCCCTTGACTTGAACGCGTACAGTGGCATAAGAAAAGTTTTTAGCCAGGAAAAATAAACTACATCCATTTTCAAAATTTAATTACGTAATCCAACAAATAATTAGTATCTGGAACTAGTATGGAGTAGGTCCTCCATTTGCTAGTTTCAGTACTGGTGTTCACTTTTTCATGGATTTGGTCAAGTTATCAACAATCGTTTGATCCATATTTGTCACTCCTTTGGCAATGTATCTTTAAGGGTTGCCACTGACGTAATTTCGGTTGCACGATCTCGAAGTTTTCTGTCAAGGTGCTCCCAAACGTGCTCTGTCGGATCCATGTCAGGGATTTGGGTTACCGTGGCAGGGATTTGATTCCGTGTGATTCCTTCTTGACCTTTGCTACTTTGTTCGTATCACATGGCCGTCCATCTTCTTAAAAAAAGTAGACATTCTTGTCAATCCGATAGGATTCAAGTAGTGGGAGTAATCCGTTCTCTCATATTTGACAGTATTTTCGACCATTCAACCGCTCGTCAACAAGAATCAGCTCAGATTTCCCTCCAAACCATACAGCGTCTCAAACCATTATTCCAATCCATCCATGTTTCACAGTCGCCTGCAGGCACCAAATCTCATTCTGATTTTTCCAAACATAAACCAGAATTAGAATATTGGCATAATTTACTTTCATCTGACCAAATTACAGACTGCCAAAATTCATAATCTTTGCTCTCGAATTCTCTCGCCCAGTTCAAACGCCTATTCCTGTTAACCTCTGAAATCAAAGGCTTCTTTCTTGCAATTATTCTTTGATAGCCTAGCTCTTTCAGAGTCTTTCTCACCGCATATGGCGACATTTCCATCTTTGACGCTCTGACGACGGTTTCTGATGACTTCCCTATTCAGTGACCTTTTCGTTCGCTCAGAGACGATACTTGGTCTTCCTGAACTTTGTTCCACGGGACAATGGCCTTCTTCATTAAATTTCTGATGATTAACCTGGAAAAAGCTAGTAATTTCTCTATTTGACTTGCAACACTGAAGCCATACTATTATTTGCCCTTGTTGTAATTCACCAATTTCCTTACTTTCGCGAACTTTCATTGCAAAACATAAGTCAACTATCGTTCATAGATGAGAGTAGCTTGATACTAACACGGTATTGTCTGAAAAAAAATGAAGAGTCGTTATTTTACAAGCCAAACTTGCTGTAAACAAGGGTGGATAAAAACTTATAGTCCACTGTATTGTGATTGAAGCTCATGCCCGACCTCATGTGGAACTCGTACATACGATCCATCGCCAAAGTTGCTGGGAAATAGGCGGTTCCATATAGCACTCTAGTAAGTATCTTTGTTCTATTTAACATTTATATTGCTGCCATATCTGAACTACTGCTGCTCAGTCTACACTTTTCAATCTTGACAGTATCCAAAAGCGTCTAGGCGAACTTGTGGGTGATTAATTGATTTCCACCTTACAACATCTTTCCCACAGACGAAACGTTGTAAGCCTACTGCTACCCTACCGCTCAGCTGCTAGGAATGCTGGTTCACTGCCTCATCCTAGGCGATTTTTCTCTCCAGTGTATATTTTTATACCTGCAAGTCTACCATTCGTCCATGCTTGAATATTGCTGCCACATATGGAAGGTTGGTTCACTGCTTCGTCCTAGGCGATTTTTTCTCTCCAGCGTCTGTCTTTCATATCTATGTCTACCATTCGTCCATGCTTGAATATTGCTGCCACATATGGAAGGTTGGTTCACTGCTTCGTACTAGGCGATTTTTCTCTCTAGTGTCTATTTTTCATATCTTTGTCTATGTTGTGGCCTTGTTAGGGCCAGAAATAAAAACACAAGAGAGGAATTGTGTTAAACAAATATATTAACAGAAACAGTAATACAAACATATATAAACGAGAGAGTTACAGCAAGAATGTTGACTGCTACCCTCTCCAAAATGCAGTACCTGCTTCCATTTATAAGCTGGGACAGACCATGCGAGTGTGTATAAATTACCATAACAATCTACCAATCGCCCATGCTTGAATATTGTCGCCACATATGGTCCGGCGCGCCCGAGCTCCTTGATATAATCTAAAGAAGAATCAGCAATATTATTGGCCCCCATCTGGCGTCTCGGTTTCAGTCACTTTTCCACTGCGGTAATGTTGCCTCCCTATGATTTTTTCTATAAATTCTTTTATGAAAATTGTTCGGGTGATATCTTCGTTATGGTGCCAAGACACTTTGAATTTAAGTGCAGTATTAGACTGGCGGCGAAGTCTCGCCAATTTACGGTTGAGCTGGCTAGATGTAAACGTAAGTTCTATGCTAACAGTTTCCTCTCTTGTACTTCTATCTTCAGACTCTTTGCTTTCCAGCCAACTTGCTGGTTGCGTGAGGTGAACACAATTAGAAATCCATGTACAGAGAAAAATCTCATCAATGGTCTGATAGGGGCGAGGGAGCCTGTTAAAGCCGATTGTCCGTAGATGAGAAGGGATTATTTTTTAGTTATAAAACCTCTATAGTAACTACCAGTAGTTACGATCATAATGTAAATACTATAAACATGTATATATGGCATACAAATATATACCGTACTGTATATAAACAGTATACAGTATATATAATCATATATGCATATATATACTGTATACACATATACATACGAACAAACACACATATACATATTTTTTTTTAAGCGTATCACCCCAAGCAAGGCTGGAGGCCACTATCACGCATGGGGTTACAGAAGGGATGGAGGAAGAGCAGATAGGAGTGGTAAAGGAGAGGATGTGGAGAAAGAGAAAGACGGAGGGTCGATCAAGGCAAGGGGGTTACAGAAGATTTGGAGCGAGAGCAGATAGGAATGAAAGATGAAAGGATGTGGAGAAGGGAAGTGGATAGATCAAGGCAACTGGAGATGACGATTGACGCTACACTTAAACCGTTGGAGATTGTATTTATCAGGGAAACAGTAATAGGGAAGGGAGTTCCATAGGCGATATGTGCGAGAAAAGAAGCTATTGGAGTAGAAGAGACGTCTACATCTTACAGTTTCAACGGTGAACGGGTGGGAACGGGATGCCAGCCTTGTAGGACGTTTAAATTCACGAGGCCTAGGGACAAGCGAAAGCAACTCCTCGGAGCAATTACCGTGAAAGTACTTGTAGAAAAGGCAGAGCGATGCAACATCGCGTCTGTGAGAGAGCGACTGCAGACGAGATGACAGATCAGGGCCAATCACATTGCATATCCGTCTCTGGATCTTATCAAGAACCCTGAGGCAACCAGCAGGGGCCCCAGACCATATATGGCAGCAATACTCCATGCAAGGGCGAATGGTCGATTTATAGACTTGGAGGATCGATTCCGGGGAGAAAAATTTCCTGGTTCGGCACAGGGAACCAACTTTTCTTGCGGTGGATGATGCAACTGACTCGATGTATTTGTTCCATCTCAGATCAGCGGACAGCGTGAGACCGAGCAGCCGCAGAGAGGAGCTCTCGAGAAGTTGGTCCTGTATTTTATATCATAAAGAAACAATTTATACAACGAATTAATTAGCAATGTTGATGGGATTAATGGCGAAATCACTTCGCTAACAGAACTTAATCAGACATTAACTTACTATCAACTCCATGAATAATAAGATCCTTATATTCGAGTTGTTGTCAAGATACATGCCAAGTACTTTCGACAATTTCAAATTGTCATCTTCAGGGCACAATTAATTTATATATAGGCAAATACTAAGACGGACGATTTATATACAGTACATGTATGCTATAATGGAGTAATGGATAACGGCTTGGATTGAGGAATCGGAGAGCCGAGTTCGAATTCCAGTCGATTCCATTACATTCACTTACATGCTAATACCCTTGGGAAAGGTGTGAATCCTCTTCTTCTCCCTCCAACTATGGGTAAATAGCAGGACAGACTGGGTTCTATAGCCTTGGATGGCAACTGGTCTAGGAGAAGGACAACTCTGAATTCAAAACCTGCGGAGGGTCGTTTGGGGACCTTGTGTCCCTGTATTCGTCCCTCCAAAAAGTGTGGATGGCCCTGCACAAAGCCTTCACCACTATAATAAAATCCTGTGTGGCTGTCGGGCTTTCAGTTTCTGGGAACTGATCTGTCTGACCCTCATGCGTCGAGTTCGACGGGAGAGCAAAGAAGAAGAAGAAGAAGATATATATATATATATATATATATATATATATATATATATATATGTATGTATGTATGTATGTATATGTATGTAGGAAGCGTATGTATTGTTAAAAGACCATAAACCCGAATTCAGTACTAAGCCATCTACTAGGCTTATAAATCCTACTAGACCAGAAATCGGCAGAATCAGTAAGACTATCTTGGAAAGAACCAACCGCTCCATAAAAAACACCCTTGCACTATTACAGTGGATTAATACAGCTGATGTTATCAACTGGTTTACTAACATCCGGTATAAGGACAACTGTACTTTCATACAGTTTGATATTATTGACATGATATTATTATTATCCTTCTATATCGAAGAATCTATTCACTTTGGCCTTGGGTTTCGCTCGGGAATACTCCAATATTTCTGAGAGTGAAGTGGATATTATCATGAAATGCCGAAATTCTGTTCTGATCTACAAGGATGAACAGTGGACCAAAATGTCTTACAACGATAATTTTGACATTTCAATGGGTTCTTTGGATTTTGCGGAAGCTTCTGACCTGGTTGGATTATTTCTTTTGTACAATTTAAGTGCCTTCGATTGTCTAGATTCTGATAGTGTAGGATTGTATAGAGATGATCGCTTGTTAGTTGTTAAAAACTCCACTAAAATTAAGGTAGACCGTATTAGGAAAATGATCCATAGGGTATTTAAGGATTTGGGTCTTCGGACAATAGTTACAACTAATGTTAAACAAGTAGATTTTCTAGACGTCACCCTAGACCTTACTAGCAACAATTTCCAACCATATGTGAAGGTTAATTCCAACCCTATATACGTGCATACAAATTCCAACCATCCCCCTTCAGTTATCAAACACATACCCTCCTCTATTGGATTTATGATTAGTACTAACTCTTCTAACAAAGAGGTTTTTAATAAACATCGTGATTTTTACAATTCTGCCCTTAAAATAGTGGATACAAAGGTACCACTATTCAATATAGAAACCCTGTTAATTATAACCATAATAAGAAAAGAAGATCCAGAAAGATCATCTGGTTTACTCTCCCTTTCAATATCATGGTTAAAACTAAATTAGGACGTATATTTCTAAACCTCATCAAGAAACATTTCCCCAACCCTGAAACTAACCCACTTAGTAAAACATTTAATCCTAATACCCTTAAATTAATCTATAGTTATGCAGATAACCTAGAGAAAATAATTAAAAAACATAACAACAGAGTTTTAACAAGTATAGGGACTCAAAATACTTGAGCACTCACCAGGTTGCAAGACTAAGTATAGTGACACGAATAACAATTTATGTAATTGTAGGAATCCTAATAATTGTCCACTAAAAAATAATTGTATGACTAGGTCTGTAGTTTATCTTAGTACAATCTCAACACTAGATAATAAAAATTTTAAGAAATTTTCATTGGTAGTACCATGAAACCATTCAAGGAACGTTGGCGGGGGCATATGCAATCTTTTAATAACAGTAACTATAAGTATATGACTTCATTGTCCAAGTATTTTTGGAGTCTAAAAGAAAAGAATAAAACACCTACAGTTAAATGGAAATTGATTAAGAAAGCACGGACGTGTAACTCCCTATATGCTCCGTGTTACTTATGTCTTCATGAAAAATTTGAAATAATTAGATTTAAAAATAAGACTGATCTCTTAAATCAAAGATATGAACTAACTGTTAATTGTAAACACCGTTATAAATTTAACTTATTATAGGGGTCGTATACTTTCAATGATAATGATATGTCACTTTAAGTTCAATAGATTATTACTTTTATAACCTGACGGTCAACCTATCGATATGAATGTGTATTGTGTACCTACACAGTGTTATCCATGTCTGTATATGTGTCTATGTATTTGTGCGTATGAATGTGTGTTTGTACTGCTGGATGTGTATGTGTGTATATAAGTGTATATATATGTTAGTTTTTTTTATATATATATATAAAACGTAAGAAGGTAAAAGGGAGGAGAAGAGGAGAAGAGGTTAAAAATATTGGTGTATATGTATGTATATCCAGTTGTATTATGTATCTATATGTATATTTACGTATATTTCTGTATGTATGAATTAGTTTATGTATGTATGTTAGGATACATGTATATGGGTGTGTGTATGTATATGGATATATGTTTATGTATGTATAGAAATGTACGTTTATGTATGTATATGGTTGAATTTTTGTGTATTTTTGTCTATGTACGTATATATCTGTACTTGTTATTATATGTATGTATATGTATGTATATATTCATATATATATATATATGTGCGTGTGTGTGTGTATGTGTGAGTGTATGTGTGTATGTTGACACCTATCATATGTGAGCTTGTTTGTGTGTATGTGAAGGTATGTAAACTTTGGTTTGTGTCTACTGCTGCGTGTGTAAGCCTATGTGTGTATATATGTATATGTATGTGTATTTGTGTGTGGGTGTATATATATATATATGTATATATATATATATATATATGTGTGAGTATGTGTATATGTGTATATATATATATATGTATGCGTATATGTATTTGTATTTGTATGTGTATGTGTGTATATATGTATATATATGTATATATATATGTATGTGTGTATTTATATGTATATGCGAGGATGGGAGTGTACTTATATATGTGTATATGTGGATGTGTCGATACGGGTATTTATACATGATTATATATTTGTATATGCGGATGTATATTCGTATGTCCTAGTATATGTATTTGTATGTATATCCTAGTGGCATGGAATGTATCATCGATAGTAATTAAAATCTAATTTTGTTGGATAAGGATTTTTTTGCTTATAGAATTAATCAACAACTGTGTGTGGTTACTTTTTTAAAAATTATTATGAACTTTTACAATATTTTATCGTCAATAATAATAATATTGTTAGAATATATGTAGGGGTCTGTATATATATTCCTATTTTTATGTGTGTGTGTATATATATATACATATATATATATATATATATATATATATATATGTGTGTGTGTGTGTAATTGTGTGTGTATGTGTGTATATATATAGGTATATATATATGTGTATGGATGTGTATGTGCTTATATATGTTTATATAGGTGTATGTTTTTTTAATGTATATACGTGTGTTTGTATATGTGTTGGTATATATGTATATTTGTGTGTTTAGTTTATATACGAATCTGTATACATGCATATGTTTATGTATGTTTATGTATGTATGTGTGTATGTGTATATGTATGTATATGTGTTTTTGTATATATGTGCATGTATGTATATATATTTATATTTGTTTTTTTTTTTACCTCGCTGTGTGGGTTGATATGTTTATACTTACTTCTGTATGTGTATATATACATATGTGTATGCGTATATATATATATGTGGGTATCTGTAGACATATATTTGTGAGTATGTGTGTATGTGTATATATGAAAATATGTGTGACTGTACACTTATATCTGTAGGTAGTTCTTATTTTCTATCACCTAATGTATAATAAGGCTTATATCGAATTATATGTTAAAAAAAAAATTATATCTGTTTGTGTGTTTGGAATTTTCGTTTTTTATATATTATATAATGTTATTTTTAAACATATATATCTGTTTTAATGTCCTTCCTTTCCATATTCTTTGTTTCTCTGTTCTATTTGACCATTTTTATCGATGCATATTTGCCCGTATAAGTTATATTTTAATAAGTGGTTAGCATTCGTATAATAACACTTTCAGTCTTGACTATTTCTGAGTTGTTGTATCAGAATGTCTAGGTCAATGTATGTGGATGTGTGTACATGTATTTATCGGTGTCTATGTGTATAGAAAATGCATGCACACTTAATTGTGCCTGTATGTATGTGGATGTGTATTTATCGATGTCTATGTGTATAGAAAATGCATGCACATTTAATTGTGTATGTATGTATGTTTTCGTTTATATATATATATATATATATATATATATATATATATATATATATATAGATATATATATATATATATGTATATGTATATATATATATAAAGGGCCGTGGAGATGTTTCCTGTCTCGTCACCTATTTGTGTGTGTATATATCTAAATATGTCTGGGTGCTTATGTATTATAATCTGAGTGTGTATATTGTTTTACCCGAGAGGTGAACATCCTATTCATACACTTGGAATTAAAATGTATATATTTTTGTCGGGAAGACCAGCCGATATTAGCGTTTGTTCTAACGTAATTTCAATGAAAAAATAAATTAAATAACATATGTATTTTTTCTTTTCTCATCAGTAGTTTTATAATTTTAAACTTAATAGAGATTAAATTTAGATTTTAAAATTGGTAATTTTTTACATTTAATTTTAATATGAAATTTTATCATATAATTTAATACTTATTGGTTAGAATAAATTCTATTTTAGTAAAACCCCAACTTTAAAGCTTTTAATAGGCATTATAACCTTACTTCGTTGTCAAGTGTGTTGAATTCTCGTATACTTGTATTTTGTTTGGACATTCCTGCTTATGTAACAGCGTTTTCTCCATTGCGAAGGAACGTTAATTAATTTGAAACTTTTAAAAACCTTTATTCAACATTCAATATCATCACTTGATAAGGCACCGGAGGTGTTGAAACAAAATGGCTATTTTTGTAGTGATTTTATAACATATTTATGTTATAATTTTTAAATAAATAATTATATATATATATATATATATATATATATATATATATATATATATATATATACAGTATACTGTGTATATACTGTATGTACAGCAATAACGATACAACATGACACATTTACGAAGAATAGTATCGAGATCGCTTTCTCTCTCAAAGGGAATAATATTAATATATAGAGTTAAAACATAACAATAATATTTATTATAAATTTTAAAATGTACACTACAATTTGTTAAAGTTTATTTACCTTGTTTATATAGTGAAAAATGGAATTTTTTCTCCGGTGATCATATAGTGAGGTCTCAGATTGGTTTATTATTCTATGTCACAGAAGCTATGAAGTTCCTCTGATACTTAGGTTTGCATGTTTCCTTTTTACACTTTCCTTCTGCTTCGATGCCATGATGAGGGCAGAGCAATTAATATATTAATCAAAATTACAAAAATAATAGATTTTCCACAGTTACATTCTCAGGCACGCGCTAATGCATCGTACTTTATATACTGTACACCCATATTTTTTACATTTGAAAGGCCCGCCACCGCCGCTAAGCTTTCCCTTTGAGAACTAATATTGACTCATTCGGCTAAGCTCTCAAATTTTGAAATGTATCGCTGACGATTTGGAAGTTTGTTTTTTTTTCCTGCGGATTTTTAAAAAAAATATTTTGCCTGTAGATTTTGTTCGTTGCATCCGAAGTCCGTTGATGGGGGTCCGTAGATGAGAGGTTTGTCTGTTTGTCTGTAGCTACATTCTTTGTTTCTCTAACTCTAACCCTCCCAGCTAAGACCAGCCACGCCGCATACATTGAGGTGCACTATCCTCTTTTCCTTCGTATTCCATTAGTAAGAACTAAATACCACTCGGATAGCTTCTTCCCGGCTGTTGCTTTGTGGAACAGAATCCCCGGAGGATGCTTTCCAGGCTACTATAATCTTAACCTCTTTAAGTCTTGGGTTAACCGTTATCTTTTTGCACATATCCGCATAAACTGCGACCCTTCCTGCATAAGATACGTGTTCATCAAGCCTCTAGAGTGAAACAATAAAAATATATGCGTGTAAAAGAGAGGATATACAAGAAAGAGTGTCCTTTTTCATGTGTTCAGAAGGAGAGGAAAGAAGTAAGTTAGTTAGAGGCTGGTGTCTCTGAATTGGTATCTAGCGGTTTGTGAGTAACAGCTCTGTCGTGATTCTTTGAAGTCGTTGCGGCACAATGTAGGTCTTTTGACACGCGTGAATCGTCTACCGACTTGTTCTGTTGACGATTATCTTTTTTTGTTTGTTTTTCGATTAATTACCGGATCTCAGACTTAGAGTTGTTGTTGTTGTTGTTTTTTTAAACCGAACAGAACTATCTGATTGGTTATTTTGTCTGAACGAAAACGTGATGTAGTTTTCATTACATTAGTAGAGATCAGATCGGTTTACGTGAAACCAATTTTCTTTCTTTCTTTTTTTTATAGAAACCTTGGCTGAGAGTTCTCTACCTATTTTAGAGTTCTATGGCTGGTTGTTTATTGTTTCTGATATATTCTGCCACTGAGAAATTGTTGGAGGAAGAAAGCATATGCGTATTCAGCCAACAATATCGTGCGAGGATAGTTCATGCAGAAAATGATTGGTTTCTATCAAGCTTTTAAGAGGGGGACATAAAGGATTAAGTACTTCTGAGAATCGTAAAATAAAGGGAACGGTAGAGAATCATGATAGTTCATGTCCTAACGAATTTTGTCAAAGAGAGAGAGAGAGAGAGAGAGAGGGAGGGAGAGAGAGAAACAGAGACAGAGAAAAATGAAAAAAAGAAAGAATCTGGTTTAAAGTAGCTCTAGTTTATATATTTTGGGTGTAAATAATATTCAAAGCACATACATATTTTTCTTGTAATAAAAGATAAATTATAGCCTTACACTGGCCGGCTAAAAACTGTAATTGTTACGATTAAACCTAAATCCATATAACGGAAGGCCGACAGATACATTCCTTCTTCAAGAAGAGCAGAATATTTATAAAGTTAAAACTTTTCATTGGATGCAATAAACACACAGAGAAAGATGAGAACCAACCTTCTTCGAACCTCGTGGACTGGTTTTACAGAATAACAAAAAGAAAGATCTGTATCAGATGACAGAAATCACATCACCTAAGAACTTTCAACAGCAGTAACAGCTAGAATGGATAGCACGTGTAACTCGAATAATGACATTATCAAGATACTAACTAATATGGTAATTTACACACGCACTCACGGACTTCCAGCTATAAATAGGAGCAGGTACTGCCTTTTGGAGGGTGAAGTTTCCAGCAGTCAGCTCTGACAGTCGGACCGAACATTCTTGCTGTAACACTCTCGTTTGTATATGTTTGTATTACTGTTTCTGTTAATATATTTGTTTAACTCAATTCCTCTCTTGTGTCTTTATTTCTGGCCCTATTAAGACCACAACACTAACGTTTCAGACCCATTCAAACAAAAGGTTAGACAGAAAATTGCCATCAGTACTGGAAGGAGCGATAACAGCTACTGTACTTGAGAAATCTATTTTCTTGAAAATTTATTTTAAGAGAAAGATTTTATAAATGTCAACAAGAGCATTGACGGAGCGATCAATGTATGCCGAATGTTTCTTTATATGGAAACGGCTAACATTTCCACACACACACACACACACACACACACATATATATATATATATATATATATATATATATATATATATATATATATATATATATGTATACGGTTCGACAAGTGACAAGTTAAACCACGAGAGTGTGTGGTGCATGAGGGATCAAAGTTAAAATTTAATGCTGATTCTGAGTATGTATAGTGGAGATGCAATCTCCTAAAATGCATGATAATTCATAAAGAACGTTGATTTCGATGTCACGAGATATCCTTATTAGGAGTTACGTTCCGAACGACCATCACACACACACACACGCACACACACGCACACACAGGCGCACGTGCGCACACACACACACACATATATGTATTACTTCAAACGTTATTTTTAGTGGATACCCATATTTGAGTAAGTGCTCTGTTTTTTTTATTAACCTTTATTTCATCTACTGGCGTGCACACTTAAGAAAACAACGCGTCTACTCAAATACGGTTATCCACGAAGAATAACGTTTGACGTAATAAAAATATGTCCTATGTAATAATTAATAAAAATATATCGGCTTAAAAAATAAAACTGATTAATTCTTGGGAAATTGTATATATATATATATTACATTTGAAATTTCTCGGGCATTCAGGCCGGTAAATGTTGTTAATACTGTTTAGTATAAACAGAGTATTCAGTTAAATATTTGCGTCTATATAAATGACGTATAACATATATTAGAAAATAATTGTCGGGCTTCGTCCATTTCATTATACACACACACACACACACACACACACACACACACACACACACACACACACACACATACACATACGCATATATATATATATATATGGTGTTAATTTTAAAGACTGTTTTTGGAGCCCAAATTACTGTTTTTTTTCAGTGTTTTGCTGATAGGGAGGCATTTAAGGCAAACAGGATTTGTGGCAGAGTGCTCAGTATTGGATAAATCGTATGAGTAGTCTCATCAATTATCTCTCTCTCTCTATATATATATATATATATATATACATATATATATATATATATATATATATATATATATATACATATATATATATATATATATATATATATATATATATATATATAAAAAACATATTTATGTTATAATTTTTAAATAAATAATTTTATATATATATATATGAAATGTTATAATATATAATATTTTTAATACAGACACACACACATATACATATAATATGAAATTAATATACACACATATATATGTATTCTAAAACTACATTGAAATAAATAAATTGTTTTATAAATGCTTAATTAAATTCTAATATTTTAATTTTACAATACCATATAAAATATTAGTAAATAAAATAAATATAGTATTTTAGATCTTTTTAAATAAAAATATTAATACAAATAATATGAATTAATCATATGTGAATACCCCTTTAAGAAAATCTCGATGTAGTTTTAGAATACAAGAAAATAAATAAACAAATAAATATAAATGCCAAATGTATTGAATTGTAACCCAAAATAAAAAACAAACAAGAAATTGATGACACGTCCGCATAAAAGGAAGTCAGTATCAACAGAGAGAAATCTCTAAACCCTCCCACCTAACCTTAACCGACTTTCATTTTGCCACATAAAAATCATACTTGTATTTTCATTCGTCAAAAAAGCCAACACCCCTTTAATAAAAAAATTCTGAATTCTCATTACCCCACCAATTTAAAATATATAATACTATTTGGCTTACAAATAAAGTAAATAATTTTTTTCCGAAGGTTATTCTCAGCGTCGCTTGTAAATGGAACGTAACTTTTAAAAAAAGAGGATAATATTAAACTCTACTGTTTTTAAAAATAAATGCGAAAGAAGTATGGATTATGAATCTAACTGTTCTTTCTTTTTACCTTGATATATATATATATATATATATATATATATATATATATATATATATATATATATATATATATATATATATAAGGTATCACCCTATGCAAGGCAATAAAGCCACTAAGGCACAAGGGGTTACAGGATGTGTAAGAATTAGGAACAAAAACATTAATAAAAAGCAGAAAGAGAAAAAAGTAATCAGGACAGTAGATAGCGATTGACATTGCATTTAATTTTTTGCAGATTAAAGTTGGTTAAAGTATGAATCCGGAAGGGAATGCCACAAACGAAACGTACAATAAAAGAAACTCTTAGCATAGAACTTACAGATACACCGAGCCAGGTCAACAGTAAATTGATGAGATCTCGACGCCAGTCTAGTACTGAGCTTAATTTTAAAAAAAATAATGTCCAGGTTCGAATAGCGAAGAGCAATATTTATTTTGTATTGAATACAAAAATTTGGCACAAGGCCAGAATAGGGAATGGGGAAAAGATGGTCTTCTTCTGTCTCATAATTAAACTTAGCTAGCCATAATTACTGACCTAAATATACCACAATATTCCTTACACCAAAACAGCGCATTCTTACTTGCCATTCTTGCTACATGCGCCATAATACCTCAGAATCTCCATGAGGTCGGAACTAGTTCAAATATGTACAATTCTTGTCTGTGGGTGGAGAGAATGGGAATGAAAACAAGAAAGCATTGCTAAGAGATCATCTGAACACTTACCCTGAAAGTGATTGTAGAAAAGACAGAGAGAGGCAACCTTATGCCGGTGGGAAAGTGACTGAAGCCCTGCAGCCGGATCAGGATCAAGAATATTGCCGTTTGATTAAAAAGAACCTGCAAGGTCTGTCTTTGTAATTTTTATTGTATTTTTCCATTTTTCGTTAAAGAAGATGTGCACTGAGATCAAAATTGTGGATAAACGGTCCAAATTTCATATTTGCATTTGCTTTGATAAAGTCCATTAGGGGACGAAGCGCGTCGGATAAAATAAGTTTTATTTTGTCTTTATTCATATATAAGTGTGTATATATATATATATATATATATATATATATATATATATATATATATATATATATACACACACACTATTGGCTCCTGAAAAATTAATTTCGGTTGAGCTCTCTGGTTTGAGGTGTGAATTTGTGAACAGTGACTATTTAAGCTAATATTGCACGACTCTTCGGCAGAATTGAGTCACTGTCAGTCACTGTGTGTTTATCTAAATCTAAAAATAAACACGCTAAAATTCACCTTCATTCCTGCCGTGCGCCGACGGCTTAGTGGGAGAAGTTCCGACTGACGCAAATTCGGTCGGGTTTCGATCCTAGCTAGAGGCGTCAAGCCACACTGATGAGTTGCGAAACAGTCTGTCTGTGGATGACAATATATATATATATATATATATATATATATATATATATATATATATATATATACTTATGCACTTATATACATACACACTTAAAACTTAATATATATTATAGTAAATTTAAAACCTCTAACTTGATAATGAGCAATAACCCTTCTCCAGTTGCTGTGGTTGTTGATAGAACCAATGTTGTGTATGAGTTTAAATGTCCTATGGAAGAATGCTCTTCTAATCCACATACATACATTGGACTTACAACCACCCGGCTCTCCAGAAGATTAATTAAAAGAAAATATGTAGGACGATGTTGTCTTTAACATTCAACACAATATGTTTAAAAGAAAATTTGCTGCCAAATTACACACACATATATATTTTCAAATTATTAGGAGAATTTGATAATTATATTTAAGTGATTCGTCGTGTCTGAAACCTCTACAGAATGCAGAAAGCATTGGACAGCCGTTTCGTCCTATATTTGGGACTCATCAGCACTACGCATCCACTACCGAGAATTGAAAACCTGACAAATAGGTTGTCAAGCAAACACACTACCAACTGTTTCAACGGTCCTCGGTGACGAAGATGCAGCAAATCAGACTCAATATAGCGCCGCTCACTCACATATTCCGTGGTGGAACTCTACTGTGATTCATAATGAGGTCATTGACTGATTCGATCACCTCAGGAGATCTCACTTCTGTAGGCCTCCCATGCCCGTCTTCATCCTCAACACTGCTCTGTCCTTCTTTAAACAATTTAGCCCACTTGTAGACATTTTTTTCGCTGAAACATGTGGCACCATACACAGTTGACATTCTCCTATGAATTTCAACTGGGTTGCACCCTTCAGCAACCAAAAACTTGATAACTGACCGCTGTTCAATCCTGGAGCATGCTTCTTGGTCAGCCATCTTTGTTAATCGCCAAAACTCTCAAAGTTTTTTTTTTATCTGCAAAAGAAATTAAATCCATGTGAAAAAGAAGTAAAAAAATAAATAAATAAGAATAAGCTTCTATCTGTATTAGAAGTCCTTATACCGAAAAATTCAACTTATTTATTGAATGACCCTCGTATATATATATATATATACGAAGGTCATTCAATAAATAAGTATATATATATATATATATATATATATATATATATATGCAGAAATATAGTCTTAAAGTGTGCTATATTTATGGGGTAAAGTGCTCAATATCAGAGATAGAGCGTGTGTAAATATAAAAGTGGACATGGAAGTCAGCACTTAGAGGCGACAGTCTGTTTCATGCTAGTGCAATCGTCAGGCGACTGCACTAGCATGAAACAGACTGTCGCCTCTAAGTGCTGACTTCCATGTCCACTTTTATATTTATATATATATATATATATATATATATATATATATATATATATATATATATATATATATATATATATATATATATACGAAGGTCATTCAATAAATAAGTATATATATATATATATATATATATAGTCAAACCTAATGAGCCATACAAGCCTACCAAGGTTTTCAGCTAACCCTGACGACCTGCCTAAGTGAAACCTTGGTAGGTTTGTCTGGCTCACTAGGTTTGACTAGGTTTGCTCTACGTTTGCATCGAGCTCTTTAGTTAGTTGTTTCCTCGTATCGGGGTTTTTTCTTTGGGCCTTGAACCTGTATCTGTGCGATTATTTTCGACAGACTTTCATGTTCCTGGCTTTTTCTTTTTTAAAACCTTTTTTCCCTTCATACTTGATTTGGCTATTGTTAAATCAAGAATTCGAAGGTTTTTCGACACGAGTAGAGTTACCTATACATATATATATATATATATATATATATATATATATATATATGATATCTTTTTCTTTTTTCTTTTTTCTTTTTTTCTCTCTTCTTCTTGATTTATTCCTTTAATGTCTGTATTTCATTAATGTCTATATTCTCATTATTATTGGAAATCTATGTAAACTTAGACATTCATTTTCTGCTCCCACTTTCTTCTCTCACGTTCTTTTTTCTCTTTTCTTTTCCTTTTTTTCTCCTTTTATCTCCCTCGTCTTCTCCTTTTAGTCTTTAAATGTTTAAATTTTAAACCCTTATCGCATTTCCTAACATCTCTCTGCATTGATAAGATCCACAAGAAAATCTTGTCGATTGAAATAGCTATTTTCTGAAAGAGGGAGTTTAGGATTTTAATCTACGTATTATATATATATATATATATATATATATATATATATATATATATATATATATATATATATATATATATATATGTCGCACGTAGAGTGTTGGTGTTAATGAAATACTGCTGTATGCAATATAACAGATCGATAAATTATATAATATATATATATATATATATATATATATATATATATATATATATATATATATATATATATATATATATATAATAATAATAATAATAATAAATATACATTTTTCCTAACCGGTAACAAAACTCGAAGTTTATGCACAAAGCAATTTTCAGATGCTGATAGATAACTCTAATCAATCAGCACCTGAAGATATATATATATATATATATATATATATATATATATATATATATATATATATATATATATATATGAGAAATCCTATTAATACACACACACACACACACACACACATATATATATATATATACCGGAATTAAGTGGGTTTGTGTGCATGCTTCTGTATATATATATATATATATATATATATATATATATATATATATATATATATATATATATATATATATATATATATATTATTTATTTATTATAATTTTATCATATAGACAAAACCATTTTACTCACAACAAAGATGCAACTTGGTTTCAGTGCATTTTCACTGCACATCTACGGGTGAGGGTCGGAAATGGTTACATATTAAAAAGAAGAGAGAATCCGCAAACGTTTTTGACTGTAATGTGGATTCTGTTTAAAAATATATTATGCTTTATTTTCCATATTTACGAAAAATAAAGCATTATATATTTAAAAATAAAAATCCACATTACAGTCAAAAACGTTTGCGGTTTCTTTCTTCTTTTTTTCTTTTTGACATATATACTTTTCTCTCCTTGGGACAACTATAACCTCGTCCATATATATATATATATATATAATTATTTATTTGAATATTACAACATAAATATGTTGAATATTAATTGTTGGTTATTAGATTTCAGTCCGTATATACCAATCCTAAACTTGTATATATATATATATATATATATATATATATATATATATATATATATATATATATATATATATATATATATATATATATATATATATATATATATATCACTCCCTCTGAAGGTCTTCGTGTAATAAGAAGCAGCGATATGTAAGTGTAATAGTGTGTTTGCTTAAAGGGACCCGGAGGTATTTTCTTTAGAGAGACAAATCCCAGTGGTTGCAAGAATGTGCCTGAAGAGCTTCAGCTCTGATTACAGTTGCGCGCGTTTTTTTTTTCGTGACCTCATTTTTTTTTTTTTTTAAACTCGTAATGTATCTTGCGTGTTACTCGGGTCGGGGTAGTGAGCGATGCGGTTTGTTGTGAGGAGGTCGATGGAACTGGACGAAAAATTTCAAATAAAGCAAGCCTTTCCCCCCACCCCTTCACCTTTCAACCTGAACCCTTCCTTATCTTCAGTCACCCGTGTCTCACCCTGACAGCACACGGACCGGTTTATGTCTCGCTGATTCTTTCGCATCCACGCTTGTTTGTTTTATTCCGGTTGCACATATTGTGTTTTTTTATATGTTTTTTCTTTGTTGTCAGTTTGTTCAGTTTATTCGAAGTCTGTACCTAAAATAGCTTTGTCTTAAAATCTGATCAACCAATTATTGTACAGGATAACAAATGTTTGGCTCGCGTGTATAATACGCACTTGTATTCAGACTTTTAACCCTAAAAATTAGAGATGCGTATTATATCTTCTTCTATGTGACGCCCAACCTGGATATGCCGATAAACTACATCCAGCATCCAGGCCACTAATCAGGAGGTTTTGAGCAGCGTGGAACCTCCTCTTAATTGCTGGTGTTCCCAGGTCCAACCTGGCCCGGGGTGGTAGTACCTGTTAGGGTCCCAGCTAAGTTACCTCCCAACTAAGGTCAAAACTTTATGAAAGTGTAAAAATAGGTTTTAACACCAGAAATACCTCGTAAAAAATTATTAGCGGCAATATATTTTTGAAAAAAATATTACCAGAAATACATTTTTGAAAAAGATTTTACCAGAAATACATTTTTGAAAAAATATTACCAGAAATACATTTTTGAAAAAATATTACCAGAAATACATTTTTGAAAAAAATATTACCAGAAATTCATCTTTGAAAAAAATATTACCAGAAATATATTTTTGAAAAAATATTACCAGCAATTCATTTTTGAAAAAAATATTGCCAGTAATACATTTTTGAAAAAAATATTACCAGCAATTCATTTTTGAAAAACAAATCTTACCAGCTATAAATTTTTGAAGAAAAAAATCATACCAGCTATACATTTTTTGAAAAAAAAAAATTACCAGCAATACAAGAAGAGGAATCAAGAAAACAGTAGATAACGATTGATATTGCATAAAATCTTTTGAAGATCAAAATTGGCGGGAAAGCAAGAAACCGGAAGAGAGTTCCATAGGCAAGAAGTGCTGGAAAAGAAGCTGTTAGCAAGGAATTTACGGTTACGATTAATTCAACTGTAAAATCATGGGACCTTATTGCCAATCTAGTACTGCGCTTAATTTCATAAATTCTAGATACCATACCGAAGAGTTTATCAGAACAATTACCAAGAAAGTATTTATAGAAAAGTCACAGGCAAGCTAAGCTGAATTAAGACGGTGGGGAATTGACTGGAGCCGAGATGCCAGGCCAGGAACAATAATATTGCTGGTTTTTCTTTTGGTTTTGCCAAGAATCACTAAATATACAACAAGAGCCCCCATACAATATGTGGTGTCATTATTCAAAGAATAGACGAATGGTAGACTTATAAACGTGTAAGATAAATTCTGTCGGGGAAAATTGTCTAGCTCGACACAACGAACCAACTTTCCTAGCAATTGATTCAATATAACCTTTCTCCTTTCATCTCAGTGGTAAGTGTTAGCAAAACAAGGCGCAGTGTGTCACTCTTCCGGAGGTTAGCATGAGCCATGCTGACGGATGACAGAGAGGGGTATCTCAAACGAAAGGAAACTTGTCCATTATGTATATAAATTCTGTCACACCGTTCGCATTACTATAGTTAATGTCATGGCGTCATTTCCATAGTTACAAACAAGGGTTTGTGTTATTATATTAGTTTTTTAAGATGAAATTGTTAATTTTGTTTTTTAATGTGACATTTCTATCCTTTATTTTCTATATTGTTAATGTTTGACTTAAACGCATATGTTTTTTGTATATATTATTTTAGAGGAATTTTAAATGTAGCTTGATTTATTAGACTTGTACGAAATTTCGTCCATCTGATTCTACAGAAGGATACTGAAAATTACACGGAACGAGTGAGTAAGCGACAAGGAATTCTTAAAGAAAACGGTAACAGAAAGAACACCTCTACTCAGAACCAGAAAAAAAAAACAGCTAAAATTCCCTGAACACATAATAAATAAGGAAGGCGGGCTTAGAAAACATGGTTTGGTATGTTTGGTTAACAGCATATCAACCCCTTTCATTATTATTTAATAGCGAATTTTGAATTTCTTATAAGCGTTGGTAATTCTTTTTCGGGAGGCACGGTAGAGTAATGGATAGCGAATCCAATTACATTCACATACTTGCTAATAACCTTACGAAATGTAGGAATCGTCTTCTCCCCCCGGCTATGGAGAAATAGCAGGACAGGCGTGTGTCTAAAGCCTTGAATGACACATGGTCTACCGCAAAAAGAAATGGAAAACCATTGCGGGGAAAAATCTGCCTCGTCAGTCATGTATCATGATCGCCTAAGCGTGTATCACGCATGGCGTGTAACTGACTGACTAAATTATTTTTTCCACAAAATGTAGTGCTAATATTTTTTTTACTAAGAAAATGTATTACTGGTAATTAATTCTGGTGTATTTTTGTATGTTCATGATTTGACCCCATTTTGGGGGTTCATTATTCACCCATAACTGGTGCTACCTCACTGTGTCAGATTGGACCTGGGAACAACAGGAATTAAGAAGTAGTTCCACGCTTCTTAAAACCACCCGATAAGAGGCCGGTGTTTGGAGCAAAGGGAGAAAAACTGCTAAGAGTCACACAAGAAAAGAAATCGGGGAGATCCATGATCTCGGCCCATAGAGGAAGTGTCGTATGATAAGTTTTAGCAATGATATAGCAGGAATATTCCATTTTTCATTTGATTTAGCTCTTGTCAAGATATAGCATGGCAGGTGGAGTCGGATACTTACTGGAGCCGGAGAAGGAACCGACCATTTTTCCAGTATCTTTAGTAATGGATCGTGTACTCGAGTCGCACTTGGGGTCTGGATTCAACTTGAGTGCTGACAGACGTCCAAGGGGAGAAGCTTCATTTAGAGTACAACCGTTGATTGTAGCTAGAGAACATTTACTACTCGGGGATGATGGGAGATTACACGTTTGTGTCTGGAGGTATTCAATGTTAGAAGCCAATTACTCTCCCATCGAGCCGTGGGAGCGAGGTCAGAGGATAGGTCAGCTGCTAGACTTTGGTCATCTAGATTTCAATGAGGTCTGAAAGGGAAGACATTTTTAATGATTTGGACGCGATAGCTTCAGTAGAACAATTCTTCCATCGTGAATGTTTTCGTCTTTTTTTTTTTTTTTAATTGTTTGGGAAGGTTAAAGAATCTTAAAAAACGGACACCCCCCCCCAAAAAATTAAAAAAAGCAACAAAAAAAACAACAAAAAAAACAACAAAAAAAAAACAAACAAAAAAATAGAACCCCCCCCCAAACAAACGATGTACCAAAAGTGTTCAACTGCGAGTCGAGTGTACAGAAACAGATTTACTTTATTTTTTATTGCTTCGCAATTATTCCTTTTCTTTGTTGGGTCGAAAACTTTTCAGCACTCCCTCTTAGAAGTATTTCGTTTCAAAAACTTACAAGTCGAGATTCCAGCTAACAATAAAATAAAATAAAATAAAAACGCTACTAGAGACGTTAGACTAAATCATCAATCAATGATAAATATCTGAAGGTTTTCGTGTAAAATGATCCCAAAATCTCAGAGAAACTGCAGTAAATTTCATTGTATCAATTGAAACTATTTCAAACAACTGAAGGAGGTAGATGCTTCTCATGACGCGTTAGATTGTTGGTGTGCCATTCTGAGTAATTAAATCACAGAAGACAAACAGTAAACGGAAAAGTTCCCTAAACTGTGTCTCATTTGAATAAAATGAGTTGCTAAAATCTTATGTGCGTAGGCGTGCACATAAGATTTTAGCAACTATTTTCAACAGGGGTGCAGGACAACAGAACACCACCGACGCAACACTGCCGTGTGAACACCGTCGACTGAGCGCTGAAACAACTCAGAACTGAGACAACACAGTACCAGAAAAATATAATTTTTTTATAATCGAATAAAAGGAATTTATTAAGGATTAAAACCTTCATTAGTGAATATTTCTATTTTATTAAAAATTAAATTTCCTTACGATTTACTTTATTAAAAATAATTTTGAAAAATTCACTAATTAAGATTTTAATACTTAATAAATTACTTTTATTCAGTAATAAAAAAAAGTTATGATGAGTCGTCCCGGCGCTAAGTCGGCGGTATTGAGTCGGAGGTGCTGAACTGGCGGTGTTGAGTCGGCGGTGTTGAGTTGTGCCTTCCCATTCGACAGCGTGAAACTGTTAGAATTTTGTATCGTATACTGCAATTAAAAGTGTATTACGCTTAATAAGAGGAGCTAGATACGGAGGGAAAGCACTCCTCAGCACACCAAATAAACGTTATCGTCTCTGGAAGGAAGTGGTGTCTGCCTTTCTACTTTATTTCGAAGCAGCTGGTTAATAGGGAGAAGACTGGACTGCCACACCCCCTCCCCCAAAAAAAAGAAAAGAAAAAAGTGGCTCTACAGAAGGATGCTGAGAATATAATGGGCGGAAAGCGTAATCAAGAAAGAAGTCTGAGGGAAAAAGGAAGCAAAAAGAATACATAAACAGAATCAGAAAATGACAACTGAAATATCTTGGACAGATAACGAGGAAGTAGACTTGGAGAATTTAACACTCGCAGGACATATTGAAGATATAAGACACACTTGGTGGCAGCGTGCCACCTAGCGAAGTGGATTTTGTGAATAGATATCAGAATAGGGGGAGATATAGGAAAAAGACAAACGTTACTAAAAACTACATGGGAAGTTGTGGAGATTGATGATTATCCACATACTGAAATATATATATATATATATATCTCAGAATATATATATATATATTCTATAAATTATGTATATATTTCAGAATATATATATATATATATATATATATATATGTATATATATGTGTGTGTATGTGTGTGTGAGTGTAATTTGCGTTAGAAAGATATCAACAGAGATAGATAAATATAGAGATTTATATTAACACGAAAATGAAACAATATAAATTAACTCGTGTGTGTATACACACACATAGATATATGTATATATACATGACATACTATACAAAAATATGAACAGACTGAGATAGATAGATAGATAAATAGATAGATAGATAGATAGATTGAAATTGCTATAGGTACATAAAAAAATTAATCAATGTAAAATTTACTCGTATATACATACATACATATATATATATATATATATATATATATATATATATATATATATATATGCACTTCACATGATTATAGGAAAAATAAGATTAGATAGATAGAGAGAGAGATAGATGAATTTTTAGGAATATTGGTAACATGAAAAATGAATCATACTATAGAATATATAAGCAGACTGAGGTAGATAGATAGATAGATAGATAAATAGATAGATAGATAGATTCAAGTTGACATAGGTACATCAGCAAAAATGAATGAATGTAAAATTAACTAGTGTATATATATATATATATATATATATATATATATATATATATATATATATATATATATATATGCACATGACATGCTAGAGAAAATATGAACAGACCGTGACAGATAGATGCGAAAACTTAAATATAGACATAAAAATAGATAAGTTGAAATTGGCATAGGTATATCACCAAAATGAGTCAATGTATAATTAACTCGTGTGTATATATATATATATACAGTACTGTTCGATAAAAGTGACTCACCTGATTTTTCTTTATTAAATGTTCTCTTCTCCGATTAAACGAAAGTTGAGCGAAATTCAAAGGATAAGCGATCTAAAATCCGAAGAAGACGCTTTGAAAGCTCTTTGAATTTAGCAGTAAGTACTGTCAAGCATCCGTTCAGTATAATGTTCTGGGGATGCTTTTCTTTTCATGGAACTGGTTTCTTAAAACCTATTGAAAAGACCCTCAGGAGCGAGCAGTACAAGAGAATTTTAGAGTCTTGTCTGCTCACTTCAGCTGAAAGGGTGCAAATCGACCCCACTAAGCTCGTTTTTATGCAGGATAATGCTCCCTGTCACAAATCAAAATTGATGAAGGAATACTTTGATGAGAAGCAGGTGTGTATTATGACATGGCCGCCCCAATCTCCTGACCTCAACCTCATAGAAAACTTATGGAGCATTATAAAGTACAGGCTCTCGAGAAAGCAGTTGAGCAACAAAGAGGATTTGATTGTGAATTTCATATCCGAATGGAATTCAATGCTTGGAGATGAGATTTGCCAGAATCTAATCAAGTCAATGCCAAAAAGGGTTGAAAAGGTTATTCAAATTAAAGGAGGACCCATAGATTATTAAATATTTCGAACGATATTACCTATTATAAATAAATTATACCTCTATTTATTTAACGCTGTTCGGTTATGTTTCTATTTATTACTAGTTGAAGAAAATAAGTGAGTCACTTTTTTGGACGGAGTTTTTCCCTAAATCTCATTTATATCCAAAATTATAATTATCAATAGAATACCTTAGGGTGAGTAAACTTTTTTTTACTAGGTGGTTGGGAAGGGGTCTTTATATTAGTAAGATTAAAAAATTAGTTTGACCCCATAAACAATAGGCGAAAATTTTTAAGTAAAAAAAAAATCAGGTGAGTCACTTTTATCGAAAAGCACTGTATAAAAGTTTATTTTTAATTGATTCAGTTTTTGTTGACATATCTATCTATCTATCTATCTATCTATCTATCTATCTATCTATCTATCTATCTCTCTCTCTCTCTCTCTCTCTATATATATATATATATATGCACATTACATGATAAAGAAAATATGAACAGATTGCGATAGATAAATATATATACAAGTTAATTTTAATTGATTCATTTTTTGTTGATATATATATATATATATATATATATATATATATATATATATATATGCACATTACCTGATAAAGAAAATATGAACAGACTGTGATATATATATATATATATATATATATATATATATATATGTATATATATATATATATATAAAATATAAAAGTGAACATAGAAGTCAACACTTAGAGGCGACAGTCTGTTTCCTGCTAGATTGACGATTGCATCTAGCATGAAACAGACTGTCGCCTCTAAGTGTTGACTTCTATGTTCACTTTTATATTTACACACGCTCTATCTCTGATATTGAGCACTTTATCCCATAAATATAGCACACTTTAAGACTATATTTCATCATATATATATATAGACAGATAAATAGATGGGAATGAATATTGGTAGATCTGAACACAGGTCGATGAAGAAAAGTAGATTAGGCATAAGTGAACAAGCCTCTATAAAAACTAAATACTTCATTTATACTACGATCGGACGGATACACATTTGTTGCTACTATTTATTGTGTTTATCGAAAATCGTGATAATTCGTGATAATTCAATCTAATCACTCAATTAAAACTCAAAACATGTCTCGTACTTGCTGAAATTCTATGTGTGTGTGTGGGTACGTGTGTTTCTAAATGATTATCCAATCCAACCTTATTTCTAATTACTGTAAACGCTATTTTTAATGACTTCGATTTCTTATTCCTATTTTTTTTATTAATATATACATATGATATATATATATATATATATATATATATATATATATATATATATATATATATATATATATATATAGAACGAAATAATAGAAAGCTAAACCCTATCAGCAACATTTCTACAAACCATTTTACATATTTCGACATTAATTTCATTAAAATCGCTCAGAAATTGCTTGTTTGAAGTGTTTTCGGTTCGAGCCTGTAGACAAGATATTAAATTAGACCCCACAGGAAAAAAGGATTGTGTTGATAGGGCTGGTGAACGTTGTCCTATTCACCGCAAGAAGAAAAAAAGGCCGTTACAGACAGACTGTTTCGCTGTATCACAGCTCAGCAGTGTGGCTAGACGTCCGGTTGCCTGTGGCTAGAATCGAAAACCGGCTGAATTCGCGTCAGTCGGAAATTTTACCCTGTAATAATGATTATTGTATATGATTAGGACCATTAGACAAAATAGAAACACAAGACAAATGTTAAAAATCGGAATTTTTGAATCAACCTGTACATTTTTTAAACGAAAAAATTACTAATATATATATATATATATGTGTGTGTGTGTATGTGTGTGTGTGTGTATGGGTGTGTGTAAATATAAAAGAGAAAAAATCACTTATATACATATATATATATATATATAAATATTTATATATATATATATATATATATAAATATATATATATAAATGTATATATATAAATGTATATATATATATATATCACAATCTGTTCATATTTTCTTTATCATGTAATGTGCATATATATATATATATATATATATATATATATATATATATATATACATATATATATATATATATATATATATATATATATATATATATATATATATATATATATATATATATATATATATATATATCATAGAGTAAAGAACAAATAGGAAACGTTTATAAATCTAAAATATTCCCTATCTTTATCCCTTCATTCTGTCTGGTTACAATCCATTCTTGATCAGTATTTGATATCAATTCATATCTATCTATCTATACCTATATATATATATATATATATATATATATATATATATATATATATATATATATATATATATATATATATATATATATATAATTGTGCTTGTGTGCATTTTATGCAACTTTCATTAAAATTGCTTACATGGTACTGCTGTTAAGTTTTATATATATATATATATATATATATATATATATATATATATATATAGAGAGAGAGAGAGAGAGAGAGAGAGAGAGAGAGTCAGAGACAGATAGACAGACAGACAGACAGACAGGCAGAGAATGGGAGGGAAAGACGAATTGCGACAAATGACAAAAAAAAGCTGATAAGTTATATAAATAATTTGCAACTATTTCATTGCGTTTTTACGGCCGTCTATTTTCGATGTCCAGTCCATAGTTTAGACGAAATACTGTTTAAAAACGAAACGTTTATTTGAACATGTACGAGGTGGGGGGCTTAAAAATTTTCGACTAGGGTTGTTTCCCCGCCTCGGTCTAAACGTTTACGTTTGTTCAGATTTTCTGAAACAGATCGGCGCCAAAAGGATTTCAGTAGGCACACATTATTTGAATGTAAATGCCAGATTTGCCTCTGCGTATGTATTTGTTTGTGCACAGACTAGCGTGCCTGTGTGTGTGTGTACGTGTGCCTCTGTCTGTGTGTGTGCGTGTGTGCGCGCGCCCGCGCGCCTGTATGCGCGTGCGTGTGTGTGTGACTGCGTGTTCGTGTCTCTTTCTCCACTGGACGATTTGTTGCGTGAGAAAGACTCGCAAAAGCCAAACATTCTCGCTGAGTTGCCTCCCTTAGACTATTTCTTTTTTTTGTCAAGCGCGCAAGACAGATCTTGCGAAATAAACTATTCTAAGTTACAAATGAAACTAACATACCACTAATACTACAAGTAGTACTACTACACGAAGGCATTCACGCACGGACACACGCGCGCGCGCGCACACACACACACACACAATCATACACATATATACGAGCAGAGATAAGCGCACAGACTGTGACGGAGACACACGAAACATACGCATTTCGAAACAACACAAAATTCTTAGTCATCCAATATTTAAAAATAACATTTTGTGCGTAGGCAATTCCTTATAATTCTATATATAAGCTTGGTGAAGTTGTCTGATACCTTGACCTCGGGTAATGACAAGCGAGACAGACTTATAGATCATCACAGGCGAATTCAAACCACGCGGGAATGCCATACTAATAATGTAACGCTTTTTAAATACGAAGAAAAGTAGAATTCTTTATTTTTATTTTTATTTTTTTAAAAATTTTCAGCTATAAAACTTCTGGCATCAGATTCAAAACTGATGCAGTTTTTGCTTATATCTAAAATATAATTATAAATTAGAATTTTGGGAAGTGAATTACATTGGAAAATTTCCATGTTTGTTTAGCTGGTCAGCTACTTATGGGTCATTTTATGCCGAAATTTAATTTTTGTGGGGAGCAGTAGTATTTTTTTTTTTTTTTTTTTTTTTTTACAAAATGTATTCCTGGTAATATTTATTTATTTATTTTTAAATATTTTTTTTTTTACAAAAATGTATTTCTGGTAACCTTTTTTCACAATAAAAATGTATTGCTGACATTTTTACAGAAAAAAAAAAAGATTTTTATTCTATTACTAGACTAACCATAACCAGTTGGGTCACTGACGGTTAAGGTTATAAAATATTGAAGTTGATTTCAACATTTCATTGAAATGAAAGTTAACTTTATTATCACTCAGTTAAATATTTCAATTCGTTCGTGTCATCATTGGTCTGTTTTACAAGTGCATGTTTAACGTTTTACTGATTGTTTATAGCCTTTTAATAGGAATAGAACTTCCGGGATAAATTTGAACTTTAAATCGGATTAAGTTAAAAATATTTTTTAATATACCAAAAAATATTTTAAAATCATATTCACTTGGAAATATTTTTTGAATATGCCAAAAATATTTTCTAAGTATTTAAAATACTGTTTGTTTAAAGAAAGCTGAAATATAAATAATTACTCTCCAAACAACTGGACGAAACAGCAAAGCAGGATTTCTTTGTGTCTGTCTTTAACTTAAAATATTTTAATTAAAAAAATTGTCTGTTTCAAGAAAGTTAAAATAAAAATACTTACTGTATAAATAACTCGTATTTTAAAATCTTATTCAATTAAAATATTTTTTAAATCAGATTAAGTTAAAAAATGTCTTTTTGAATATTTAAAATATTGTTTGTTTAAAGAAATCTGAAATATAAATAATTACTCTACAAACAACTGGACGAAACAGCAAAGCGGGATCTCTTTGTGTCTGTCTTTAACTTTAAAACATTTTAACCTAAAAAAAGTCCGAAGAAAAAATAAAAATACTTACTGCATAAACAACGCGTAAATCATTATGTACCGGGCAGACGCACCACACAAGCACGCACGCGATCACAGACGTTTAGTTTTTAAATAGACAGTGTTTTGAACACCGTTTGGGGGTTTAACTATTTGCCCATAGCTGGGACCCTAACAGATCCTACCACCGGGAGTCAGGGTGAACCAGGGAGCAACAGCAATTAAGATGTGGTTCCACGTTCCCCAAAGACTCCAAGCCCCCGATCAGAGACCTTGCTGCCGGATGTAGTTTATCGCCATACAATGGACAGCACAATATATGAAAAAGAGAAATCGTAAAAACGGAAGAAAAGAATACTGAACTATTAAGTAATATCAGTCCGTTCTATAAGGCAGTGAAAGCTCGGCAGTCTTCTCCAAGATGAAGAAGAGACGCAATCGAAATGTGACATTGCCACATCAAGGCAACATGATTTATTACGATTAACAAACTATTTAACAGGTTCAAAATGCTTCCTTTCATGTTCAATACAACATATCAGTAACATTTCTATAAACCATTTGACATATTTCTACTGGTTATGAAATGGACAAAGTCGGACAATTATTTTAAGACATTTTTATGTTTATACATTCTTTTTATAGATACAAATATTTAAGTAAATGCTCTGTTTATAATAAACAGTATTAAACAACATTTACCGGCCTGAATGTCCGAGAAATGTTCATAGAAAATATTAGTCCTCCGACATGAATCGAACCTGTATCCTATACGGAACCGTCAATTAGCCTGACGTGCCTTTAACCGATTGGGCCACAGAGGAGCGTTCGGTTAGCAAGGTCGATTTTACTGCCTTTAAACTACAATCTTCCATGATTCTCTCACGTACATTCATATCTACTCAATGCGTATCCAAATGTAAACATATGACGTCACACATTATGAAATGGACAAAATCCGACAATTATTTTAAGACATTTTTGTGCTTATATTTCTACATTAATTTGATAAAATCTCACAGAAAGTGCTTGCTTGAATTTAGGAATTATTTTCGATTTGAGCCCGCAGACAAGATATTTCAGTAGAAATATCTTTCTAGATGTCAGTCAATGTGCGACAATCTTCTCCCAGATGAAGAAGAGACATGACGCAGTAGAAATGTAGCCCTACAGAAGGATGTTAAGAATACTGTAGATCAAACAAAGGAAGCGTTTTAGTGAAAGTGCAAGCAAAAATGACACTTATACTTCACACAAGCAAGAGAAAGATAAAAATTCTAGGGCACATAATGAGGAAAGAAGGCTTGGAAAATTTGATACTTACAGAACAGAGTGAATGCAAGAGGCGGCAATAGAAAAACAATGCATTATCTACCTAGCGTATGGATGGCGTATCAAGGCAAAGGCGGAATAACAAAAAGACAAAATTTATTAAGAGCTACAAAGGAGGTTATGGAGATCCTTGATCACCAATACCTGAAAAGACACGCCATACAGAAGAAGTTCCAAGGTACCTGGGTTTATTTAACAAAAATGACGATGGTGTATTTAAAAAAAAAAATTTTTTTAAGCTTATCACCCCAAGCAAGGCTGGAAGCCACTAGCACGCAAGGGGTTACAGAAGGTTTGGAGGAAGAGCAGATAGGAGTTGTAAAGGAGAGGATGTGGAGAAAGATAGTGGATCGATCAAAGGGAAGGGGGTTACAGAAGATTTGGAGCGAGAGCAGATAGGAATGAGAGGTGAAAGGATGTGGAGAAGGGAAGTGGATAGATCAAGGCAACTGGAGATGTCGATTGACGTTACACTTAAATAGTTGGAGATTGTATTTGTCAGGGAAACAGGAATAAGGAAGGGAGTTCCACAGGCGAGATGTGCGAGACATGAAGCTATTGGAGTAGAAGAGACGTCTACATATAACAGTTTCAACGGTGAAGGGGTGGGAACGGGATCATAAGATTGAGTTACTTGGTGAAGATTAAACTCGATATTATTGATCACCAATATAAACATGCTAACCATTGCACCGCGGAAAACCTCGCTAGTTGTTGCTGTTAACTGCTTGTAGCCTTACGAATGGAAATCTTGCCAGGATTCATCATTGGCGGCCACAATCTTAACAATATAACATATGCAGATGACACAGTGCTGATAGAAGACAACAGAAAGGAAACTACAAAACCTACAGAAGATAACGAAGGCGGACGATAAGCATCTACTAAGTATAAACTACAAGAAGACAGAATGCATGGCCATCAGTAAAAAGATGACCCCAAAATGCAAATTACGGGTCGAGGATACTAAAATCAACCAAATACAGAAATTTAAATATTTGGGAAGTGTTGTAGATGCCGGGATGAAATCCGATATCAATGAATAACAAACACCAGGAATGGATAAGGAAAATAAATGTATTAACGTAATAATACAAACTGGTAATACGGGTTAGTATATCCAGGAATGCGAATATAATATATATACAGTCTTAGTATTGAAGTGTCGCGGTATGACTCCTTACTAAGTCTACGTGCTCGCTAACTGTGACGCTAGCCGCCGTCTCTGTGTGTGACTTACTCTACTACTACTGAACTCTACTACTCTTCTGTCGGTCCGTCTCGACTCCTACTTGACTGTTCGGGTATTCACTGGTAGTAGTATATGTATACCTTGGGTGAGTCCATTTGTGTGAAAAAGGGGAGACCCCTTAACACCCCCTCCTTAGATAGAGAGTTAGTATTTTTTTCTCTTATGGTTGATGATCATAGGTTTTCTCTTCCTGTTTGACCTTCTAAATTCTGTATCTTCCTGTGGTCTTTGAATCTCAAATGCTTCAAAGATTGCATCCATTTGCAATCATTTTCTGCGGGTGACGAGCGTGGCTCCTCAACCCGTCTTTTTTGTATTTGGTCAATATGTATTCTATGGGTAAACTTTTCGCCTTGTACTGTGTACATCACATTTTCCAGTCTGTTAATTATTGTGTCAGGCTCCCAGTAAGCCATATTGTTTCTGAACATCCTAAAGTAAACTCGTTCTCCTGGTTTAAATGATCTCTTTGGTACAATAGTTGTATACCGGTTTTTGTTCTTGTTTGGCAATAATTTATCAAACACAGACCGTATTCTCCTGGCAAACATCAATTCCGCTGGTGAAAGACCAGATGGTGTGTTCCCGTTAGGTGTTATTCTGTATACTTGGAGGAACTGCTATATCGCTTTTCCGTCGGTACATCTTCGGCTTTTTTTTTAAAGCTCTTTTTAGTGTGTCTACGAATCTTTCGGCTAGTCCGTTCGACCTCGGGTAGTACGGGGCTATCTTGATATGCTTTACTTGGTATATCTCACAAAATTCTTTGACGTCTCTGGTGGTAAATTGTGTACCGTTATCAGTTACCAAGCAATCCACGACGCCGAATCTGGCGAATAATTCTTGTATACAGTTTATGGTATTTTCTGTCGTCGGGTGTTTGAATCTGGAAACCTCAGGCCATTTACTGAAACTATCTACTGTTATTAAGTAGTAGTAACCCTCTATGGGTCCTGCGTAATCCACGTGGATTCTGGATCACGGTCTGTCAACTTTGGGCCATGGCTTTTGTATAGAGGGTGGTGCTTTCGCCGCAGCAGCACAGCCTTTACAACTTTCCACCATTTGCGTATTATCATCGTCCATGTTAGGCCAATAGACAAAACTTCTCATAAGTGCCTTCATCCGGTTTTTTTCCCGGATGTCCTAAATGAAAATCTTTCAAGATTCGCCTTCGTAGCCACTTCGGTATTACCACTCTCTTGTTATACAATAATATGTAGTCACAGATTGAGAAACTGTCTGCTAAATTCCTTTCCTTCTCTTCTATTTTTTTCTTGGTATTCTGAATAAATTCATCCTTTTCCGCCTCTCTTCTTATCTCTAGCAAAGTCACAGGTAGTTCCTTTATTGTATTGTATAACACTTTACTGATTATAACTTCAGCTTGTAATGCCGCTATTACCGAGACTTCCAAAGGTTCGCTTTTCGCCGGTAATAATCGCGATAGTCTATCAGCGTGCCCAATTTTCTTTGATGGTAAGAACTCAAGTTTGAAATTGTAGTTTAGTAACACAGTTCCCCATCTTAAAAGTCTGTTCGCTGTATAGACTACTAGACCTTTTTTTTAACCGAAAATCGTAAGAAGGGGTTTGTGGTCCGTTTAGAGCGTGAACTCTCTCCCATAAATATATCTGTGAAAACGAGTTATTGCAAATATTATGCCTAATGCCTCCTTTTCGATCTGTGAATAGTTTCTCTCAGCCGGTAATAATGATCTAGATGCGTGCACAACGGGTTTCTTTGTACCGTCCCGCATCTTGTGTAGAATACACGCACCTACCCCATATGAGCTCGCGTCACTTGCAATAATGATTTCTAATTCGGGATCGAAATGTGTCAGTGCTAACTCCGAAGTTAATTTTTGTATTATTTCCTTAAACGCTTTTTTACAATCTTCTGTCCAATTCCAATAATTCTCCTTTTTTAGTAACTCATTTAGTGGGGCCCTCAACTTTTGCATATTATCAATAAATTCGCCATAGTAGTTAGCTAGGCCCAGGAAACTTTGTAATTCTGCAACGTTTTTTGGTTCAGGCATGTTTTTAATTGCCGATGCCCTCTCTAGGTCTGGTTTCTGGCCACTTTCATTAATTATATGGCCTAAGTATTTAATTTCATTTAGGAAAAATTCACACTTTTTTCCTTTTACTTTAAACCCAAAGTCCTGAAGTCTTCTGAAAACTTCCTTTATGCGTGATGTGTGCTCTTCAACATTGTCGCTCTTAATTAGAATGTCATCCAGATAAGCGGTCGCAAAATTCCTGCCCCTGAGCATTGTGTCCATCGTCTGCTGAAAAATTGCTGGTGCAACTTTTATCCCAAACGGTAATCTGTTGAATTTGTACAACCCTTTGTGCGTATTAATACATAGAATTTTCGTACTCTCTTCTTGTACTGGAATTTGCAGATAAGCCACACTTAGATCTATTTTGGAAAATATTTTACCGCCGTTGAGCTTTGTAAATATTTCCTCTGGGCTCGGAAATGGGTAATGATGATTTTTTATAGCCTTATTTAGCCCCGTCGAAAAATCTGCGCATACACGGATATCTCCTGATTTTTTTTTTTTTACATAGACTACCGGTGCTGCCCATTCACTAAACTCTATTTTTGAAAGGATCCCAGTTTGTTCAAGTCTCTCTAATTCTTTGTCGATTTTTTTCTATAGTAGCAAACGGTACGTTTCGCTTCTTTTTAAAAAGTGGTTGGACGTTTTCTTTTAATTCAATTCTGGCTGTAAATTTGTTGCATCGTCCCAACCCGCTCGCAAATACCTCGAGAAATTGATTATATAATTCTTCCTTTAACTTTGTCGCATCTGATGGTTCACCGTCTAACTTTTTGCAAAATGAGCTGATAGATAGGTCCCAAACGTCGAGTTTTTGCATCCAGTCTGTACCCACTAGATTTTCTGTATCTTTCATTACGTATATCTTGAGTTTTTTTGTTTTCCCGTGAAATTTAACATTTACGATTATTTCTCCTTCGAATTTTATACGCTTTCCCGTCACCGGCTTAGCAGTTTTTTGTGTATGAAACATGGTTGGTCTGTTAAGCTTTTTCCATGTCTGTAGGTTAATTATCGTTAGATCGGAACCCGAGTCTAGTTGCAATTTTATCTTTTTATTTAAGATTTCAAGTTCCACATATTTCCTTATGTTGGTATTGTCTTCGTCATGCATCCTAGTAGCTCTTATCCTACTAGTAGCTTTTCTGTTCCTACATTGGGATGCCTTGTGCCCCATTTTTCCACACACAAGGCAGTTTTTATATTTAAAACGGCAATCCTTATTCCAGTGTAGTCCTCCCCATCGATAACATGCAGATGGTGGGGGGGGGGGGGGCTTATATTTGCTTCGATTTTCGTCATAATTTGCCCTATATGTTGTACTTTTTCCTTTTTTTATAGAATTTTTGTTTTCTTTCCGGGGAGGGTGAAGAACGTAAACTTTTGTTTAACTTAAGTATATGTGATACTCCTGACTTCTCAATGTTCTTCGAGTCTTTCTTTATACTCAGGCATTTTTGGCAATCTTTGATAATTGTTGTAGTGTTAGTCCAGGTTCATTTTGTAGTTTTGAAAGCATTCTTTTGCGCATTTCACTATCTTTTGCTGAGACTAACCCTTGAACAAAGATAAGACACTTGAAATTGTCCGGTGTTAATTCTGCCAACTTGAAGTCGTCACGATGTTTATTCACGATTGCGTTAAACGTGGAATAGTCCTCATTTTCGCACTTTACCAGGTGAAGACATTTCCACCTCTTGTGAAAGAGTGACGTTTTTGGACTGAAAAGCTCTGTAAGACATGTAACTGCTTCGTCAAACGTTAATTTGTTCGTCTTTTTTGGCAAAATGTAATCCACAAATTTTGTGTATTCCTCTGTTTCTAGTTTTCTGAGCAACAGACGTAGCTTCTTTGGTTCTGTCCAGTTTTGACAATCGATGTTAAAGATGTCTTCGTGGCGTCTAAAATAATCCCCGAAATTTTTCTCCTCTTCTAGAGAGTATTTGAAAGTTTCTATCGTATTCCACACTGCGTCTTGGGAAAAAGTCGCCTCTTTTTCGATATTTTGTTGTTTGTTAGCCGCTACCTCTAATATTAGTTCCTGCGTTTGTAGTAATTGTTTTTGCCATTTTTCTTCCATTCTTTCCTGGAGTTGTAATTGCTGTTCATTTTGGTATTTTACAAGTTCTACTAAAATATTTTTAAAATCCTCAATGATAAATGTCTTACGAAAAACTCGCTTTTCTGTATTTTACTCCTCGTAAATCTTTTGTCGCCAAATCTTCTGTGTGAGTTCGAATACCTCGTCGTCAATTTGTTGTGGACAATGAGGGAGAATTTTGTTTCGATTTCCTTCCCGTGTGAATTCGAATTCCTCGTCGCCTATTTGTTGTGGATTCCGGACTGAAATCCGATATCAATGAAACAAACGCCAGGAATGGATAAGGAAAATAAATGTATTAACGTAATAATACAAACTGGTAATACGGGTTAGTAGATCCAGGAATGCGGGTTAGTAGCACTAATATATATACAGTCTTGGTATTGAAGTATCGCGGTATGACTCCTTACTGAGTCTACGTGCTCGCTAACTGTGACGCTTGCCGCCGTCTCTGTGTGTGACTTACTCTACTACTACTGAACTCTACTACTCTTCTGTCGTTCCGTCTCGACTCCTACTTGACTGTTCGGGTATTCACTGGTAGTAGTATATGTATACCTTGGGTGAGACCATTTGTGTGAAAAGGGGAGACCCCTTAACAGGAAGTGTTCTAACAGAGGACGGAAAGTGCGACATTGAGGTCAGAAGGCATATTTGGATGGTTAAAGATGCATTCCAAAAGCTAAGTAGAGTATTAAGAGACAGGAAAATTTCGTTGGATACAAAGAAATGAGTACGGAAATGTTACGTGATATCTGTCCCCTTGTATGGCAGAGAATGCTGAAAAATCTCCTCAACGATGCAGAAAAGACTCGAAGCTGGACAAATGTGGTTCTACAGAAAGATGCTGAGGATACCATGGGCCGAACACGTGAGTAACGACGAGGTTTTGGAGAGAATGGAAACGAAGAGGAAACTTATACTTAACATCAAGAAGTGGCAGTTGAAATTTCTGGGGTACGTAAGGAGGAAGGAAGGCTTGAAAAACGTGATACTCACAGGACGTATAACAGGGAAAGAAAGACAGGAGAAAGTAACGTGTGACATACTTAGTTGTCTTCAGTAAATGGATGGCAGAACAGGGAGAAATAATAAAAAGACAAAACTTATTAAGAGCCACAAGAGGCAGGAGGATGTGGATGGCAATGATCTCTTACGTCTTGAATGGACAAAGCACATAAAAGAACAAGAATTTGAAATGGATGCCCCATTTTTATGGGGCGTTTGTTGAAATTATGAAATATCCGTTGTAATAACTTTTGAATTAATAAAAATATCGGATTGAAAATAATCCATTAATTCTTTACAAATTGCTTTGTTTACATTCAGGATACGAAATTCAGCATATACAATACTTTCAAGAAAAGAATCTGTGTTAAGCCGATGGGCTTTCCGACTTTTTCCGTATTCGAGCGGTCAAGCACACTTGATCAAAAGGTGGGTTTCCCTTAGAAAGGGAGACGCAGGTTTGATTCCTGTCGGGAACGTATTTTCTTTATTAGAATTTCTCGAATACACAGGAATATGTACTTAACGCACACTGCTTAATAAATAGATATAGGGTATCTATTTTAAATACGAAGCATCCAATATAAAGATTTCATCTACCGGCCTGTGCAGTCGGGAGTGTTAATAAAGAGAATGAGCCACCCGGCAGGGCATTCTTTATTAAGACTTTCGAAGGCACAAACGGGTAGTTGTAATTTTCACTGTTACAAAAACGAGGCGTCTAGTTAATGAAGTATATACACTAAATTATAACGCTAATGTACTACTACTACTGCTACTAATATACTAATATATATATATATATATATATATATATATTAAACATGTTGTGTTGAATGTTAAAGACAACATCGTCCTGCATATTTTCTTTTGAATGTTCTCATATTTTCTAATGAGACTTTTTATTTGAAAATGATATCGAAATAAATTTTGTACGTATTTCGATATCATTTTCAAATAAAAAGTCTCATTAGAAAATATGAGAAAATTCAAAAGAAAATATGCAGGACGATGTTGTCTTTAACATTCAACACAACATGTTTAAAAGAAAAGTTGCTGCCAAATTACACACAGACACTCATATATATATATATATATATATATATATATATATATATATATATATATATATATATATATATATATATATAATAAAGAGGTAATTATGCAAAGAATTAATTAGCAATGTTAATGTAATTAATGGCGAAATATCTTTGCTAAGAAGACTTAATAAACCATTAAGTTACTAACAATTCAATGAATAACGCGATCCTTGTGTTTAAAATGTCAGATAGATTAGATGTTGCTAGGCTGAATATTTTCGAAAATTTCACATGCTCATCCTCAGGGCGTAATTTTTCCATTCCAGGTAAACTCTAAGACAAAATAAATGTAGTGTAGACCGAAAGATGTTTTTATAAAAATACATTATTTATTGGCAGTTATATAATTTGGGAACGTGCTGTGTCGCAACGCTAGATTTATTGTTTAACTATTTCAAGTGAGATTTTTTTTTTTAATTTAGTCATGTGGTAAATCCACGAATTTTTTTTTGTTGTGTTTTTCAGTTAAACTGGCATGGACTAAAAAAATAGTCCAAATAACAGAGTAAATTGCTTTAGTAGTTTTTTTCCTTCACAGAATTTTGCATGTACTGCGGATCGATTTTTTTAAAACATTAAATTGTGCAGTATGTATATTAGATAATAAAGAGATAATTATAAAATAATTAATTAGCAACGTTAATGTAATTAATGACGAAATCTCTTCCCAAACAGACTTAATAAGACATTAACTTACTAACGATTCATTGAATAACGCGATCGTTATGTTTACCTTTTTGTCAGATAGATTAGATGTGGCTAGGCCGAATATCTCTCGAAAATTTCACATTTTCATCCTAAGCTCATAATTTTTCCATATATATATTAGTCGACGTGTTTCATCCCCTGACAGACTTTATCAAGGCAAATGAAAGGATTTTATTTTGCAACAAGTAAACAAAAGTAAAAATGTTGTTTGTTTTTCAATTATTTGAAATTTAAGAGACGCTCATAAATATTTATCAGGTTAAAAGAAAAGTCTAGCTAAATTATGGAAGGTGCTAGGTGACGTCATTTAATGTCTAATAAACGGAAGTGAGTAAATTCTATTGTTGAATTTATGTAATTAATATTTGAATTAGTTTAATTTGAGATTTATCTCCGCCCCGGTTTTTTTTTCAAATACTCCTATTCAAAGCCAACATACACGACTATAAAACTGTTAAAAAACTAAAAGAAAACGTTTAAATTCCTGACCTCCTGTTATTTAAAATATATAATACATAGAGTATTCTCAAATTAAAATAATTTAAATATTAATTTTATAAAAAATAAATAATTAAAACATTCCACATCATCATTGACTCACATTCGTTTATTAAACATTAAATTATGTGACTTAGCATCCTCCATAATTTACGTAAACTTTTCAGCTAACCCGATTTATGAGCTTCTCTTAAATTTAAACATGTTAAAGAACTAATATTTTAGTTTTGTTTATAAATACATGTTGCTAAACAAAATCCTTATATTTGCCTTGATAAAGTTTGTCAGGGGGCGAAACGTGTCGGCAAACGTAAGTTTTCCTTTTATCTTTATTCATAGTGTCCTTTTACAGATATGTATATATATATATGTGTGTGCAGGTATGCAGAAAAATAGGAAAGAACACGTTAGGTAGATAATCCGGTGTTCCTTAGTATTTTTGCTTTTATTTTTAAAAAGACAGTGCTCCATACAGAAGTAGAGCTTATATTATAATATTTAAAAAAAAAATATGATTCGTTCGCTACATAAGAGTTCTCATGTTTCAAAAGCGAGAGCCGAGACCCTCAATATAATTTTTGAAATTAAGTTGAATTAAGGTGTCTGGACTCGCTTCCTCGTCAAGCGAGAATTTGGGAATAAGCTATCATGTGGTTTGCGCGTGTTTATAAGTATGGTCACTTGCAACATTAGTTACTATGGAAACGGCTATTGTCGGCCATATTGGTTAGGCGGTCTAAGAATTAAGAATTCATTTTTATCTACAGACCAGTTCCCTTCAGAAACCACACACACACACATACACACACACACATACACACACATATATATGAAGAATTAATAGATTAATTTTTAGTCCGCCATTTTGATTACTTCAGACATTATTATTCGTATTTGAATGAGGAAGTTTGGTTTTCTTAAAAGGGAAAACAACGCCTCTGCTGAACTGTAACCCTTCCTGTAGCCAAGCGGTGAAGCAAGCCGCATCAAACGGCGGTTTCTCCTACAAAGGGGGACGCAGTTTCGATCTTTACATGAGGGGACATTTTGTTTATGAAGATTTCTAGCATATACAGGCCGGTAGATGCAATACATACTGTTTAAAATAAAAATAAAAATGGGGCGTCTATTCCAAATACGACTAGAATAAAGTTTGAAGAAATATATATATATATATATATATATATATATATATATATATATATATATATGAATGATAAAATATAGTTTTACAGTATGTTGTATTTATGGGTTAAAGTGCTCAGTATCAGGTTAGCATGAAACAAATTACCGCCTTTGGTGTTGACTTTAATGTCCACTTTATGCATATATATATATATATATATATATATATATATATATATATATATATATATATATATATATATATATATATATATATATATGTCCACTTTATGTATATATATATATAATGTAACTGGTCTGTGCCCAAGTGAGTATGGTTACTTCGGCAAAAATAAATACATCATATCAATCGTCCAGGACTCTAGACCTCGAAGGAGATAAGTAAGCCCACTGTGGTAGAGAGACCAGTGGAAACCACATATTCGCACCAAGAAACACAGAAAGCGGCAGTGAAAGTTGGACAATATTCTCACATATGAAGAAGAGACTTTAAGCAGCCGAAATGTGGTTCTACAGAAGGATGCTGAGAATATCATGTGGGCAACGAAAATGGAAACAAAAACGACATTTATACTTAAAACACCAGGAAGGGGCATTTGACATTTCTCGGGCACATAATGTAAAATAATATGGCTTAGAAAATGTGATGCCCACAGGACAGATTAAAGGCAATAGAACCAGAAGAAAACGACGCATACTCGGCCCAGAGAGCTTGAGTAAATAGTTAAAATTTAGATGAGATAATAAAGACAAAATTTATTGAGAGATACAAAGGACGGAATTGTGGAGAGCCATGATCGCCAACGTTCTGAATGGACACGACACAAAGAAGAAGAAGAAGAAGAAGAAGAAGAAGAAGAAGAAGAAGAAGAAGAAGAAGAAGAAGAAGAAGAAGAATGAGCTTGAGTAAATGAATGGTGAAGTAAGGTTTAGAAGAGTTAACAAAAGGACAAAAATTATAAAGATCTACAAAGGACAGGAAATTGTGGAGAGCCATCATTGCCAACGCCCTGAACGGACACGACACAAAGAAGAATAATGAGCTTGAGTAAATGAATGGTGCAGTAAGGTTTAGAAGTGTTAACTTACTGACCATGTTAATTAGCAGGTACTCATTGTAGGTGTTTGTTTACAGCACCCAGTGTTCACATGTGGTCCTCCATTTAAGTATTGGCCCGGCTCGACGTCACTTAACTTTTACAGCATAATTTGACCGGAGGATTTCAGTACTGAGGAATAATTTCTTCTGAATTAATAACTTTTGTCTTATCTACGAGAGAAAATCCATAAAGTTTATCTTGTACAGAAAGATAGCCTGGTGTCGGGTTTAATATTTTGCTAACAGCTGATCCTTACCCTTTTACCGGTCGACTCGGCACCTCAGCGACGTACAGTATAGCAATTGATGCCATAATCTGTTAACACAGCCACACTTACGCGCACTCAGGATTTCAGAGTCTGAATAAGAAACTAATCGAAACAGAAACGTTGGGTATCAATGGTTAATTCAATCGATTTACATGCCACACTCTGTATATACATATATTAAATTCTGGGGATTCCTGGCCTTATTTCGACTCATTCACGCAACAGGTGTTTAATTAGAAAAAAAATCCCAGGTGGTTAGGAATTAAGGATCATTGTATTTCAAAATTAGCTCTATTCAATGTGCAAATCTTTTTATTGGCTACTTATGTTCATCCATTATCAGACCCAGGTGCCACTCAAGGTAGAGGCTATGGAATGAGGTGCATGGAATGTAAACGTAAAATTATGTTGATTGATTGATTGATTTTTTTTACGGTTTATCAACCTCTTGTGGGTTATTTAAAACCGAAACATATTTTGGATTGTAAGAGTAATTCTTTTTTTTTGGAAGGAGGGAACATCAACGAGTGAACATAGATGACAATGCCGGAAGTCCTGAAAATGTTTTGTTATTTTGTCTTTAGGTACCCCGACGACTGTAGGCACTGATGATGATGATGATGATGATGATGATGATGATGATGATGATGATTGCATTAACAATTATTATAGGTAACAATGATTTTTCCCGTTACAAGTTTTATTATTTAACCCATAACTGGGGAAAATACATGGATTCGTACCATTATTCAGGGCATTTGCGCGTAAATGAAATGTAACAAACTTGACTGGTATTCGAACTCGGCTTTCCAATTTCACACTGCGCGTCGCTATCCACCCGTACACCCCCCCGTAAAACGAAGTACGAATTGAAGATTATGAGGATATGGATGGAGGATAACTATTGCGCCTAGGCTTGAAATTTTAGTGTTCAGGAAAACATCCACGTGGGAGTCTGTTCCACAGAATAGCGGTTCTCGGGAAGAAGCTTTCTGAGTGGAACGCCCTTCTTCGGAAAGGAATACGTAGAGTGGGAGTGAACCTAGTAAGGCGTGTCTTGGCTGTAATGGTCTGAGGGTGTTGAGACGAAGGCGCTCGTCTGAATATTTGCCATAGCGATAGAGTAGCGATAAACATTCAATGTTGGGTCTGCGAGAAAGATGCTGCCGGCTAGAAAACATGTCATTTCCCACAAGGACGAGCAAACAAATTTGATCTCTGTCAAGCCTGGGAAGTGTATATTGGGCAGTTCCAGCCCAGATTTCTTTATACTAATGTTCACCCAATATAAGTACCAAGAGCCACTCAGTGTAGAGGTTTACTGTGGTGCGTTCTATAAGCGTAAGAAAAAGCAATAAGTAAAGTTCATTGTGTTATGCAGGGAAGATAACGTGTAACCCTAGAATTGAAGAAACCAAGATTGTAATGATTGGTAAAACATCCTACCGGTAGACTGTTTCACAAAACAGCAGTTCTTGGGAAGAAGCTGTTCGAATGGAACTTCCTCCTTACTAATGGAATTCAAACGAAATGAGGATGATTCACCCTTGTGTACCTGGCATAGCGGATCCCAGTTTTAAAGGTCAGCGGTGCTGTGGGACTAAGTGATGTAGCTCGTCAAATCACATGCTGTCCACGTTTCGTCTGTGGAACACGTGTTGTAGTGTGGAATTAATTCACTAACCATAAGGCCACGTAGACGTTTTTGGACTCAAAACGGGCAAGTGGGGACTGGACAACCAGATATGGTTGAAATAATCCATTTTTGGTCTTGTCTGGATCATGTAAAGATAGTGTATCCCGGAATGGGGTCAGATACTTACTGGAGCGGTAAAAGGAACCGACCATTTTTTTGCTGTATCTTTAGCAATAGATCGAATAGATGAGTTCCAATTTAGGTCAGCGGAGAGTTTGCGTCCCAATAGATCGAATAGATGAGTTCCAATTTAGGTCAGCGGAGAGTTTGCGTCCCAATAGATCGAATAGACGAGTTCCAATTTAGGTCAGCGGAGAGTTTGCGTCCCAATAGATCGAATAGACGAGTTCCAATTTAGGTCAGCGGAGAGTTTGCGTCCCAATAGATCGAATAGACGAGTTCCAATTTAGGTCAGCGGAGAGTTTGCGTCCCAATAGATCGAATAGATGAGTTCCAATTTAGGTCAGCGGAGAGTTTGCGTCCCAATAGATCGAATAGATGAGTTCCAATTTAGGTCAGCGGAGAGTTTGCGTCCCAATAGATCGAATAGACGAGTTCCAATTTAGGTCAGCGGAGAGTTTGCGTCCCAATAGATCGAATAGACGAGTTCCAATTTAGGTCAGCGGAGAGTTTGCGTCCCAATAGATCGAATAGACGAGTTCCAATTTAGGTCAGCGGAGAGTTTGCGTCCCAATAGATCGAATAGATGAGTTCCAATTTAGGTCAGCGGAGAGTTTGCGTCCCAATAGATCGAATAGACGAGTTCCAATTTAGGTCAGCGGAGAGTTTGCGTCCCAATAGATCGAATAGATGAGTTCCAATTTAGGTCAGCGGAGAGTTTGCGTCCCAATAGATCGAATAGATGAGTTCCAATTTAGGTCAGCGGAGAGTTCGCGTCCCAATAGATCGAATAGATGAGTTCCAATTTAGGTCAGCGGAGAGTTTGCGTCCCAATAGATCGAATAGATGAGTTCCAATTTAGGTCAGCGGAGAGTTTGCGTCCCAATAGATCGAATAGACGAGTTCCAATTTAGGTCAGCGGAGAGTTCGCGTCCCAATAGATCGAATAGATGAGTTCCAATTTAGGTCAGCGGAGAGTTTGCGTCCCAATAGATCGAATAGATGAGTTCCAATTTAGGTCAGCGGAGAGTTTGCGTCCCAATAGATCGAATAGATGAGTTCCAATTTAGGTCAGCGGAGAGTTTGCGTCCCAATAGATCGAATAGATGAGTTCCAATTTAGGTCAGCGGAGAGTTTGCGTCCCAATAGATCGAATAGATGAGTTCCAATTTAGGTCAGCGGAGAGTTTGCGTCCCAATAGATCGAATAGATGAGTTCCAATTTAGGTCAGCGGAGAGTTCGCGTCCCAATAGATCGAATAGATGAGTTCCAATTTAGGTCAGCGGAGAGTTTGCGTCCCAATAGATCGAATAGATGAGTTCCAATTTAGGTCAGCGGAGAGTTTGCGTCCCAATAGATCGAATAGATGAGTTCCAATTTAGGTCAGCGGAGAGTTCGCGTCCCAATAGATCGAATAGATGAGTTCCAATTTAGGTCAGCGGAGAGTTTGCGTCCCAATAGATCGAATAGACGAGTTCCAATTTAGGTCAGCGGAGAGTTTGCGTCCCAATAGATCGAATAGACGAGTTCCAATTTAGGTCAGCGGAGAGTTTGCGTCCCAATAGATCGAATAGACGAGTTCCAATTTAGGTCAGCGGAGAGTTTGCGTCCCAATAGATCGAATAGATGAGTTCCAATTTAGGTCAGCGGAGAGTTTGCGTCCCAATAGATCGAATAGATGAGTTCCAATTTAGGTCAGCGGAGAGTTTGCGTCCCAATAGATCGAATAGATGAGTTCCAATTTAGGTCAGCGGAGAGTTTGCGTCCCAATAGATCGAATAGACGAGTTCCAATTTAGGTCAGCGGAGAGTTTGCGTCCCAATAGATCGAATAGACGAGTTCCAATTTAGGTCAGCGGAGAGTTTGCGTCCCAATAGATCGAATAGACGAGTTCCAATTTAGGTCAGCGGAGAGTTTGCGTCCCAATAGATCGAATAGAGGAGTTCCAATTTAGGTCAGCGGATAGTTCGCGTCCCAATAGATCGAATAGATGAGTTCCAATTTAGGTCAGCGGAGAGTTTGCGTCCCAATAGATCGAATAGATGAGTTCCAATTTAGGTCAGCGGAGAGTTTGCGTCCCAATAGATCGAATAGATGAGTTCCAATTTAGGTCAGCGGAGAGTTTGCGTCCCAATAGATCGAATAGATGAGTTCCAATTTAGGTCAGCGGAGAGTTCCAATAGATCGAATAGATGAGTTCCAATTTAGGTCAGCGGAGAGTTTGCGTCCCAATAGACGATGAAGACAACCAGCCTCTTTGAGAGATGACCCATCCATCATGACAGGTGAAAGCTTTTTTACTAAATTTGTATTTATACTGATTGGATTAGGGTGTATAAAAATCGTCGGATCCTTAGATGGGCTTAGAGAAAGAGAAATATTTTTTTAAAACTAGTTTTCACACAACACCAGGCCCAAGAGCCACTCATGGTAGAAGTTAACTGAATCAGTTGTGTGATGTGAATGTAAGAGTAGGAAGTCCGAAGTAAGGATTATGTGGATATTGAAAATAGATAACGATTGTCTCTTGATTTGAAGACGTTAAGATTGTAGTGATCGGGGAAGCACCCACACGGGAGTCTGTTTCACAAAAAGTTGTTCTAGGGAAACATCTGAGTGCAACATCCTCTTTGCAATTGAAACAGGGTGGGAATGAGCATGATTGCATTCCGTGGACATACCATGACGTGACTTAGATGTTAAACTTGTGGAAGTAAAGAATGATTCTCATCTAAACATTTGTTATGGAAATAGCGATAAACTTGTGATGTTGCCTTTGTGTGAAAAGAGGCTGCAGGGCGGGAAATATATCATCGCCAACAAGGTTGGGAAAAATTTGAGTCCCTGATAGACGTCCAAGACACAGAGCCTACTTTAGAGAAGTCCCAGCTGTCATGATGGGTGAAAGTTCAGGGTCTGATCAGTGCAGATGGAATGTTACTCGTTTGGTTTTGGTTGTATTGGATTTTACAAGTCAGTCATTCCCTCATTGAGCCACCTGTACCAGATCAGAGGGGAGATGGGTTGCTAAGTACTGGTTTTCCATATTTTTGGTGGTGTTCCTATAAACAGTTGTATCATCCGCATAGATACGCACTAAGAATTTTAATATATATATATATATATATATATATATATATATATATATATATATATGAGTTGACCGATTAAATAGGTCAATGTCCGATCCTTACCCCCTCCTTCCTCAATATTAAGTATTATAATAAAAAGAAATATAGAAATAAATTTTAAAACTCTCCCTTCCCTCTCAAAACTCGTCCATTTTTCTCACACTACTCCTCATCACCTTCTATGTCAAATTATATAAGCTTAATACTGACCGTCAAAAGTGTAAATTTTTCAATTCATTTTTCGTTTCTCCTTTTGAAAGTGACGTCTGAAGATCCAGAGTAAAATAAAATTCTCTGGTGAAGTAAATTATTACAAATGGAGCCTTAAAATGGTCAGTTTTTCTCAAAATTAAATAAAATAATATATATATATATATATATATATATATATATATATATATATATATATATATATATATATATATATATTTACACACATATATATATATATATATATATATATATATTTTACACACACACACAAACAAACACACACACACACACACATATATATATATATATATACATATATATATATATATATATACTATATATTAATAATCTTATGCAGATAATTAATATACAGTAGACAGAGGGTAGGTCTGGCTAGGGGACCTTGTGGAACGCCGGCATTGACCTTATGGGCATCGAATGACTGACCTTGAATATATCCAGGGCAACGGTCATCACCATTAATTTATTATCTCGTGCCTCGCTGATTCTGTAAGCAAGGGCTGTTAAGACATAAGCTGTGGATCTAGGGCGAAATCCATTCAGGAGGTTGTTCCTCTTCAGCAACACTCTTGTTGATTGTAGATTCAAAAGTGTAAAGGATTGATACGATGAACTGACCATCTTTCTAACATCTTTAGCAATAGATCGGATATATGATAAGTGAAAGCCGAGGGTCTGCTCTGTGGTGGTGGAACGATAGTAGATAGGTTTTGGCTGGACTAAATATTACAAGTCAGTCTTTCCCCCATTGAGCCGCCTGGGCAAGATCAGAAGAGGCATGCGCTGTTAGGTTCTGGTCTTTTCAGATTTTTGAAGGTGCACCTGTAAACTGCTGTATCCTCTGCATAGATATTCACTAATGATCAGAGTCCACTTTTAGGAAGATATATAATACAAAGATGGTAGGATTTGTCAGCCGTCCTGGGTAAGACGATAATCTATATCCGCATCCTGGGTAAAAACGATAAACTACATCCGAGCGCAAAGCCTCTGATCAGGAGGTTTTGAGGTGCGTGGAACCACCTCTTAATTGCTGGTGTTCCCCGGTTCACCCTGACCCGGGGTGGTAGCACTTGTTAGGGTCCCAGCTATGGGCAAATAGCTACCCCCCAAACTGAGGCCAAAACACTATAACAGTGTAAAAATACGTTTTAATACCAGCAATACATTTTTGTAAAAGCTTATTACCAGCAATTAATTTTTGAAGAAAAAATATTATTACCAGCCATATATTTTTGAAAATATTACCAGCAATAAAAATCTTGTCGGCATTAAATAACCCATTGAGATTGATATGCCGTAAACCAAACTGTTGTGAGATCGATACTTCCCTACATCATGGACTCTCCCAGTACTATATTATTATGTGAATGGTAGTATCATGGGAGTATCACCAGTAATGGTGCTCTGCTGTCGAACTCTATGTTTGGCAGAGAGGAACTCGGACGAGGCTTTGCCGCAGGGCAAAGTTTCGTCCGGGGAGGTAAATAGGCATATTTTTGGCCGAGCCTACGGGTTCGGTAAGCCCACGTTAAACCGGCCTTGTGCCACATTCGACCCATGTGTGTGTTTGGGGGGTTGTTAAATATCGTAGCACCAGTAATGCGCAGCCGCGTACGATACCAATATCGGACACCACTTGATAGTAAGCTCTGCTTACTCTTACACTATTCTGTGTAACTTTTCTGTTTAATATATCTTTCTTACCTCTAACCCGTGTTCCGTGTTTTCCTTCCGTGGCCCCTACTTCGGGTCCACATCAAAAACCAAACCGGAACCGGAAGACTTGTCAGGGACTGTCAGGATCCAGAAAGCAATCTTGCATTACTTCGAGAACAGGGTTATTGTATAGAAATGCAGTGAAAATTATAAAGAAAGAGATTATTAGTGGTTAGGAATTATTGCTGGTATTACAGAAAAATACGGCTTTTTGTATGTGTAATTTCGTGATATCACAATAGGAATACTTCGAAAAATCAGGAAGATAGGGATTGTAAATGGTCAGGAACTAATACAAGTATTTTTTTTTTTCAAAAATCATTTCACCCCAAGCAAAGCGATAATGCCAATATGACGCAGCGGGGGGGGGGTACAGGGATTGAAAGCGAATGAGAAAACTTTCACGAGAAGTGATGAAAGGACAATAAAGGAACAGGGGTTCAAGAAAACAGAATATGGCGATTGATGTTACATTTAACATTTTGAAGATCGTACTTGGCGGGGAAGCAAGAAATCGGAAAGATGCTACACAGGTAAGAAGTGCGAGAAAAGACACTTTTTAGAACAGTGACAGTGTTATAGAACAGTGACAGTGTTATAGAAATTGCAATGTTCTTACTGTAAAAATGAATTGAGAAATCAAGTTAAAAAGGATTGTCGGTGGTCAGGTATCCTCTCGAAAATCATTTACTGAATGGGACTATTGTATACATGAGTTAAATAGATTGCAAACGTTTTTACTATAGAAATGCATTGGAAAATAATGTAGAAAAGGATTGACGTTGATTAGAAATCAATACATTAATAACGGAATAAGATCATTGCATGTACAATATAAATGCATTGCAGATGATATTACTATAGTATTTTATAGAAAATCTGTCAGCAGACAGGAATTAAATTATCACATTAATATAAATATAATTTTAGTATAGAAATCGATTGAATGATTGATTTGTTTTTTTACGGCTTATCAACCCTTTATTTTTATGTTGAAAGAGGTTTGAGAGGTTACATTGATTTACTAATACAAATCCTGCCAAGGACGCATTCCAAAAGCTCGGCAGAATATTGCGAGACAGAAGTATTTCTTTGGTAACAAAGAAAAGAATACTGAGCTGTTACGTGACATCTGTCCTTCTTTACGGCAGTGAATGTTGGACGATTTCCTCAAAGACGAGGAAGAGACTCGAGGCGACGGAGATGTGGTTCTACAAAAAGATGCTGAGGATATCATGGACCGAACGTGTGAGCAACGATGAAGTCTTAGAGAGAATGCAAACAAGGAGGAGGCTTATACTTAACATCAGGAAGATGCAGCTGAAGTTTCTATGACACGTAATGATTTCACGAATGCCAGCCTAATTAAAATCAGCCTAATTAATTATTTTGAAAATATATTTATAGCATTACCACCAACTATAAACATTCGCTTAAAACATTACATCACATGACCATCTTTCTACAGATCCATTATTCGTGAATCTAGTGGTCGATCTAATACTTAACAAAATGTAAATTTACAAATCCTTTTCAAAAATAAGCATATAAAATGTTTTAATGATAAATTCAATTAAAACTAGATTATTACAATATTTTACTTTGTTTTGCCTATCAACACAGAGTTGACAACCACAGACATTCCACCCCACACACATACGCATACACAAGAATATAAAAATCCAACCAAATATAAAATTATTACGACATATCGCTACAGTTCACCGACATACACAAGGGTGATATCTATAGACATTCCTCACTCATACAATTATACAATTACATGAATTAACGTTACCGTTTAACATACACCTAGACACACAAGCGTTTCCTTACTTACACACTCTTACACAATCACACACATTAACGTGCAAAATGTTCCACACACATATTTATATATTATCTCTTGCGTTAATACACGTGACCCGTGTCTGACCAATGAGAACTAACCAAAAATCATAACATACCAGGACTCTGTCCCTTTGCTTTTTTTCTTTTCCATTCTCGATCTCTGACGAAGCCTTAATAAAGGTTAAACATCTTAGATTCTGATACCTTTCCTACTTGTTCTTTATTTTATTTTATTATATATATATATATATATATATATATATATATATATATATATATATACATATATATATATATATAGTTTACGAAAAAGTAGGTAATCCGTATGGGTAGACCCAAGGAGGATAAAATCCAGAGAGCTCAATGTAAATCAGAGCTAATAATTTAAATAAAAACAGACCACTTTTTCGTTTCAACATTAGGAAATAATATCTGATGATCCGCGGTCCTTTAAAAGGGCTGTGGTGAAATAATTTATTATATGGAACCTTAAAGTGGTCTGTTTTTATTTAAAGTATATATATATATATATATATATATATATATATATATATATATATATATATATATATATATTATAGCAAAAAAAAAAAAAAGAAACTCAGGTCTAAACGTTATGAAAGTGTAAAAATAGGTTTTAATACCAGAAATACTTTGTAAAAAAATTATTACCAGCAATACATTTTTGAAAAACAAATATTACCAACAATACATTTTTTGAAAAAAAAAAATTACCAGTGAAGAAATAGATTTTTGAAGGAAAAATATTAACAGAAATAGATTTTTGGAAAAAAAATATTACCAATAATGAAAATTTTGTCGGCATTAGATAACCCATTGTTGTTAATGTGCCGCAAAACAAAACAAACCAAACCAAACCAAAAAAAGAAAGAACAGTAAGATATACGATCCGGTGTTCTTATTGATATTTTTATTTTTACAAAACAGTGCTCAATGGAAATTTACAGAGCATAAATATTATGAATTAACTGATTTAAAAATATGGTTCCATCTCTACACTAGAATTACCATGTTTCAAAAACAGAAACTAGACACGTCAAATTCAATTATATAATTAAATTAAACGCATTAGTTCTGTTTCATCTTCAAGCAAATTTTTTACTCCAAAATTCGCTTGGTAATTCCTGTGTAGCGATGGAACCATATTTTTAAATCAGTTAATTTATAATATTATATATATATATATATATATATATATATATATATATATATATATATATATATATATATATATGTATGTACTAACTAAAAAAATAATTATTCCAACAAGAAATATATAAAAAACAGAATACGCACATATTCTAAAAAATTTTTAAAATCCCAGAATATTCATGAAAAATTAGTTTAAATCTAAGTCGTGTCTCTGACACCGGAAAAAAAAAAACCTAGTTACATCATCTCTTGAAACTCACTGTCAAAAGATAGAAAAAGAAAGAAAAGGAATAATACAAGTGTATAAGGACACTCGAAAACTATGAAAAGAAGAAATAAACGCGACCTCTTACACCAGTGCACATACACCCACGTACAGGCGTACACACAAACACATATACACGCGCGCATACACACACGCACATAAAAAGGAAAGGATCAACCTAACAGCGATAAAAGGCGGATAAATTATATTTATTTTAACTTAATATAAAAATAAAGAAAATGATGAAATCCGCGGACAATGCTGATAGCTTCTGATGAGTGGACCGAATGATTGCACAGAGGTTTGTCTATGAATCTCTGAAGTACTGAATATAACATCAATCAGCTAAGTGACAAATTTGATACTTGAATTAATCATATATATATATATATATATATATATATATATATATATATATATATATATATATATATATATATAGGTGACTATACACGTGTCGAAAAACCTTCGAATTCTTGATTTAACAATAGCCAAATCAATCTCGAAGGGAAAAAAAGTTTATTAAAAAGAAAGAGCCAGGAACATGAAAGTCTGTCGAAAATAATCGCACAGATATAGGTTCAAGGCCCAAAGAAAAACCCCGATACGAGTAAACAACTAACTAAAGAGCTCGATACAAACGTAGAGCAGACGTAGTCAAACCTAATGAGCCAGACAAACGTGAAACCTTGGTAGGTTTGTCTGGCTCATTAGGTTTGACTATATATATATATATATATATATATATATATATATATATATATATATATATATATATATATATATGTCTACATGTATATATTAAAATGAAAAAATACTAACAACATGCTACCATGTTTTTGATCGATAAGTTTTCGTCAGAGAGGGTTTCCTGACGTAACCTTATCGGTGTAAACCATGGAAGCATAAGTGGTTAGTATTTCTTCATTATAATATTTAACAGCTCTACACTGTCGATTTTGGCATCGTGTATTGAGAATTTTTTCATATAACCTTTTTCTGGGCAAGTCTGAATTTGACCGGATGAAACTGTTTATATATATATATATATATATATATATATATATATATATATATATATATATATATATATATATATATTAAATTACAGACAAATTCTCGAGATAATCCTTAAGATTCCTACAAATAAACAATAAGGTTTCAACATTTCTTTGATCTATGCAAAAAGAGAAGAAAAAAAGGAAGCACATCTTGTTGTCTATTGGCACACTTGAAGATGTAAGCTTTGAAATTGCTTTTCATCAAGGCCGGCAATAAAGATTTTACGCCTTTTAATAATCAGTAGTCATACGATCCGAGCAGAGATTGCCATCTTTAACGAAGTACTTCATTTTTCTTTCTTAATGTACAGTTACGTTACAATTAATGAAAACTAAACACTTGATTTAAGCTCTCGCAACTGTTAATAAATGATTCAACGTCGTCTATCTTTCTTTTGATATTTAAGAGACGAAGAGAGGCTTTTTCGAAGTTACTCAACCGCTGAGGTAGCTTATGAGCAACAGCGCTGAATTAATTTAGGGCTATTCACGTTTTCGCTTAACCCATTGTCTTATGCCAGACAATATCAGTTACAAGTAAGAGTAGCAGAACGGCTAATTTTCCTTTGCGAAATATTAGAACATTACAAGGTAAAGTTTATATAATGTCATGGCAGGCTATTTGTTTTTATGTCCGCTTGAGCGACTAGCCAATCCCTGTTGTTGGCGCCCGCTCAGCCACATTTGTCTTTGACCATTAAAAGAGCCCATCCATGGTTTATACTGCAACTTGGCTGAACGGACCTTAATTACAGTTTCTGTGAGAAAGGATATAATTAAACAGATGTAAAACAATTAAAGTAGTGCGGTCATACCCTCGGTCATGCTGACTTGTGAATTCGAGCTAGCACAACCATTGACGTCTTTCGAACAGTTACGTCGATCCAGTTTTACTTACAAGTTTTGGATCAATCCGTGCTATGGTTTTCAGGCAATTTCCGATGTTGAAACGAATGACCGATAACATGAAGAAGTCACCTCCTTGGGGAATTAACAAGGGTCAGCGACCTCGATATATTCGGGAAAGATACCAGAATAATCACGAACCTATACTGGCAGCAAACAGCATGCATGCGCATAGGGAACGAGTTCAGTGAATATACAAAAATAGACAGGGGCGTAAGGCAAGGATGCGTCTTATCACCCGACCTGTTCAACCTATGCAGCGAGGCAATTCTGAGAGAACTGGAAACCCTTCCGGTATTTAGGATTGGCGGTCACATTCTTAACAACATAAGATACGCAGATGACACAGTACTGATAGCAGACACGGAAAAGGAATTACAAAATCTCCTACAGAAGGTAGCGACGGAGAGTAAGAAGAAGAGACTCAGCATAAACTAGAAGAAAACAGAGTGCATGGTCGTCTGTAAGAGGATGAGCCTGAAATACGATCTGAAGGTCGGGAACACTAGAATCAACCAGACGCGGAAGTTTAAATATCTGGGAAGCACCTAGGACAGACGACGGTAAGTGCGACAATGAGATTCGTAGGAGTATCGGGATGGCCAAGGACACATTCCAAAAGCTGGGCAGAGTACTGCGAAACAGGAGGATATCATTGGTAACAAAGAAACGTGACATATGTTCTTCTTTACGGCAGCGAATGTTGGACAATTTCCCCAAAGATGGAGACTCGAGGAGACAGAGATGTGGTTCTACAGAAGGATGCTAAGGATATCATGGACCGCGCGTGTGAGCATCGATGAGGTCTTAGAGAGGTGGCAAACAAGGATGAGACTTATACTTAATATCAGGAAGAGACAGCTGAAGTTTCTGGGACACATAATGAAGAAAGAGAGCCCGAATAATCTGATACTCACGGGTCGAATAGAGGGAAATAGAAACAAGGGAAAACAACGCGTGGCATACCTGGCGGCCTTAAGCAGGTGGGTGACAAAACGTGGTCTCGGGGAGGAATCAGAGGGAAGGAACTTGCTGAGAGCTGCAAGGGATAGATCCATGATCGCCTACGTCCTGAAAGGACATGGCACATAAAAACGAGAAAAAAAAAAGAACATTTGAACCCGTGTTTAATGTCGGAACGCCAATGTTCTATCCCCTCGCCTACATGACGAGGTAATTAGTATAATTAAAACAGGTAAACTCGATTTACGTAATCGCTTCGACCCAATGATCTGTCAATGGTATTCTCAGCATTCTTCTGAAGAACTACAACTTTTTTACTCAAGTCTCTTCTTTATTTGCAAGGAAATTATTCAGAATTCACTGCAATATCGGAGGATTGGTTATTATCATACAGACGAGGACTCTTTCGTTTCTTTCTAACGAGATTTTTCCGGTTTCTTAATACTTCGCTTATTTTTTGGAAGGCATATTCAATCACTTACCCACCGCCGTAACGTAGCTTCCCAATGCCTTTTCCATAAATACCTTCCTGGTAATTGTTCTGATGGACTTTCCTTTATTGTAACAAGACTTTATGAATTTAAGCGCAGTACTAAATTGGTGGAAAGGTCTCATCGTTTTACAGTTGAAATCATTAAATGTAACCGTAAGTTCTATGCTAAGAGTTTCTTCTATGGGACTTCACGCTTGTGGAATTCTATTCATGCTTCCTGTTTCCCAGTCAACTTTGATCTTCAAAAATGTAAATGTAATGTCAATAGTTATCTTATATTCTTTTATTATGGATACTCCTTTCTCCTCTCTAACAATCAGTAAACCCCTTGTATCTTAGTGGCTTTATTGCCTTGCTTGGGGAAATGATTAAAAAAATAATGAAGAATTTTGGTATTCCAATGCGTCTTTGAATTTCGGTGTTGTATTTTTCATCGTCTGTTAATACACTACCTAGATATATAAATTTCTTTACTTGCTTTATTTTGGCATCTCCGATTTATAGCACCCTCTCTTAATGACAACCATGCAGGCTGTCTTCTTACAATTAATAATCCTGTCTTCTCACTCTACTGCATTGTATCGGAGTTCCTGCAGTTTTCTTTTCTATGTCTACCATCGACACTGTTTGATCTGCGTATTTTGTATTATTAAGATCTTGCTGACCAGCAATAAATACTGTTAGGACATCTACTTCTCTGAAGATCGCATCTCTGTAATGTTAGAATAAATCCGGTGAGAAGTGTCAAAATCGGATCAAGAAATACATCAAAATTGTATTTTTTTAAAAATCTCGCTTGAAACACGTTAGGACTGATGGATGGGCCAAAGGAGGTATTTTCTCCGATGCAGATATGCTCGTGGCTAAAAGAAAACAACAAGGAGAAGGCTGTGTGATGATATGAAGTGGAATTATCGACTAAACCATTATTTGAGCTTTAATAGTTGATGAAGGTGTTAAATTGATCAGTGCTAACTATTGAGATTTCATGGACAAGATTTGTCTTTGAATGGTACAAGGCGGAAGGCAGTTCCAGTAAAAATAGTCACTTTTCGATTTTTGGTTATCTCGGTTCATTTCCTCTCCGCATGCAGGCGGTTATTTTAAATATTACATAATAAATTAATACTTAAACGTAATGAAAATAGTTTTACACTATAACTAAACTCTTTCCCACATTTTAGTCACTCATACAAAATTCTATAGCAAGCGATCACATTTCCGAAATCTCTGGAGGCTTCAATGTTTCTTTCAATCTTATGATCGACATTTCGATAAAAATTCTTCCGCACGTTTAGATTCCATTTTTTTTTTGACAGTAATTTCGTTTGATCGCATTCTCAGTCGTTTCATCGTTTATTTTCTTTTGTTTTTATGTTCTACAAATGCTTCTTGTTCAGCGACTTGAAATTCATTTGTGCTAAATTTTTCTACACGTGAATCAAGCAATTTTCGCATATTTAATGCATTCATGCCGAAACCCGAGTTACTTCCAATAGAAAACTGGAGTAGGGAACACACTCACTCATATATACATACTCATATATATCTATATCTATCTATCTATCTATCTATCTATCTATCTATCTATCTATCTATCTATATATATGAAAAGTTTATGTATATAAATATATGTATATAAATATATATATATTTCTTTTCATTTTTCGTTTCAACCTTTGGAAGTAAAGTCTGTTGATCCGCGGTCCTTTAAAATGGCTGTGGTGAAATAATTTATTACATGGAACCTTAAAGTGGTCTATTTTTATTTTTATTTAAATTATTAGCTCTGATTTACATTGAGCTCTCTGGATTTTATCCTCCTTGGGTCAACCCATACGGATTACCTAGTTTTTCTTAAACTATATATATATATATATATATATATATATATATATATATATATATATATATATTATATGCGCGGTACTTATTGGAAAGCGCTCAATATCAGAGATAGAGCTTATTTGCAACACAATCCATCATTGAATTCAACAACCAAATGCGTACGTATGTACACAACAGCACGCATATACATATATATATGTCAAGTCCCATACTGTTCACATATGTTTATGTCTGTGTGGACTCCGGTGGGCGAGCGCGTGTGTATGTGTGTCTGAGTACCTCAGTGGGTGTACGGGCGTGTATGTATGTTTGCGTAAGTTTGAGTGGCGTCACGACGACATTTTTTTCCTACTACTTCCATAAAACACCAATACACGCAATCTACATAAATCCAAAATTTAAAAAAGTTAATCAGTTTGTCTGACGATCGCAAAAGCGTGAAACCCAGGGTCACAAACTCACATCAATCCAACTAAATATATATATATGTATATGTATGCACACACACACAAAAACACACACACACACACACATATATATATGTGTGTGTGTTTGTGTGTGTGTGTGTATTTAGGCAGTAATCCTTCTTTCATCCACGTTTCATTGAATATGACAGACAAGGTGCATGATTTAGTTTTTAAAACAATTTCTTATGTGAACTAAAAAGTTTTTTTCTTTTCACGTAGATAAATTATATAAAAAAACCTGTCCAAGTGTTATTTTTTCCGAGCGCATTTCGGCTATATATTTAGCCATTTTCAAGGCTGAGATATATTAACTGTTAACAAGAAATAGATTGCTGTACGTATGTATTCATATAACGTTTTCATTTTCAAAACAATGGAATTAAGGCTGAAACGGAAGGCTTTATTCTTGCAGCGCAAGACCTGGAAAATATACATAATAGTATGGATCCAAAATGCAGGTTCTGTGAAAAATATTAGAAACTATATGCCGTCTAATATCAGGATATTTTGTGCTTGTGCCAAATGAATATAAAAAATCGTCACGATAGAATAGGGCAATACTTACACTGGGCAATGTGCAAACACTTCGGAAAAGATGTTAATAAACACGGGTAAGAGCATCACCTGACACCGGTTACAGAAATAGAAGACATCACAATTCTATGGGATTACACCATCTTTAAAGGCAGGAAGATTGAATCAAATAGGCAGGACATAACTGTCCAAAACCGAAAAGAAAACGCTTGCTTACTAAATGATATGTCTTGCCCAGTGGACAAGCAAAGAATTTAAAAACTTTCAAAATATAAAGTCCTGGTAATCGAAATAAAAAAAGGTGAAAATTGAAAACAAGAATAGTACCAATCATAGTAGGTGCGCTTGGAATGATAAAAAAGAAACACAACAACACACTGAAAAAATCCCTGAAAATCCCAGCTTAAGAGAAATACAAAAAGTGTCTTGATAAGTACAGGACACACTTTAAGAAGAACTTTGTGCATGTAACGCTAGTGTTGTTATTGGAGTTAGAAAAACAAATCATGAAATGTAGTCATAACAACACACCGCTACCTGTGATCATAGCAGAAATCGAAATAATAATAATAATAATAATAATAATAGTAATAATAATAATAAAACATGCTTGATAATGTCTAATAGAATAGTTGGAAGCACTCGGATACATAGAACGTTTTTACACACTTTATATCCAGAAATGATAATAAAACGTTTAATCCCGTACCTTGTCAACCGTCTTTAATGAAACTTGTTTAAAAGAGGGATTTCTGCCTAAATACACTATATATATATATATATATATATATATATATATATATATATATATATATATATATATATATATATATATATATACTAATTTAAAAATATGGTTCCATCGCTACGCAGGAATTACCATGTTTCAAAAACAGAAACTAAACTTTAAATTTAATTATAGAATTAAATTCTAAATCTTTATCTCTGATTCATTTTCAAGCGATTTCTGGAATAACTTATTTTGAAATTTACTGGGTTTGATAAGCCCAAACAAACTTGATATTATTAGTTGTCAAGGTTACGGGAATTTTAAATATTCCCACCCCTTATTGATAATGATTTAAATTTTCCGCAACCTTGACAACTA
>OZ038483.1:114068667-114078667 GCA_964036315.1 Acanthosepion esculentum | reverse complement strand
AAAATCTTTTTGGAGAGATGTCAGGATTGAAAACAATAAATTGAACACCTGCAGAATGCTGACCTTCGGCTGAACAAATTGCCGCCATAATGTGAGTTGCAAAATTTTCCCTGGAAAAGTGTCTCTTGGGTCAAAGGCGAGAAATCTAATTGTTGTGTCAATTTACTTATGAAATGATAGCATTTGGAACCATATTTTTTAAAAAATTAGTTTTCAACCGAATGCTGGAGGTGACAGGCGCAGAATTGCGATCAAGGAAGGAGGAGGGCCTGCCTGCACCCACTGAAAATTAGCAGGCACAGACGAGACATAAATGAGGTTGAAGGAGTTGCCCACGCCTACTGGAAACCACTGGTGGAAGATGGTAATAAGAGAAAGTTGAAGTAACCAGGTGGACCGATGCCTGCACCCATCTCCCATAAGAGAAAGAAAATTCCCCCAAATTATGAAGTAATTTAATTTCTCAGGTCCCAAAACAATGGACTCTTGTTGGAAATTAGGCGATTCACCGAAACCTAACCTACATTTTGCCCCCCACCAGTTTCTAGTTGGAGTCCATAAAAATGAATGCGCGAAAGACACTTGATAGTTAACGGTTGAGAGCTGAGAAGAGACAGAAGTCAAGTGGCGGAGATCACTGAGAGATTTCACGACTCCGGTCGATCACGAGAACATCCGACATCAGCCTTGAGCCAAACTTACCAAATCAGTAAAACAATTTCCGCAAGCCAAAACTTATCAGCTTATCCAAGTGTAGCGTCCAATTTAGGAAAGGGTTTGGCCGATAAACACCTGTATGCGAACACAACTACTAACGAACAATGATACGCAGTATTCGATATAAAAATAGTAATTATATATATATATATATATATATATATATTTGGAGTGCTGTTTTTTCTCCAATTTTATTGTACGATTTCGCTCGTATTGGACAAGTCCAACACGAAGATACCTGCAACAAATCGATCTTGGCCTCCTTATAATTAAATCAATAACAACGTGCGGTAAGGCAGGTCGGGACCGAAGAGATCACTCTATTGATCAAACCAGGATCCACGCTGAGCTGACCACGACGAAGGGGTTACATTTGTTGCCGTGAACCAAGATCAACCTTGAAGTGTTACAACGGAACAAGGACAAAATCTATATAAACATGTCCGCAAATTCTTCGTTTTTGATTTATTAAGTTTAAAGTTTACGGAGACGCTGTTAAATGTACAAACCATGATACAATCCCAAAATACTTATTACCATAGTTTGTGGTTCCACAGATCCTGTCTCAGCAACGCAACGATAAATAGCACAAAAGCTGAATGACTTCTCGGCCTTCGGCCTGGAAACGCAATCTGATACAGCCGTGCATCCTCACGTCCATTACCATTCGCTCTGCCGTATGTAAAAATCATATCTGCCTGCTCACGATATGAATATACTGCCATTATTAACTCACTACTACACAAGAAGTTGAAGACAGACTAGCCACAAATGTACATGAATTTCAAATATAACCTAGTCTACATGGCAACACAATGCCATCTGTTGTAAATTTTCTTTAAACTTAACTTAAAAACGAAGGATTTCCGACGAACATATGTTTATATTAACGTTTGTCCAGGTTTAGTGTAAGGAACCCAGCTCCAAAATTTGTAAAACCATTTTTGATACATCCTGTATATAATACATATTCTCCCAAAATAATTATACAAAATACATAGGTTTACAGACAGGACATACAAAAGAAACATTGCCAGAATGCTGTGTTTTATATTTCCTTGAGAATCACTGAACTTCGTGCTTGCCTTGACAAGAATCAACGATGAAAACAAAAAAGGATAAAAATAATATTCTTTTCGTTCCGTTTGGTCAAACAGTAAAATCTATCCAGACTTTATGGGATCAGATTTCTTAGATAGGAGTAGATATTTTGATCCATCGCACGGCTGACAGTCCTTCCACGTCCTTTGAACAGGTGTAGAGGTTTATTTCTTGTTTCCTGTTTAAGATTGAGTTTCTAGTTCTAAAGTCTTTTTCATTCTATTCCACTCCCAGTAGGCCCTTGTATATTAGTAGCGTCACCGCCTTGCTTGTGGTGAATTGATTAAAAAAATGCCGCTGTTTATTAAGATAGACCAGTTGAGTTTGAAAGCAATCAAAGCAAGATGCTACTTAAGCGTAATCAATGTTATAATGTGAAGAAGAAAACCATTATAATCGCTCATTTGCTCCCGTTTGTTTATAGTAGTCGCTTTGATGTGTGTCTTCTGCAAAAAAAAAAGTGGCTAGTATATTCCTTTCGCGTCATGGTGTTTTGTTTTATACTTCCGGACAAATTTTTGAACCGATTCAGTGTTTCTAATCAAATCACAACATGAGAGTTATCTTGAACGGCCACTCTTCTAGATCCTTTTGTTATAATGCAGGTGTGTTCCCCACAGCTCTATCCTTGGACCTACTTTGTTCTTCATTTTCATCAATGACCTTCCTGATGACAAAACTTTTACATCTCTCTCGATAATAAGTCTGACCAGTTTGTTTAGGTCAAATTGGCAGCTGATCTAAAAAAACAAACAAACCCTACAATCTGCTCAAACTACATCCGCGTCCGGGGTATGACGACAAACTACATCCGCGTCCTGGGTATGACGACAAACTACATCCGCGTCCTGGGTATGACGACAAACTACATCCGCGTCCTGGGTATGACGACAAACTACATCCGCATATTTGATAAATATTATCAATAAAATAATTGCTTTTTTATAAAGATCACAAAAGACCAGAATGAAAATGAAAAAATATTATTACCAGCTCTACGTTTTTGAAAAAATATTATTACCAGCTATACGTTTTTGAAAAGATATTATTGCCAGATATACGTTTTTGAAAAAATAATATTACCAACTATACTTTTCGGAAAAAACCTTTTTCAGCATTAAATGGCCCAACGAAGGTCGATATGCTGGTTAAATAAACAATCTATCTATCTATCTATCTATCTATCTATCTATCTATCCTACAGTCTGCTGTTAACTGGAACAAAGAAGGACATGTTAATTTTAACACCACCAAAACAGATCTTCACGATACTACTACTACTACTAATAATAATAATAATAGTAATAATAATAATAATATAAACCCTCTGTTGTCTTTTGAAGAGGATTAGAGATTTATCGCTTGTTTGCTGTTTAAAATTGGTTTCTTCTAAAGTCTTTTTCATTTTCTTTCACTCTCAGTAGCCCCTGGCATCTTAATAGTGTCACCGCCTTGCTTTGGGGTGAATTGATTACCCCCCTTCACCCCCCAAAAAACAAAACCCCAAATGTGTATTAAGATACACCAGTTTGAGTTTGAAAGCAATCAAAAGAAGATACTACTTAACAGTAATCAATGTTATAAAATGAAGACGAAAACAAATATATTAATTTGCGCCCGTTTGGTTATTGTAGTCGCTTTGATGTGTAGCTTCTACAAAACAAAATATTATTATTCCTATGTATGATTCACTATATAAACATAATGAAAATTTGACTTTTTCTTATAAATTAATGGTAATTACTTCTTTGCGGTATGCCATTTTGGCTTAAAAAGTGGAGGAAAACAGGTTTGTATATAATATATAGATAAACAGTGCAAGGAATAATAAAAAGCATCAGTGAATAAAGTCACGTGTGACAGCAACACTGCCATCAGCAGACAGGTAAGAACAAACTTTTGCCAAACAATTTTGGTACGTATTTGTATATTTACTATACAGGTGAGTAGTGGAAACTTTTTCCATGTGAAAGTGGGCGATGACGCAAAAAAATGTTGGGAAACCCTGTTTATATAATATATATGTAAACAATGCCGGGAATAAGAGAAAGAAATGGAAACATAGAGTAACATAACGAGTACAGCATGACGTGTGTGGGATATCGAGGATACAAATATTACTTAGAACTACAAAAGACAGGAAGTTGTGAAGAGCCATGACCGCTCACGTCCTGAAGATGGATTTTGATTTAATTGATTTTAATTTTTTTTTTGTTAACTGCTTACCAACCTTTTACGGATTATTTTTTGGGCTGTAAGAATATTTTTTTACGGGTGAATATTGCATCGACTATTTTTGAGAAAAGCAAAAGTCTTACTGTTGAACCCATAGAGGTTTATCCCATGTTTTCTGTTTAGGATTGGGCTTCTGGTTCCTTCAAATCTCATTCTCTTTTACTCCCAGTAGCCCCTTGCGTCTTACGAGAGGAGATGCATTTATACCTTTCCCAAGGTTATTTGTGCGTCAGTGAATGCAATGAACACGACTGGAATTCGAACCCGGCTGTCCAATTTCTCATTCCGAGCTTCTATCTATTAGACCAACCGCACATCCACGGCATATAAAATAAGAGTCTGAGTCGTTATAAAAGAAAAGAGCAAACTTAGGGTTTTAGCCACAAGTAAAAAAAAAAAAAGAAAAAAAGAAAAAAGAAAAAGTAAAATAGATTTTATTAACGTGATAACTGCTGCAGTCTTTAGAAAAGAGCAGAAGGGAAAAGAGGGCGAAAAGAAGAAGAAAAAAAATAGGAAGGTCTTGAATGATTGGCCAATCAAATCGTAGCCTGAAAATGCCCCCTCCCGTGATCTAATAGTCGGTTATATCATCAATGCGCATTGCATCCTGGGATATATCGCTTTGGCGTTCTCACCTGTCAGCACGGGAACTGAATTCCTTGTCTGTCACCAGCAGAATCCATTGCCAAAAGATCAAATTCACTGTTTAACCTTTTGTGCTTGTTATTTTTTTACCACTTAAGACGCGGTCCGTGAACGGTATAAATAAGAAATTAGATCGTACAGATATTATTATTATTATTATTATTATTATTATTAGTGGTGGTGGTGATGGTGGTAGTGGTGGTGGTGTAGTGGTGATGGTAATTGCAATGTTTAAAATAATCCCGACAAATGGATAAAGAGGGAAATAGGAAAAATAAACAAATAGTTTAAAATGTTAAAGAAAAGTAACAATCATCGATAGACAGGGGTATGCAAAGGACCCCTGAAAAGAGAACAGATGCATCTGGAATAATTATATCAAAGTGAAAATAGAGAAAACTTACAAAAATATGTAAAAGCTGCTTTTATGGGACGAGTGGGGAGGGGTGGTGTTGATAAGGCCGTAAACACATCTAAAGTTAGCAAGCTGGGATAAATAAAAAAATTTTTTACTCCTTCTCATCGAGATATAATTATAGGCCATGAAGGCTTGATGCTAGAGCTGTAAAATCTGGCATGCATTAATTTCAACTCTTCTTATTAATACCCGCATTGCTTCTTTCCAGATACGAGGAATGGCTGAAAAGTTCATAGGCTGACAATAATGCGTGATGCTAGGACTCTAAAATCTTGCAGGAATTAATTTCAACTTTTCTTATTAATAACTGTATCATTTCTTTCCAGGTACGAGGAATGGCTGAAAAGTTCATAGGCTGACAATAATGCGTGATGCTAGGACACTAAAATCTTGCAGGAATTAATTTCAACTTTTCTTATTAATAACTGCATCATTTCTTTCCATGTACGTGGAATGGCTGAAAAGTTCATAGGCTGACAATAATGCGTGATTCTAGGACTCTAAAATCTTGCAGGAATTAATTTCAACTTTTCTTATTAATAACTGCATTGCTTCTTTCCAGGTACGAGGAATGGCTGAAAAGTTCATAGGCTGACAATAATGCGTGATGCTAGGACTCTAAAATCTTGCAGGAATTAATTTCAACTTTTCTTATTAATAATTGCATCATTTCTTTCCAGGTACGAGGAATGGCTGAAAAGTTCATAGGCTGACAATAATGCGTGATGCTAGGACTCTAAAATCTTGCAGGAATTAATTTCAACTTTTCTTATTAATAACTGCATCATTTCTTTCCAGGTACGAGGAATGGCTGAAAAGTTCATAGGCTGACAATAATGCGTGATGCTAGGACTCTAAAATCTTGCAGGAATTAATTTCAACTTTTCTTATTAATAACTGCATCATTTCTTTCCAGGTACGAGGAATGGCTGAAAAGTTCATAGGCTGACTATGAAGGCTTGATGCTAAAGCTGTGAAATCTTGTATGCATTAATTTAAATTCTTCTTTTTAAAAACTGCATTGATTCCAGGCTTGCTTCGGCAATTAGTTGGAGATTCGTCTCCAAATGTGCTGGTCGAACTCTCTGCCTTCGAGCAGAGAGGAACACAGACGAGACTCTGCAGAGTCTCGTTTGGGGTGGTAGACAGCTACCCGACACCGTTTTATACGGGGTTTACGGGGAATTTTTGCCCGACCTTACGGGCTCGGTTTTAACCCCGCATTAAAAACGGCCTTGTGTCACATCCTGCCACGCGGGGGTAAGGTAAATAACCATTGCTTCTTTCCAGATATGTGGATTGACTGAAAAGTTCATAGGATGACAATGAAGACATGATGCTAGAGTTGTGAAATTTTGCATGTATTAATTTCAACTCTTCTTATTAATAACTGCATTGTTTCTTTCCAGGTAGGCTGACATCAGAATATTCAACGTTTTCGTGTTGGTCAAAAATATCATCAGCAGCAGATGTGACGTCATCATCACTGTGATACTGGTTTTCAGGCATGTATTTTTTTTCATGTTGGCGAACAGATGATAGTCAGATCCGAATAATAAGGAGTGTGATCAACCAGTTCAAAGTTACGGTCACTCAAAGTAGCTATTAAACTTGTGTGCTGTCATTTCTTCAATTTTCCTGGGCGTATGATTTTAATAAAATTTCGTGAATTCATGGTGTGGCCTTTTTGAAGATAATAATCATAATGCCTTTTGCACCCTAAAAAAAAACTGACGACATACCATTTCCTGCAGGTGAAACGATCTTGGCCTACTTTGGAGCAGGTGAGGAGGGCTGCTTCCACTGCATGATTGGTCTCTTTGTCTCTGACTCAAAGTGATGAAGTCAACACTCAGGAAATGTTCTGGGGAAACCAGCTGGGTCTGCCTCAAACCCTTTTTCTGCGGGTACTTGATAACGCCACGATACCAAATTTTGTCCATTTTAAAGAGAAATCGTTACTAGTTACATTTGAAATTTTCTTTGAAGACCCAGATGTCAGTTTAGCTGGAACGAAAAAATGGACTTATTGATAAGAAGAGTTGAAATTTATACATTCAAGATTTCACAGCTCTAGAAGGATTCCTTCATAGCAGCCTATAAAGATTTCACCCCACTCTCGTAGATTGTGGTACATGACTTTTTGTTTTATAGTGGGAACACCAAAAGTACATGAGGAGGAAAATTGTCTAGAATTGTCAGGCTTGCTAATTTTAACGCCTTCAGAACTAAATTTTAGTATTTTTATCGTCTGAGAGAACCCTTTTTACTTCCACCAGCATGGCTAATGCTAACCACCACGACAGTGAATCATTGCTAACATTTTTCGCTGACACGAAGTTGGAAAATTATATTATAATCAGTTTCTAGGACTGCGGCTTAGAAGTTTTGTTCACTGTATTTTGCTAGACTATTTTTCTCGTCAGAATATATCTTGAACATTTATCAGTATACCATTCCGTATATGCATCGAATGTTGTTGTTGTTAAATAATAGTTTATCAGAGTATTATTTTTAGAGGGAATGGAATCTCTGTTCGGACTTTCTGAGGTTGACCTTTGGGGTCAGACGGAAGACAAAATAAGGCAGTCGATTCCGAGTGGGTGAACGGGCGTGAGAACGATAGATAGAGAACGGGATTTCAGTGAGTTGTTTCTTAAGCGTCAAACAATGTAGACGTGTTTCCTTTCGGGTTTGAAATGGCTCTCCAGTGAAGGAGCGACTCCCACCGATAGTTATACGTCGACGTTAATAAATTAATTAAGTTTAAATTTCCTCTGTTGAAGTTCTTTTATCACTGGAACAACCCCCCCCCCGAGCGATCACCGGCCGGGAGAAGACGAGAGAAAGAAGATACAATATATGAGAAAAATTGGCGCCGATGACCAAACCTACCACACCAGGGGGCTATGCAACACTGCCCCATATGGTCTGATGCTTCTGCGATGTATCTGGAGATTCTTGATAAAATCCAATGAAGAATCTGCAATGTTATTGGTCCTGACTTCATCACGACTTCAGTCGCTTTCTAGCCGGCGTCATGTGTGCCTTTTCTATAAATATTTTCAGGATAATAGCTCTGATGAGATTTCCTCTACGGTAGGCCGAGTTTATGAGTTTAAGCGCAGTACTACATAGGCCGCATGATCTCACCATTTTACATTTGAAATGGTTAGATGTAACCGTAAGTTCTATGCTAACAGTTTCTTCTTGCGTACTTCACGTTTGTGGAACACTCTTACGGCTTTTCAATGATCTTAAAAAATAATTCATTTTAATTCACGTTGTTTTATTGTTCTCTCTCCTTAAAGCTTTTCTTCTCATATTCTCTCAGTAACTTCTTGCTTCTTAGTGACGTTATCGCCTTGCTTTGGGTGAAATGATAAAAAAAAATGATAGCGGTGAAATACTGGGTGTCAGGTGAGGGTGAGATGGTTGTTGACAGCCTTTTGCCTCGACTCCACCTACATCATCAAAAGATAAATAAATCAAGCAATCGTCTATCTCCTGACGCCGACCAGCACCGGTTCCCGAATCTTACAACGGCATCGTTGCCTCTTACGACCCGTTAGCGCAAATCTTTTAAACTTTAAATCCTTTTTTACCCCTTTCGTTTTGGTATTCCACCCCTAACAAACTCCTGAAATCCAGTTCTCTACCTCGCTTACATTCTACTGGTGTAATCCACCCAAACACCACACACATATATATATATATATTTTTTTGTGGGGGTCGGCTTTATCTATGTTTGCTGCGTAGAAATCATCCGTTTGTTAGAATGAAAGTAAATAAATAGTCACAGACGGAGATAATGGTCGACTGAAAGAAAAGATGAAATGTTTCTTTTTTTTCTTTTTTGGGAGTTTTTACGAATTTTTGTCTGATATTTAGTATTCTTTCTTTCATTCTTTTTCCTCTTTATTTTCCTTCCTTTTATTATCCATTTTCTGTTTTTTTCTTAAATTCTTTTCTCAATAATTTCTTTTGTTCTTTCTTACTTTGCTTCTTTCTTTATTTCCTTTTACTTCCATATTTCTTTCTTCCTTTCATAATTTCTTTCTTTCTTTTTTCTTTCTTTCTTTATTTTTCTTTATTCCTTCCCTTTTCTTTCTGTATTAATTTACTTTTTATTTTTACTTCTTTCTTTCTTTCTTTCTTTCTTTCTTTCTTTCTTTATTTTCCTTTATTTTTTCTTTATTAATTCCTGTTCCTTTTTTTTTCTTTCTTTCTTAATTTCCTTTGCTTTTCTTTATTAATTTATTTTTCTATCACTTTTAATTTTTACTTTCTGTTCCTTTCTTTCTCTTTTTCTTGATGTGTATTTTTCTTTCTTTCTTTCTTTCTTTATTTTCTTTTATTTTTCTTTCTTAAGTTCTTTTTTCCCTATTTCTCCCTTTGTTAATTTCTTTCTTTTTTCCTTTTTAATTTCCTACTTTCGGTTCCTTTCTTTCTTTCTTTCTTTTTTTTATTTTTCCTTCATTCTTTCTTTCTTTCTTTCTTTCTATTTTTCCTTCTTTCTTTCCTTTTTCTCTCTTTATTAATTTCTGTCTTTTTCTCTTTTAATTTCTTACTTCCTGTTCCTTTCTTTCTTTCTTTCTTTCTTTCTTTCTATTTTTCCTTCTTTCTTTCCTTTTTCTCTCTTTATTAATTTCTGTCTTTTTCTCTTTTAATTTCTTACTTCCTGTTCCTTTCTTTCTTTCTTTCTTTCTTTCTTTCTATTTTTCCTTCTTTCTTTCCTTTTTCTCTCTTTATTAATTTCTGTCTTTTTCTCTTTTAATTTCTTACTTCCTGTTCCTTTCTTTCTTTCTTTCTTTCTTTCTTTCTATTTTTCCTTCTTTCTTTCCTTTTTCTCTCTTTATTAATTTCTGTCTTTTTCTCTTTTAA
>OZ038483.1:114023667-114063667 GCA_964036315.1 Acanthosepion esculentum | reverse complement strand
TTTTTCATTGTTTCTTTTTCTTTCTTTCTTTTTAATTACTTTTTTCTTTCTTTATTTTTCTTTCTTACTTTTTATTTTTTCATTGTTTCTTTTTCTTTCTTTCTTTTTAATTCCTTTTTTCTTTCTTTATTTTTCTTTCTTACTTTTTATTTTTTCATTGTTTCTTTTTCTTTCTTTCTTTTTAATTCCTTTTTTCTTTCTTTATTTTTCTTTCTTACTTTTTATTTTTTCTTTATTTTTCTTTCTTACTTTTTACTTTTTGATTGTTTCTTTTTCTTTCTTTCTTTTTAATTCCTTTTTTCTTTCTTTATTTTTCTTTCTTACTTTTTATTTTTCATTGTTTCTTTTTCTTTCTTTCTTTTTAATTCCTTTTTTCTTTCTTTATTTTTCTTTCTTACTTTTTATTTTTTCTTTATTTTTCTTTCTTACTTTTTAATTTTTCATTGTTTCTTTTTCTTTCTTTCTTTTTAATTCCTTTTTTCTTTCTTTATTTTTCTTTCTTACTTTTTATTTTTCATTGTTTCTTTTTCTTTCTTTCTTTTTAATTCCTTTTTTCTTTCTTTATTTTTCTTTCTTACTTTTTATTTTTCTTTATTTTTCTTTCTTACTTTTTATTTTTCATTGTTTCTTTTTCTTTCTTTCTTTTTAATTCCTTTTTTCTTTCTTTATTTTTCTTTCTTACTTTTTATTTTTCATTGTTTCTTTTTCTTTCTTTTTTTAATTCCTTTTTTCTTTCTCTATTTTTCTTTCTTACTTTTTCTTTATTTTTCTTTCTTACTTTTTATTTTTTCATTGTTTCTTTTTCTTTCTTTCTTTTTAATTCCTTTTTTCTTTCTTTATTTTTCTTTCTTACTTTTTATTTTTTCATTGTTTCTTTTTCTTTCTTTCTTTTTAATTCCTTTTTTCTTTCTTTCTTTTTCTTTCTTACTTTTTATTTTTCATTGTTTCTTTTTCTTTCTTTTTAATTCCTTTTTTCTTTCTTTATTTTTCTTTCTTACTTTTTATTTTTTCATTGTTTCTTTTTCTTTCTTTCTTTTTAATTCCTTTTTTCTTTCTTACTTTTTATTTTTCATTGTTTCTTTTTCTTTCTTTCTGTTTAATTCCTTTTTTCTTTCTTTATTTTTCTTTCTTACTTTTTATTTTTTCATTGTTTCTTTTTCTTTATATCTTTTTAATTCCTTTTTTCTTTCTTTATTTTTCTTTCTTACTTTTTATTTTTCATTGTTTCTTTTTCTTTCTTTTTAATTCCTTTTTTCTTTCTTTATTTTTCTTTCTTACTTTTTATTTTTTCATTGTTTCTTTTTCTTTCTTTCTTTTTAATTCCTTTTTTCTTTCTTTATTTTTCTTTCTTACTTTTTATTTTTCATTGTTTCTTTTTCTTTCTTTCTTTTTAATTCCTTTTTTCTTTCTTTATTTTTCTTTCTTACTTTTTATTTTTTCATTGTTTCTTTTTCTTTATATCTTTTTAATTCCTTTTTTCTTTCTTTATTTTTCTTTCTTACTTTTTATTTTTCATTGTTTCTTTTTCTTTCTTTCTTTTTAATTCCTTTTTTCTTTCTTTATTTTTCTTTCTTACTTTTTATTTTTTCATTGTTTCTTTTTGTTTCTTTCTTTTAAATTCTTTTTTAGTTATGTATTTATTTTTCTTTCTTTTTTACTTTTTCGTTCTTTTCTTCACTTTCTTTCTTTCTTTCTTTCTTTCTTTCTTTCCCACGTGTTCTCGAGTTCTAAGATTCTCCCGACCCGAGATAGAAAGGCATAAACCTTTGGCTCGTATCTATTTTAAGACACGAAGATCTCGGAGACCTTCTCGATTTATTTATATATCTCAGGTTTATAAAAATAATCAGCCGCTTAGCACAGAGTGAGTGGGTGAGTAAGAGAGAGAGAGGGAGAGAGAGAGAGAGAGAATAAAGATCTTTCTAGAGATAGAAATGCTTCAAAACGTTCGCAGTCTAATAATGAAACCAAAAACAACATCGTCTTCTTCCTTGTCGATGCACCTGAGAGTTAAATGCTAATCACACTGCGAATTAGTACAGCAGACGATTACTACTGCCTAGTGAACGAGTCAGTGGTGCATGGATGTTGTCAACGGTGGTCAAATGAACACTTGCAACATCTGTTGGTCAGGTTCTGGACATCTGCATAGAAGAGACTCTCACCGAGAGTGTCGATTTATAAGAGCGCCAGTGGCAGATTGTACGACGTCTACATAACAGATATGACGAAGTCTGACCCTAGGAATGTCAACATGGATCACGGGGAATCGTTTACTTGTCCCACGACTATGAGCGCAAGTGCGTCTAGCCAGATTTCAAATCACGCAAAAACACCATCACGCACGTTATTCTCGTGGAGAGGATCCCTTATCAAGTGGATCTCTGTGTTGCTCAGTGATGAGAGCAAGTTCTGTCTTTCATTTAAGTGAGGCTCATTCGCGTGTGCGACGGAGGTCACTAAAAGCGAGATTTTCCCATGATATACAGGCTCATCCTCTTTTGGCACCGTATTAAGTACCATAACCTAGAACCCTCGCTCACCTTTGTTTTTTTTTTCTTTTTCAAAATGTGTGTGTGTGTGATCGGATGTGGTTTATGTTTCCACAGTTTTCATCCGATTTCGATGAAAGTTTTTTTGTTTGATAGATAATTCTTCAGTGCCGGTTTTGAGTCCAAAATGACTGGAAAAAAAATTACAACCTTGAAGGTGAAAAATTTTTTACACTGTGCGTATGTCTGTAAAAATAACAGCGTGCAATCAATTTAGAGAGTTGAAATCTAACGCAAAAGATTATTAGAATTATAAATAAAAATTATAATATAAATAAAAATTATCGTATATTATTATTATGACGGTCCATGCAATAGGTTCCTTCCTTGTAAGATTGAGAACGCAAAAACGGCCCTTTTCAGGGCCACCCACTATTCAGGTTGTTAACCTCCCATTTGGGGATGTGTTTCAGTTGCACCCAATTGTTGTTGCTAATAGTGATTTTCGGGTGGGCTGACTTTAAACTTAAAATGCTCCAAAAAATTCTCAGTGATGAAACACCTGGTCGAAGACGGGTTATACTGCTAGTTTGTATATAGGTTCTTCAGAAAAACACGCGAATATTCGAGGTTTCCGCTTATAAGAAGTACATATGTTCTAAAGAATAATCCGCGTGTGTGAAGCCACGAATGCTTAAACGCGAATAGGCGGGGGATCAGTGTATTCATTTAGCCCCTGTGAGACATAATACTACAATAAAAACACCATGTAAAGCTATTTGGAAATGCTGAAAAAAAAATCAACATAATGTCCTAACTTAAAGAAATAGGTTTAAATCATGCCATTTAACACCTTCAATAGATATTCTAAAATCTATATATCTATAAAGCATAAGTTTACCCTGAAAGTATATAATTATACAGTGTAACCCGGATATAAGAGAGTTGTCGGGACCGGAGAAGAAGTCTCTTATATCCGGGATTCTCTTATATCCTGGTTTGGTCTATTTTATATACATTAACACAGGCTCTTATTTGGGACCGCATAAAATCTCTCTTATTTCCGGATTTCTCTAATATACGGGTCTCTTATATCCGGGTTACACTGTATACAAAATATATGAAGTTGAAGGCATACAATTGTTTTCAAAATATTTAGATATGAGCATTACATAACCCATAGAGGTGTTGATATGCCGCTAAACAAATTCAACCAACCATCAGTACATTTTTCTTATATCTATAATTCTCAAAATGTGTGTGTGTATGTATGTGTGTGTGTGTATGTGTGTGTGTCTGATCAGATATTGTTTATGTGTTTCCACAGTTTTCATCCGATTTGGATTAATTTTTTTTTGTTTGATAGATAATTCTTCAGTGCCGGTTTTGAGTCCAAATTACACATGCCCCCCCTCTCTTGGCCAAGCTTCAATCTATCGCAAGTAAAATTACCTTTCCCGTTGCATAAAGCCTACTACTAAGTTTTAAGGCGTTGCATTCATTGTCATTTATAGCCGTTCCCAATTTAATTATTTTTATTGTCCTGCCAGTTTTTGTATCGCATTCATCGTAGTAAGAAGTAAGATTGCTTTTTTATTAATCAAAATTTATTTTTCCAACCTTTCCTAAAGTTATTCGAGATTAGTGATCCCTGTAGGTTTACAGTGTTCTCTTCTGGTATTTTCCCACGTACTCCATTTGACAATTCATGCCTAAAACATGCCACCAAAGAAAAGAACTTGCCTAGGTCGCAAAACTGCTGCCGCCAGGTCCGCCAAGCGAATAAGAGATAACGAATCGTCTTTAGAACGTTCAGTTTGCCTGTATAAATGCCTCTCGGAATGCTTCAATCAGAGCCACTGAGTCCGAAGATCAACATAGCCACCGGCTTTCCAGAAAAAAGAATACCTTAACGCTTCTGCGCGCGAGGCTGAAACTACTGACCAAAGAACTCAACGGCTGAGGAGAAACGCCTCTTCAGCCGCCGCTGCGCGTGTGGCTGAAACAAGATTTAGAACGCAAAAACGGCCCTTTTCAGGGCCATCCCTCATTCAAATTGTTAACCCCCATTTGCGAATGTGCACCAGTTGCACCCAGTTATTACGAATACTGATTTTCGAGTGGGTTGTCTTTAAACTTAAACTGCTCCAATTGAAAGTCAAAAATTCCCAGTAATGAAAGACCTGGTCAAAGATGGGTTATACTGCTAGTTTTGTATAAACTGAAACATTTTCAGGGTGCTGTCATTTTATTTTCCGTCATTAACTGAACGCGTGCTTATTAAGCTAAGTTTCTATTCATGGAAATAGAGAAACTCGGAAATACATCCATACATGCGCAGTTGATTAGATGCCAGCAACCTCGTTTTCGATTATGTCCATCACAGTATAACCATGAACAAATGTATCTCTTGAAACAGGACGAACTTATAAAACGTCTGGCATATATTTTGTTGTCATTTGATCTAATTTTATGTCTGCGTGTCTTTTCAGCCCGCCATCTGACTTGCAAACCTTTCCACAAACGTGACATGATTTTTTAGCACTTCATGCTATTTTGTACGGTGACTTTGCATATGACTGAATTTTACATTTTTACTGAAGTAAAAACCAATGACATACAGTGAGTTCATGCCTGTTACTTGTATGGTCTGGTAGTACTACCTCATCACCTTTCCGGTAATTTCTTTTCAAATTTTGACAATACGAGTGCTTTCAAAAGAAGCCTTTACGTCATAGACATTATTCAGCTGTTTGCATATGTTAATTGTCTAAGCGTAGCTTAGGTGTAGCACAAGACCGAACGTATGAGGTACCCAGTGAGAATCGAACTGACTATTCAGGGTCTGAAGTGTTTCTAAAGTGTTTAGGATGAAAGTTTAAGGCATATGGGGTTTTAACAATCAAAATATTTACTTATAAGCAAATTTTAGGGGGTTACATGTATTCGCGGATTCTGACTATTCAGTTGTAACTGATCAAGCGAGACATGATTGGTAGCCATTGCAACACGTCGAAGTGCCCATCCAAGCCCATTATGGTGATTTTCTAAGGGTAGCTTGGATGTGGCACAAAACCGAAAGTATGGGACACACAGTGAGGATCGGACTCACTATTCAGTTGTAACTGATCAAGCTAGACATGGTTTGTAGCCATTGCAACACGTCGAAGTGCCCATCCAAGCCCATTATGGTGATTTTCTAAGCGTTGTTCAGATGTGGCACAGATCCGAAATTATTGGACACACAGTGAGTATCGAACTCATTATTGATCAGGCGAGACAAGCTTGTTAACCATTACACCACGTCGATGTGCCCACTCTCTGTTATATGAACTGGTGTTTGCAAAGTTTAAAATGGTGCTTTTTTCCCCCATAATTACGATAATAGTTTCCAGACTATAATTATGAACTATAATTTTGTAATTTTAAAATTTCACTGTAATATTTGAAAGCAAGAAAATAAGAATTTTAATAAAAATGTTCACAATGAAATACTCCCCCCAAAATAACAAAGCGTCAAATTAAAGTGACGCCTTCTTCATCTAAACTATTATAATGTCAACTATAATTATTCTATTAAATTTGTGCTTGTCCCGCACTTCGTTAGTTTGCACGACCGTTACGTCCTGCCGATAGCTCATAAATAATGGACTATGCCGTTTTGATCGCGTAGAAAAAAGTTAAAAAACACTACGTCGTTTCAGTGAGAAAACGAAGGCAAGAAAGAAAAAGGAGTAAAAGTGTTTAACGTCTGTTTCAGTGAAATGGAAAAAAAACCTGTCAATTTCAAATTTTTCATTTGTACCCCTTTACTTCTTAAAATAACGACCATCATTCATATTTATGATTATTATTGCAATATTTTTCTTAAAGCTCTTAAGCTCAAATATGTACCGATGTGATTGGAGAATTTTTATGAATATTTGATTGTCGTAGAACTCTCGCCATGAGCTTACACAGTCATTAATTTAAGAATTAAGATTCGTCAGAATATTAAAATAGGAAAACCGTGACATTTTACGGGCGAAAACCAGTAAACTATTGTTAGATATAAACATACGAAACGAGCCTATATAGATACAGCTGCTACTAACATTACTATTATACGGTACTAACCCCATGAAAATACGGTACTAACCCCATGAAAATACGCTGCTAGCTTTTGATATTAAGAAGTGAAGCAGTTGGATAGTATAACTATCAAGTCATTCAGTCGTTTCTTATTCAGGCCTCTTTTCCTTGTCCTTTTGCCAAACCCTAACCAGTATATAACAACTGGCGACGAGGGTTACGAAATTCACGCACAGAGAACAATTACGCTAAAGTTTTAGACCATTCACGAAGTAAAAAAAAAGAAGCTGGATACATCAGAAATATGGTGACCTACAACGAAACTGTAGAAGACTTTCAACTCTACATTGAAAGGTTGGAACAGTATTTGGTACTGAATGGAATAGACGGTCCGAAGAAAGTGTAGCTGTATTGGCGGCCTAAATCAATCAGTTAATTTTTTTACTTTACGAATGTGTAAGCAAACGCAAAATCAACAAGAGAAACAACACAAAACGGTTTAACAAAACAATATTTATATTGATATTCATATGATGATGTACAAGTATAGGGGTTACTTCCCTTTGACTGGAATTAAAGTCTATACTAATGGAATACTTTTTTTATCCGGGCTCATAAAAAGTTGAACGAACTTGCCTCTCAAAATGTTCATTGTGAGAAAGTTGAAATAATTTTTTAAACCTAAAAATATGTTGATAAAATTTTAGCTTCAGAAGAGTTGAAGGAGTGAATATTCCGTAATGTTTCTAATTAAGTTTCCGTTGCTTGTAATGTTATATAGTGTTCGTAAATAAGTTTCGTGTGCGTGTGTGAATATGTTTTCATAGCGTCCGCCCGCAAGAGGCCGAAACGCCATTTTTTTAACAGCTACATTTTAGTAGCGAGAGAAAGCAAAAGAGAGGAAGAACGAACTTATGTCTGGTATTTATAATCAACGTAATCACGTGATCGGCTCCGGGAAAGCATAGACAGAATTTGGCGGAATGTTTTTTTTCGTCAGGTCAGGAATTAGGTCGATGTTATTCGGACGTAGTTAAGAGCGTGATTTAAATATTAACTGACCAATAAGAAGTAATAAAAATATCAACGCTCCGTGATCCACTTTTTGCACAGATTTGTACAAGAATTGACATTTGATAAAAAAAGTGGTAGCAGGATGCGAAATGTATCAGCTTTACTGAGTCCTATCGGAAGAAAAATCTATGGGCTGCTCAGGAGTTTAACAGCGCCGGAGAAACCAAAGTTGAAGTCCTTCGGCTACTATAGAACCATATTTTGCCAAATCCTATCATTATTTCCGAGAGATTTCGGTTTTATAAGCGAGACCAGCAGAGAGTCGAGACTGTGAATAAATACATTTCGGGGCTGAAGAAACTATCGCAAACTTGCGAATTTGGCAACAACCTCAACGAATACGCTCAGAGACCGGTGTGCAGATTAAAATCGGAACAAATTAAATAAAAAAGCTTGCCGTCCGAGAATGACTTAATGTATGCTAAGGCTATTTGGAATAACCGTGCCAACCAACAATATGTCGGTTCAAGGAATCCACATGAAGGTTTTGCTTTAAAAAGGGCCACCTGGAGAAGAAATGCAGGAACAAGACGAGTAAAATAAACCACTGTATAAATCCAGAGACAGTTGTGAGCCAGAGTGTAGAATGTCCCGACAAGGCAGTAGTGACGAAGTAGTGACGATTGCGTGAAAAAAACCCGACGGGAGGATAATATGGGTTACAGCTACCAGTGCTGGCTGACCCTTAGAGATGAAGTTGAACACATAGTCTGCAGTCCCAATAATACCGCTGAGAATTTACGAGAAAAGGTTCTCTCATTTGCCAGCCATGTTCATGAAGAGATCACTACAGTTCAGGCTTGATGTAATGAAACCAAATGTTAAACGAAAGTCGACAAACACTTCCTCATGGTGGATAACAGCGGCGAGTGACGTGACTTCTCAGTCGGACAGTGCGTCCTCGTGAGGGACTATAAAGGCAGGTCTAAAAGGAAAGGGGGCACAGTATTCAGCCGGCTGGGTCTGTTGAGCTACTTCATTAAGACAGCTGAGAATAAGGCGTGGAAGGTCACGCATAGACCAGATACAGGGGTCCTCTGGCCGTAGGCAAGTGGAATCGAACCTCCCACCAAAATAACTGTGGTGGAGCTGAGAGAAGTAACTGAAGCAGCAAGGCGCCTCATAGTAGACAAGCAGCTTGTGGAGGCAGTAGTTAGCGTTAAGAGAGAACTTCGATACAACTGAAACAGAACCCCCCCACACTTGAAAGATGCTATCCCCTGAAATAGGGTTTCCCCTTAAAAGACTGGAATTATAAAACATTATACAAAATAAAAAAAATAGTAAATTAAGTACCACCACTGAAACTTCTTAAACAATAAAGTTAGTTTTGATTAGTAGGGAGAAATTATTAGATATCACCATACAAAACTAAACTATGTAGATATAGCTGCTATTAACATTACTTATCAACATACAAAACTAAGCTATTTAGTTATAGCTGATAGTAACAGTACTTATCAAAATACAAAACTAAGCTATTTAGTTATAGCTGATAGTAACAGTACTTATCAAAATACAAAACTAAGCTATTTAGTTATAGCTGCTACTAAGATTACTTATCAAAATACAAAACTAAGCTATTTAGTTATAGATGCTACTAACATTACTTATCAACATACAAAACTAAACTATGTAGTTATAGCAGCTACTAACAGTATAAATCAGCATACAAAACTAAGCTATTTAGATATATCTGTTACTAACATTACTAACATACGAAACTAACCCCTTAAAATACGCTGCTAGCTTCTGACATTGAGAAATAATGCAGTTGGATTTAGACCACCAAGTCATTCTGTCGTTTCTTATTCAGCCCTCTTTTTCTGTCGTGTCGTGTTTCCGAGGACGCCTGATGTTAGGGTGTCTAGCTAATCCCTGTTACAGAGTCTTCCACAGGAACATTTTTGATTCTTCAAGACCCACAGAGCCAACCTACAACGGCTGAGAGGACCTTACTTATAGTTTCTGAGAGAGTGTGTATTATCTGGCGTGATCAGTAGTTGGAGAAAGCCAATACACTCAATCCCTCGGTCACGATGACTTGAGACTTAGTGCTAGCACAACCAGTTACGCCTTCCGAACAGTTCCGTCTACCTATTTTATTATCAAGGCTTACGTCAACCCATAGTATAGATTTCAGGTACAGCACGCTGGGATCGCCTGCCGAGGCCGTTAAAGAACCGTTGTATCTTAGAAATGATAAAAGATATCTTACTGGAATTCTCAGAGGTTTTTGTAACACTATTGGAATCTAATTTAAACAATATAAATGTATTTAGCTCTAAGTTGAAATGGTGAACCCTGTTGCTGTTGTAATCACCTGATCCAGTTTTCCTCTCTACTGCTCCCTCTTTTTTAAAATTATTCACCGTTCTCTTGATGGTTCTTGAATAGACTTTGAAGAGGGAAGCCAGAGTATGGATGTCAGTACCATTACTGAATGTCTGAATGATGTTTTTATTAAAAACTAAATAAAAGCACCTTATCTGTCGTATTCAATGAAATGTTGATTAAAGAAGGATTGCTGCCTAAATACACAAATATATATATATATATATATATATATATATATATATATATATATATATATATATATGCATGTTTCATTAAAAACGACAGACAAGGTACTACGATTGAGCTTTTTATTTAATTTTAAGGTTAGCTGTCTTAAATTTTTTATAGTAGATAATTAATTTGATTTTTTTATTCGGGTCAATTGGGGTAGTGTATTTCTTTATAATGTGTCTTAGTGAGGATTCATCTTGTTTGTAATTGTTATGCATTTGGTTTTTGTAATAAATGTGTATGTGATTTTTGACTGTGTGTTCACTATCGTTATTACTTACTTTAGGAAGAAATAGTCTAATTTGGTGGTCTATAAGGTGGTTAGGGAAGCCGTTGTTGATTAGTGTTTGTTTAACGTTATTAAGTTCTTTGAGGAAGAGTATTCGAGAGGAAGAATTCTGGTGTGCTCATTTTAGAAATTTTTTTTTATTACAGCTATTTTGTACCTAAGTGGACATTCGCTTTTATAGTTAAGGTGGCAGGAGTTTATCTACTATAAAAAATTCAAGACAGCTAACCTTATCCTCAGAAATAACAACACACCAGCTAAGTCAAAACTACAAAGAACGAACATTATCTATGAGTCCAAATGACACTTAAGGAACTGTATTCCTGATCAAACCGGACTCATGAATAATTACAACGGTTACACAACTACATGCTTATCCAGACGTCTTACGTTACACCTATCCGACCACAGCTCCATTAGAACGCATTTAAACACGCACACAAATTTACCAGACACCATTAGAAACATACTAGTAGAAAACACAAATATATTAACTGCTTCCGTCTGCAAAAAAAGATTAAAAATAATGGAGGCTTTAATAATAAAAAAGAAAAAGCCAATTCTTAACAATATTAACTACGAACAAAGCCAAAATGTGCTAACCGTATTCGGAAATTAAAAACATCCCTACTACACACTACGACATACACATAATGCACACACTCAATTAAGCTGAAAAATCGAATCATCCTTGATAATGGCTAAAGGTATAGCCGAAAGCGCTCGGAAACATAAAACATTTGGACAGTTCTTACACACTTTTTGTCCTGCAAAGAAAACTCTTGTTCGAACACAAGAAAAATTAAATAAAAAGCTCAATCGTAGTACCTTGTCTGTCGTTTTTAATGAAACATGCATAAACGAAAGATTGCTGCCTAAATATACAACTCTCTCTCTCTCTCTCTCTCTCTCTCTCTCTCTATATATATATATATATATATATATATATATATATATATGTATGTATGTATGTATAATATTATTAGTGTTAGTAATCTTATAAGTATAAGTAACTACACACGTTTCGGAAAACCTTCGGTTTCTTGATTTGCAAATAATCAAATCAATACCGAAGGAAAAAAAGGTATAAAAAAAAGAAAGAGCCAAGAACATGAACGCCTGTCGAAAACAATCGTTCAGCATGCAGGTCCAAAGCCCAAAGAAAAAAAAACCGATACGAGTACGCAACTAAAATAAAGGGCTCAATACAATAAGTAGAGAAGACATATTTAAACCTAGAGAACCAGACAAACCTACCAAGGTTTCACCTAATTGGATCGTCAGGGAAGGCTGGCTAAAAAGGTAAAAAAGAACGGTATACTTATAGTCTTATAGACTATAAGTATACCAAAGACCAAAACCACGTGACCAAACAGAAAGAAAACCAACAACGGGGAGGGTTGGGGAAAACATTTATTCGAAAAATGGCATAAAAGGGAGGGGGGATTTAGAGAAAAACACGGACAACAGGGGGTAACAACCATTTATTCCGGTGAGACGAGGCCTAATCTGGCTATATCAGATACACTACCACCTCCTTGAGTAGATGCCTCACGTGTCACTTATCAGATCAAAGTGCTATAAAAAACATCTATCTACCCACAATTTACAAGAACACTTTCGTTTGTCTGGCTCTCTAGGTTTAACTATATATATATATATATATATTCTGTAGTTTACTGCTAGCAGCAAGCAGAAACATTTTTTCTCCCGATGATGGCCATGTTGGCCGAAACTAGTCGAGGAATCTAAATGAAATAATAATAAAACATAAGAATATTAATCTACAACCCAGTATGTCTGAAGATTTTAATTAATTTTTTTAATAATTTTTATCGTTCAATATATATATATATATATATATATATATGTGTGTGTGTGTGTGTGTGTGTGTGTGTGTGTGTGCGTATTTCGGCAGCAACGTTTCTTTTAAACACCTTTCATTAAATATAGTAGACAAGGAAAATTTAATTAATTTTTCATTTAGTTTTTCCAGTATCCTTACGCTTTGCCATTTTTTTTAAGAGTAAAGAAGTACAATAAGTTCTATAATGTCCATTATTCCAAGCGCTTTCGGTCATTTCTTCAACCATTTTCAAGGGGTTTTGTTTCAGGTGTTGTTAGTTTCTCTTCATGTTCTGAGCGTTTAACATGTATATTAATTTTGTATTGTTTTGAAGAATAGAAGGGGGCGTTGATCCTTGAGCTTTCGCGTATTGAGCTCGATTGGAATTTGAGTCAGCATCGTTCTATTAAAAAAAAAAAAACAACTTTTGTCACTGTATTCCCACTGTTAAATAACGCGAGGTTGATAGTGGGAAAAAGAGATATATAATATACAGGGCCTCTCTTATAGTGAGATATTTCCTGTAATGCAATTTATATAGGATTTTAGTGTTTTCGAATTGAGGTTTCTTATGTGTTCTTGTAAATTGTGGGTAGATAGGTGTTTTTTTTTATAGCACTTTGATCTGATAAGTGACACGTAAGGCATCTACTCAAGGAGGTGGTAGTATATTTGATATAGGTAATTTAGATTTGTGATATTTAGAGTCTTGTACTAGGCAATGAAATTGATACACTATATTGGTCATCACTAGTTTTCATTTGACGGAATATATATATATATATATATATATATATATTCCTAAACCTAAACTATATATATATATATATATATATATATATATATATATATATATATATATATATATATTACAATGAATCATTCATACACAAAGTAGATTAATAAAATTAATGATATAGAATGGCGAAATCCCTTCGCTAGCAAAATTTTAAAGGTGCATTAACCTACAAATCAATCGATGAATGTTATGATCATTGTTTTTAAAAATTATAAGCTGTATAAGGTCTTCCTTTAATACGCAAGTATTTTCGACTGTACATTCAGTCATCTTCAGGCATGGAAATTATTTTGTTTTTGGTAAAATTCAGCTAGAAGCCGAGACGAAAAAATATAATGAGAATCGAAATATTTTTTTAAAATGTGTTATTGTTAACGGATACAAACTTTTGGAGCATTGCAGTCGCAACGCTAAGTTTGAAGTTTTTTCAAAATTTAAGAGAGTGCGTTTTTTTACTAATATGGGAATTATATATATTCCATCAGCGTGGCTGATGCTAACCTCCAGGACAGTGCCCCATTGCGTCTTCTCGGGAAGTGGAAATAATATACTGAATTAATTGCCAGGTCTGCTGCTAGGAAGGTTGGTTAACGGTGTCGTGTAAGAAATTTCTTCTTGCCAGAATCTATTTTACGCATTTATAAGTCTACCATTCGTCCATACACTGAATGTTGCTATCATATGATGAAGCTATGGCTGTTACTTTAGATGTATCGAAAGCGCTCGACAGGGTTTGGCATGCCGGTCTTCTTCACAATTTGAAAGGTTATAGTGTCTCTGGTTGAATTTTTGATCTGAATCTGTCTTTCTTATCTAATTTCGGAATGAAGGTTTTCCTGAACTGCCAGTGTCCTAGATCCTTTCGTACAAATACAGGTGTTCACCAGGGCTCTATTTGTTTTTAATTTTTATCAATTACCTTCCTCTACCGGTGGGCCCTGAAAGGTAGTCAGGTGCACCCCAAGCTGACAGAAGAGTAGTTTATGAATTATTTTTTACTGAAAAAGTAAGCATTATTTTTTTATAAAGCTAGAGACACTAAGCACATGGCTTCCATATCTAAGTCTTTGTTATTTGATATTTTAAGCGGGATACTCAATTCCTTAATTTTTTTTTAAGACGCTATGGATAAGAATTTCTCATTTGCCTTCATCGGGGGATTTAAATCAGCCATTATCGGCCTCTCTAAAATAACGGGTTCTTCATAAATCGATTTAAATGAAAACTGTACCGCTAATCTTCTAAAACCAAAATTTCATAATTTTAAATTTGAATTGCTAATGTTTCATTATTAAAATTTAAAATACGCCGTATAGTTTTAGTTATTCTCCAAGTGCCCCCTGAAACAAAATAGTGCCCCCTTGAAGCAAAGACACCCTCCCCCCCGAAGCAAATAAATAAAATAAGATAAAATAAAACAGAAGAAGAAGCGACGGAGAAACACTGCTATAGAAAATGCATTTATTAATCTTGAAGAAAACTGTACCGTTAATCTTCTTTGGGGATGCTAAACCGAAATTTATTAATCTTGAAGAATTCTGATAAGAATCAACACGTACAAAGCAATTAGCAAAAGTCCATCTCACGAAATCAGCAGTGCTCTTCAAAGAATTTTAAAAGTGAGAAAGAGTGTTTTATTCAGTTCAGTGTGAGAAACAGTTTTGTCACATTTAAGAATTCTTTGTATAGGCGAAAGAAAATTTTTAAAATGTCGTGTAGACCCACCAGATTATTTTTATTTTTTTGATGAATGCCATGTGGAATGTCAAGAAAAAAGTCGAATCTATCTCTTTGATCTTTCTTTTTTTTTCTTATTCTTTTTTTTTTCTAAACGCGCCATTCTTCCATATATTTTAATTCTTCTTTTCATTTTCCTTCTGGGTATTTTTTTTTTTTGCCTTTAAAGTCAAATAATTCTGATCGTCAAGGTGTAACGCAGGTCACTCAATATTCTTTTGCCTTTAAGAAAGCCATTTTTTTTCATTAGTTTGTTGGGAGACGTTCGACGTACAAAAAGCAAAGACGATAAGATCTTGCACGGAGTCAAAACACTTAACTCCATAGATATTTCCAGATTAGAATCGCTGGCAAACAGATTTACTTTTCACGTGGGAATTCGTATTCATCTTCGCTTGTTCACTTCAAGCCCCCAAGAAAGTGTGTACACTCCTTAATGAAAAGTAAACATAACATTTTGGGGAAAAAATCTTACTGACATATATATATATATATATATATATATATATATATATATATATATATATATATATATATATATATATATATATATATATATATATATATATTCTTGTAATCCATTTTTCTTCTTGTTTTCTAATATGTCAGATGCTTATGCCATTTTACAAGAATTTTCTTCTCCGGCTTGAACTCAGCGGTTCTGGGTGGGCGTGGAACGTCTTGGAAGGAAGACAAATACATTAGACCTCTAAGATTTTAAATAAGAAGGCGGCCATTTTAATCAGTATGCTCTTTCTGGAATGAAGTTTTGGGGATGTCAGGTGGCGTAACGGTGATTATCATCACAAATGGAATCTTCATCTCAATTTCGAATTCCGGTTTTTACTGCTTCCGATCACTTTGCATTCATATTCTTGAGAGTCAAGAATTCATTTGCCTGAGATTTTCCCCTTACTATATATATATATATATATATATATATATATATATATATTTATATATATATATATATATATATATATATATATATATATATATATATATATGTATTATGAATTAACTGATTCAAAATATGGTTTCTTCGCTACACAGGAATTACCATGTTTGAAAAGCCGAAGCTAAAAACTTCAAATTTAGTTATATAATTAAATTAGGAAATGCTACTCTGATCAAAGGAGAACAACAATTCACTACGACGGAAATGTCTAGAGAGTGACTTGATCGCAAGGTCATTCACAGTAAATTTGCGCCCTGCCTCTTACAACATTTCACCTTTCCTGGCAGAACTTCTATTATCACAGTGTGATATATCCAATAACGAAAGTGATGAAAAGAAAAAGAAAAGAATCTGACATCGGTTACATTTTATACGAAAAAAAAAATGAAATTTCCAGCATCTTTCGTTCATGCACATGTGTAACGTAACAAATTTAGTCCGATGATGTCATAAAAGACGAAACGCGCCACTTTGAAAATATCAAAAAAATATTAAAACTTTATTTGAAATATTTCACTTACAGGCACTTCAAACTTTGTACTTCGAGTTAACATTAATAGGAACTGAAAAAAACATTATTTAGGTAAGAAAATCAGGTACTGAAAATTGTAATTAAAAATAGGAAACTTTGCGCTGGGTACTATATACGCATGGTTAGTGTTCTAGGGTTAAAAATTTCAAAATGTCTAATCTAACTCTTAGAAATAATTAATCGCCTCAAAAATCTAACCTATGTAAAAAATAATGTTGCTTATCAATTCTCTTTATGGCCTTTCGGTGATGATATCTTCAACACTAACAATTAACATTAGACTCTTACATTGGCCACACATGCACCACACTCTCTTGTAGGTTAACTTGTCATTTGTCAAAATTTAGTGGAATTTGCACACATCTTAATGAACATGACAAATAAAAACTCAAGATGTCTAATTTAATTTTTAGAAATAATTCATTGCCTCAAAAATCTAACCTATGTAAAAATAATGTTGCTTATCAATTCTCATGTCATTTGGGAGATGATATCTTCAACACTTACCATTACACATTAAATTCTTACATTGGCTACACATTCACCACACTCTCTTGTAGGTTAACTTGTCAGTTGTCAAAATTTAGTGGAATTTGCATACATTTTAATGAACATATGGCAATTAAACAAAATAATATTAACATATAATATACCCCCTCTGTCTCTTTCTCTCTCTCAATAATATTAACAAAAAAACAAAGATGAATTAAAAATCCTTAAAAACATTTGAATTTAACTCAGTTCTACAATTCACTTATTAGATCAACATTAAAAATAGAATACCTTTTTCTGGATGTTCTAATAGATGCTAATAATGGGGATTTTAAAACTTCAATATAAAAAAACAAACAGTAGTAAAAATGAATGTCTTGTTGTTCATGATGACGGTAGTCTTTGAGTATAGAATCCAGAGGCTGGCAGTGAATATTTCGAAGACAGAAGGGAAGCGTAGTTCAGGTTAGCAGTGGATATCCCGATAAAGTAGCAGAGCGTAGTTCTTCCTTCTGTTCTTTGGCTTCTGACAGGTTGGCACTGGATATTCGGAGAGAGTAATCAAAATGGCCGCCTTTATACACGACGGATTGAATATTTCACGTCTTCTGATTGGTTAACCTTCTATTGGGGAACTATAAAGGGACTCAAGTCATTTGGGTTTGCTCACTAGTACATAATACACAAAATAATCTAACATGTCTACTTATAAAAGTGAATGCTGACACAGATTTAAAATAGGTGTTATAAAAATATGATTTATCATGCAAAAATGATTTTTCGCCAGGCACATTGTTTTATAGAGAATTAACATAAAAAAATACTTAACAATAATTTCCAAAAGCGTGTTGTTCATGAAGAAATGACTGGCTTTAAAGAAATTTAGAAAAATAATATAAGTAACCAATTTTATATAAACAAAAATAAAGACTGCATTAAATTGTATAATTGTAACTAAATGCATACTTATTATAAAAAACAGATGAAAAAGCTAAGAAAATTAAAATCCCCCGGTATATAAAAGTTATCAGTCCTAACAAATACCTTAGATTTATCATCTATTATTAAAAATTAACTAAATGAATCTAACTCTTAGAAATAACCCATTGCCTCAAAAATCAGCAAAGAAATAAAATAAAATAAAGAGTAATGTTCCTCATTCTAAAGAGTAATATTTCTCATAACAATTTTGAGTGAGTTATCCTGGATAGAAATAATTGGAGATATTTGTATCAGATTGACTGGCTAAGTGACAAAAGACAACGGCAAAAAGCACCAGCAAATGTTCCTTTTGTTACCTCCCGAGATGCTCACTGTTGCACAGTACCTGGACTTGTATGAAGGTCATTAGCAATAAAAACATGCAAACTGAACAAGGTTATCGGATTCTCATTCCATCATTCATATATATATATATATATATATATATATATATATATATATATATATATATATATATATATATATATATATATATATATATATATATATATATATATATATCTTACTAGGGTGTTTTATATATTGAAATGATAAACTCCTCATTATTAGTATCTACTAGAACATAAGTAAAGGATTCTATTTTTAATGTTGAGAAGAATTGCAGACGTGAGTTACTTTCAAATGTTTCTTTAAGATATAAAATAGGTGTTATAAAACATGATTTATCATGCTGAAATGATTTCCTCTTTGGACTCATTGTTTTATAGAGAATTAAGCAGCATAAAACAAACACTTATCAACAATAATTCCCCAAATCATGTTGTTGATGAAGAAATAAGATATAAACAAGAATAAAGACTCCCTTGAATTTAAGTGTGCTACCAGACTGGCAACTAGGTCTCCCTATTTTATTGTTGAACTAGCTGGATGCAACCATCATTTCTACTCTAACATCGTCTGAAAAAAAAATTATGAATTATTATGTCCTTTGTGAGATGATATCTTCAGCGCTAACAATCAACATTAGATTCTAACATTGGCTACACATGCACCACACTCTCTTGTCATTTATCAAAATTTAGTGGAATTTGCACACATTTTAAGGAACATATGACAATTAAACAAAATAATATTAACATATTACATATTCCCCTCTCTCTCTTTCTCTAATAATATTAACAAAAAATTGAGGAAGTGAGTTAATTTCAAATGTTTCTTTAAGATATAAGATGAAGACATAAGACTGGCATTAAAGAAATTTAGAATAATTAATAAAAGCAAGCAAATTGATATGAACAAAAATAAAAACTTCATTAAATTGTTTTATTGTAACTAGATGCATCCTGATTATAAACAAGAAATAAAGGCTATTAAAATTATAATTTGCCGGTATGAAAAAAAATAAATAAAAATAAAACAAAAATAAATATGCTCTTTGATAAATTCACCGATTGTATAAAACAACAAATTCTGAAATCTGAGAGAAATTAAGAAAAACTGGATAGACAGAATTTGTCGATATTATTCAAATAAAATCTCTCCCTCTCTCTCATTCACACACACAAACCCTGTATATTAAACATCTCTTCCTCCTACGTGTCACTTATCAGATCAAAGTGCTATAAAAAAAAAACATCTATCTGCCCACAAATTACAAGAACGCTTAAGAAAACCTCTGTTCGAAAACACTAAAATTTTATATAAATTACATTACAGGAAACATCTCGCTATAAGATAGCGAGGTTGATAGTGGACATCTTTTGCCCACTATCAACCTTGCCTGTGGGAATACAGTGTCAAAAGTTTAAAAAAAAATAGAAAGTTACTCACACGAATTCCAGGGGCGCTAAACACGTTAAGGCTAGGGATAAACTAGTTTCTAAAACAATACAAAAATAAAATACATCTTAAGCACTCAAAAAAACAAAAACAAAATGAAGAGAAACCAACAACACCTAAAACAAAACTATTTGAAAATAGTTAAAGAAGTGGCCGAAAGCGCTTGGGACAGTGGACATTATGAAATTTTTTTGAACTCCTTTACTCCTAAAAAACGGGAAAGTGTAGAGCTACTTGAAAAACTAAATAAAAAAAAATAATTAAATTTTACATGTCTACCATATTTAATGAAAGTTGTTTAAAAGAATGGTTTGGTTTGGTTTATATTGTTTTAGGGCATATCAACACCTCAATGGGTTATTTAATGCCGACAAGATTTTTAGGATAGTTTCATATGAATAGAATATGTATTCTTTGGTTTAGATTGGTTTGGATTATTTTGTTTTACGGCATATCAACCTCAATGAGTTATTTAATGCCGACAAAATTATAATAATAGTAATATTTTTTTAAAAATCTGTTTCTGGTAATAATCTTCCTTCAAAATTGTATTGCTAGTAATAATTTTTTCAAAACATTATTGTTGATAATAGTTAACTATTTGCCCATAGCTGGGACCCTAACAGGTGCTACCACCCCAGGTCAGGGTAGATCTGGGAACACCAACAATTAAGAGGGGTTTCCACGATACTCAAAACCTCCTGATCAGAGCCCTTGCTGTTGGACGTAGTTTATCGTCTTACCCAGGAAGCGGATGGAGTTTAAAAAGAATAATTGCTGGCAAATTACAAAGTAATATATATATATATATATATATATATATATATATATATATATATATATATATATATATATATATATATACCGGGTCTAACAGCAAAATTTTCTAAATCGTCTAACAGCATGGGGTAACTGTCCACCCCACAAAATAATAACTGAGTTTCTTTTTTCCATGTTTTCAGAGATGTTTAGCCATTTTGACACCATTTGTTGTAAGAATTACTGAAAAACTCTTTGAGTTATTCAGCTAGAAAGAGAACAGGTTAAAATCGTTTTGTGTCAGCCCCACTATATCTTTTAAAACTGAGCAATGCTGAGAGGAAAAAGATAATTCAGGCCTTTTGTAATGGTACGAACATACATACTCTGGTCTTCAACGTCTATTCAAGAGCCATCAAGAGAACGGTGAATAAAATTAAAAAAGAAGGGACAGTAGACAGGAAAACTAGGTCAGGTGGTCATAACAGGAAGAGGGGTCATCATTTCAGCTTAGTGTTAAAGAGATCAATTAGAGATGATGCAACTCAATTCATAAGACGTTTGGCACGTGAGAGAGGAGATTCAGCTGTGGCACTCCAAAGAGCAGTGAAAAAAGACTTGAAAATGAAATCGTACGTGAAACTGTGAGGCACCTTGCTACTCCAGGACAGAACGTTAGAAGGCTAGAGAGGCCGAAGATCACCTTGAAGAAGTTGAAAAATGATCCTATAGTAATATATATATATATATATATATATATATATATATATATATATATATATATATACGAACTTTATTTCAATCCTTCACGAGCTTCCGATACTTATCTATGATTAATTAATGGTGAACATGTCATTTTCGTTTATGCTCGACTTCATCAAGATAATTCTGTTAAGCTTAGAGAGTAATTATACATTCTTATTGCTGAAAGAAGCGTCCCATACTGTGATAAAAAACTCGAAGAATTCCAGTGAGATATCTTTAATCATTTCTAAGGTAGAACGGGTCAAAGCTTAATCTAACAAATAGACAATTTTGCTGTTACACCCGGTATATAAAATAGAATTCTGACATTGTTAGTCTTGATAGAATCCAAAGTAGTTTACGCGATCATGTGGAGGAAGAACTGTAGTCTAATCTGCAGCCAACTTTTCAATAGACGCAAACGTTGCACGTCTGTCGCAAACGTTCAGATGAACTCCATTCTTTAGTTCCAGCACGGAGTTGTACACCTATGACTCGCTATAACATTTCCACGGTGTCTAATCAACCTAATTTCTTCTATATTCCAAATGAGATCAAAATATTTTCACAAAGAACTGCCACTTTGTAGAAAAGTACAATCTTAACCAATATAAGTCAATAGACATCCCTTATTTATCCTTCTTATCCTCATAATATCACATCCTCGTTCACGAATATCTCTCACCTGATTTATTATTGTCATTTTAAAAGTGTTGTAACCTAGGGAAGGCTATTGAATAGAATAATCAAACGATAATAATTAGGACAAGAACAACACATATAAGATTCGCCAGTGGCGCGTAGAAGTAGTCAACGGCTAGAAGTGAGTCAAGTGAATTCCACAATGAATCTCCAACTGCAGGATATCTACTAACCACCCCACGCGGTCAGATGTGGCACAAGGCCGAATTTAATGTCGAGTATCCGAGCCCGTAGGCCTGGCGAAAAATTCCTCGTAGACTCCGTATAAAACGGGGTCGGATAACTGTTTCCCAAGACGAGACTCTGCCCTTCGACATAGCTTCGTCTGGGGATCCTCTCTGCCCGGAAGCAGAGTGTTTGACCAGCACAACTGGAGATAAATCTCAAACTGCGGGATATCTATTAACCAACCCACGCTGTCAGATGTGGCACAAGGCCGAATTTAATGTCGGGTATCCGAGCCCGCAGGCCTGGCGAAAAATTCCTCGTAGATCCCGTATAAAACGGGGTCGGATTGCTGTTTCCCGAGACGAGACTCTGTCCTTCGTCAGAGCCTCGTCTGGGGATTCTCTCTGCCCGTAGGCGGAGAGTTTGACCAGCCCAGCATGAATCTCCAACTGCAGACCAACATACAGTATTTACTACTGTATTTATGTGAATTAACCGAAACTTGAGTTTCTCTCGAGGTTTCTACTTGGTGAATCGTATTATAATAATATATACTCCACAGACACTAGCATTAAATAACTGTCAGACTCATTGGCACACCTGGTAGGATATAATTATTTGAATAATGTTATAGAAATCTTTGAAGTGTCATTGTATTTTGCACAGTCAATCATTGCTCAATCAGTCAACTATAGTACGTCGTTTAAAAAGCCAGTGGAAAAACTCGAGAAAGCTTGAGAAATGTCCGAAAGGGATATCAGTCGGCATTTAAATAATTCTGGCAAATTTAATGAAAAAATAAGACACAAAAATCAACCCAGATTTATTCAACTTCTACAGCGAAGCTCTCCTAAGGGAACTAGATCACATTGAATTTTCAAATATTTGTGGTATTGGACAGCACTTTATATTTTCAGATCATTGCTGTTTTGGACAGCCCCTTATATTTTCAGATCTTTGCTGCATCAGGATTTAATATCGGTGAGAGCAACATTAACAATATAAGATACACAGATGACACAGTGATGATGGCTGACTCGGAAAGAAAACTACAGGACATCTTAGACAGGTTAGTAAAAGAATGCGAGAGAAAAAAGGACTGACCATCTACTGCAAGAAGACAGTAAGTATGATCATCAGCAAGAGATAAAGTCCAATATGTGAGTTACGAATTGGAGATATAAACATTAAACAGGTGTAGAAGGTCATATATCTGGGAAACGTTTTACAGACGTTGGAAAATGTGACACCGAGATCCGAAGTACGCATTGGTGTAAAGAAAGAAGCATTCCAAAAGCTAAGCAAGGTGCTCAGAAACGTAAAGATTTCGTTAAAAACAAAGAAAAGAGTGCTGGATTGCTACGTGTTATTTATCCTCTTATATGGCAGTGAATGTTGGGTAATCTCTCTACATATGAGGCGTAAACTAGAGATAGTAGAAATGTAGTTCTACAGAAGGATACTGAGAATTTTATGGCGTAAACAAAAAGAAGCAATAAGGAAGTCTTAAAGAAAATGGCAACAAAAAGAATATGTCTACTCATAATCAGGAAAAGACAGCTGAAATTCCTTGGCACATAAAGAGGAAGGGGGGCTTGGAAAATTTAACTCTCGTGAGGCCTATTGAGGGGAAGGCAGCGAGCCACTTACTTGATGTGCATGTGCGGATGGATGGCGGCACGTGGAGCGGGAACCTGAGCAAAGGAAGAAAATCTTCTAAGAGCCATACGAGATAGGAAGTTGTGGTGACCCATGGTCGTCTATGTCCAAAAGGGATGCGGCATACAGGCATTTTGGGCGACCACAATCTTAACAACATTAGATATGCAGACGACACAATGTTAATAGTAGACACAGAGGGGAATCTGTGGAAACTCTCTACAGATCTTAGTAAAGAAAAGCGAAAAGAAAGGACTAAACATCAACTGCATGAAGAGAGAATGCATGGTTGCTAGCAAAAGGAACAGCTTAACATGCAAATGGCAAATTGCAGATATTGAAATCAAACGAATACAATAGTTTAAATATCTGGGAAGCGTTTTAATAAAAGGCAGAAAATGTGGCACTAAAATCCGAAGTAGCATTGGAACAGCGAAAAATAGTAATCTTAATGCACAGCGCTGCCCAGGACTAGAACAAACAATGCATATTCGTCACGGTTTTTGACAACGACCACAGTAGTAGAATATCGCGGAGTTATCTAACGTGGGACATTTCCGTCTTTGTCTAGCCTCTGCGACGCGTTGGACTCTATTCCCTTCATAGCTCTTTGCTCCCGCGAAAACAGCACCTCTCCACCCAACTCGACCCAGTTAACAACATTGATGGATAATTCTATTCATGGCCGTTTAACACTAGTCCTCGAAACGGAGCTTAGGTCGTCCAACGTTAGGCGTGCCCTGAGACTATTCCCCGTACAGTATCTGTCTGGGCATGCAAATGACGAACAGATAATCACTATTTATTGTTTAAAATAAGAACAATATATTTCCCCCCCCCAAAAAAAAATAACAGATTATGGAAATAGTGTGTTGATAGTAAACACAGAAAGGAAACGACAAGAATCCCTACGGAAGGCGGTAAAGAAAAGCAAGAAGAAAGGACGAAACATCAACTAGATGAAGAGAGAATGCGCATGGTTGTTAGCAATAGGAACAGTTTAACATGCAAATTACAAAAATGGAAACCGCGTAAGTAATGAAATTTAAATATCTAGGAAGTGTTTTAACAGCGTGCGGAAAATGCGAAGCCGAAATCCGAAGGCGAATTGGAATAGTGAAAGATGCCTTCTAAAAGGTATAAAAAGTATTAAGAAACAGGAAAATCAAACAAGTACAAAAATTTAAACATCTAGGAAGTATTTTATCAGAGGACGGAAAATGCGACACCGAAATCCGAAGGCGAATTGGGACAGCAAAAGATACCTTCCAAAAGCTATGAAAAGTATTAAGAAACAGGAAAATCAAACAAGTACAAAAATTTAAATATCTGGAAAGTGTTTTAACAGAGGACGGAAAATGCGAAACCGAAATCCGAAGGCGAATTGGGATAGCGAAAGATGCCTTCCAAAAGCTATGAAAAGTATTAAGAAACAGGAAAATCAAACAAGAACAAAAATTTAAATATCTGGAAAGTGTTTTAACAGAGGACGGAAAATGCGAAACCGAAATCCGAAGGCGAATTGGGATAGCGAAAGATGCCTTCCAAAAACTATGAAAAGTATTAAGAAACAGGAAAATCCAACAAGTACAAAAATTAAAATATCTAAGAAGTCTTTTAACAGAGGACGGAAAATGCAACACCGAAATCCGGAGGTGAATTGGGATAACGAAAGATGCCTTTCAAAAGCTGAAGACAGGAGTAAATGGTTGTGTCATCTATTTAGGATGCAATAAGAAATTATTTTCTTTATTTGATGTAACGACCAATGCATTCTCAGTATCCTTCTGTGTAACCACATCTTCATCCGTAAAAATAATCTTCAACATTCACAACCACGTAGGAAGATTTATGAATTACATAAAAATTTAGCAATACTATTATTGTTTCCAACGAAATTTTCGCGATTCTCAAGATTTTAATTGGAGTAAATACATTCGCCTATTGTTCGGTTCACAACTCCCCTATCTTTTGAACAAGAGTAGAAGTTTATCTCTTCTTTACTGTTAAGGACTGGGTTTCCAGATCCTTAAAAAGTCTACTTCAGCTCTATAATTCTAGCGCTTGTCCTTTCCAACGATAATACAAGGCCACACACTAGCCGTATATCATGAGTGGGCTTAGGGCCTTTGTATTTGAGGAAAAAAATAGTTTAGTTTTTGGATCTATCAGAGAGGGCCATGTCATAAAGCAATTACCTGAAAATATAAAGTGCTGTCCCATATTGCAAATATTTGGAAATTCAATGTGCTGTCCAATAGAGCAATGATCTGAAAATATAACGTGAATCCCCTACAACAAATACTTGAAAATTTAATTTAATTGAAAATTTTCCCAAAGTTATTTTCGCGTAAAAGAATATAACAAACCCGACCGCAATTCGAAATCCGCTCTATAATCGCCCATTTTGAGTCGTTACCCGCTACTCCACCCGCACTTAATTTTTATAAATTGTTAAAAATAATTTTCTAAAATAATTTTCAAAAGTAATTTTCAAAAATATTTTTTTAAAGTAATTTGCTAAAATAATTTTCAAAACTAATTTTTCAAAATTCAATAATTTCCCAAAATAATTTAAAAACATCTTCAAAACGAATTTTCAAAGGTAATTTTCAAAAATAGCTTTCTAAAATAATTTCTAATTATTTTCAAAAATAATTTTCAAAAATTAAAAAAAAAGCAATTTTCAAATTTCACAAACGATATATACCAAAAAAGGAAACATGTAAAAAAAACAAAAAACAAAACAAAAAAAAAACTGATGCGCTTGTTTTTTTTTCAATGGAATTAAACAAATTAATTCAATTCTTCTCATTAAATTTTAGCTGAAAAAGTAATTTAACAATGCTTTTTTGAGAGATGGAATAGCAACGATTTTACAAATTATTCTACATTAATCGCATGTGAAATATAAATACAAATATTCTACATTAATCGCATGTGAAACATTGTTTTAAGAACAACAAAAGTAAAAATAAAGACATCATTTGTGTTATTCTGATTCATTCCATTTGGTGTAACCAAAAGTGCTCAAAGTTTCCATTGTATCATTATCCTCGATAAATTGTAATATTAAGATAATTTGCTGTCTTTTAACGTAATCTCTGTCTCAGGACACTCAATTACAGATGCTTTAATAAAAACAAATTGTTGCGTTGACAGATTTGTCAATATGGACGGATTTATCGATTTTACTGATAATCATAAAAAATCATTTCAAATCAATTTGAATTTAGTTTGAAATGGAGAACCTATTATGCTTGTTCGAAATTGTTAAATTTAATCTACTTATATTACTCTGGAATTAAAACGAAAATAAAACCTCCAGGAAAGATTTTTCATTTTAAAATGCATTTTTTACCTTAGATATCTCCCTTTTTTTTTTAGGTACCTATACTGAGACACTAACATCTTCGGTATCAAAGCAGTGGTCTTCCAGTGTGTCAGCATTGCGCCTTTCCTGTTTGTTATCACCCTTGAGAACTTTCCTAGACACTCGTTTAAATGTTACTTTATCACCAAGACTCTCAAGTCGAATCCTGCAAAAAAAATTGATCGATATTGACTATGAGGATGACATGACTATCACTGGAGACACAATTTCCAATGCCACAGCTCTCTATTTACATTATTCGGACTATTGTCCTCATCTTTGTCGCCATATTTATTACAAGGTTTCGGCCGTTGTACGCTCCGGCCTTCTTCAGATGGTTGGAATGTCGAACTGAACCCTTTATTTCGCTGACTGGGGTAGACTGTTCTAGTTACACGTGCCATGTCTCAAGGACACGTGGCTGAGTGGATAAAAGCGTTAGTTAGATGCAGTTACAGGACCCAAAGAGTGTGAGTTCAATACATGGTTAAGCCGGTGGAGAACTTGGAGAGGGAATTAAGCAGGAGATAACTGATAACTGACTCCCATTAGATGATTGTTCAGTTTGTGCATGAATCATGATAGCTAAATAAATTTATTTCTGAATTTACCGCTTTTTTAATGGGCACCCTGTAGCATGAAAGTTAAACTACTGTATTTTATGTTGTGTTGCATGCCAATTAGTTGCCGTATCCAGAACTACTCACGCTCAGCGTTGGAGTATTGACCTTGATGTGATCTGCTCTGTTGCAATAGTCGTCTCCTTTTCATAGTTAAGATAATTTGCAGTCATCTGCCATAATGTTTGACTCCGGGAGAGGTTAGTCTTTTGGCTAAGCGGAGGAGGTGGAGGTCGGTTGCGGTTAAAACAAGGAATGTTTTTCAGTTTTATTTATTCTACAAGTTACTTGTTTACATTTGTCGTTTCTTTGTAGTATTCCGTTTTAATAGCCCCGCTAACTTCACAAACTGCGATGTATTGTCTTTATTTTTTTTTAAGCATTTATTTTTATTTGACTATGCAGCTTTCTCTGTGTACGCACCCCTCCCAACTTTTTAGTCGCCCACCTCAACTCTCTGTTGTCATTTTTTTTTTTTTTTGTTGCTTTCCTGTACAAGAACGAGCGCTTATTAGCATCGAAAGACATGTTCCGAAAAAACCTCTCGCTGTTCACCACCAAAACATTCTCTTCCTCAGTTCTATAATGAACAGAAGACGGCTTTGGACCACCCAGACTAGGAAACGCTTGTGAAGGTTTTGCAATTGGCCAATAAAAAATGGCGGGAAATGAACCTATAAATAAATAATGTACAGATATGATTAACAAGCCGCATTTCCTCCAGAGGATAAAACCATGAGTGCGCTAATTCTTACGTGAATATCTAAACACACACACACACACACACACACACACACACACACACACACACACACACACACACACACACACACACATATATATATATATATGTACGAGGGGTGCTGAAAGGTTCTGCTTCTGGCGCACTTTCCAAAATCAGATTTTCTTGGAACTGATGAAGAATCCTGAGAAATGAAGTGCTTTTTATTGTTCTATGTTCCGTTTCCCTGCAAGACGTGGACGATCATGACTCTCCACAACTTCCTGTCCATTGTGGTGCTGAGTAGGGTTTTCTCTCTTTGCCATGTCTACCAACCCCCGTACCGAAAATGATTTACACAAGTTCGCTTTTCCCTATCTCTCTTGCCGCCAATATGCTTTGTGAGGTTTAAGTTTTCCAAGCCCTCCTTCTTCATCGTGTCTAAGGTAATTCAGCTGTCTCTTTCCGACCCCGAGCGTCCTTTCTGCTGCCATTTTTTTTAGAACTTCCTCGTAGCTTATTCTCTCCGTCCATGGAATTCTCAGTATCCTTCTGTAGAACATTTCTGTTGACTCCATTTTTCTCTTCATCTCTGGGGAGATTGTCCAGCATTTAATACCATATAAGAAGACTAATATCATACAGTAATGCAACGCAGTTTTCGTTTTGTTTCTCATGATTTTTTTTTCTATTTCTTAATACTTTGCTTAGCTTTTGGAAGGCATTTTTCCCTATTCCATTTTCGGATTTCGGTGTCGCATTTTCTATCATCTATTAAAACACTTCACTTTTAAGTTTTCAATAGTTAAACAAAACATTTTTGTTAGACACAGTTAAAAAAAATTTTTAAACAACGTCTAAAATATTACTACAGTTAGATTTACGTAAGAAATATTCAAACACAGTTGCATTCCATATCACGTGACGTCCGCGTCTCGCGACGGACGCTACTTAATGTAAACAAACTTCTGAAAACAGCCATTTCTGATGAAAGATCGGGGCCGATCTGAAATATCAAATATATATATATATATATATATATATATATATATATATATATATATATATATATATATATAAATAAATACTTTCACAAAAAAAACATTCAATTTTTTTTAATTTGCAACTTTTCAGTTGTTTCTCTCTCTCTCTCAATATATATATATATATATATATATATATATATATATATATATATATATATATATAAATATATATATATTTATATATATATATATATATATATATATATATATATATATATATATATATATAATGTCATTCACAGACAGTACTGTTTCGCTGTATCACAGCTCCTCAATGCGACTAGACTTCCGAATGCCTCAAGCCAGGATTGAAACACAATTAATTTGGTGTCAGCCAGAACTATCTTCACTCGGTAGAGTTACACAACTAAATCTAGCGTATTGTTTTTACAAATGTAAACAAATGCCAATCAGCCAAAGTGCTCCATTCATTTTACTGAAGAGCTTTGCATTAGTGCAGGTGGCTGTTGTTTATAGAATTAGCTTATCACTCAACAGTGCTCAATTGAAATGTATTTTCAAGAGCTAAATTATGTCATTCACAGACAGTACTGTTTCGCTGTATCACAGCTCCTCAGTGCGACTAGACTTCCGAATGCCTCAAGCCAGGATTGAAACACAAACTTTTTATTATAGGATATTACATTAGAATATATGTAAAACCGCTACATAAATGCACTCATGTTTCGATGCATATCATCGCATCTCATCAGGCGGTAGTAAATGAGGATTATTACCATTTTTAATTTTTACTTACAAACTCTTTTCCCGCGAGAAATGAAGAAAGAAATTAAGAGGAGCAACACTGTATCAGAAATTCTGTTTCAAATATTCCATATGTATCTGTTGCAATTTTAAATCTGTGTTTCATGGCATCTTACTTAACATGGACCATTTTGATTGGTTGAATCGATTATCAACATAACATATCTAGCTACTTTACATTTCTATATTTTCCTTATTTTTTTTCTCTTCTTCCTCTTTCCTTTTTCACTCTCCATCGCATTTTCTATCATCTGTTAAAACACTTCACTTTTAAGTGAATTAAACTGTGGGTTAAATATGTGGAACATTACCCCTCGGCTCATTATTACAAGTCTATCTTGGTCAAGCTGCACCCCTCCTGTGTACGTACATAATTCGAAATAAAGGGTTCAGTTAGAAATTCCAATCACCTGAATATGGCTGGGGCATACAACGGCCGAAACGTCGTGAATATGCCAATGAAGATGAGGACAAAAATCCGAACAATGTAAATAGTGCAAACTTGTCTCCCTAGATCAATTACGACTGAGTAGTGAGTTTGATCCGCAATGAGTGCTCAATACTTTCGGCCTTGTGCCAGATCTAAGCTATGTTTAGAAAGTCAGGGTACGTCGACGTAGTCTGATGTTTAGCAAGCTTGTCTCGCAAGCTTGCATTGCGAGATCAGTTATGACGGAATAGTGAGTTCGATCCTCGCTGGGTTCCCCCTACTTTTGTCCTTGTGTCAGATCTAACCTACGGTGAGAATATCGCTATAACTGTTAAACCAAGAATAGAAGGGTTTAAGAAAGTAGAAAGTATCCTTTCGTGTGTCTGTTCCACAAAGCAAAAGTCTTGTGAAAGATGCTGTCTGAGAGAAAACTTCTTCCTTACAAATGGAACACTAAGGGGATAGGGCCGATTTGAGTCTGTGTACGCTGCAAGGTTTGAACCAGTGTCATCCAGTATGGTAGCTCGTGTGAACATTTCACATGAAAATAGTGACATTGTAACGAGAAGTTAACAAAATTATTCGGCATAGCAGAAAAACATATTTTCTGGCAAGATTTCTCGAATATTCAGGCCGGTGAATGTAATTAAATAAAAAAAATATTGTTAAATAAACAGTGCATTTACTCAAATATGAGTATCCATCTAAAATAATGTTTAAACAAAACAAATTAAAATATTTCGGATTTAATTCATTTCATTATATATATATATGTATATATATATATATACAGGGGTTGGACAAAATAATTGAAACACTTGTTAAATTCAAAGAAAATTTATTTAATATGGAATTGGTCCTCCTTTAGCCTCACATACAGCTTTAATACGTCTAGGAATGGAATCATACAGCTTCCTGACTTCATCCAGAGGAATTTTCAGCCATTCTTCCATTAATACCTGCTCCAGCTCTTTATGACACGACGGTGGAGGATAGCGGCTCCTAACTTGTCGCTCCAAAATGCACCACAAATGTTCAATAATATTGTTATCTGGAGATTGGGGAGGCCACTCCATGTGTTCTAGCTCACTTTCATGCTCTTCATACCAATTCTTAACCACACGAGCGATTTGTATTGGAGCATTATCGTCTTGGAAGATGCAGTCACCATCAGGGGATAAAGTCTGGGCCATTGGATGAACATGATCACCCAAAATGTTCAGGTAATCTTTGCTGTTGATTCTACCACGCAGTGCAACTATTGGACCGAGACATTTCCATCATATAGCGGCCCAAACTATCACTGATCCACCACCATGGTTCACTGTTGGAAGAAGGCAGTCAGGGTTGTAAGCTTCTTTGGGCTGCCTCCACACATAAACTTGCCCTGAAGTTGGGAAAAGAGAAAAACTTGGACTCGTCTGAGAATATGACTTGCTTCCATACATCTGCAGACCAGGCATTGTGATCTCTGCACCACTTCAACCTCTTCTGAATGTTGCGTGTGGAGAGAAGAGATTTCCGTACGGCGGCTCTTCCATGATATCCAGCCTTATGGAGCTCACGACGAACAGTTTTAGTAGAAACTGTACTATTCAGATGATTATTCAACTCAGCAGTCACTTTGGCCGCAGTAGTCCGATTATTTTTCGCCACATTGCGTTTCAATTCACGTCGGTTCCTGCCAGTAAGTTTGTAAGTCCAGCCCGAATTGCTATGCTTGCTAGAGGTTTTACCCTGTTCCTTGAATTGTGTCAAAGTTCTTGATATGGTATCTCTTGAAAAACCAAACAGTTTAGTAACCTTAGTGATCGAGGCTCCTGCCATGCGAGCTCAAACAATTTGCTTATTTTCGAACTCAGAGAGGTCACGAAATTAGCTTAAATTTTACTAAATTCTAACAATAAATAAGACAAAGAGTGTAAATTAGATAAATAAACGTATTTACAATAGTGTAAATTAGATAAATAAACGTATTTACAATAGATATAACTTGCAATTACGAAGTTTTAGTTAAAGTTCTTAATATAATAGGTCTTTGAAATATAGGAGTGGAATTTGCAGCTGTTCCAATTATTTTGTTCAGCCCCTGTATATATATATATATATATATATATATATATATATATATATATATATATATATATATATTTCTGGAACATTAAATGTAATATTATCCAGAATCAAGATACTGTTGCTGTATTTCAACTCAAATTTAAATTGATTGGAATTATTTCTTTCTTTAAATCGTTACCATTTATAAAAATCTGCCATTGTAGCGAATTTGTCAACGCAACATGATTCTTTTTATTAAAAAGTAAAATATGCTTTGCGGAAAATTTTGTTTGTGTGTTGTTTGCTTATTTAAAGTTTAATTAATCTGATTTGAAACAAATATTAGTTTTCATTTAAAAAGCATTTTTACCACGCGGACGTGTGTTTTTATGAGGTGTTGACAACTATCTTGATAAACATAAATTTGACAATCTTTTCTTCAGGGGCATAATTGTAAAGATTACTTGATAAATATAACATCAGCGTCATTTTTAATATAATTTTTTGACTATGTAATCTAATGTTTTATTTAATTTTAGGAACATTGGATCTATAGTTTTACTTACGATGACGCTTTCTGAGGAAATGTTACAAAATTACCAATAAATTTTAATTTTATTATAATTAACACTCATCTTTTTTAGTAATGTCGTGTACGGACACATATTTACAAAAATCGTCAAGTTTATATGCTTTCAAAATTATTTAAAATTATTTTTAAAATACTGAGGTTCACTGAATTGTAGTAAGGGCTTCCATTTATGATTATTAAATATATTTTATACTTAATAACAGTATTACCTAAGCGGTACAATTTAATACAGAAATTTAAAAGATTTAAAACTTTATAAATTGTTCTAATTTAAATTTAAAAATAAATGTAAACAGTTCTTGTAAAATTCGTTATGTATTGAAAAGACTTTTTCTTAAGACGATAACATATCTAATTCATAAAAGTAATTAAAAGCTTTTCTAATTAATTAACGTCTTAGTTTTATTGCATTTTTTATTTTATGATTCGGAGCGGAATTTCTGTAGCAGGTTTTCCTGTTTTACAAAAAAAAAAAAAAGATTTTGATTCTCCGAGGACTTCTGTTTATAACTAACATAAACAGGAAGCGCTATAAAAAATGAATTTATCGAAATTTCATAAATTAAAAAAAAAGAGTAACTAATAAGATTTTTCCTAAAAAGGAAACATTGAAAAATAATTTAATTCATTTATAAATAAGTCCTAACAGTTTCATTAAAATTCGACAATTTTTGATTTTTACAAGAATTCAAAATTAACGTTTTTCACTTCAAAAAGACGCTAATATTTCTCATACTAATTTATGGTCAACCGCCGATGCAAGGAAAAACAGCATTTTTAACAAAATATTTGAAGTTTCTAAAAATGATTAAAATATGTAATTTAATAATCAAAAAAGTCCTTTCGCCTTTCCTCTTAATATTTTGACGACAAAACATAAAATTTGTTAAGCTTGGGACGTTTTTTCATCATGTATGCTAATTTTTTAGCGCATCTTTGGCGGGACCTATATATATATATATATATATATATATATATAGAGAGAGAGAGAGAGAGAGAGAGGGAGAGAGAGAGAGAGAATAAACATATGTATATGATTTTACCATGCACATTCCTCAGCATCTTAATGTCATAGAGATTCAATTATATTTTTAGATATTTCGTGAGTTTTATTAACGGGAGGCTGACTGCTTGTAATAAATATTATTTAAATCGGATGAATCTCTGCATCAACATTAATGCCCGTGGGACAGAACCCCTAACCATCTTGGCAATCAGTCTACTACTGTGCCCTTTCTGACCTATACGAAAGCGACAAAATGGTGCAGTATTTGTCCCAGGGATGTTCCTCTCTGATAGGGTTTGTGTTAAATCAAGTCTGTGGAAAACCTAATTTTTGCGTTGACCCCGTGGAAGAAACCTTTTCTTTATCAGAAAAAAAAAAACTCCTGCAGGTTTTCCCATGGTTTGCATCTTTACATTGCATTCAAATCGGGTTGATGTTTGGCATTATTTCGTATGCAACCCCCCTCTTCCAACTTGCCCCAAATTCTTCGGATCAGTTCTGACTTATGCAGGCACAAGTCGTTTGCATGAACCAAGAGGTGGGGTTTTTAAATAGAAAAAAAAAAGACAAACAAAAGAAAGATGAAATCTAAAAAAAGACGACAAAAAGAAGCTTTTCTTTGTCTTCTCTTTCGTTATACTTCCTTTTTATAATTTTCTTCTATATCCTTTCTTTGGGGTATTCAGTAATAAGTAATAATTAAGCGCATAGTCTGGCACAAGGACAAAATAATGAAGCACCTCGCGTGAATAAGTTTTTAATCTTCATTGCATCAAAAAGTTGTTGAGTTCGTGGATAAAGACCCAGTTTCGGTCAAATGGAATTCTGAAATGGGACGTTGTTACCCCACCACACCACCACCACACTGTAAAGTAAGAAATAATAATCTAATCTCAAAGTCTGTTGATAGTACTGAACATATAAATTTATTCAATAAAATCACCACTGCCTTCGACCAGAGCCGTCTTTGGAATCTCCTGCAACTCTTCTGGACGGTCTCCTTGATTATGTTGAATGTGAATGCTGTCATAATCCTTATTTTCAGTTTATCTTTGGTGTTACAAGGAGTTCTGTTTGTCTCTCACTCAATAGAGTCCCATACATAATAATCAAGGGGGTTGCAGTCCGGGGATTTAGGTGGCCAGATCTAAGGAGCGGTGTGGTCGCAGAAATTTGTCTGACAGCCATGACTGTGTTCTTCTGCTCGTGTGACATGGTGAAGAGCCCTGTTTACAGATATAAAGACTTCCAGCAAGACATCCTCTTGACCCAGTGCAGCACTACCTCCTCAAGGCACTTGATGTAATCCCCAGTGTTGAGTCTGGGGCTCTCACCAACAAATTGTGGAATTCTCTTATCAGAACGATCAGAGTGATTTTTCCAATCTGTCGTACCTTCGTAATCACCAACAGACTCATCCAACACTTTCCGATTTCTCTGCACTGTCCTCAGATTGGCACCCAAACACAATTCGTATTGGAGCCTCCGGTGGCAAATGCCAAGCAGTACAGAATACGTTTCCAAATTTCCGGCGGAGTGAATTGTGCCATAGTGATCTTTTTCTCACGGACGGTGCCCAACTGACGCTACTATACTGAACCAATGACAAAATCAAAAACAAATAAAGCACCACGTATTACTAATTTTCATACAGAATCGGAAGAGACTTCCAAAAGCGACAGAAATGCGCTTCTTCCGAGGAATGCAAAGACGACCATGGGCAGAACTTTTCGGCAACAATCAAAATAAAACGACAAACAAACTTATTCATAATACTTTATTTGGCGCAGTAACATAAATATTTAGTATTATAACTGACAACGGAAAATGTAACATAAGAATATGAAAACACATAAGAGTAAAGATGCCTTCCCGAAAATAAACAAAGTATTAAGAAACAGGAAAATTTCGTTAGAAACAAAGGATAAATAGTATTTATTTGTATTTGCGATAGAAATAATTTGTAAAATGGATTAGAAAGAAGTAAATCTATATTTTTTAAGGTTTTATTGAAATTTTATTTAAGTTTCCTCATGTCCTCCATCATTAGCAATACAAAGGGTAATACGATTTTTCAGTTCACAGAAAACATTTGCCAACTAATTTACAGTAATGCCTGAAATCCCATTAGTTATTTTAGCTATACTTAAAACTAGGTACATTAAACTTTATAATATTTTTTACAGATTATTTCTATCGCATATACAAATAAAGTTATAAATTTTTTAATGTGCACACGAACTTTATGGACACCCTGTATAAAAAACAGACCAACGATACATTTTATCTGTAGTTGAAGGCATAAAATTGCGTTTAAAATATTTAAATTTTAGGGTTAATATGCCAGTAAACAAATCATCCTCTACCATGAGTGTTTCTTAAGACTTGTATTGGTTGTATTAGTATAGAAAAGCAGGAATTTGGACTCGGTTATTCAATTATAATTTTTCCGCGCCTGTATCACTTATGCTATTCGCAAATACATTAATAATAATAATAATAACATTTGTTTATTTTCTCGTCTATAAAACGCACCTTTACCTAAAAAATAAATAATCCAAATTAAGATTGAATAAATCTTACTCTCTGAAACAAACTGGAACATGTTGATAGTCTTCCGGTGACGCTTCTGTCAGGAAATATGGAGTTTGAAACGCATAACGTCACATGCAAATAGACAACTTTTTGCATGATTGCATACATCTGGTGCTTTATATTAATACTCGGCACTTTTTCCTTTTGGCTTTTATTTTTGTCACAGATTTTGTTTTGCGTGATTAGCGAAGTTTTAATTTTTATTTTTTTCCTCCTTCCTGTCACTACTTATTTAATTCTTGAACATCTGTTGTGCATATCGCGAAAGCATATTGCAATGGAAATTGAAAGTCATGTATTCGAATCTATGAACGGGTCTGAGACCAAGAAGAATGGAAAGAGGAATATATGGGATGTAAAAGAGGGAGTGAAATGGAAAGAATATGGAAGGGATAAATAGAAAAAGAAAGAAAGAATGAAAATGAATGAATATTGAAAAAAAGAAGGACTTATAAGAGGAATATATGGGATGAAAAAGAGGGAGTGAAATGGAAAGAATATGGAAGGGATAAATAGAAAAAGAAAGAAAGAATGAAAATGAATGAATATTGAAAAAAAGAAGGACTTATAAGAGGAATATATGGGATGAAAAAAGGGAGTAAAGTGGAAAGAATATGGAAGGGATAAAAAGAAACAAAAAGAAAGAACGAAAATGAATGAAAATTAAAAAAAAAAAGAAAGAATAGAAAGAGATGAAATGGGATGAAAAAAGGGAGTGAAATGGAAAGAAAATGTAAGAAAAAGAAAGAAAGAATTAAAATGAATGAAAATTGAAAAAAAAGAAAGACAAGAAAGAGGAATATATGGGATGAAAAAGAGGGAGTGAAATAGAAAGAATATGGAAGGGATAAAAAGAAAAAGAAAGAAAGAATGAAAATTGAAAAAAGAAAGAAAGAATAGAATAAGGGATGAAAAAAGGGAGTGAAATGGAAAGAATATGGAAGGGATAAATAGAAAAAGAAAGAAAGAATGAAAATGAATGAAAATTGAAAAAGAAAGAAAGAATGGAAACGGACTAGAAAAAAAAAAGAACGAGAGATAATAACGGGGAGAAGAAAGAATGCCAAAGAGTAAAGAAACCAAAAAAGAAAGAAACTGAAAAAAAAAAACAGAATGAAAGGGAATAAGCATGAAAAGAAAGAATATAAAAGGACGAGGAAAACGAATGAAATAGAAGAAGGATTTTAAAAAAAAAGTATGAATGAAAAGGAATAAGATTTCAAAGAGAAATTAAATTGAACGAATGGAAAGAATAAAGATGGAAAAGAATGAAAAAAGGAAGAAAGATTTAAAAAAAAGAAAGCCCGAAAAGGAATGAAAAAAAGAAAAACAATTAGCATTAGAAATGATGAAAAGGAATAATGGGAAAGAACGAAATAGAATATGATTGCAAATAAGAAAAGAATTAAACGAAGTGAATAAACATAAAAAATAACAAATGATGAAAGAGAAAAATGGAAGAGAAAAATAAATACTAGGTAATCAAGAACAAAAGAACGAGAATTAATGCAGAAAAAGAACGAAAATGTTGAAGATACAAAAGAAAGAAAGAAGATATAGTGAATGAAAATGAATAAAAAATAATTAACTAAAATGAAGATTAAAAATGAAAGATAGAAGAGAATAATCTGCCAAAATGAAAGAAAATGAACGATAAAAGAAGGATGAAAATGAAATGGAATAAGTTTTAAATAAGGATGAAAATAAATGAAAAAATGAACGGAAATGAATGAAAGTTAGAGGAACAACAAAATAAAATTAGGATTGAAAATGGAGAATGAAAGACAATGAAGAAAAAGAATAAAATATAAGAGAAATAAAAAGAATGGAAGAATAAAAAAGAGGAAAAAGACTGAAATAAACTGAGTTTGGTTTGGTTTGCTTTGTTTTATGGCATATCAAACTCAAAAGAAATCAAAGAATAAGAAAAAACAAAATAAAAGAAAGAAAAAGAAGAATATATAACGGAAATAGAACAGAAAGAAAAAAAAAAGAAAAATCGGAGAGAAAAACACACAAATAATAGTAAAACATCAAAAGAAAGAAACAGGAAAGAAAAAATGAAAGAATAAAGAAACAAAAAGAAAACAGTAAACAAAAAAGAAAGAAAATGAAATTGAGAAAACGCGAACGAAATTACAGCGAAAAATTAAAAGAGGAAGACAAAGAAAATAGACAAAAGTGTTTCAGAAAAAAAACATCAACCTTAGATGAAGAAATAAAAAAACGACGTAAACTTCTGAAAGGAAAGAAGAAGAGAACAAAAAGTAACAAAAGACAACAAAAAAAGAGAAAGAAAAAAAGAAAAAAGAGAAAAAAGAGAAAAAAGAAAAAATGAACGAAGCGACAGATTTACAATAGGTAAATTGTTAGGAAGATACTTTCAAAAGCTTTAAACAAGTTACTTAATAAGTTTAGATAAATACAGAAGAAGTCCCCAAGAGAGTAACGAACTCGCTACAGTAGGTACTATACTGTAGCGAGGTCGTTCGGTAGGTACTACTGTAGCGAGGTCGTTACTCACTTGCGCATTGTGCTGGATTTATCTGAACTTAGTAAGGAACTCGCTAAAGGTTTCACGCTTATCACGCCGACCACTGCTACAGTATTACGCTCGTACATGAAGGGTGACAAAAATATATCCTGGACTTCTTTTCAAACGTTTTTAAAAGAAATAAATCTAATTGAGGGGTATACGCTATATTATAAGTACGATTAATTTGGCAAAATAGATATGATGGCTGCCTGCTTCGAAATTAGATCCTTACTTTGAGAATTTTAATTGATAAAAGATCGAATTTCGATAACATGACAACCAACGAGTTGAACAAGATAAATATTTAAACAAAGAGTTTGACCCTAACTGAGTGTCCCACATTCCTCGACAAGAAGTTGTGGTTATCGAGTCAGTCTCGCGGAACCTATAGTGGTGGGTTTAATTCTTACAGGGTACCCTGCATGATTCGATTGCACGTGAATAACTTAAATGGACAAGGTTTTGAATGAAAATCATGAACTCAATTATTAATGGTTACTGTATACTTGTAAGAGTGTGGATTTACAGAGTACCCTAGAATCGAAATATTGTTAATATGAACTTAGCAGGTCCCCTGAATTTGAAAACAT
>OZ038483.1:113991167-114018667 GCA_964036315.1 Acanthosepion esculentum | reverse complement strand
ATATCAGGGTTTAATTTAAGACAAATACCTTCCACTCTTCCCTGACCACTGAATTCTGTAGTAGTTTTTCGACGTTTTTTAAAAAAAAAATTATTTATAGTTGTCACAGTTAAATTCTAATTCCGAAACGAATTCAGTCTAATCTCGTTTGAAATAAACCTATTCCCCATATGAGGTATTTTTTTTATTTTATTGTGTACTAATTATTTGCTTTGTAATAATAAATTGAGCTCTTTTTGTGGATCTGTTTTAATTTTTTTATATTAATAAAAATCCATTTGGATTATATACCAACGGGTTTATTACATTTACTATATATATATATATTTTTTTTTTGTCATCCACAGACAGACTGTTTCGCTGTTTCACAGCTCATCAGTGTGGCTAGACGTCCGGTTGCCTCTAGCTAGGATCGAAACCCGACTGAATCAGCTTACGGTACGGGATGAAGGTGAATTTTAGCGTGTTTATTTTTAGATTCGGATATACACAGTGACTGAGAGTGACTCAATTCTGTCGAAGAGTCGTGCAGTATTAGCTTAAATAGTCACTGTTTACAAATTCACACCTCAAACCAGAGGGATATATATACATATATATATATATATATATATATATATATATATATATTTATGTATATATATATATATATATATATATAGTAAAGGTAATAAACCCGTTGGTACATAATAAGACCCGATAAAACCGGAATTTATAAACAAGGATCATGCCATTCATTAACGGATTCGAGGTTAATTGTATTTTATTATTAGATATTGTTTGCGAGAGTGATTCTTGCCATATCATTAACTTCATTATCTGCTTTTCGCATGAATGATTTACGTTATGTATATATATATATATATATATATATATATATATATATATATATATATATATATATATATGATTGTAAAATTTATTTCAATAAATGCTTCTTGAACCCGCGATAGATTTCCTTTCATGGATTACTGTTGTCATATATGGGCGGAAGCTGACTAGACATCACTCTCCAGCCCTGAAAAAAGCTCCCCGCCCCGAGCCATTGGGCGTGACCAATTATTCTCCATCTTCAACCTCTTTCCCACAGGCATGATGTGGTAAGCCTCTCGCTGCTCTATCGCTACTTCCAGGGAAAGTGTTCGGACGGACTACATTCCCGGGTCCAACCAATTCAAACCTTCACGGCAAGGACACGCCATGCCACTTACATAGCACTAAATCATCCACATTTCCTCCATATTCCATCGGCGAGAAGTAAGTTCCGCTCAAACAGCTTCTTCCTGCGAACCACTGTTCTATGGAACCGACTCTCAAAAGGATGTTTACCCGATCACTACAATCTTAACCTGTTCAAGACGAGGCTTGACCGTAATCTTCCACTGCTCTCCGCACAAATTGCCCCCTAACTTAACCCTCTACCTTGAGTGACCATCGAGCTTTGTAAACGGCAAAGCTTACTGTAAAAATAAAAAATCACAGTTATATATATATATATATATATATATATATATATATATATATATATATATATATGTATGTATATATATTTCGTCATCCACAGACGGTTTTGCTATATCACAGCTCATAAGTGTAGTTAGACATCCGATCGCTTCAAGCCAGCATCGAAAGCCACTTGATTTGGCACCAGTCGGAGATTCTAACCCTAAGGTCTTGGCGCCCGGTAGAGAGGAAGGTCAATTTTTGCTTATTTATTTTTAAATAAACGCACCAGTGAGCAAGAGGACTCAATCCGTTAGGAGAGTCATGCATTATCTGCAGTAGTAATCATTGTTTACAAATTCGCGCTTTCCCTCCAAAATTCTCAACCGAATTAATTTGTCGATGGCATATATCGTCATCCACAGACAATTTTGCTGTATCACAGCTCATCAGTATCGTAGACATGCGATCGCTTCAAGCCGTTATCGAAACCCGGCTGATTTGGCATCAATCGTAGATTCTACTCCTAAGCTATTGGCGCTCGGTAAATATATATATATATATATATATATATATATATATATATATATGTGTGTATATATATATCTTTCTATACGATTCATGTGTAGATTGTAAATTTTAAATAATGTAAGAAAATGAGATGCATTTCCGTCATTATATTTATTTATTTTCAGGAACGGAAAACACACTGGAAAAACAGCGAAAAAAATACGCGCCGTTTATGGAGATGGTGCCTTAGCTGAGAGTATAAGTTAGTGGTTCAATACTTTCAGAAGTGAACATTTTGATCTAGAAGACAGGGAATGTTTAGGCAGGTCTTCATTCATTGATGAAAACCAAACCTATACGCTGATAAAAACAATCCAGGCCTCAATACACAGAACATCGCAGATATACCTCATATATCTCATATGAGCGCTGTAAGGCATTTGAAAACTCTTCGATACGTGAATCGCTACAGTGTTTATTTAGGTGCTTCAAGATTTAATGGAAAAATGTTATGTTACTGTATTTTCATCTGCGATTCTTTGCTCAAACTAGAAAATAATTCAATATTTGAAAATAACGATCGCAGGTGATGAACATTGGATGGTTTACAACAATGTGAGGCGAAAAAAATTTCATAAGGAGAAAGAAATCGGTCACTATTAATCACTCAAAAATATTTTTAAAATAATTTTACCCGAAGAAAGGCAATAATGCCAATAGCCAATAGAACGCAAGTGGTTACAGAGAGTGGAAGTGAATGAAAAGATTGAAAAACGCCGAGGATTGAGGAAAGGCAAAAAATGGAACAGGCCTCAAGAAGACAGAAGACAGAAATTTAAATTTTTGATTATTGTAGTTATCAGGGAAACAAGAAAGGGAAGGGAGTTTCACATGTGGGAATTGCGAAAAAACTGTTAGATTAGAAATTACGTTTGCATCTAACTAGTTCAAACGTAAAACGGCGAGAACTAGTTGCCAATCGAGTAGCACGCTTAAATTCATGCAGTCGGAGCAAGAGATAAAAAGCTCGTAACCACGTTATATCGGTGAGAAAATAACTGGAGACGTGATGCCTGATTAGGAACTATTATCGATTGTATTGCAGGCCCTTATCTAGTTTCTTTCAAGAAACTCGAGATGCACAGTAGGAGAACTAGACAAGATATGTTTTCAATCATTTTAATCAAAGCAAGGCGGGAATGCTACTCGTACGAAGAGGAGGTGGTTACAGAGAGCGAAAGTGAGAGAAAAGACAGGACATAGCAGAGTGAGGAAAAGATAAAGGATGAACGGGGTTCAATGCGGCAGAAGATGGCGATTGACGTTGCATTTAAATTTTTGAAGACTGCAGTTTTCAGGGAAGTAAGGAAACGGAAAAGGGGTTCCACAGTCGGGAAGTGCGAGAAAAGAAACCGTTGGAGTAGAAGCGTCGGTTACATCTAACTATTTCAGCAATAAAAGTGTGGGATCTCGATGTCAACCTAGTAGCACGCTTAAATTAATGTAGTCGAGGTACGAGGAAAACAAAGTTCGTCAGAGCAGTTGCCATGAAAATATCTGTAGAAAAGACAGAGGGAACGTCTGTGAGGATGTCACTGAAGTTGAGATGCCAAGTCAGGATTGACTATATGGCAGATCCTTCTTTGGATTTTGTCAAGAACCTTGAGATGAATAGCAGGAGCATCAGACCAGATATGGCAACAGTATTCAGTGCAAGGTTAGATTTGTAAATGTGCAAGATAGACTCTGACGATAAAAATAACTTTCTGGCACGTGATAATAAACCAAATTTCTTTGCATTAGAAGCAGTTATTGATTCAATGTAGTAGCTCCAAGAAGGCGCAATGAGACACTCTCCAGTAGTCGAGCGTCAGTCATGCTGATGGTGGGCAGTAAAGTTTCTCTATGGTATGATAGCAGTTTCGTTTTGGAGACATTAAAATTTACTCGCCCTTTCCTGTCGCAGGTAACCACTGATTAGAGGTCCTTTTCAAGAACAGCGGGCAGGTTAACTTTTGTCAGCTCTGACGGATTTGCTATTTGAAAGAGGAGTAAAGCGTAGTGTCATCTACTTAGGAACTGATGACATCAGGAAGTTCATTGATGGAGGTCAGAAATAGTGTAGGATCCAGGATAGAGACTGGAGGAACACCTGCGTTCCGAACGACCTTCATTTCACGATTTGATAGGAGTGATTGGATTAAATTAAACATTGGTCCTGTAATGTCGTAGTCGTGAAGCCATGAAAATATCTGTAGAAAAGACAGAGGGAAGCCACATGACGTCTGTGAGATGAAAACTGCTGTCTTCAAACATTTAAATGCAGCATCAATTAGAAGACCAGCATGTCAAAACCTGTCAAACGCCTTTAAAATATCCAGAGCCACAGCTCAAGCTTCGCCGTTATTATAAAATCTTTGCCATTAAACCCCAGAGCAATTATTCAACAGGGGTAGTAATAATTAATGCAGATGTTTGCGGCGTTTACTTTTGGGAAAATTTTTTATTCGTATAAATTCATCATTATTTATTCATCAAAATATTTCCCCTGGTCTGCTCTGAACTTAAGCCACCTTGTGTAGTCCATCATAAAAGAACGATTCCGGGTTTCCTGTTTTATAAATTCTTCAAAGAATTTTTCCTTAGCTTGTTGGAACCACTGACCAGAGAAATGTGGCAGGGAGTGGAACCAATGATTGTCACTTCACGAAAAAGGCAAAACAACTTAGAATTCCGGATCTAGAATATATTTTCTGCTTCACCGCTGAAATACAAAGACGGGCGTTCTTGCACAGTAAAAAAATAAATAAATAAATAACAACTGATTACCATAGACAGAAAAAGGAATTTTCTCTTTCAAAGCGTTATTCAATCAGGCCAGTTGCTCACTCTAGCGTTGCGAAGTGACAGTACAAGTCAGTGATTCTTTTCTCGGAAGAAAAAACAATCGTCGTTAGCATTACAAATACTTCATTATATTTTGTCAAGAATCTCTAAATACACAGCGGAAGTACCAGACCAAATGCAAAGACAAATGATAGACTGATAGATACGCAAAATGTATTTTAAAAAGAAAAGTTGTCTAGCACAACATAGTGAAGCGACTTTCCTATCAGCAGACTTAAACAGTTGATTCAATGTAATCGCCCCACTTCATGTCAGTTGAAAACGTTAGGCCAAGAAAGCGTAGAGTGTCGCTCTCCCGGAGTTCAGCATTAGCCACCCTGATGGTAGGCAGAAAAAAAATCCTGTGATTAAATAAAAACATTTTTGTTTTGGAGGCTTTAAAATTTACAATCCATTTCTTGCCCCAGTTAACCACTGATCTAAGATCCTTATCAAGAGTAGTTGCCAGGTTTACTTTTCGGATCTGTTGAATTTGCTACTAAGACAGAAGTAAATGGTAGAGTCATCTGTATAAATAGCTAGTTGGGAACTGCTGACATCAGGGAGAACATTGATGAATATCAGAAACAGCATAGGTCCAAAGATAAAGCCCTGTATGAAATGATCTGAAATCTTACCCTCCCAATACGACCTTCATTACTCGATTGGTTAGGAACGATTGGATTAAGCTAAATATATGCCCCGTGACACCGTAGCCTTCGAGCTTGCGTAGAAGACCAACATGGCAAATCACTGTCATACGCCTTCAAGATATCTAGAGCCACCGCCCTAGTTTCTTAAGTCTTAAGTTTTCTAGTAACTTAAGAGATGGGCGTTACCACGTCGGTGGTAGACATGGCGAAATGGAAGCCATGTTGTTTGTGCGAAAGGAGGTCAAGCGAAGCAACTTGCTTAACCAGTTCGGCATCGATTAGGTTCTGTAATACATTTCCCCAAAAGCTAAGAGACCGGGCGATAATTTGAGGGGTCAAACGGTTCATAAGTGTTCCTAAAAATAGGAGCTATATTTCATGTTTTTTGAGTTAATAATATCTTTTAGTGATACAAGTCTTACTAATTAATCCATAGCGGGGGAGAAGAGGTGGATTTATATCTCTTCACTAGGCTATTTGCGTGGAATTGAATATAATGAACCCAACGGAAGTTGGAATTCGGCTCTCCGATCAACAATTCAGAGCCATTATCCACTACACCATCCGCTTATTAAAGCTTATGGCACCTGGTATTCCCAACCGATTACTCATCTGGCTACTGACCAGACTCGACGCTGCTTAACTTCTGTAGTCATACGTGGACATTTATATTTGATTCTATAAGAATATCTTTGGTTCTGGAATAGGTAAATCTGTTCGTTTTTATTTGCTTTGTTTTGATTTTACGGCATATAAAACATCAAAGGGTTATTTAATGCCGACAAAATTTTTATTTCTGGTAATATTTTTTAAATTTTTTTTCCAAAAATTTATTGCTGGTAATATTTTTCCAAAAATGTATTGCTGGTAATATTTTTCCAGAAATGTATTGCTGGTAATATTTTGTTTGTAATAATTTTCCTTTAAAAATGTATTGATGGTAATATTTTTCCAAAAATGTATTGCTGGTAATATTTTTTCCAAAAATGTATTGCTGGTAATATTTTTCCAGAAATGTATTGATGGTAATATTTTTTCCAAAAATGTATTGCTGGTAATATTTTTCCAGAAATGTATTGCTGGTAATATTTTTCCAAAAATGTATTGCTGGTAATATTTTTCCAGAAATTTATTGCTGGTAATATTTTGTTTGTAATAATTTTCCTTTAAAAATGTATTGATGGTAATATTTTTCCAAAAATGTATTGCTGGTAATATTTTTTCCAAAAATGTATTGCTGGTAATATTTTTCCAGAAATGTATTGATGGTAATATTTTTTCCAAAAATGTATTGCTGGTAATATTTTTTCCAAAAATGTATTGCTGGTAATATTTTTCCAGAAATGTATTGCTGGTAATATTTTTCCAGAAATGTATTGCTGGTAATATTTTGTTTGTAATAATTTTTCCTTCAAAACTATATTGCTGGTAATAACTCTTTCTTCAACAATGTATTTCTGGTAGTAATACCTATTTTTGCACCTCCACAGCGTTTTAACCCCTGTTTGGGAATAAATTATTTGCCTATAGCTAGGACCCTAACAGATGCTACCACCTTGGGTAAGGGTGGACCTGGGAACGCCAGCAATTAAGAGATGGTTCAACACTCCTCAAAACTCCAATCAGATTCTTTGCTGTCAGATGTAGTTTAATGTCATACCCACGACAATCGTTTGTATTGGAGTCTATAAGCATTTACTTGCTTGAATTTCGTGATCTTAGTTATTGAACCCGAACCAGGGAACGTTTTAACATATATTTTCTTTTCATCATGAAGAAAGGAGATATCTACTTTTTGTTATATGAATCTACCTTTAGCATTAACTAATACGGTTTGTAACCGTACAGAGTAAGACTACAGTTTCCGTTTTATTACTAATGTTAATCTACCTTTAATATTAACAGATATCTTTTGTAACCGTTTAGAGTAAGACTACAATTTCTGTTTCATTACTCATGCTAATCTACCTTTAAAGTAACAGATATCGTTTGTAACCGTTCAAAGTAAGACTGCAATTTCTGTTTTATTACTAATGTTAATCTATCTTTAATATTAACAAATATTGTTTGTAACCATTCAGAGTAAGGCTATAATTTTTGTTTTATTACTAATGTTATTCTATCTTTAATATTAACAGATATCGTTTGTTACCATTCCGAATAAGACTGAAATTTTTGTTTTATTCTTAATGTTAATCTATCTTTAATATTAACAGATATCTTTTGTAAGTGATCAAAGTAAGACTAAAATTTTTGATTTTTATTACTAATGTCCAGACATAAAAAAAGAAATTGTTTTGGAAAACCATTTTCACAGAGCAATTTTTTAATCTCAAAATACATTTTCGCTTTTCATAGCATTTCTTAATTAGAATGTTATCAGGAAAAAAGGAAATGTATTTCGTTTCACTTATACAGCACTAATTGCTCATGACCGGTGTCACTGACAATGGAACTTGACAGACGAGAATAATGATACGAAGAAATTTTTAGTTGTCAACAAAGATTTCTCAGTTGTATAGAAGCTTTGAAATTAGAAGAGACGTTGGAGGTATTTAATTATGCCTGTTTCATTAAGCACACCACTTCCCCATCACAACCAAAGCGTCGTTTTCATCTCATTATAACCAGTCAGGAATGCTTTTCGACTGTTGACGGGTACTTCAGCCTACGTTTTATATCGGAGTTTGTAAGGGCATGTCGTATCAGCAGAGCTTGTAGACAAGAAAAGAATAATACGAAAAATGGACCCACCTAACAAATAAATGCATACAGATTCAAATAAAAACGACCAATATTTACCCTACTCCAAACCAAATGAAGACTTTTAGAATTAATTATAAGCGACTAGTATCTACCTATCTGTGAAGAAATTAAATGCATACAGACTCAAATATAAACTACCAATATTTACTTATTCCTAAAATAAGTAATTGCTTTTAGATTCAAACTTAAACCTCAATATTTGACTATCCCTAGACAAAGTGAATACATTTAAAATCAATTATAAACGATATATACAGGGTGACGCCAAAAAACGGGAACTTTTTAACAATCCAATAAAACCAAGAGTGATGGAAGAAAAATATTTAATTCATAGTAATTGAAACTTTAAAACATGCCATTTAAGAAACAATGATGGAATTTTCATTTTTTAAAAATTACATCCTGTAGATGGCGTCCTCCTGTACGAATGCATTCTTGAAATCTGCTGTTGAGATTCCTCATTGACTGCTGCAACATCTCAGCTGGGATACTGTGAATTTCATTCTCGTTACTAAAATGGTGAAATGTTTACTTGCTCAAGGTCACTATCTCGCAGTGTTGCCACTTGCTCATGTCTGGCAATACTCACTTCAAAAATTCACGTTTTTTTGGGTCACCCTGTATTTAAAAACCCTTAAAAAAATTAGATACATTTAGAGTTAATTATTTGAGATTTACCTTTCCTGCATACAAGTAAATGCTTAGTGACAAATATAAACGTTTAATGTTTACCAACAAATTTATCAAAAATCTGTATTTAAAATGATATATATGGTTGGTGCACAATTATCAGGCGTTTTTGTAGTCGAGTTACTTGTTAATAAAAATTGCTGTTTTATTTTTTTAATAAGAATATTTTATTTTCAGGTTATAAAAATGCGTGTCGATAATGATAAGCTCTGGAATAATCATTTGAAAATGTTATTGTTGAATTGTTATGTTTCTTTATTCATAATAAATATTGTTGAAATATCGCCTAATAATTATGCACCAATCCAAATATAAACCGGATAAAGGAATTTCAAATTCTATTAGCGTTCACCAAGTCCAATAGCTGTTATGACTCTTTCAGTAATGATGGGGGTTTCCTTCCTGGCTTTTTGTTTGAAGTAGTGTGGAACAACAACGTCTTGATTATTTCATTATTTTCTCTTCGGGTTACATGTGATATATATTTTGGTGTAATGGTTAGCAAGCTTGGCTCGCTAAAACAATTACGACTGAGTAGTGAGTTCGATCCTCACTGGGTACCCCCTAATTTCGACCTTGTGCCACATCTAAGCTACGCTTGGAAAATCAATATATTTTAGTTGTTACTGCTGTTGAAAGTCACCAGTTGGTGTGTTTTTTTAAATTTAGTCTCAGTTCTTTGTTTACGATTCATATAGCGCCAGTCCATGATCCACGGATTGTCTGGTTTAAAACTTACACCAAAGCTTTGCGCGTGACCCGAGTGATCCTCTTGTATATAAAACAGAAAGTATACTACTAATGTATGACATATCGCAAGTAATATCTACATTTATGGTAAAAAAAAAAAAATTAAATTGATAGTCAATTCAATTCGAAACAGCATTTTTAAAAAAAGCCTTTTGGTCTGGAGTAAAAGAATGTAGGGAAAATGGAGTTCAACTTTATATTTTTAAGTGGTCGTCAAAACAGTTTTGTAAACACCGACAGAGATAAAGATAGAGCAAAATCTGAAAAATAAAGACAGTGGGATCGTACTAATTTTCAAATCTTTGCGTTACGGGAACATTATATATTCAGGCAATTGCTCTATGGGACCTGACTTTTAATAGAAGAAAAGGCCTGAATATATAAAGTACGATCACGTACGGCCTTGGTTGTATGAGACAAGAATATAAATTTTCAAATATTTCCTTTACGAGACCGATTTTCAGACAATTGCCCTATGTATTAGATTGTGCGAAATTTGTTGCCTGAAACCGCACTTTTAATGTTCAGATCTTTGCACATATAATGTACGTTTGCATACAGTGCAGTCCTCAATTTGTATTTTCAGGCTTATGCTCTATTGGACCGCATTTTCAATTTTCCAATATTTGCTTTTTGGGAACTTAGTCTATATTTTCTGGCTTTTGCTGTATGCGACCGCACTTTTAATTTTCAGATCTTCGCTCTACGGAACCGCGCTTTTACGTTGCTGTCTGGTATCGCATTTAAATTTTTCAAATATTTTCTGTATGGGACAGCACTTAATATTTTTAGCCCACTGATGTATGGGGCCGCACTTTTAAATTTTAGATCCTTGTATGGGACTACAATTTTTTTTTTTTTAAATATTTGCTTTACGGGAACGTAGTACTTATTTTCAGGGATTGACTATTTGGGACCGCAATTTTTAGATTTTTGCTGTATAGGACCAAACTTTATATACCTAAATCATTGCATTACATGACTGCCATTTATATATTTCACACCTATGCTGTATGGGAGAGAATTTTTAGGTTTTGTATCTTTGCTTTATTCTAACGTATTTTATATTTTCTGGAATTATACAGCCAATTTTCTGGAATTATACAGCCAATTTTCTGGAATTATACAGCACATTAAATTCTCAAATCTTTGCATTACAGGACGGTTCTTTATATTTTAAGGGACCGTTCTTTATATTTTAAGGGACCGTTCTTTATATTTTAAGGGACCGTTCTTTATATTTTAAGGAACTGTACTTAATAATATCAGGCATTTGATGAATGGCGCCTCATATTTTATTTTCAGATTTTTGCTATATAGGACCACACTTTATATATCAAGCATTTGCTGTATGTTACCACACGTTACATTTTCAGACCTTTACTCTATGGCTTTTTAAATTTTTACATATTTAAATTTATCAAATGTTTACTGGAACAACAGTTTAAATTTTCATATATCTGCTTTACGAGACCATATTTATAGTTTCAGGCATTTGCTGTATGGAATCGAACTTTAAATTTTCAGATCGTTGCTTTAGGGAACTTAATTTTAAATTTTTGGCCTTTGGCTACTGTCCTGATTACTCTTTGCTCTTTCTGTTCATTAGTAACGTTTCTGTTCCTAATTCTTCCACACTCTGTAACCCCTTGCGTTTTAGTGGCGTTACTGCCTTGTTTGAATTGATAGCGATTAAAAAAAAGAAAAGCTAATTAGAATATTGGAACTCACTGTAAATTTTCAAGTTTTTGCTGGGACCACTCTTTATATTTTCAGGTCGATCTAGTATGGGAACGTACATTAATTTTTAGTTCTTTGTTCTATTTGTACGCAGTTTAAATTTTCATGTGTACCTATGTTTCATAGAGTACTCTTTGGCCTTTGATAAAGTACGTCACAATGATCTGAAAGCTGCAAGGTATAGAGGGAGGTGGAGAGCCATGATCGCCTACGTCCTGAAAGGACATGGCACGTAAAAAGAAGAAGTTTTGATGCATGGGACTGCGTATTTAATTTTCCGATATTTGCCGTGTGGGAATGTACGAGGGTCATTCAATAAATAAGGTGAATTTTTCGGTATAAGGACTCCTAATACAGATAGAAGCTTACTTTAAAAAAAATTGTTTTACTTCTTTTTCACATGGATTTAATTTCTTTTGCAGATTAAAAAAAAGATGGCCGACCAAGAAGCATGCTCCAGGAGTGAACAGCGGTCAGTTATCAAGTTTTTGGTTGCTGAAGGGTGCAAACCAGTTGAAATTCATAGGAGAATGTCAACTGTGTATGGTGCCACATGTTTCAGCCAAAAAATGTCTACAAGTGGGCTAAATTGTTTAAAGAAGGACGGAGCAGTGTTGAGGATGAAGACAGGCCTGGGAGGACTACAGAAGTGAGGTCTCCTGAGGTGATCGAATCAGTCAATGACCTCATTCAGTCTGACAGAAGGGTGACAGTGGATGACATTGCAAGGCCTATGAGCTTTATCTGTTGGCACAGCACACAAGGTCAGCTGTCGGTGGGTGCCAAAGATGCTTACTGCAGAGCACAAGCAGCACAGCAGCCCAAATGGTGCAGACCATCAACGAGCTGGGATGGGAACTGCTCCCTCATCCCCCTTACAGCCCAAACCTTGCCCTTTCAGACTTTCACCTGTTTGGTCCCTTGAAAGCGTTCACGAGAGGCACGAAGTTTAAAAGTGACGATGAAGTCAAAAGTGTTGTGAGCGACTAGCTGAGACATCAGTCCAAAGATTTTTACGCTGAGAGAATACGGAAGCTTGTGCACAGATGGGAAATTGTGTGGGAGACTACGTTGAAAAATAAAAAAAAGCGTAAGCTTCTATCTGTATTAGAAGTCCTTATACCGAAAAATTCACCTTATTTATTGAATGACCCTCGTACTTTATATTTACATATTTTTGTTTTACGTATCCGTACTTTATATTTTTTGGCATTTGCTGTATGGGACCCACTTTTAATTTTCGAGCGTATGCCCTATGGGACCGCACTTCAAATGTTCAGATCTTGGCTCTATGGGAATGCAATTTAAATCATCACATTTATGCTTTGAGGGAACTTACTGTATATTTTCAGGTCTTGCTTTATGGGAAAACACTTTAAATTTTCAGATCTTTGCTTGTTTGTAATTTTTTTGTTTTTGTTTTACGGCATATCAACCTCAATGGGTTATTTAATGCCGACAAGATTTTTATTGCTAGCAATAATTTTTTTCAAAAATTTATTGCGGCTAATATTTTTTTTTTACAAAAATGTATGCCTGGTAATATTTTTTTCTTCAAAATTTCATTGCTGGTAATATTTTTACAAAAATGTATTGCTGGTATTATTCCTATAAAAAATGTATTGCTGGTATTATACCTATGTAAAATACGTTTACACCCCAGTTTGGGGTTAACTATTTTCCCATAGCCGGGTACCTAACAGGTGCTACCACTCCAATTCAGGGTGGACGTGGGAACACCAGCAATTAAGAGGTGGTTCCATGCTCCTCAAAACCTCCTGATCAGGGGCCTTGTTGTTGGATGTAGTTTATCGTCTTACCCACGACGCAGATGTAGTTTATCTTTTTACCCAGAACGCGAATGTAGTTTATTGTCATACCCAGAACGCGGGTGTAGGTCATCGTCTTACCCAGGGCGCGGATGTAGTTTATCGTCTTACCCAGGACGCGGATGTAGTTCATCGTCTTACCCACGTCATTCAGATCTTTACATTCGTAATTTATATTTACAGGCACTTTAAATATTTTGACTACACTTTAAAATTTCAAGGTTTTGATTTAGGGTACTGCAATTTATATGTTCAATACTTTGTTGTATGGGATCGTATTTAAATTTTTATATATTTTCTTTAGGGGCCCCCACTTTTTCTTTTCATTTCTTTGCTCTGTAGGGCCGCACATTTAATTTTCAGCTCTTTGCAGTATGGGGTAGGAATTTATATTTTCAGCCATTTGCTCTGTGGCTGTTCTTGATACTTCAATTTTTAAAAATATTTTCAGATCTTTTCTTTATGTGACCACATATTATATTTTTATATGTTTGCCCCATGGGATAGCACTTTATGTATTCAAGTCTCTGTTGTAAGAAATCGTACATTTAAATTTTACATATTTATTTCAAATATTAAATTTAAAATTTAACAGTCTTTGCTTCAGGGGACCGTTCTTTATTTTTTCAGTCTTTTGCTCTATGAGGCTTCACTTCAAATGTTCGTATCTTTGCTGTATGGGACCGGACATTAAATTTTAAAATTGTTGCTATATCTGATCGTACTTCACATTCTCAGTCGTTAGCTGTATGGGAACTCACTTTAAATTTTCAAGCCTATGCCATATGGGACCGCAGTTTTAACTTTCAACTCTTTGATTTATTGGAACGCACTTAGTTGTTAGTCGATTGCTGTATGGATCCATGTTTTAGATTCTCAGTCATTTGCTGTACGATACATGAATTTAAAGTTTTTGATCTTTGCTCTATGTGGACCGCTCGTTAAATTTCGCAGTCTTTGTATTAGAGTACCGTACTTTAAATTTTCAAACATTTGCTGTATGAAACCGCGCGTTAAGTTATCAAACCTTTATTTAATGGGTCTGCACTTTAGTTTTTGGGATGTTTGCTGTATGGGACCCGCTATTTATATTTTCAGGCCTATGCTTATAAGACTGCGCCTTAAATTTTCAGATCTTTTCTGTATGGGAACGCACTTTAAATTTTCCAATCTTATTTTCCAATCTTTTCACTATGGAACTGCACTTTTTATTTTCAGATCTTTTGCTATATTGGACTTCATTTTAAAACAATATAGTTGCTCTAAGGATCGGCATTTTAAATTTTCAGATCTTTGTTTTAAATGACCGTACTATATATTTTCACGTTTAACGCATTGCTGTATGACAGAGATCTTTTAATTTCCAAATCCTTTCTGGATTTGTCCTTGTTTTATATTTGCAGGCGTTTATTGCATGGGACCGCACTTTAAATTTTTATATCTTTGCTTTAGGGGAGCGTACTTTATATTTTCAGCCGTTTGCTATATGGGACTTAAATTTCCAGATCTTTGCCCTATGAAACCGCACATTCAATTATAATATCTTTGCTGAATCAGATCACACTTTAAATTTTCACAGGTTTACTCTATAGAAGTGTACTTTAAATTTTTAGGTTTTTGCTGGATGGGACTGTAGTTTGAATTTTTAGATCTTTGCTGGATAGGACTACACTTTATTTTTTTAGGTCTTTGCTAGAGAGGACTTCACTTTAAATTTTCAGGCTTTTGCTGAATGAGACTGCACTTCAAATTTCCAGATCTTTCCTTGATGGAACTGCAATTTAAATTTTCAAGTCTCTGCTGGAGAGGATTGAACTTTAAATTTCCAGGTCTTTACGGAATGTTGTTGCCAATCTAGTACTGCGCTTTAATGCGTAAAATCCAGGTAACCGCAGCGAAGAGTTCATATTTTTATTGCTGGTAATATTCCCCCCCCCCCCAAAAGTATTGTTGATAATATTTTCTTCCTTGAAAAATCTATTTCTGGTAATTTTTTTTTCAAAAATGTATGGTCGGTAATATTTTTTAAAGTATTGCTGGTAAAAATTTATCCATCAAAAGATTATTGCAGGTAATAATTTTTTACAAAGTATTTCTGGCATTAAAACCTATTTTTCCACTTTTATACGGTTTTGACAGCAGTTTGGGGCGAGTCAACTAAATTTCCTTTTAGCTGTGACCTTAACAGGTGCTATCACCCCGGGTCAGGGTGGACCTGGGAACACCAGCAATTAAGAGGTGGTTCCAGACTCCTCAAAACCTCCTGATGAGGGGTCTTGCTGTTGGACATTTTTATCGTCTTACCCAGGACGCGGATGTAGTTTATCGTCATACCCAGAACGGATGTGTAAGAGGAGGGAGTTATATAAAAAAGCACGGGTTATACTTATGCAGAGACATTCTGGAACGCTAAAATTTTAGATTATTTTTTTTCATTATGCTGTATTTTGTACAAAATCTTTTTGTAGCAAAAAAAAAACAATGTCGAAAGCAATGTTTTCACATTTTCAAACATTTACCATGACGATAGTTCTGTAATATCCAGAATAGGCGGTAATTAGCTAAAGTCTCAAGGCCATATCACATTATCGGTCTAGAGAGATAACCTCGGTGTGCGACACATTTGAAAAAGACCTGAAAAAAACACCACGGGTTGACCCAAGCTTTGTCAGTGAAACTGGGAAGATGGAATTGATCGATGGTTGCGCTAGAACAAAGACACAAGTCATCGTGACCGAAACTGTGAGAGTAGCGTGGTTCAAATTGTCGACCATGAGAAACTGTAATTAAGGTTCGGTATAAACCACTTGTGTTTTCTGTTGGGGCGCACCCACCTACACAACCATAATAGACTGATCCTATTATTATAAATAGAACAGTAGTTCTAGAGACTGAGAGTAGTGTAGCAGTGTACGCAGTCTCTGACTGTGCGCTGCTCCTGTCGAACTCTCTGCTTTGGCGGAGAGGAACCCGGACGAGGCTTTGCCGCAGGGCAAAGTGTCGTCCGGGGAGGTAGACAGTCCCTGAACCCGTTTATACGGGTTGTAAATGGGCATATTTTTGGCCGAGCCTGCGGGCTCGGTAAGCCCACATTAAACCGGCCTTGTGCCACATTCGACCCACGTGGGAGGGTTGTTAAATACCGTAGTGTAGCAGTGTACGCAGTCTCTGACTGTGCGCTGCTCCTGTCGAACTCTCTGCTTTGGCAGAGAGGAACCCGGACGAGGCTTTGCCGCAGGGCAAAGTGTCGTCCGGGGAGGTAGACAGTCCCTGAACCCGTTTATACGGGTTCTAATGGTCATATTTTTGGCCGAGCCTACGGGCTCGGGGAGCCCACATTAAATCGGCCTTGTGCCACATTCGACCCACGTGGGAGGGTTGTTAAATACCGTACAGTAGTGTAGCAGTGTACGCAGTCTCTGGCTGTGCGCTGCTCCTGTCGAACTCTCTGCTTTGGCAGAGAGGAACCCGGACGAGGCTTTGCCGCAGGGCAAAGTGTCGTCCGGGGAGGTAGACAGTCCCTAAACTCGTGTATACGGGTTGTAAATGGTCATATTTTTGGCCGAGCCTACGGGCTCGGTAAGCCCACTTTAAACCGGCCTTGTGCCACATTCGACCCGTGTGGGGGGTTGTTAAATATCGTAGTGTAGCAGTGTACGCAGTCTCTGACTGTGCGCTGCTCCTGTCGAACTCTCTGCTTTGGCAGAGAGGAACCCGGACGAGGCTTTGCCGCAGGGCAAAGTGTCGTCCGGGGAGGTAGACAGCCCCTGAACCCGTTTATACGGGTTCTAAATGGGCATATTTTTGGCCGAGCCTACGGGCTCGGTAAGCCCACATTAAACCGGCCTTGTGCCACATTCGACCCACGTGGGAGGGTTGTTAAATACCGTACAGTAGTGTAGCAGTGTACGCAGTCTCTGGCTGTGCGCTGCTCCTGTCGAACTCTCTGCTTTGGCAGAGAGGAACCCGGACGAGGCTTTGCCGCAGGGCAAAGTGTCGTCCGGGGAGGTAGACAGTCCCTAAACTCGTGTATACGGGTTGTAAATGGTCATATTTTTGGCCGAGCCTACGGGCTCGGTAAGCCCACTTTAAACCGGCCTTGTGCCACATTCGACCCGTGTGGGGGGTTGTTAAATATCGTAGTGTAGCAGTGTACGCAGTCTCTGACTGTGCGCTGCTCCTGTCGAACTCTCTGCTTTGGCAGAGAGGAACCCGGACGAGGCTTTGCCGCAGGGCAAAGTGTCGTCCGGGGAGGTAGACAGCCCCTGAACCCGTTTATACGGGTTGTAAATGGGCATATTTTTGGCCGAGCCTACGGGCTCGGTAAGCCCACATTAAACCGGCCTTGTGCCACATTCGACCCACGTGGGAGGGTTGTTAAATACCGTACAGTAGTGTAGCAGTGTACGCAGTCTCTGGCTGTGCGCTGCTCCTGTCGAACTCTCTGCTTTGACAGAGAGGAACCCGGACGAGGCTTTGCCGCAGGGCAAAGTGTCGTCCGGGGAGGTAGACAGTCCCTAAACTCGTGTATACGGGTTGTAAATGGTCATATTTTTGGCCGAGCCTACGGGCTCGGTAAACCCACTTTAAACCGGCCTTGTGCCACATTCGACCCGTGTGGGGGGTTGTTAAATATCGTAGTGTAGCAGTGTACGCAGTCTCTGACTGTGCGCTGCTCCTGTCGAACTCTCTGCTTTGGCAGAGAGGAACCCGGACGAGGCTTTGCCGCAGGGCAAAGTGTCGTCCGGGGAGGTAGACAGTCCCTGAACCCGTTTATACGGGTTCTAAATGGGCATATTTTTGGCCGAGCCTACGGGCTCGGTAAGCCCACATTAAACCGGCCTTGTGCCACATTCGACCCACGTGGGAGGGTTGTTAAATACCGTAGTGTAGCAGTGTAGTGTAGTGCAGAGTGAGACTTCTGTAGTGATCAGTTACACTTCCGTTTCTCGACCGGAAGATACCGTTGGACTTTATTACTATTACTTATTGTTACTACTAACCTACGTTCGTTCTACTACTAATCTCTCTGATGTAAATACCTCTCTGAATATACCAGTATTTTTCCCTACGACTGTGTTTGTTCGTTATTACCATATACTCACGTGGAAACACTCAACATCTCAACATTTTCTGATTGTTGAACAAACAGAATTCTGCAACTTTCTGCCACTGGGATTGGGTAGCTACAGTAGTAGACTAAAGTGCTTGGAAAAAGAGGCTGGCCATACATTTCTTTTTATTTTACCCTGATTTATATATACGATATGAGATCCTGATTAATCTCAGGGTGAAATGAGTAGAAGAGAAGCAAAATCTGTATAGAAAGAAAGAATTGCAGAATGAAACTTAGAAAAAGCATTACGAAAAGAAAGAAAGTAAGAATGAATGAATGAAAGAAAGAAAAAGTGTTTGAAAATATAAGAAAAAAGAAGGATACCGGTCTCAAAGAAAGGAAAGTATGTTGAAAAAAAAGAAAAATAAGTAACAAAATATACAGAAACGTGTATTTATTGAAAGGAAGAAAGAAAGCCAACTGAAAGAAATGCAAACGACATTGAAAGAAAGAAAGAAAGAACAGCTCACTTACACCGACTTCACAATATAGGCGAAGTGCTCTTCCCCGGTAGTTCAACGTGCCAAAATCGCCATATCGACAGCGAAGAGTTAGTTTTTTTTTAATATAGCCTCATGTTGTATAATTTATTTTACATGGCTGAAGGTCTACACCTGCAATTTGCTAATAGATGGCCGACAGCAACGGTGAGTAATACCATGGGTTGACCCAAGCTTTGTGCGTGAAACTGGGAAGATGGAATTCATTGAGGGTTGTGCTAGCCCGAAGGCACAAGTCATCGTGACTGAAGGTGTGAACGTACTGGCCTAGTTTCAAATTGCCGATACTGAGAAACTCTAATTAAGGTTCGCTCAGCACAGTTGCGGTATAAACCACTTGTGGGTTCTATGAGTGTGAAAACAAACAGAAATCTGTCTGAGCAGAATTCTGTCACTGGGATTGAGTAGCCAGCGTAGTAGATGGAAGTGCTCGCGAAGGAGAGTAGCCGTAGATTTCTTTATTTTTTACCCTAATTTATATACATGATCTGACACCCTGATTAATCTCAGGGCGAAATTTAACTTAAGGGTATTTTCATTACGTATTATAAGCAGCGGTGGCATTTCAATTCTAATGCATATTGTGATTACATTCTTGTATAAATACGTACATGTGTTTCCTTAATGGATATTGCACGCCAATTTTTGCATTTGTTTAGTTGTTTCAAGGTTTCTTTGCTTGTTTATATACGCTGGGCAAAAGGAATAAAATTCTGAAATATGACTTTCCTTCTATAGCTTATTTTCGTATGGGAAGCTTTTTTGCGAGAAATGTTCCGAACGACACCACCCGCACGCACGAAGCGAACACACGCACTGCAAAAAAACAAAACAAAACAAAACAAAAACGTTAATATATAGATATAGATATATAACAGCGCAAACACAAGTTATAAACAAACAAATAAATAAATAAAAATATCAATAATTCATTTGTAGACACTAAGACGTACACAGAGCCAAACACACTCTAGACAGGAATATGGCGAAATCACTGATACGTACCCATGAATATTAGAGCCTTATAAGCGTACATAAACTAGAACGAAAAATCTAAAAAAAAAAAAATACGGCGGGGGGCAATTTTCGCTATTTTTCTATTTTCCGTTTTTTCCTTCTCTCTCGGTCTCTTTTTCTTTGATTTACTCTTTCTTTCTTTCTTTCTTTCTTTCTTTCTTTCTTTCTTTTCCTTTTCTTTCTTTCTTTTCCTTTCCTTTTCTTTCTTTCTTTCTTTTCCTGCCATTCCTCTTTCTTTGCTTCTTTGTCTGTCACTCTTTTTTTATCTATTTATTCCTTTATTTTCTTTTTTTACGTTTTTCTTTTCTTTGTTTTTTCATTCTTTTTCCTCCAGTCACTCTCAATCCCTCTTTCTTTCATTCTTCGTGGCTTTTTTTCTTTTCTTTTCTCCGGGTACGCGCACGCTAATTTTAAACGTAAAATTCGTTAAAGAAAGTACTTTAGAAATTTCGCTTAATACTGCTTAAGTTATTCAACATTATCAGAATTCTGGAAATGCAGAAAAAAATCTAACAATAAACTTCACTCTCAGAAAATATTGTTTTTTCACGCCACATTCTTTTTTGTCAGTTTGTTTTCATGATTCTTTGTTTTATTTTTTATTTTTTTATTTTGGTTTTTGTTTGATTTTTTTTCAGCAACATTTCTTTCATTTCTTTCTTTCTTTTGATTGTTTGGTTGTCTCTTTCGTTCTAGTGATTGCTTGTTTCTGTCTTTCTTTCAGCTTCATTTCTTTCTTTGTTTGCTTGTCACTGTCATTCTACTGTTTGTCTCTATCATTCTTTCAGCCTCTTTTCTTTTTTTCTTTTGTTTGTTTGCTTGTCTCTGCCAGTGTACTCTTTCTTTGTTTCTGACTTTCTTTCAGCCTCATTTCTTTCTTTTGTTTGTTTGCTTGCCTGTCTCTGTCATTCTACTCTTTGTTTCTATCTTTCTTTCAGCCTCATTTCTTTCTTTTGTTTGTTTGATTGTCTCTGTCATTCTACTGTTTGTTTGTATCGATCTTTCTTTCAGCCTCATTTCTTTTTTCTTTCTTTCTTTCTTTCTTTCTTCCTTTCTTTCTTTTGTTTGCTTGCTTGTCTCTGTCAGTATACTCCTTGTTTGTTTCTGTCTTTCTTTCAGCCTCATTTCTTTCTTTTGTTTGTTTCCTTGTCTCTGTCATACTACTTTTTGTTTGTATCGATCTTTCTTTCAGCATCATTTCTTTCTTTCTTTCTTTCTTTTGTTTCCTTGCTTGTCTCTGTCAATTTACTCTTTGTTTGTATCGATCTTTCTTTCAGCCTCATTTCTTTCTTTTTTCTTTTGTTTGCTTGCCTGTCTCTGTCATTCTTCTCTTTGTTTCTATCTTTCTTTCAGCCTCATTTCTTTCTTTTGTTTGTTTGCTTGTCTCTGTCATACTACTGTTTGTTTGTATCGATCTTTCTTTCAGCCTCATTTCTTTCTTTCTTTCTTTCTTTTGTTTGTTTGCTTGTCTCTTTGAGTTTACTCTTTGTTTGTTTCTATCTTTCTTTCAGCCTCATTTTTTCTTTTATTTGCTTGTCTCTTTCGTTCTATTGTCTGTTTGTTTCTTTCAGCCTCATTTCTTTCTTTTGTTTTATATTTTACGCTTTCTTTCTTTTGTTTGCTTGTTTGTCTCTGTCAGTTTACTCCTTGTTTGTTTCTGTCTTTCTTTCAGCCTCATTTCTTTCTTTTGTTTGTTTCCCTGTCTCTGTCATACTACTTTTTGTTTGTATCGATCTTTCTTTCAGCCTCATTTCTTTCTTTTTTCTTTTGTTTGCTTGCCTGTCTCTGTCATTCTACTCTTTGTTTCTATCTTTCTTTCAGCCTCGTCTCTTTCTATTGTTTGTTTGCTTGTCTCTGTCATACTACTGTTTGTTTGTACCGATCTTTCTTTCAGCCTCATTTCTTTCTTTCTTTCTTTTGTTTGTTTGCTTGTCTCTTTGAGTTTACTCTTTGTTTGTTTCTATCTTTCTTTCAGCCTCATTTTTTCTTTTATTTGATATATTACGCTTTCTTTCTTTCTTTCTTTCTTTCTTTCTGTTCCATTTCTTTTCCCCACTTCTTTCGATCTTCCCTTCGTTCAATAGACTTTATGTTTCTCTTCCTCTTAATATACGCCTGTCTTGCTCTTTTTCTCCCTTTCCATCCTTTATTTCATTTGTTTTCTTTCATTCTTTCCTCCTAATACGGATATAACACTCTATACTGACCCAGCTTTATGCAACGTAGGCACAAAAACAGAAATATTAACACGCCTCAACGCTTACACGTGCAAACAGATTGAAAGGGCATGTTTACACAAAACGACAAATAAACTTGTTCCTTTGACACGATGACAACATTGTTGCCATCGATATATTCAGATGGAATTTGTTTGTCTGCAGTTTGGCATGAATTCTAACATTCATAATTGCATACTCAGCATTTGCGATGGTGGTTTTCCATACATTCCCGAAATGAGTTCAGCGGCATTGAAGTTCCAAATGCGACCCATCCTAATGAAATGAGACCTAAACATATTTATTAAATTCGACAAGTATTTTTAAAGTTTTAGACGCTAGTCTGTTCTAAAATGGGGACTGATTTTGTGCAATGGTGTTGTGCAATTCGTTTCGATGTCGGCTTGTTCCTCTTCTGCAGAGGTAAGGGGAGATTAGTCTGTCTCGCTGTGAACTATTTCTCCTGCTTGCACCGGTGATAGGAAAAGAAGGAAAAAAAGAAGAAGAAAAGGTAGAAAGATATGGAGCGAAGAATGAAACAAAGAAAAAGACGTTGCTACAAACAGAAGAAAAATTATTTCTAGATAAAGAAAAAGAAAAAAACAAACATAGTGAAAAGATAAAAAAAAGTTGATTGAAAGAAATTGAGGAAATTAATAAATAAATAAAAAGTAAGAAAGGAAAACTCGTGTTAGAAAGCAAGAAAAAAAAGAGGAAAAGAACGGTGTTGAAAGAAAGAAATACAGAAAGAAAGGAACAGAACACAAAATGAGGCAAAAAAGAAACGTGACTAAAAGACAAAAATGTCTCTTGAAAGAATAAAAGAAAAGAAAAGTGCTGAAGTGTCGGGTGGATAGAAAGAAAGAAAATGAAAAATGCTTTTTAAAGAAACAAAAAAATTAAATTGAACTAAAGAAAGATTGAAATAAATAAATGTACCTAAAATATAGAAAATTTGTTTTGAAAGAAAGAACGTGAAACATCGTTTAAAAGAAAGAAAAAATGGGGTTGAGAGACAGAAAGAAAAGAAGACACAATGAAACAAGGATAGAGAGAAAAATGTAAAGAAAGAAAAGAAAGAAAGAAAGTATAGGAGAAAGGATTTGAAAGAAAGAAAAAGGCTGAAGTTGAAAGAAAGAAAGAAAGAAAGAAAGAAAGAAAGAAAGAAAGAAAAATGTAAAGAAAAAAGAAAAATGTAAAGGACGAAAGAAAGAGAGAAAAATGTAAAGGACGAAAGAAAGACAAGATAAGAAGGGAGTATTTGAAAGAAAGAAAAAACTGAAGTTGAAAGAAATAAAGGAATAAAGAAATAAAGTGAATTTGGAAGAAACATAGCCTGCACGGAAAACAGAAGAAAGAAAGAAAGAAAGAAAGAAAGAAAAAAAGAAAGAAAGAAAAATGTAAAGGACGAAAGAAATAAAGAAAGAAAGAAAGTATATGAGAAAGGATTTAAAAGAAAGAAAAAGGCTGAAGTTGAAAGAAAGAAAGAAAGAAAGAAAGAAATAAAAATGTAAAGGACGAAAGAAGGAAAGAAAAACAAGACAAGAAGGGAGTATTTGAAAGAAAGAAAAAACTGAAGTTGAAAGAAATAAAGGAATAAAGAAAGAAATGAATTTGGAAGAAACATAGCCTGCACGGAAAACAGAAGAAAGAAAGAAAGAAAGAAATGCAGAAAGAAACAAAGAAAAAGCGTGGCTAAAAGAAAGAAAGAAACAAACAAACAAACGTAGAAAAAGTAAAAGAAAAAAGAAAGAAAGAATGAACGAAACAAAGAAAGAAATTAGGTTGAAAAAACATCATATGTATGGAAAAGAAAGAAATGCAGAAAGAAGCATCTCGGAAGCAAAGAATGTCGAAAGAAAGAAAGAAAGAAAGAAAGAAAGAAAGAAAGAAAGAAAAGTAAATAACAAATACAGATACGTGTATTTATTGAAACGTAGAATGGAACACAGTCGAAAGAAACGCAATCTTGAAAGAAAGAAAGAAAGAAGGGAAGTACAGCTCACTCACACCGACTTCACTATTTAGGTGAAGTGCTCTTCCTCGGTAGTTTAGCGAGCCAAAATCACCATATCTACAGCCAAGAGTTAGGTTTTTGTCAATACAGCCTCATGTTGGATAGTCTATTTTACAGGGTTGAAGGTTTACACCTGCAATTTGCTAATAGACGACCGACAGCAACGGTGAGTAATCCCTAACTTGACGCCCTGGGAGAAATAGATTTACACTTTTCCCAACAGCCAAGAAACAACCCCCCATTTGCTTCGTATCTCATTTAAGATGGCGTTCCACGCCTGTTGAAGGCCCGCTGATATCTGATGAGACCTAAATAGTTCAGGAGATTCTAGCATGGAAACTCCAGATAAAAAGGTCTAACAGGATGCGTAAACTCCAATAGTATTTCCACATATCTGAATTCTCGATTTTTTTTTCTGGAGGCGATAGCGATTGAAAAAATTTAATATCGCCATGTTTATCTGCCAGTAGTCAATGGTACAAGAGTTGACTTCTACTCTTAGGGGTTTGTTTAAATTCGTAATTACCAAGGGATTCCGGGAAATCGCTGTTGCCTATGCTCTGGTCATCATATAGTTAGCTAATCATTGTGAGAATTGGATGTGCGCAACTCAGTTCATCCGACATTTTACAAAATCCTAATCTTTGTGGTTTTATTTAATCAATTAATCCCAAACAACGGTGATAATGACATTAAGATGCAGGGGCCTACGGAGAGTCAAAGAGAATGAACAAGACTATAGAAAGGAACCGGAAATGCAATTCTAAACAGGCAACAAGCGATAAAACTCTACTTCAGTTAAAAAGGCCTGGAAGGTGTTTCTGGCAGTATTGTCTAGGCAGTTTTATTGTATGTGGTTTTTTTTTGCACGTATCTGCTGTATTTCGATTAGAGCAAAAAATTCACTGACGCTTGGGGAGTCCAACTCAGACAGCAAACAAGAATAAGCGGAAATTTATATATAGAGTAAGAATTCTATTTTCCCAGAAATGGAAGTTTTGTTGCATTTTAGCTGTTGAATTGCTTTGAAATTTATTGTACTGTTGATGCCTTATTCATTCCCAGTTGCACAATGTGCTGTTAGTTATTTTTGGTTCGTGGCACTACATCTGAGAGCAAGGCCTCTGGGCAAGAAATTGGAGATTTTGAGGAGCCTGGAACTATGTCTTTACTGCTGTTGTTCCCAGATCCACCATGACACGGGGTTGTAGCGCCTGTCTGGGTCCCAGCTATGGGCAAATAGTGACCCCCCAACAAAAACGAAAAACTATGAAAGTATAAAAATACATTTTTATAGTAAAAGTACCAGCAATACATTTTTATATGAAAAATAACAACATTACATATTTATAGTAGAATTGCCAACATTTCATAGCAAAATGACCAACAATACATAATTATAGTAGAATTGCCAACATTTTATAGCAGAATGACCGACAATACATATTTATAGTAGAATTGCCAACATTTTATAGCAGAATGACCGACAATACATATTTATAGTAGAATTGCCAACATTTTATAGCAGAATGACCGACAATACATATTTATAGTAGAATTGCCAACATTTTATAGCAGAATGACCAACAATACATATTTATAGTAGAATTGCCAACATTTTATAGCAGGATGACCGACAATACATATTTATAGTAGAATTGCCAACATTTTATAGCAGAATGACCAACAATACATAATTATAGTAGAATTGCCAACATTTTATAGCAGAATGACCGACAATACATATTTATAGTAGAATTGCCAACATTTCATAGCAGAATGACCGACAATACATATTTATAGTAGAATTGCCAACATTTTATAGCAGAATGACCGACAATACATATTTATAGTAGAATTGCCAACATTTTATAGCAGAATGACCGACAATACATATTTATAGTAGAATTGCCAACATTTCATAGCAGAATGACCGACAATACATATTTATAGTAGAATTGCCAACATTTTATAGCAGAATGACCGACAATACATATTTATAGTAGAATTGCCAACATTTTATAGCAGAATGACCGACAATACATATTTATAGTAGAATTGCCAACATTTTATAGCAGGATGACCGACAATACATATTTATAGTAGAATTGCCAACATTTTATAGCAGAATGACCAACAATACATATTTATAGTAGAATTGCCAACATTTCATAGCAGAATGACCGACAATACATATTTATAGTAGAATTGCCAACATTTTATAGCAGAATGACCGACAATACATATTTATAGTAGAATTGCCAACATTTTATAGCAGGATGACCGACAATACATATTTATAGTAGAATTGCCAACATTTTATAGCAGAATGACCAACAATACATATTTATAGTAGAATTGCCAACATTTCATAGCAGAATGACCGACAATACATATTTATAGTAGAATTGCCAACATTTTATAGCAGAATGACCGACAATACATATTTATAGTAGAATTGCCAACATTTCATAGCAGAATGACCGACAATACATATTTATAGTAGAATTGCCAACATTTTATAGCAAAATGACAAACAATACATAATTATAGTAGAATTGCCAACATTTTATAGCAGAATGACCGACAATACATAATTATAGTAGAACTGCCAACATTTTATAGCAGAATGACCGACAATACATATTTATAGTGGAATTGCCAACATTTTATAGCAGAATGACCGACAATACATATTTATAGTAGAATTGCCAACATTTTATAGCAAAATGACAAACAATACATAATTATAGTAGAATTGCCAACATTTTATAGCAGAATGACCGACAATACATATTTATAGTAGAATTGCCAACATTTTATAGCAGAATGTCCGACAATACATATTTATAGTAGAATTGCCAACATTTTATAGCAGAATGTCCGACAATACATATTTATAGTAGAATTGCCAACATTTTATAGCAGAATGTCCGACAATACATATTTATAGTAGAATTGCCAACATTTTATAGCAGAATGTCCGACAATACATATTTATAGTAGAATTGCCAACATTTTATAGCAAAATGACAAACAATACATAATTATAGTAGAATTGCCAACATTTTATAGCAGAATGACCGACAATACATATTTATAGTAGAATTGCCAACATTTTATAGCAGAATGACCGACAATACATATTTATAGTAGAATTGCCAACATTTTATAGCAGAATGACCGACAATACATATTTATAGTAGAATTGCCAACATTTTATAGCAGAATGACCAACAATACATATTTATAGTCGAATTGCCAACAATACATTTTATCTGTCGTTGAAGGCATGCAGTTGCGTTTAAATTATTTAGAATTCCGGATTAAATAACGCACAGAGGTTGATATGACACTAAACAAATTC
>OZ038483.1:113948667-113986167 GCA_964036315.1 Acanthosepion esculentum | reverse complement strand
TTTGGTGGGGGTTGGGGTATTGCTCTCGCGTAATGCAGGTGCGTTTCGCACACTCATCAGTCATAGCTCAAGTAGTGGCAAGGAAACATGATGATGTCGAAGCAGCTCATCAGGGTTTGTCTGCTATATAAATTGAAGGTGGGCTTGTACGCAGTAGCATCAAATCGCCGAATACGTCAAGCCTTTGAGGATACTGCTATGAGCGAACACACCGCCAGGTATTGGCACCAGAATTTCAGGTCGGGAGATCTGTCCCTTTGTGATGAACCGCGTAATGGCCGACACATGTCTTGGATGATGAGGCCCTGAAGGCGGCCATAGAGAAAGACAACAGCTTAACCTGTGATGAGCTTGCCGAACACTTATAGATTTCTGATTAATGAGTAGTCAGATTTCACCTGCGCCGCATAGGGAAATTGTATCGGTTGAACAAGTGGGTATTCTACAAACCGGAAAGGGCCAACTCAACACCACCAACTCAACACCGCCAACTCAACACCGCTGACTCAACACCGCCGATTGAGCGCCGAAACAACTCAGAACCGAGACAACACAGCACCAGAAAAACATAACTTATTTTTATTGCTTGTTTAGATAGCGCTTAAACCGACTGGAGTTGGCACTCAGCTGTCTGATTTTCAATTCCGAGCCGTTATAAATTACACCACCCGCACCTTACAACACCTGGTATTCCTAAGCAGTCACCTATCGAAATACTGACCAGGCTCGATGATGCTTAACTTCGGCGATCATAGCCATTACCATAGTCGAGAAATGATAGTTAGCTATTACTTATATGGGTCAAATTATGGGTTGGCTTGGCGAACGAAGATTTCAAAGAGGATTTCATTGTAACCTAATTACTGCACGCCGTCAAATCTTTCCACAGGAGGAAGTCTGGCATCCGGAGCGAGAAACAACGTTATAACTTTGTTTCCGTTCTTTATTTCTATTTATCGGAATTGCTTCAGATACAGCGGTTGCCCCACCCACCAAAAAATCATGTCGCCATAACCCACTACCGGCATTTTTTGCTAACTTCAGATGTTTGTTGGCTCGACAAGAGATGTGGTTTTCTTTTCAAAGTGACATGTTTATGTGCGACGGTAAAATTTTAAGTCTATCTCTGTATAGGCATTGCTGCAGACAACGTGCACAGATTCTTGCATCTCTCTCTCTCTCTATCGCTCTCTCTCTCTATCGCGCTCTCTCTCTATCGCTCTCTCTCTCTCTCTCTCTCTCATTCGGCAGGGTTAAGATTAGGGTTATGGCGGCCAAAAAAAGAAGGAAGGCAAATGACACGGATTCAGTAACGAAAGTAAATAAATTGCTCAAATAAATTATACAGATGAATTGCGATGTGGGGCGACGGAAAAGTGAGGAGAGGGAAATTTAGTGAAAAAAAAAAGAGAAAGAAAAAGAGAAAGAGGGATAGATTAAAGAAACAATCAGAATTCAAAAGAAAGGGCGAAAAAGAGAAAATAAAAAAGAAAGCAAAAATGAAAAAGAAAAAATACCGAGAGGAAGAGAGAGAGAGAGAGAGAGAGATAGAAAGAGGGAAAGATTTTGTAATGTCAACGAACACTCGTTTTGACACTTTTGTGATGTCAACGATTACTCGTTGTCACTTTCGTAATGCTCATTATAGTAGAGACTTTGTAATCGCAGATGCAACTATAGTAACGCCGTTGAACAATACTGGTGTCAGACGCCTTCGAATAACACTCGCACTAATAGTACTCGCTCGATAACATTCGCTCGAATAGTAACTGAATAGTGATCCATATAGTGACCAGTTTTGTGATCACTTAGACGCAACGCTAATTCCCATTACATATACGTTTCCTTTACCATCACGTGATCTACTTATTCAAAATGTGATCGACTGTGTTTGCTCTCTGGTGATTGGTGTTCAAACTCCAGTGTCGGCAGTGATACTTTATTCCTATATAACACATTCATTTCCTTAGTAATATCATTTACTAGCAGTAAATATATATATACATTTCCCAGAATTCCCATATATATATTTCCTTTAACATCACGTGATCTACTTATTCAAAATGGGATCACCTGTGTTTGCTCTCTGGTGATCTGTATTCAAACTCCAGTGTCGGCAGTGATACTTTATTCCTATATAACACATTCATTTCCTTAGTAATATCATTTACTAGCAGTAAATATATATATATATAAATATATATATATATATATATATATATATATATATATATATATATATAAATATATATATATATATATATAAATATATATATATATATAAATATATATATATATATATATATAAATATATATATATATATATATATAAATATATATATATATATAAATATATATATATATATATATATAAATATATATATATATATATAAATATATATATATATATATAAATATATATATATATATATATAAATATATATATATATATAAATATATATATATATATATAAATATATATATATATATATATAAATATATATATATATATATATAAATATATATATATATATATAAATATATATATATATATATATAAATATATATATATATATATATAAATATATATATATATATATATATATAAATATATATATATATATATATATATATATATATATAAATATATATATATATATATATATATAAATATATATATATACGTTTCCCATAATTCCCATATATACATTTCCTTTAACATCACGTGATCTACTTATTCAAAATGGGATCACCTGTGTTTGCTCTCTGGTGATCTGTGTTCAAACTTCAGTGTCGGCAGCGACCCTTTGTTCCTATATAACAAGAGATAAAGACAGAAATCGAAAAAGAGAGAGAGAGAGAGCAAAAGTTAAAGAGAGAAAAATAAAAATGGAGGAAAATTGAAAAGCGCAGCGTAAAAGAAAAATGAAAAGAAAAAAAGAGTGGACGGTTTACAAAGAAAGAGGGGATGAAAAAGAAAGAGCAAGAAATATTGAAAGTAAAAGAGAGAACAAAAGAGAAATGGGTGACAAAATAGAAATAAAGAGCAAAAAGAAAGTGTAAATGAGAAAGAGAAACTTAGAAATGGCGGAAAGCAAAGAGAACTTAAAAGAAAAAAGAAGCATAGTCGAAGAAAAAAATGGAAAAATATAGTAACAAGAAGGAAAAAAAAAGGAAAGAGAATGCGAGTGGGGAAGAAGAAATATGAAAGAAAAGAGAAAAGCAGAGGAAGCAAAGAAAGGTAATGATGAAGAAATAGAGAAAACAAAAAAAAAAAGATGGAGAAAGCGAAAAAGAAATCTGGGAGAAAGAGTGAAAGAAATCAAAGAGGAAGAAGTGATAAGGAAAGAAAAGACGAAGCAAAGTGAGTAAATGTAAGCGAAAGAGAAGATTCGAAAGATGGAAAAAAGAGAGAAGGAAAAAATGGAACGAGAAAGAACAAGGGAAGGAAAAAGTGAGGAAAGAGAAAAATATGGGAAGTGGAAAGAGGTGGATCAAGGATAAAAAGAAAGCAGGCAAGAGAGTAAAGAAATAAGAAAGAGAAATGTGGTGTGAAAAAGAAACAGAAAGAACGAGAAAGAACGAGAAAAAAACGAGAAAGAAAGCATGACAAAGAAATAGGAAGAAAAAGAAAGAAAGATAGAAGAAAAAGCGAGGAGGAAGAAAAAAAATGAATGAAAAAAATATGGGTAGGCCAAGAAAGAGAGAATGAGACAATAGAAAACAGAAAAGAGAGAATGTGAAAAGATAAAAAGAAAAAGAAAGAAGACAATGAAGACATGAAGAGGAAGTGAAAGAAAGCCGACTGCATGGGGAAAACCGTTCATGCAAAGCAATGTCTTGGATATCCTCAAAGATTATTTTTTTGTTATCATTTCACTCCCAAACAAAACGACAATACCCCTAAGACGCGAGGGTTGGGGGTACGGGGACTAAAAAAAGAACGAGAAAACTTTAGAAGGAACCGGAAACCCAATCCTAAACAGAAAAAAAGGGATAAATCTCTACTCTTGTTCAACAGACGATGAAAGAGCGTGAACCGGGCGATAGGCGCGCTTATCTACGCCTATCTTTTCTTACTCGTTCTAATGATCTCTTCATTGCCTTTAGGGTTTAGATAAGCGCTTCTTTCTTTCTTTTCTTCCTTCCCTCCTTCCAGTGTTTTCAGTAACCAGGTACTGGCAGCACATCAGCTAACTCCAAGAATTTTTTCTTTTCCCGACCACAAAAGCCAGAATCCATAACAAACATCATATTTCTTACTCGTTAGATCTCGTATAACAGGCGGGAAATCTTCGAGTTCCTTGAATACCGGTGAAGTGGGGGAAGACTTCTTCTTCTATGTGCCGTGCCCCTTCAGGACGTTAGAGATCATGGCTCTCCCCAATTTCCTGTCATTTGTAACTCTTAGCAAATTTTCTTTTCACTATCTCTCCTAATCCCTGTTCTGTTAACTATTTACGTTAGGCAGTTTATTCACTGTAGTAGTGTTATTCCTCTGTCCCTCTTCCTTTCGGTATGTCCTCTGAGTATCAAATTTTCTAAGCCCCCTTTCCTCATTGTTTACCCTATGTTAAGTATATGCAACCTTTTTGTTTCCATTTCTCTAAAGCTTCATCGTTCTTCACATATTCAGCCGATGGTATTCTCATCATCCTTCTGTAGAACCACGTTTCTGTTGTTTCAAGACTCTTCTTCATCTGTAAGGAGATTGTCCAACATTCACTGCCATATAAGAGGACCGACATTACATAGCAGTTCAGTATTTTTATTTCTTTGTTTCTAACGAAATTTTTCAATTTCTTAATAATTTGCTTAGCTTTTGGAAGGCATCTTTCGCTCTCCCAATGCACCTTTGGATTTTTTTGGTCGCATTTTCCCGTTCTCTACTCAATATAAATGTAACCCGAGAGTTATCGTAATTTTCCGAAGCTGTGCTTGACGCTGCAAAAGGTCAGATTTGAGATAAATGTTTCAATATTTTTTTCACTTGTTCACCCAATGCAAATCCCAAGAGCCCCTCAAGGAAGAAGATTGCTAAATGAGGTTGTTAGAAGAGCGGAAGGGGAGGAAGTAAGTGGTGCTTATTATGAGGATATGCAGGATAGGTAACATTTGACTTTAGGCTTGAAGTGGTTAAGTTCATACTGATCGGGGAAGCATCCTATCGGGAGTTTGTTCAACAATTCTGGGAAAGAAGCAGATTGGAACTTCCTCGTTAAAAATGGAATACGAAAGGAACTAGCATGAGACGACTCTATGCGCGTGTCATGGCGGGTCCTAGCGGCTAATGTCTGAACCGGTGGAAGTAAGGAACAAAGCTCGTGTGAACATTTGCCAAGGAAATAGCGAAGGATTAGTGATAGACTAATATTTCAAAAGTGTCTGTAGAGTGGAAAATAATTAATCTCTCACAAAGTCGAAATCTCAACAGCATAACTAGGGTTTGTGATCGTCGTAGAATTTGGCACCTTTTTAAAAAAAAAAAAAAAAAAAATAACCCGAAATTGGATAACATCTACAGAATATGAAGAAAGATTACAATTAGGGCCATTTTAATTGCGATCTAACTTAAAAACAAAAACGAAAACAAAATACACGCAAATAAAAAAATAACATGAAATAAAGCATTTAAAAAATAATTAGAAAATACTTTTTGTAATAAATAATAATTTTTTGGATAAAATAATGTTCTTTTATGTGTTGTATCCCTTCCGGGCGTTGGTGATTAAGACTCTCCACAATTTTTTGTCTTGTGTAGTTCTTAGTAAAGTTGGTCTTTTTTTTTTTATCTCTCCGAAACCCTGTTATGTCGCCCGTTTGCACAAGCTCGTTAGGTAAGTAATGCGCACTTTTTCTCTGTCCGTATGCCTTCAATATGTCATGTGAGTGTCAAATTTTCCAAGACTTCTTTCCTTATTATGTGCTCTAGAAATTTCTACTGATGTTAAGTATAAATCTAATTTTCCATTTTCTGTAAAAATGTTGATACATTAAGAATATAGACTAAGAAAAAAGTCCCCTGTAACCTTCAAAGTAAATGTCCACTGTATCCTCCTTGTCTAAAAATATCCTTATAGTCATTCGAGTGCTGGCGTTCTATGAGACCTGGGTTCGAGTCTAGCTACTGTCAATTAGTCAAGGAGATGACCCCTTGATAATATTGTCAGAGGGGGACAATCCAAGTGTGCGGCGACGTTGGGATATGCCTGCCGAAGATACCATGGCTTGATTCAAGCCTTGGGAATCGTAATGGTTAGAAGGAACTGTTTTGACGCCATCGATGACTGTTGCTCGTTCGTCGCCTCGTTCACAAATAACGAGCAGAGAGAAACACTTTAACCTTGGATAGTAATCAAGAAAGGGTGACTTCATATAAATACAAAAAAAAATCCCTCAGCAGCCTGGTCACACGTAGCCATCTATTGTGATTTTACAATTCGCCTTAGAGAAGAATATCGTAGCTTAAACAAAGTTTCGTCTAACCCCACGTCCTTGCCCGCTAAAGCAGAGTTCGGTTCCCCTAAACTATCTCAAGAACTATAAAGTCCCCAGTTTTTAGAATAATCACCCGGATGGCGACCGGAGTAACAGCTCCTATTATGCCCCAGCACAGAGCATATGAAAACGTATTTTTAATTCGGCAGTTTTATAACCGGAATAGCTATTTAACTGTATCCCCACAGCGACGTGATATTATACAAGGTAGAGTTTAATGTGGGAGGCCAGGGCCAAATATTGCCCGGCCACTGCCCTGGCATATTACTACAGGTCCTTCCCTCTTTAGTGCAATGAGGGTTGGGGGTACTACCGCGACCAGCTGTTCATCGAGACCGGGGACCTCTCAGCATTTTTTATCGCAACTGCGTTCTGTCCGCCGACAGAGACACAACTGAGTTGAATTCTGATCGAAGATAGAGACGCATCAGAGTTCAATTAAGTCGCAGCTGGGGGAAAATACTGAGAGGTATACCCGGGGTATAAATTCGACTAGATTATGAAAGGGGTTAGGTTATAGTATAATCCACGAGGTTAGAATGTACAGTCACTTTAGTTGCATATTTTATTGTATCCACAAACAACAAATGGTAATCATATGGATTATGCAGAGTAACACATCCGCAGTAATTTCATGTGTAGAAACTAAGGAACTGGAACTGGAGGGTTCTACATTCAATGTTATTCCAATTCCATACTTTGGCATATTGGCGGGCTTAACATCTGGATGCCATTTGATTTCGGTTAAGCCAAATTTGTTCATTTTTGGGATTTTATATCAGCTATTATTATCTTTTGTGTTGGAACTGCTAAGTAACATTGACATATTTGGGAAGGATATTTAAAATAACCCAGAATCTATACTGGTAACAAACTGACTGCATACAGAGAGAAAATGAGTTTAGCACATGTAAAAGAATAGAATGGAGTGTAAGACAAGGATGTATCGTCTAATCGGATTTATTCAACCTATATAGTGAAGCAAATCTAAACAGGATTTATTATTGGCGGCCATAATCTTAACAATATAAGATATGTAGATGACATACATGTAGATAATAGCAATGCGTAACCTACTTCGTGAGCTTGAGTAAATGGATAGCAAAACAAAGTTTAGAAAAGATAATGACAACCTTTATGAGGTGCAACAAAATGACAAAAAATTGTTAAGAGCTACGGAATACTGGAAATTGTGGAGGGCCATAATCGCCTACGTCCTGAATAGACATGTCACATGGAAGAAGTAGGGTAGACTCTCGAAAGTAAAAACCGAGAACGTGAAGAAGAAGTAGGGTAGACTTTCGAAAGTAAAAACCGAGAAAGTGAATAATAACCCTCTGCTGTCTACCTGCAAACATATCTCTGGACACAAATAAAAGACTGAACTTTTCTTTTTAATCGAATTTGCCTCAAGCAAGGCAGTAAAACTTCTAAGACGCAAAGGGGTTACTGGGTGCGAAAGAATTAGAAAATACAAAACATTATGAAGGAGCGAGAACAGCAGGCGAGTAATCAGGAAGACAGTAGATAACGATTGATATGGCATTTAGATTTCGAAAGATCAAAGATGGCGGGAACGCATGAGGCCGGAAGAGTGTTCTACAAGCGGAAAGTGCGAGAAAAGAAACTGTTAGAATAGAGACTTGCGTTTTCATCTGATTAATTCAGTTGTAAATTGATGAGAATTGTTGCCAATCAATTACTGCGCTTAAATTCATAAAGTCGAGTTACCATAGCGAAGAATTCATCCGAACGTTTACCATGAAAGTATTTATAGAAAAGGCAGAGGAAAGCAATTTTACGGCGTTGGGAAAGTGACTGGAGCCGAGACACCAGGTCACGACCAATAATATTGCTGATTCTCCTTTGGATTTTATCAAGGATTTCTAAGTAAATAGTAGGAGCACCGGATCAAATGTAGTATGTAATATTCTAAACTGATGAGACCTTGTTGCCAATCTAGTACTGCACTTAAATTCATAGACTCGCATAGCGAAGAGTTCATCCGAACAATTACCATGAAAGTATTTATAGAAAAGGCAGAGAAAAGCAACTTTACGGTGGTGAGAAAGTGACTGAAGCTGAGATGCCAGATCAGGACCAACAATATTGCTGAGTCTTCTTTGGATTTTATCAAGGATGTCTAAATGAATAGCAGGAGCACTGGGCCACGTGTGGCAGCAATATTCTAATCATGGGAAAACGGTAAATTCTGTAGAAAACAATTGTCTAGCACGACACAGTGAACCAACATTTTTAGCAGCTGACCTAACATTTCATTCACTGTAGTCTTTCCACTTCATGTCAGCCGAAAAGAAGGCGCAACGAGTCACTCTCATGGAGGTAATCATCAGTCATGTTGATGGAAGAGAGAAAGAGCGCTCTCAAATGATTAAAAGAGACCAATTTAGTTTTAGAGATGTTAAAATTGTCATCAGCAAGTTGAGTGCTGATGTCATCAGGAAGGTCGTTAGCAGAAATGAAAAATGAAGGTTAGAGCCCAGGGGAACACTTGCATTAGTAGAGAAGGATCTAGAAGAGTGGCCATTCAGGACAACCTTAATTTCACGATTTGATTAGAAAGACTGAACCAGTTCAAAAATTCCTCCGGGGACACTTTTCGTCTTGGGAAGAAGATTACACTGCCAAAACGTGTCGAACGCTTTCGAGATAACCAAAGCAACAACCCGACCATCACTATTCTTATCTTTCTTATTTACTATGAAATACAGATCGTCGTGACATTACGGACATGATTCTTTACGACCGACAAGTCGCAAATCGATGTGGTCGTAAATACGTCACAAAGAGCTGTTGGGACTACTTAGTATGCTTGACATATTTTTGAAGGATATTAGAATAATACCGAACGTATACTGACAGCAAAGCCCTGCATTCGTTATAGAAAATGAATTCAGTAGATATACAAAAACAGAAAGTGGTTTAAGACAAGAATGTGTCTTCTCACCAGATTTATTCAACAGATATTGTGAGGCGAATTTGAGGGAAGTAGGAGTCTTACCAGTATTATAGGCAACCACAATCTTAACATAAGATATGCAGATGAAACAGTGATGATAGCAGACACGGAAAGAAAACTATAAGAACTCTTAAAGAAAGTAGAGAAAGAAAGCGAGAAGAAAGGACTAAACATCAATATCAAAAACACAGAATATATGATTGTTAGCAAAAGGAACAGACCAACTTGAAAATTACAATTTGGGGATGCCAAAATCAAACAAGTAAAACAATTTAAATATCTGAGAAGTGTTTTAACAAAGAAAAGACTACCGAAATGTTATGTAATGTCGGTCCTCTTAGGAGGCAGAAAATATTGGACCATCTTCTCACAGCTGAAAAAGAGACTTGAGGCAACAGAAATATGGTTCAACAGAAATATACTGCGAATACTATAGACTAGCGGGTCACCAAACTTTTTTCACAGAGGGTCAGGTAACTGAGAGAATGACGAGCGCGGGCCGGATAACCATTTTCTTCAATGCAATACACTAAATGCACACAAATAAAGACAACAAATATAATTATTTACTAAAAAGTTATCCAAGAAGGCGACAATAGCAATAAAATACACTATTTACATTATTCGGACTATTGTTCTCATCTTTGTCGCCATATTTATTTCGGCCGTTGTACGCTCCGGCCTTCTTCAGGTGGTTGGAATGTCGAAGTGAACCCTTTATTTCGTTCACTGGAGTAGACTGTTCTAGTTCCACGTGCCTTGTTTAAAGGGTTCAGTTCGACATTCCAACCAACTGAAGAAGGCCGGAGCGTACAGCGTCTGAAACGTAATAAATATGGCCTCAAAGATGAGGACAATAGTCCCGAATAATGTAAATAGTGTACATCTCAGAAATATAGACAGCAATAAAATAGTTATATCACACCATATGCGCACATATCCGAATCTCAAACTAAGCAGCAGGTTTAGTGATATTTGTCAAACTTTACCTTTTAAGATATAATTAATATTTGTTTTGGTATTGCTGCATCTAACCAAGTGAAATGCTAATGTTCATCAGTCAACTTCATTATATCTGCTGACTTTAAATACTTTAGATTTTATAATAAGTTCAGGCAAAATATATGACATAGTTCGCTAAAGTCAGTCCTTTTTATATACGGCACTCTTTAAAGTGGTTTAAACACGGCAATGCAAGTTAAAACATAATTGCTGCAGTAGGCTCTTCATCGCTTTTCTTAGAAACTTCATTACACAAAAAGCATTCGGATATCAAACGTTGCAAAAAGTTGCCGAATTTTTTATTGCATTGATTTTCCTAAAAAACATATATTACTGTCAGATGCAAAAATCAGATTAACCAAATTTTGGCATTTTACTTACATTTATTTTTCTACGTAGTAAGTTTAACTACAATCTATTGATATTTACATATAAATAATTATATTTTAGTTCATTTGTGGCACAGCGAAGCGGTGAGTCGGATGAACTGACATCGGGAGCCGGAGCCGGCCCGCAGACCGTAGTCTGTTGACCCCTGCTATAGACCAAACATGGGAGTAGCGAAGAAGTTTTAGAGAGAATGTATACAAAACGACACATATTTAACCTTAGATAAAGAAGGGAGAAATTTCTGGGGCACATAAATTTGGAAAATCTTATAGCCACAGGATAGATTGAAGGCTCGAGGTTCGAGAAGAAAACAATGCATGACCTGCTTAGCGAGTTTGAGTAAATGTATAGCCGAACCGGGATTAGGAGAGACAACAAAAAGATACAATTTAGTAATAGCTAGAAAGTACGGGAAATTGTGGAGGACCATGATCATCGACGTCCGGAAGGTACACAGCACATAAAAGAAAACCCCGGAGCCATATACAGTTATTCATATCAACAGTTAAAGAGGGTATAATCTTGCTTTTTGTGTATTATTTTGCATGGGTATAAACTTGTTTAGACTACGATATTTTATACCTTGATCTATGAAACAGGCTATCCCACCCCACTTCAATCATATCCTGGAAGTCATTCTGGAGACTGTTAAACGATATTCAGATATATTCTGGGAAGGGACTAATATGTGCTGGTACACCGCTGTATACTCATGAAAAAGAACCCGCAATGTAATAGTCGTTGCGTTGCTTAGTAAGGCACAAGGCTAAAAATATGTAGCTCCCAGTGAAGATTGAAGTCACTACTCAGTAGTAATGGTCAACAGAGACCAGCTTGATAAGCATTATCCCACATCAAGTTCCGTATTATTTAATGACGCTAGCATTGTTATGTTCAAGGCCACGCTTCTGGAGAACCCACTGAGAATCAATCCCAGTAGCCAATAGACATTATGAATCAGACTTACGGCCACATCAGTTTGAAATACCGGATCTCGTACGATACCGAAGTTAAGCAACGTCGAGCCTGGTCAGTACCTTGATTGGGTGACTGCTTTTTTTTTTTTTTAATCATATCGCCCCAAGCACTATCGCGCAATGGGTTAAAGAAGGGTTGGAGGAAGAGCAGATAGGAGTGGCAATGGAGGGGATGAGGAAGAAGAGAAAGACAGTAGGGTCGATCAAGGCAAGGGGGCCACAAAAGATCCGGAGCGAGAGCAGATAGGAATGAGAAAAGAAAGGATGTGGAGAAGGGAAGCGGATAGATCAAGGCAACTGGAGATGTCGATTGACGCTACACTTTTGGCAATAACAGGTTCCGTAAGCTTGGATGTGCGTGTGGTGTCATGGATAATGGCCCGGAATTGTTAATCGGAGAGCCGAGTAGCAATTCCAGTCGATATATTCGCTTAAACGCAAATACCGTTGAGAAAGGTATTAATACGCTTCTTCTCTGTGGGTTAATTACTAAACTATTATTATCTAAAAAAATATATTTCTGGCTTTAAATAATCAGCAAAGGGTTGATAAATCGTAAAAAAAAACAAATCAATCAATCAGACTAACCTACGTAACTACTAATCTATGCCTGGATGCCCCAGGAATGTCAAGGTCGGTTTTTATTTTTATCTTTCCACGGATCGTGGTAAAAATAAAAAAAAAACAATGAAAAAAAAATAACGGAATTCTTCGAAAGATCTAAACAAGGAAATTGTGATTGAGAAAATTACGAGCGTTCATAAATAAACATCGTTTAGCGGTTAAGTTTCAGGTTGAAGAATCAAAAAAATAAATTGTTTGGCAAAAAAAAAAAAAAGAAAAAATGAAATGTAGGCTAATGAAAAGCAGTGAAAGATGGCGGAATGCCGACAATGATCAAACAACTTCCGGTAGGAAACGGCTCTGTCATGATATTAAGATAGTAACTTTTTCTCATTTAAGAATGACTTAATGAGATTCCACCGGTGCTAAGCAGAGAGGAAATGACAAAGAGGACTATGAAAAAAACAAAAAACAAATAACAAAAAACAAAAACTGATGGCTGACCAATGCAAAAATAAAATGTGCATCTAAAGATAGAAGACAAAGGTGGGGTGAAAAGTTCGTAGGCTGACTACGAACGAGGGATTCTGGAGCTGTGAAAACTTGCGGGTATTAATTTCAACTCTTATAAATAACTGGATTGCTTAAGTCCAAGTAAACTGTTATCTGGCTGTAGATTGGTCTATAGTTCTTTCGACACAAGATGGCGTAAACGGTTTTAAATTCTATCAAGAATAAGGAGGATAGAATTCTATTTGACATATAACATACGAAAATGGCCTGAAATGCTCATAGCGTGACTATAAAGGAGTGATGCTAGAACTGTGAAATCTTCCATGCATTCATTTCAACTTTTCTTATTAATAACTGATTTTTTTTTTCGTTTCTCTCACGGTGAACTCTCATCTAACTGTTGCTAAGAAGACGCTAAAAGTAAAAAGTAACGACTTCTCATGAAAATGCACAAAACTTGGCATGGTGGTGTTACCAAGTACCCGCAGAAAAAGGGTTAAGCCCCGAAGTACGTTAATGCCGACATGTTTGCTACATTAGAGGAATTACACAAGAGGAGGCACGGTGGAATAGTGGATAGCTGCTAGGATTGAAAAATTGGGGATCTGAGTTCGAATGCCTGTCGGATCCATTACATTATTTTACTTGTAATGAGGTTCACGTTGGCATTCTCAGAACGCGAGGTATGCCGTTTTTCGGAATTTTTCGTAAATCAAATTTCGCCGTTAGACATTTGAACTAGTTTATCTACAACACTCTTGTATATATCGTTATAATGGGGCCTCATATCAGTGAGTGGGGGGGGGCGGTGTGCAAGTGAAACCGTTGAGAGGAAGGCCCCGAAACGGTGCACATTCTCTCCTGATGACCCCCATTTAAATATAAATTCGAGAGGAACATATCAAAAGAGATTCAGTGAAGAAGTCACATGCCGTAGAGAAGCTCGGTGGAAATGTCATTGGCATGAGGAGTATTACACATTCAGCTCGCTTCAGGTGAGTTTTAATTACTTTCCAGTAACTTCCTTCTTGGGAGATATGAACCCTCTTCTTGGGAAGGTATGAATCTTCCTCTTCTCCCCCCAGAGTAATATGGGTAAATAGCAGGATAGACCCTATAGCCTTGGATGTCAACTGGTCTACCACAGAAAGGAATGGCAAACTACTGCGGGAAAAATCTGCGTCGTCAGTCATGTATCGAAAGATACATGATCGCCTAAGCGTGTATCACTCATGACACATAACTGAGCGACGAGAAATCTGTCCTTTTCAGGACAACGTTATTCTCACCTACTACATGAGCTTGGACATTCTAACAGCTGACTACTTCTTCTACGCGCTGCTGGAGAATCTTATGTGTGTTGTTCTTGTCCTAAGTATTATCGTTCATTACCAACCTTTGTTTGATTATTCTATTCAGTAACCTCCCCTCTTGGATTGAGGAATTGGTGAGCCTAGTTCGAATTTCAGTGTAATCCATTACACTCACTTACATGCTAATAACCTTGGAAAAGGTATGGGTCCTCCTCTTCTTCTTCCAGCTATGGATAAACAGCAGGACAGGTCGGGTTCTATAGCCTTGGATGGCAATTGGTCTACCTCAGAAAGAAATGGCAACCTACTGCGGGAAAAATCTGCAAAAGATACATGATCGCCTAAGTGTGTATGACGCAGGGCACATAACTGATTGACTTATCAACAGTGCAAAAGTGTGTAGCCTTACTAAAGGAGGGAGAAAGGAGAGTCTTGACGATGACCCAAGGTCTAGACGTCCTGCAACTGCCATCACCGAGGAAAACCATCATCGTGTTCACCACATGCTGATGGATTACAGGCGACTGACTATAAACCAAATAGCTATTAGCATATCACCTGAAACAGTTGAGAAGATTATGCACAATAAACATAGCATGACGAAAGTTTATGGATAGCGGCTCGGATTGAGGAATCGAAGACCCGAGTTCGAATTCCATTCGAATCCATTACATTCACTTACGGGCTAATACCCTTGGGAAAGGTATGAATCCGCTTCTTCTCGACCCACCCACCCCCAGGTATGGGTAACTAGCAGGACAGACCGGGTTCTATATCCTTGGATGGCAATTGGTCTACGCAACCTACTGCGTAATAATATCTGCCTCGTCAGTCATGTATCAAAAACCAAATAGCTATTACATATTACCTGAAACAGTTGAGAAGATTGTGCACAATAAACATAGCATGACGAAAGTTTCAACTCAGTGGGTGCTAATTCTTCTGACACCGGATCCAAAGCGCACAGGTCGATGATATCACGGGGACATTTTTTGAAGGCAGATTCAGTTGGTTTCTCCAGAAGGTTTCCTCACCCAGGATGAGTGTTGGGATCATCACTTTGTGCCAGAGACAAACCATGCAGTAGAAACACCCCTCCTCAAATAATTTTAAATTCCGCTACAAAGAAGGTCAATGTCATTTCAACTGCAGGGGTCAGCACAGTTTTTTTGGGGATGCAAAATGCATTATATTTATGAACTATATTCAAAAGGGCCACACCATCAATGGAGAGTGCTAGGTCAACTTACTGAGGCAATTAAACAAGACCAAGCTTCCAGGAAACCTGAAGAAAGGGGGTCTTGTTTCATCAGGACAATGCTCCAGCACACAAGTCCTTTGTTTAAATTGCTGCTGTGCATGACTGTGGCTTTGAGCTCCTTTCTCTTCTGATTGGATTTGACTATCATCTATTCTACAACATGAAAATAACATTTGGTTGGAACCAGTATCCAAGTAATGAGGACGTCATATCTACGGTGATGGCTTTTTTTTACCAACAGGATGAAAGTTTCTTCACCAATGGGATCCAAGCACTACAATACAGATGGAAGAATTGTGTGGACTGCACGGGGGACAGTGTTAAAAAAAAAAAAAAACCTTATTTGGTCACATTCCTTGAGAGTACATGGGTCAGATTATGAACTTGCTGTGCGAATTGCTTAAGAGATCTCTAGATATTTTATTAATTACTTAATATCTCATTTGCAATGAAGCACCAGAATACAGTAACCAAAATGTTATCCTTGAAATTCGATGGTCTGGCGAATCACACTCTTGCTACAGTTGATCTCAATGTCCTCAGGTGTCTTTTAGATCAGGTTTACGTTAGATTCGTTAATTTTCAACATATCAACACTTGCTGGATTATTTAATGTCGTATATTATAGAGGCACGGTAATAGATAGCGGCTCGGAATGAGGAATCGGAGAGCCGAATTTGAATTCCAGTCGAATCGATTACATACACTTACGTGATAATACCCTTTGGAAAGGTATGAATCCTCTTCTCCCCTCAGCTATGGGCAAATTACAGGACAAACCGGGTTCTATAGCTTTTGTCTACCGCAGAAAGAAATGGCAACCTACTGTGGGAAAAATCTGCCTTGTCAGTCATGTATCGAAAGATACATGATGGCCTAAGAATGCATCTCGTATAGCACAACGGACTAATATGTAGAAAGGTATGAATCCTCTTCTTCTCCTACCAGCTATGGATAAATAGCAGGACAGACTGGGTTCTATAGCATTGGGCGGCAACCCGTCTAGGAGAAGGAAAAACTCGGAATTAATAAAACAGCCTGGAGAGGGTTGGGCACCGTCAGGCTATTTTGCCCAAGAAACACCACTTCTACTTCAGCTGCAGTACACATGGTGCACCTACAACCGTACGGGTCACGGGATATTAAAAAAAATACTATAATAAGTGATATAGTAATTGTAAGTTCAGTCCCTGAGCCGGGTAGTGTGTGATAGGACAGAGTGGTAACGGGCGAGCAATAATTGACCAGTACTAAAAAAAAAGAACTAGACAGTATCCTTAGACATGGGCAGTGGAACGAGAACAGTCTAGCCCTGGAAATAAAGCGTCAGTTCAGAATTCTCTGTAAGTTACCCGGATCGATATACACCCGAGGAAGGCCAGAGAGACCAACGACCGAAGCTTTATGATAAGAACAACAAAAGACAAGGACAATAGTGTCCGAATGCAAAGAGTGATAATTCCTTATTCCAGAAATTTAGACAGAAAATGTGCCCTCCGAAAAGAATCAAACCAGCGTACCATCTTCTCAGCGCTCGTTTCCCCGACTGCTTCCCGTTGGCACGGAGCATTTGAAGCGGCGAAAACATTAATTAACGTCCACTGGCGCTGAACTGATGACTTTTTTTTACGCCGATTACTGCCGATTAGTTTTTATCTGATCAGAACCGTAGAATGCCAGCCAAATTCCCATAGACCGACTCTTGCGGATTTGAACCCAGTGTATCCTATTTTTCTGTCAACTCCCGATCGTTTACAACAGGTTACCGACTTTAGTCGACTCAAATTGCACCAATAAACAAATCGACAAAACCGTTTCTTTGCGTCCGTCAACAAGAATTGAATTCAGAAACTTTCAACTCACACTTGGGTGACATCGCTTCTCATCAACTCGCTCAGGTTATGGGGGGTCGGCCTACTTTGCAATAAAGAAGAAGAAGAAGAAGAAGAAGAAGAAGAAGAAGAAGAAGAAGAAGAAGAAGAAGAAGAAGGCTAATTCCGACTCGAACTGGCTTATCTGCCACTAGCATAGCAAAAGAAAAAAGTAACACCAACGGTAAACAATATGGCAGCCGTTAGCGTATCCGAGCATCTATTTATCGTCGACGATTTCAGATACGCAATTTACAGCGTATGTCTGCCTGTTTGTCTGTCAGAAGTAATGAAGAAAGAGGACGATTAATATAAAGAATAAAACCGTACACCGGCGACGTCATCTTTATCGCATCGCTCTAAGCTCTGATGATTTTCAACATCAGCGTGTCATTACTCTGGCTTGGAGTTTTGCAGGCTTTGGAATCGGAAAACAAGAATGCTAACCAAGGACGAGGGATGACGTCCAGATTAAGTAAGCGACGACCTCCCTTCAGGAAGTTTCTTTGAGATTTACTTTTGAATAAAAACGTGGAGCGTAATTCGCTCCAGTCTTGATGCCAAATGTGCCATTAAACAGTCAGCACAATCAGTCATCGAAACTATTACGATGTTTGTCAGTTTGAAGAGCACCGATTGTAACAGGTTTATGCGAGAGTAATCACTTCATGACGAATTCCACAAGTCTTTCTTTGGGTCTATTTTTCTGATTCTATAAGACTTTTCACACACACACACACACACACACACACACACACACGTGTGCGCGCATACATATACACACACACACACGTGTGCGCGCATACGTATACACACACACACACGTGTGCGCGCATACATACACACACACACACATACATATACACATATATATTCGAGTTGAGCACCTCGGTATGGTGTAATGGTTAGCAAGCTTGTCTTGCTTTAAAACAGTTACGACTGAATAGTGAGTTCGATCCTCATTGGGTGCCCCATACTTTCGGCCTTGTGCCACATCTAAGCAACGCTTAGAAGATCAATATATATATATATATATATATATATATATTCGCGGTTGAGCTCTCTGGGGAGGATGTGTAGGTTTGTAAAGAGTGACTATTACGGCTAATAATGCAAGACTCTTCGGTTAATCGAATCGAGTTCTCTCAGTCACTGTGTGTTTACCTAAATATAAATACGCTTAAATTCACCTTCTTCTCTGCCGTGCGTCAACGGCTTCAGGGTAAAATTTCCGACTGACGCGAATTCAGCCGGTTTTCGATTCTAGCCAGAGGCAACCGGACGTCTAGCCACACTGATGAGCTGTGATACAGCGAAACAGTTTGTCTGTGGATGACAATATATATATATATATATATATATATATATATATATATATATGATAGAAGAAGCACGGTGGAGTAATGGGTAGCGGCACGGATTGAGGAGATCTAGGTTCGAATTCCTGTCGAATCCATGGCATTCACTTACGTGCTAATACCCTTGAGAAAGGCATGAATCCTCTTCTTCTACCCCCAGCTATGGGTAAATAGTAGGAAAGACTGCGTTCTATGGTTTACTGAAGAAAGAAATGGCAACCTACTGCAGGAAAAAAAATCTGCCCCGTCAGTCATGTATCGAAAGATGCATGATAGCCTAAGCCTTTATCACGCGTGGCACATAACTGACTGATATATATATATATATATATATATATATATATATATATATATATATATATATATACAAAACTGAGAAAGAACAATTGGTATAAAAGGGTAGGGTAAAAATTGAACATGTCATATTTGTCTACAATCATGTTATATTTGTTTGTTGCTTGCAAGTTTTCCGAAAATGTCAGTGATAAACTGTCTACGTTCCGGTTTATCACGTCATGAAAAAATAACTCCCCCACCTTCACCCTCTTGATTGGCTGATCAAGGCAAACCCACAAGTCTATTGTTAATTGTGACCTTGCGTTTTTTCACTCCCTCCTTTTATCCTCCGAGGTAACACTTTGCTTTTGAAATTTTCTCATCATTTAATCACCAGTTATTTACCAACGCCTGAAGATGCACGAAGTTGCCGAAACACGAAAGCTATTGTGTAGCGATTTCAACATGTTTTTGTTCTAACATCTTATAATAAAAATAATTATATATATATATAATTAAGTAATTCATTGAGTCTGAAAGAAACCTCAACAGAATGCAGAAAGCACTGGACGGCCGTTTCGTCCTATATTTGGGACTCATCAGCAGTGCGAGAATACCAAGAATTGAAACCCTGACAGTTAGGTTATCAATCAAACGTCATACCAACTGTTCCAACGGGCCTCGGTGACGAAAAGGTAGCAAATCAGACTGAATATAGCGCCGCTCGCTCACATATTCCGTGGTGGAACTCAACTGAAATTCTCTGTAACCATAGGACTGTGCCCCCAGGAGCCACGACTACTATCACCAAGCCGATCAAACTGAAGTATTAGAAGCCGGATCAAGCAATGATATTGCTATGGGAACTTACCCATAATAATAATGGACTATTCCGGACATTATAAATACTGCGCCTCAAGAGGGAGCAGAGAGGATTGTTGTAAGAACATTGGAATAGTGATACTTGTCGAGACAACATAGTTCACTCTAACCAAATCCGATAGTCATTACTAATACTTCTACTTCTTTGTATATATTTCTGTTTGTAATATATCTGTGTTATTCCATACCTGTGTTCGAGTTATTCTTCATTGGTTCTACCTTGGACCATCACCGTGGTACAAGGAACTTGGACTATATCAGATATACACATAATCCAAATTATTAGGAGGATTTGATAATTATAATTAAGTAATTCATTGAGTCTGAAAGAAACCTCAACAGAATGCAGAAAGCACTGGACGGCCGTTTCGTCCTATATTTGGGACTCATCAGCAGTGCGCATCCACTACTGAGAATTGAAACCCTGACATTTGAGTTATCAAGCAAACGCCATACCAAATATAGGACGATATATGCTCAACTTTATCCCTGCTGTGCGCCTACGGCTTAGTGGTAGAATTTCCGACTGGCGTCAATTCAGTCGGTTTCGATCCGAGCTAGAGGTAACCGGATGTCTAGCCACACTGAAGAGCTGTGATACAGCGAATCTTTCTGTCTGTGGATGACAATAATATATATATATATATTTTTTTACTACGTTAACCAAAAACACCGATCAAAATAAAAGAATAAATAAATAAATATATAAGATAAAAAATAAAAATAAAAATAAAAAAACAAACAAAATAACAAGCAAAATAATTTGACATAAATAAATAAACAAATAAGCGACTTCCGGTAAAAGTACCCGCCAAAATATACTACCCATAATGCACCACTGACCCTTATACAAACAGCCGAGAAAAATAACAGCACTAGTCGCCTGACGATTGCACTAGCATGAAACAGACTGTCGCCTCTAAGTGCTGACTTCCATGTCCACTTTTTTATGTTTACACACGCTCTATCTCTGATATTGAGCACTTTACCCCATAAATATAGCACACTTTAAGACTATATTTCTGTATATATATATATATATATATATATATATATATATATATATATATATATATAACATGTTCATTAAGGATGTACGGGATTATGGGCCTCCACTTAATTATCAGTAAAATATCATATTTCTTGAGAAAAATAATGGAATGATGTCCCGTTGCCTTAGACTGTTTGCTACCCTAGTCTAGTGACATAACTATACAACCATCTATATATTATTTTAGGATATTATATCAGAAATATGTAAAAAACGCTACACAAATGCTATCAAGTTTCGATGCGTATTAGCACGTCTCATCTCATCGCGTTAGTAAAAAATATTATTTATTTATTATTTCTATTTTTTACTAACACCTGATGAGATGTGTTAATACGCATCGAAACTTGATTATATTTGTGTAGTGTTTTTTTTTACATGCTTTTTAAGTAATATCCTAAAATAAACGTTGGAATTGGACTCTATTCCTTCTCATTATATACAGTGCTGTTCGATAAAAGTGACTCACATGATTTTTTTTACTTAAAATTTTTTTCGCCTATTGTTTTTGGGGTCAAACTAATTATTAATCTTACTAATATAAAGACCCCTTCCCGACCACCTAGTAAAATAAAGTTTACTCACCCTAAGGTATTCTATTGATAATTATAATTTTGGATATAAATGAGATTTAGGGAAAAACAGTAACTCACTTATTTCCGGCAACTAGTAATGAATAGAAACATAACCGAACAGCTTTAAATAAAGAATAATAGAGCTATAATTTATTTATAACAGGTAATATAATTCGAAATATTTAATAATCTATGGGTCCTCCTTTATTTTGAATAACCTTTTCAACCCTTTTTGGCATTGACTTGATTAGGTTCTGGCAAATCTCATCTCGAAGCATTGAATTCCATTCGGATATGAAATTCACAATCAAATCCTCTTTGTTGCTCAACTGCTTTCTCGAGAGCCTGTACTTTATAATGCTCCATAAGTTTTCTATGGGGTTGAGGTCAGGAAATTGGGGCGGCCATGTCATAACACTCACCTGTTTCTCATCAAAGTATTCCTTCATCAATTTTGATTTATGACAGGGAGCATTATCCTGCATAAAAATGAGCTTGGTGGGGTCGATTTGTACCCTTTCAGCAGAAGAGAGCAGACAAGACGCTAAAATTCACTTGTACTGCTCGCTCCTGAGGGTCTTTTCAATAGGTTTTAAGAAACCAGTTCCATGAAAAGGAAAGCATCCCCAGAACAACATTATACTGAACGGATGCTTGACAGTACTTACTGCTAAATTCAAAGAGCTTTCAAAGCTTCTTCTTCGGATTTTAGATCGCTTATCCTTTGAATTTAGCTCAACTTTCGTTTCATCGGAGAAGAGAACATTTAGTAAAAAAATAATCAGGTGAGTCACTTTTATCGAACAGCACTGTATATATATATATATATAAACCGTGTTTGTGTGTCATGACGGTCAATTTGTCAGGGAAGTGGCTTCTTGATGTTATCGGCCCAGGGAGGTGACTCCAGCGAGGGTACCCATTTGTAAAGTGTCTGAAGACCAAACCTCTGATTCACCAAGCGAAAGTGAAACTGGGTAAAAGGAACTATTTGCTAGCCGTCGATGGTGATGCTAACAGGAAATCGCAAGTCATAAGTAACCAAGTGTTTGATATATGAATATATTTAGCTATCAATTATATTCTTCCAAACGTTTGATCGACAAGATTCGAGAAAGGCTGTCTATCTAATATTGCATTGTATGTTCTAGTTTTGAATAAAGCGTCGTGTGCTGGGATCAAAATTCTGCGTGAGATGCTCTAAAATGATTGTTTGTATTGTTTCTTGTTGAAATACTTTCGATTGTTATTCTTTCCGTCCGTCCGTCCGTCCGTCCGTCCGTCTGTCTGAAACTCCTCTTACTAATGCCACACTTGCTCTACATCGAGCTATTATACCTTTTTCGGGATCAGGATGATCTACCATTGATCTGGTGCTTGAAAATCCAGCATTGAGATTTGTATCTGGACGAGGAGAGAACAGGTAAAAATTCAAATTTTAAAATAACTGGAAAAAAAATTAGTGATTTTAAAACTTTAAAAGAAAATTATATTGCGTTTAAAGTAATAAAAAATTTGAGGAGTAAAAACAAAAATTAATTTTATTATATCTCCAAAACTTCGTAAATTGTAGAAATAAATTTTATTTCTTAAAAATTCCAAGGAACTATGGTTAAAATAAGAGGTTTCGTGATTGATTTAAGGTTTTTAATTTCCACGGAGTTTGTGATTTGAAGAATTCTGTTTCGACCAAAATGGCGGTTCCGACACAAATCGGTGTTTCGGCCCAAATCGGAGATTCAACCCAAATCGATGTTTTGTCTGGAGTTGAACTTACAGCCCGAATCAGAGTTGAAGTCTGGTTTTGAAGTCCCATGGAGTGAAATGAAGAATTCAAACTTAATTCTTCAAAATACCATGGAAAAATCCAAAGAGCGGAGCTGTAAGTTAAATGGAGATAAAAGCGAGTGAGGCACAAGCTAGGAAACAAGAATATGCAGAAAACCATATAATATCAAGAGTATCTGAAACATCAGAGGCGGTGCAAGCAACAGAAAAGCAGATACTACATGGAAAAGAAGGTCAAGGGGCTGCAGATTATCAAGAAGAGAAGTAGATACAGCCAGGAAGAGATGACCAAGAGCTGCAGCAGTTATCCATTAGACCACCTGCATATCCATGCTTAAAGCACTCTTCAAGCGGATACCCATCTAGGCACTGACCAGTCTCGACGTTGCTTAACTTCGCTGATCATACAGGAACCGGTGATTCGACGTGATGTGGTCGTAGGCCCCAAATGCAATTGGAATTTGACTCTCTGATTTCCATCTCCGACCCATTATCCATTACATAACACGCATATTTAAGCTTACAGCACTTGCTATTTCCAAGCTGTCACCCATCTAGGTTCTGAATAGTCTCGACGTTGCTTAACTTCGGTGATCGCAGGGGATTCGACGTGATGTGATCGTAGGCCCCAAATGCAATTGGAATTTGACTCTCTGATTTCCAACTCCGAGCCATTATCCATTACATAACACGCATATTTAAGCTTACAGCACTTGCTATTTCCAAGCTGTCACCCATCTAGGTTCTGAATAGTCTCGACGTTGCTTAACTTCGGTGATCGCAGGGGATTCGACGTGATGTGATCGTAGGCCCCAAATGCAATTGGAATTTGACTCTCTGATTTCCAACTCCGAGCCATTATCCATTACATAACACGCATATTTAAGCTTACAGCACTTGCTATTTCCAAGCTGTCACCCATCTAGGTTCTGAATAGTCTCGACGTTGCTTAACTTCGGTGATCGCAGGGGATTCGACGTGATATGATCGTAGGCCCCAAATGCAATTGGAATTTGACTCTCTGATTTCCATCTCCGACCCATTATCCATTACATAACACGCATATTTAAGCTTACAGCACTTGCTATTTCCAAGCTGTCACCCATCTAGGTTCTGAATAGTCTCGACGTTGCTTAACTTCGGTGATCGCAGGGGATTCGACGTGATGTGATCGTAGGCCCCAAATGCAATTGGAATTTGACTCTCTGATTTCCAACTCCGAGCCATTATCCATTACATAACACGCATATTTAAGCTTACAGCACTTGCTATTTCCAAGCTGTCACCCATCTAGGTTCTGAATAGTCTCGACGTTGCTTAACTTCGGTGATCGCAGGGGATTCGACGTGATGTGATCGTAGGCCCCAAATGCAATTGGAATTTGACTCTCTGATTTCCAACTCCGAGCCATTATCCATTACATAACACGCATATTTAAGCTTACAGCACTTGCTATTCTCAAGCGGTCACCCAGCTAGGTACTGACCAGGATTGACATTGCTTAAAATCGGGGATCTTACGTGTGGATGGGGTTTCAATGCGATATGGCATTAAGCCCAAGCTGCTCTTGATTGCCTGTTACGTCTAAAATCGCAGGCGCAGGTGGATATCAAGCTCGAAACCAATAGCGATCGGTAGTGTCCCAGACAGGCGTATTACGCTTTAGTGTCGGGAAGCACTCCCGTCACCACCTGCCTTCCTTTGTTTCTTTCAACAGAACTTTCTTCGCGAGGGAGATTATTTTAAAGAAGTCTGTTAAATCATGCACATCGTGTCACACCCGATAAAAAGCGGAGACGACATCAACGGAGGAATTGCCTTAAAAAAAAAAAAGAAGAAAAATGAGAGAAATGTATTGCATAAAAATACGATCCGAAGCGCAGACAGATTTCATAGCAGAGGCGTTGATAAGTTTGGTAACACAAAAAGAACCGAATGGTAAAGTAATGATTTCTCACTGCAGAAAAAACGGAAACGAAATATATATATGTATATATATACATATACATATATATATATATATATATATATATATATATATATATATATATATATATATATATATATATATATATATATATATGGAGTATATATATATATATATATATATATATATATATATGGAGTATATATATATATATATATATATATGGAGTATATATATATATATATATATATATATATGGAGTATATATATATATATATATGGAGTATATATATATATGGAGTATATATATATATGTATATATATATATATATATATGGAGAGAGAGAGAGAGACAGACAGACTGACAAACAGACAAAGACAAAGAGAGACAGAGATAGAGGGAGAGAAATGTATATATATATATAGAGAGAGAGAGAGGGAGAGTGAAAGTTAGACAGAAAGAAAGAGCGAGAGAAAGAGAAAGAAAGTAATGATTTCACACTGGAGAGAAAACGGAAATACACACACACACACACATATATATGTACAGAGAGATAGATAAAGAGAGCGAGAGACGCATACACACACACATATATATATATTTATAGAGAGAAAGAGAGAGAGAGAGAGGGAGAGAGAAAGGGATGGAGAGACACATATATATAGAGAGAGAGGGTGAGAGGGAAAGGGAAAGTGAGATAGAAAGAAAGCGCGAGAAAGAGGGAGAGAGAGAAAGAAAGTAATGATTTCACACTGCAGAGGAAACGGACATTATATATATATATATATATATATATATATATATATATATATATATATATATATAGAGAGAGAGAGAGAGAGAGAGAGAGAGAGAGAGATAGAGAGAGAGCGAGAGACACATACACACTCGCACACACACACACACACACCCACACCAATATATATATATATATATATATATATATATATATATATAGCGAGAGAGAGAGAGAGACGGAAAGTGAGATAAAAAGAAAAAGAGAGAGAAAAAGAGAGAGAAAAAGAATGTAATGATTGCACACTGTAAAGAAAAAGGAAGTGAAATACCTACCTCCACACATACATAAATGCATACATACATATAGGTCTTTAAAACGAAAGATGGTGTACTGGTGCTTCTTATACGTAGATTTAATAGACAGGTTAATGAAATGATATTTATTACATATGAGCTTTTTTTACTAAATTGAAGCAGGAAGAGAATGATTTTAATGTCGGAAATTTCAGACACACCTGTGTCCTTTTTCAAAAGAAGTGGGACATATTCTTCTGTGGAATGTTGTCGTTCGTTAGAGAGCTTACTTTTGAAACTATATTCTGTGAGTAAATATATATATATATATATATATATATATATATATATATATATATATATATATTATAAATTAATTGATTTAAAATATGTTTTTTTTCGCTACACAGTGATAACCATGTTTCAAAAATAGAAGCTAAAGCCTTCGAATTTAATTTTGTTATTAAATTAAAGACATTAGTTCCATTTCCTCGTCAAACGAATGTCTTTAATTTAATAACAAAATTAAATTCGAAGGCTTTAGCGTCCATTTTTGAAACATGGTTATCACTGTGTAGGGAAAAACCATATTTTAAATCAATTAATTTATAATATTAATGCTCTGTAAATTTACATTGAATAAAAATATCTATAAGAACACTGGATTTTATATCTGACTGTTATTTCTTTATATATATATATATCTATTGAGGCATGTTTCATTAAATAATATAGACAAGTTTTGTCTATTTATTTTATGTAAATTCTTTTCCTATCGTCTTATAAGCTTATTGTAATATAATTGTCATCTTTGATAATGGCTTATGTAAGCCGAAACCTTAGATAGGATTAAAAAATATGTATCAATATTGTGATTTTCTTTCTTCGTTTAATGATAATGATATTAAGCTTACCAGACGATATGAAAAGAATTTACATAAAATAGACAAAATCTGTCTATATTATTTAATGAAACATGCACCAATGAAAAAATGCTGCCTAAATAATATATATATATATATATGAAGAAATATAGTCTTAAAGTGTGCTATATTTATGGGATAAAGTGCTCAATATCAGAGATAGAGCGTGTTTTAATATAAAAGTGAACATAGAAGCCAACACTTAGAGGCGACAGTCCGATGATTGCATCTAGCATGAAACAGACTGTCGCCTCTAAGTATATATATATATATATATATATATATATATATATATATATATATATATATATATATATATATATATATATATACACATTTGTCTGAGCTGAAAACAGCGTGTAACCCAGGGATACAAACATATATCCATATAGGTGGATATATATATATATATATATATATATATATATATATATAGAGAGAGAGAGAGAGAGAGAGAGAGAGAGAGAGAATTAATACAAGTGAAAGTTTTGTCACTTAGCTGATTGATGTTACCTTCATCATCCCGACTCCATAATTTTTAGACGGACCCGTCCGTCCACTCGTCAGTGGATAGAGATAGGGAGGTAGCTGATCATATACTCGTAGTTGATTTTTATTTATTTTTGGCTTCAATTCCCTTATATATAATTCCCTTATTTTAAGTTTTTGCTTATTATTACCTTGAGAAAGCAATAATTATAATTTCCTTATGGGAAAAAATCATAAGAACGCAAGAAAAATTAAGTAAAAAACTTAACAACAGTACCATGTCAGTTGTTTTTAATGAAACTTGTGTAAAAGAGGGATTACTGCACAAATACACAATTATATATATATATATATATATATATATATATATATATATATATATATATATATATATATATAGAATACCCACAATATGCTATATAAACAAATTTTTACTACGTTAATAAAAACACCGATCAAAATAAAATAAATAAATAAATATATAAGATAAAAAATAAAAATAAAATTAAATAAAAACAAGCAAAATAATTTGACACAAATAAATAAATAAACGAATAAACGACTTCCGGTAAAAATAACCGCCAAAATAGACTACCCACAATGCACCACTGACCGTTATTTATAAATAGCCGAGAAAAATAACAGTACTAGTTGCCTGACGATTGCATCTAGCATGAAACAGACTGTCGCCTCTAAGTGTTGTCTTCTATGTTCACTTTTATATTTACACACGCTATATCTCTGATATTGAGCACTTTATCCCATAAATATAGCACACTTTAAAACTATATTTCTTTATATATATATATATATATATATATATATATATATATATATATATATATATATATGTATATATATATATATATATATATATATATATATATATATATATATATATGTATATATATATATATATATATATGTATATACATATATATATATATATATAAATATATATATATATATATATATGTATATATATTTGTGTATTTAGGCAGCAATCCTTCTTTCAAGCACATTTCATTAAAAACGACTGACAAGGTGCTTTTATTTAGTTTTTTATATAATTTCTCGTGCGATCTAATAAAGTTTTTCTTTTCAGAGGATAAATTATATAAAAATTGTCCGAATGTTCTTTTCCGAGCGCTTTCGGCTATACATTTAGCCATTATCAAGGATTATATTTCAACTGTTAGAATTAGAAATAGTTTGTGTGTGTTTTATAAAGTGATTCATTTTTGTTGTTTCAAAACACGGTCAAGATATTATGTCCATGTTCAAAGTTAATATTTAGAATGAGTCAGAAACCCAATCCGAAACAAGAAAGAAGGAATGAACCTCTACTCTTATTTAAAAGACCTGGGAGGAGTGTGAACCTGACGATAGACGAACCTATCTACTCTTATTGTGGAAAAATTGTAAAAAAAAATAGTAATTAAAATTTCAGAGTTTATGCGGAGACGTTAGAAGTATAGATTTTAAAATGAACCTGAAACTCAGTTCTAAACAGTAAAGATAAACATTTATTCCTACTCAAAAGACCGGGGAGGTGTGTGAACCGGACGATAGGTGAACTTATTTACACCTATTGATTTAAAAATAGTAAATAAAATTTCAGATTTTAGATGGAGACTTTAGAATTGGAGCAGACCTTAAAATGAACTGGACACTCAATTTTAAACAGGAAACAAGGGATAAACCCCTACTCCTCTTCAGAAAAACTTGTATTCATGTTGGTGGGCTTCTAAGGTGTCAACCTGGCAAAATGTGGCCGAGTATTGTCATTAAGTAGAATTGGACAACGTCGATAAGGCAGTCTGGTCGCATTTTGCTTAATTGTATGTGCGTTTCATTCAGTTGTTAGCTGTGAACGTCGGCAGTGATGCCCTGATTATATTCCAGTGTAATGGATAACGCCAATGACGTATCACCAGGCAGTTACCATAATCCCCCGCTGGTTCAATTTCGGTTTTAGAAATTGTTCCGGTCCTTGGTCCTGATTGAGCTGATTGCTTACGATTGCTATAAAGGATTCATTTCCTATCGCAACTCACGGTTTGATCAAGAAATAGATCATTCGAATTTCGGAGATATAACATCTAACACAATTCGCCCTGTTTGAACATATGACTTTTACTGATTTCACGTGGAACACATTTATCGAGTTCTTTCACCTGGACAATTTTTTTTTTTTTTTAGATATTTTTGAAACACCCGTTATCTGAGATATTTCTCCGACACTTTGATGTGTTTTTTTTGTTCGACTGGTGTTTTCAGGTGGTGATTGTCAATTGCAGATGGATGCCCTCTTGCACCTTAATCTTCAAGACTCGTATCACCATTGTGCCGAAAACAGCGCCGTACTGTCCAATCACATGTGGTATCTGCACCCGATGCTCTGTGAATGTGACACCAGAAGCATTATGACCAAGCTTGAGTTCACGGAAAAAAGGAAATGCATCACTTCTTTTTCCATGTTCAAGATGAAGGGATATATGATGTCTTAGGGTAAATCATGAAAGAGATTGATATAAAATTAGCAAAGAGGACACTTTAATCATTGGGAATACGTAACATATTTTCATGTGCCAAATTTCAGATAGAGTATATCTGCAAAGAACAATATGAATAAAGGCAAAAGGAAAATTTATCTTAGCCGACTCGTTTCGTCCTCTGACGGACTTTATCAAGGCAAATACAAGAAAGTCTTTTTTTCCGTTTATGTAGGAATGTACCAATATCAATAATTGTCTGTATTTTCTAGCTAAGTTTATGGTCTTGTTTTCGTTTTCCATGTCGTCAATATGTACAAATTTCAGATAGACTATATGTGTAAAATTACAGTATGAATAAAGACAAAAAGGAATACTTACCTTAGCCGACTTTCGTCCTTTGAGGGGCTTTCAAATTTTCCTTGTTGAAGTCCCTCAGAGGACGGAATAAATCGGTTATGTTTTTCTTTTGTTTTTATCCATGTTTTTTTTTATGCAAGTTTTATAATAATATATTAGGACACGACGAAGATGTTTATTCAACAATCGGATATTATTTTCCGAACAATCGGATACTATTTTCCGAACAATCGGATACTATTTTCCGAACAATCGGATACTATTTTCCGGTGTATACACAGTGTGCGTCACATATTTGAGAAGAAAATTCTGAAAGCAATTCATATAAAATTAACAAAGAGAACGCTTTAATCATTAGAAATGCGTAATATATTTTTGTGCATCGATAATATCGTAATAATATATCAGAAGAAAAAGGTTGTTTTTTTTAAAAATCGGACATTATTTATCCAACCACCTAGTAGTACGAGGGTCATTCAATAAATAAGGTGAATTTTTCGGTATAAGGATTTCTAATACAGATAGAAGCTTACTTATTTTTTTATTTTTCAACGTAGTCTCCCAGCACTGTCGCACACTTTTCCCATCTGTGCACAAGCTTCCGTATTCCCTCAGCGTAAAAATCTTTGGACTGATGTCTCAACCAGTCGCTCACAACACTTTTGACTTCATCGTCACATTTAAACTTCGTGCCTCTCGTGAACGCTTTCAAGGGACCAAACAGGTGAAAGTCTGAAGGGGCAAGGTCTGGGCTGTAAAGGGATGAGGGAGAAGTTCCCAGCCCAGCTCGTTGATGGTTTGCCCCGTTTGGGCTGCTGTGTGAGGCCTTGCGTTGTCATGATGCAAGATGACTCCTTCTGACTGATGACCCCTGCGTTTGTCCCAACAGATAAGCTCAAAGTCCTTGCAATGTCATCCACTGTCACCCTTCTGTCAGACTGAATGAGGTCATTGACTGATTCGATCACCTCAGGAGACCTCACTTCTGTAGGCCTCCCAGGCCTGTCTTCATCCTCAACACTGCTCCGTCCTTCTCTAAACAATTTAACCCACTTGTAGACATTTTTTGGTTGAAACATGTGGCACCATACACAGTTGACATTCTCCTATAAATTTCAACTGGTTTGTACGCTTCAGCAACCAAAAACTTGATAACTGGCCGCTGTTCAATCCTGGAACATGCTTCTTGGTCGGCCATCTTTGTTAATCGCCAAAAATCTCAAAGTTTTTTTTTAATCTGCAAAAGAAATTAAATGCATGTGAAAAAGAAGTAAAACAACAAAAAAAAAAATAAATAAAAAAGAATAAGCTTCTATCTGTATTAGAAGTCCTTATACCGACAAATTCACCTTATTTATTGAATGACCCTCGTATAAATTACGAGAACCGGTCGCAATTTCTGTTCACTTTTAAACATATTTTTATTTTAAAAAAATGAAGTTAAAATAAAAAAAATTCTTACATGTGACAGTAGAGTTAACAGTACAGTTAATAATCTAAAATTGGTCGTTACTAAGTTAATAAGCTTAATTTAGTTCCTACATTGTTTCTGATAGTCAGAATGAGCCGACCGTTCTCTGCAGTATTCTTGTAATCCCGAAAATATTACTACTTTCAAGAAAATCGGCTGAAGGTGATGCCTATGACCGTCTTAGATTATTCTAATTTTGGTATAGCATTACAATACAGCAAATAAGCTGACCTGCTACCTTCTTTGATTCGAGATTGAAAGAGTCGGCTGTAAGAGTTCTTTGAAAACCTTTTACTAAGCACTGCTTCTCGTAGCTGACTAATTTGAAGAATGCGGTCGAGACGTGAGGACAATTTGAAAGCTCGCTATTCAATAAATTTTGTGCTAAACTGGACGAAAACGCTAATGAAATACACCAGACCGCTTACGGATTAACTTGTATGAGCTGAGTATCTGTTTTTCGCTGACACAAGAGGTTCAACGACGATTGAGAGGAGGTGAGAGATCTGGCTTGAGAAAATTGGTAATTTTATGGATGAAGACAGTCAGGTTTCTATAAAGAAAATACGCTTACTGTTGGTGTGGCAACTGTATACAGAATTATTCATGAAGATCTGAAGATGTGGAAAAAAAAATTGACGAACAGAAGGCAAGACGCGTCGGAGGCAGAGATAGGCATCAAAATTGTCCCCCGTACACTATACAGTCGAAACCTGTGTCTTCTGGTTGTTCCCCAAGCTGAAATGGCATTCGTTTTGAGGGCATTGAAAAGATTGAGGAGGCTGTGACATGAGTGCTGGACTACATCATTTTGGATGAGTTCCAGCGATTATTCACTCAAGTGGCTGGAGAGTTATACCAAATGTATTGACGTCAGTGGATTCTACTTTGAAGGAGATTAGAGTTTTGTACTTCATTGAAATTAATAAATGTCTCTCCTGAAAAAGTCTAAAAAAACTTCTGGAACGCATCTCACTAAACACTGCTTCTCGTAGCTGACTAGTTTGAAGAAAGCGGTCGGGACGTAAAGAAGGCTAAAAACTTCTGGAATGCACCTCGTTTAAAAAATTATTGTATTCTTGATGTCAAATATATTGAAAGTAATTTTGTAATTACCTTTCGTAATTTTGCAAGAACATTTTCACTCAACAGATTTCGATTCTTTTGCAGCAGACCATCCTGTGAACATGTAACAAATATTTGATTTGTTTGTTGTTTGTTGTGTTTTACTTTTACAGCATATCAACATCTCAATGGGTTATTTAATACCAACATCTTTTTTAGGATACATTCGTATGAACAGAATATGTATTCGTTGGTTTAGATTGGTTTGCTTTATTTTGTTTTACGGCATATCAACATCTCAATGGGTTATTTAATGCCGACAACTTTTTAGGATAGATTCGTATGAATAAAATATGTATTCTTTGGTTTAGATTGGTTTGGTTTATTTTGTTTTACGGCATATCAACCTTAATGCATTATTTAATGCCGACAACTTTTTTTCCTGTTAATATTTTGTTTTCTCAAAAATCTATTTCTAGTAATATTTTTTTCCTCAAAAATGTATAGCTGGTAATATTATTTTAAAAAATGTATTGCAGGTAATATTTTTTCCAAAAATATATTACTTGTAATGTTTTGTTTTTTTCAAAAATATATTGCTGCTAAAAGTTTTTTTTTTCAAAAATATATTGCTGGTCATCGTTTTGTTTCTTTAAAATTTATTTCTGGTCATAATTTTTTACAAAGTATTTCTGGTATTAAAACCTATTTTTACACTTTTATAATGCTTCTTACCTCAGTTTCGGGGTTAACTATTTGCTGGGACCCTAAAAGGTGCTACCACCCCGGGTCAGGGTGGACCTGGGATCACCAGCAATTAAGAGGTGGTTCCACGCTCCTCAAAACCTCCTGATCACAGGCCTTGCTGTTGGACGTAGTTTATCGTCTTACCCAGGACGCACAAATAGTTGAATTATTATCTTTTATTTCCTATAGTATATTTGGAAGATCACTATGTAATAAAGTTTTGTGTTAAAGTGGGGGGAAAAAGCTGCAGAAACGTATGTAATGCTCCAGACTGCTTACGGATTAACATGCATGAGCTGAGCATCTGTTTTTCGCTGGTACAAGAGCCCCAAAGACGTTAGGGAGGGGGTGAGAGACGACGAGAAATGTGGGAGCGAGAGCATCGTCAGAACATCAGAGCTGGATTGCAGACAGCCATGTGTCTATAAAGACAATTAGCGTAGTGTTTGGATTTGGTGTGGCAACTGTACGCAAAACTATTCATGAAGATCTGAACATGTGCAAAATAGCCGGAGTGTTGCAACAAGTCAGAGGATCCTACTGTGAAGGAGACTAGAGTTTTGTACTTCTTTAAAATTAATAAATGTCTCTCCTGAAAAAATCTCAAAATGTCTGGAATGTACCACGTACATGGCAGTTATTGAACTTTCACAGCCAACGGAAACATATCTTATATAGCAGATATATCGGAAGAAAAAAAGTTTCAGCCTCTTCTCACTTAACAACCGGGCTTCCTTCCAACTATCTTGCATAGTCGTTAAGTGAGAATTTACTTACTTTAAGTCATATGACATGTCTAATGAGTTTGTGTCAGCAAGCGATCGATTTAATGTCACTTTTTGTTGTGGTAGGATCCACCTAATCTGCATAGGTGACTACCGACTATATAAATAATGGTTGGTACCGGAAGACGAGGGGACGAATACAGAGATCCAACTAGAGACTCTGCTCGACTGCGACTTAGTCAACACATTCTCCAGGAACGTCTTCCCAGAAATATACAGAAATACTATATGTAAATATTGTGTACATTTTCTTGTGATAATAAATTCTTGTTCTAAGTACATTTTGTGTTGTATTATTATTCCATGCAGTAGTCGAGATTCTCCAATGAGTCAAGACTCAACTCTTTTGCACAACTTTTAAACTTTTTAATCTACAGTAGAATCCCTGACAACCGGACTAAGGTCTTCCGGATATGAGGAATTTGTTACAAAGTCCGGATATGAGAGGTTATATTTAGGTTAAATTAAAAGAACTGAAATCAGGTTTAACATTTATTTTTAATGTTTTATAGTAAACAAAATAAGCTAATAGTGAGTGAAATATAACGTAATTCATTTTAAGGAAAAAGAAAGAAATTAAGTAATGCTAATGAAAATTCATTTAAATTATGTATGCCACTGGTAAAAATGGTTGTTGAAGACATTATACCAAATGTATTGACGTCAGTGGATTCTACTATGAAGGAGATTAGAGTTTTGTACTTCATTGAAATTAATAAATGTCTCTCCTGAAAAAGTCTAAAAAAACTTCTGGAACGCATGTCACTAAACACTGCTTCTCGTAGCCGACTAGTTTGAAGAAAGCGGTCGGGACGTAAAGAAGGCTAAAAACTTCTGGAATGCACCTCGTTTAAAAAATTATTGTATTCTTGATGTCAAATATATTGAAAGTAATTTTGTAATTACAACCGCCTGAAGAATGCCGGAGCGTACATCGGCCGAAACGTTGTGCTAAATATGGCAACAAAGATGAGGGCAATAGTCCGAATAATGTAAATAGTGTACATAATACCTCATCTCAGAAATATAGACAGATAATGCATAGTTTTTCACCGCCTTAACCAGGTATTGAACTCACATAGCACAGTGGATAAAAGCGTTAGTTAGATTCAGTAGCAGGACCCAAAATAGTGTGAGTTGAATACCTGGTTAAGGCGGTGGATAACTTGAAGAGGGGAATAAACAGGAGATAACTGATAACTACCATCAATTAGACATGGCACGTGGAACTAGAACAGTATACCCGAGCGTGCGAAATAAAGGGTTCAGTTCACCATTCTAACCACCCGAAGATGGCCGAAACGTTGTGATAAATATGTCGACAAAGATGAGGACGATAGTTCGAACAATATATTGTAAGTATGCCACATATACAAAACAAATAATGTAACGAGGATTTTTTAATCGCTGTCGCATGATGATTCTTTCTCTTCTAATGTCACTCTCAACTTTTTCCGCATTTCGTTTTGCTTTTGTTCTTGAAATCTTTTAAACGAAAGACACTTTTTAACTCTGCGCGCATTATTTCAATCGTCATAGCTGAATGCTGACTTTCTTTCCATAAAACCGACAACATTTTCAATAGTTTTTTTTTCAATTTAAGTCCAGGTTTCATCACAATCCTGCATCTCATCGCTATCTTGTTGCAGATGTGTCTTGTTTTCATCCTTTCCTCTTATTCCCATCATCTTTTGCACCAACACAAGCCATTAGGGTGAAATAAGCATAAGCAATTATCCAAAGTAAATTTCCTGAAAAACAGAAATGTCAAATCAGTTACACATCACCCAAATAGTTCAAATATACAAAATCATGTCCGGATACGAGAGATTCCGGATATGAGGCTCTCCGGTTATATGATGGATTCCGGATATGGGGGGATTCCGGATGCGAGGGATTCTATTGCATTTCTAAATGTTTACAGTTGTGAAATAAACAGTGAATATAAAGAAAAAGGTCTATATTCTTCGCTTTTCATAGTCGTTTTTTTTTTATTTACTGTTAATTCAAACAATACAAGGCCACTGAAAATAGAGCTTTACTGATTGAGATTGTCGTAAGGGAAGGGAAAGGAGTCATTGCGAAATGCATATCACAAGGATGTTTAGGATAGATATCGGTTGACCGTGGACATGAAGAAACCTAGATTGTAGGTGTCAAGGAAGCATCCTCCCGGGAGCCTCTTCGGCAACGCAACAAGTTTTGGAGAAGAAGCTAAGTGAAACTTTCTGCTTATCTACGCTTTCACTTAGTTTATTGATTTTATTTTGACGAAAGAGAAAGCAATTACAAAGATACCAAATGGTTGAGTTCTGTTTTTAATTCATGAGATTATATAGAAGATCATGGGTTCAGAGGCCATTAACCAGGTAAGTTGTTAAGTGAGGGTTTGCTGTATATATAATTATATTGTTTAAAATTTGTTATATTTAACGATGAAAAGTATTCTTTTAATAAGTAACCCAAAGCTTGTGAGGGATATTGTGTAGACGGAACTCTTAAGAAACCGTGGTTGGTTGAGCTAGCAAAAAGTTACAAGACATCACAACGGAGGCTCTAACCGCACACGGTATGTAAAAATACTGACCCCACCAGGAACTATAACTGAATTATATAATACTAATAAAGTATCAAATATAATACTAATAAAGTATTAAATATAATACTAATAAAGTACTAAATATAATACTAATAAAGTACTAAATATAATACTAATAAAATATTAAATGTAATACTAATAAAGTACTAAATAATACTAATAAAATATTAAATATAATGTCATTGAAATAAAATTCATAAATTATTTTTTATGGTTAGGTAAGGAATGTTAAATAATAGGTTCACACTATTATTTTTTTAGTAGCGGTGTATTCTGGTTCAGACATTCTGAGGCTGACCTTTAAGGT
>OZ038483.1:113936167-113943667 GCA_964036315.1 Acanthosepion esculentum | reverse complement strand
TACAGGCCGGTAGACGAAAACAAAAAATAAATATACCGTTTGATAAATGAACAGAACGTCTACTGAAATACGAGTATCCACTGAAAATAACGTTTAAAGTGATGTAAGGTTAATAAAAAATCCATAACTTTTTCTAATATATATATATATATATATATATATATATATATATGAAGAAATATAGTCTTAAAGTGTGCTATATTTATGGGATAAAGTGCTCAATATCAGAGATAGAGCGTGTGTAAATATAAAAGTGAACATAGAAGTTAACAGACTGTCGCCTCTAATTGTTGATTTCTATGTTCACTTATATATATATATATATATATATATATATATATATATATATATATATATATATATATATACCCAAGTGTGGGATTGGTATATACGGAGTAAATTCCAATAACCAACAATTATTATTCTTTAAAGAGTGCTCAATACAGAGTAGAGCAGATATAATCACTTATTTAAATATTATAACATAAATATTTTATAAAATCACTACAAAAATAGACATGTCATTCAACATCATCACTTGATAAGACACTGGATGTGTCGAAACGAAATCGCTATTTTTGTAGTGATTTTATAACATATTTATGTTATAATATTCAAATAAATGATTATATATATATATATATATATATATATATATATATATGTAATCGTCAGAGCGTTTGAAGATTGCGTTCAAGCATGAAACCAACTATCATCGCTCAGTGTTGACCTCAGTGTCGACATATATATATATATATATATATATATATATATATATATATATATGCGTGTGTGTATGTGCGTGCGTGTGTTTGTGTGCGTGTGTGTGTGTGTGTGTCATTGACTCTCCAGTCGTTTTCGATTCATGGGCGTTCAGCAGCAAGTTCCGACCTTTATACCCCACTTGTGTTTGTTCCTTCGATGAAATTTAAGTTCAACTCGAGACCCACACATCATTCGACATACAGGGCAATATCCATAAGGATAGTCACCTGATTCAACCTTGCTTATGAAATGGCAAAATGAATGTTATTTTGAACGGCCAATCCTCTAGATCATTATGCATTAATGAAGGTGTCCTCTCGGGCTCCTTGGTCTTACACTGAACCTAATTTTCATTAGCGACCTTCCCGATGTCATCAGTTCAGAACTCGCTATCTATGGTATTGATCTAACCAACTTCTGTTTTAAAGCTAAGTCTGATCGGTTCGATAAGGCCAAATTGATTCAGATCTAAAGAAATTATCTACTATCTTGTCAACTCGAGCGAAAAATGACCTGTTAATGTTAGCACCTCCAAAATTTCTCTCGTTTAAACGTCTTAGTGGACCTTTTTTTGTCTTCCATGATCATGGCTAATGCTAACCCCCAAGAGAGTGATTCATTGCGCCTTGATAATGTTTTCTGCTGACATGATGTCGAAAGATTATATTGAATCAATTGCCAGGAATGCTGCTAGGTAGGTTGGTTAAATGTTTCGTGCTAGACAATTCTCTCCTGAATTTATCTTACATATTTATAAGTCGATCAGTCGTCCAAGATTTGAATATTGCTACCACAGGTGGCCCGCTATTTCTGCTCTGTATTTATAGGTTCTCGATAAAATCTAAAGAAGCATCAGCAATGTTATTGGGCCACACCTGGCATCTCGGCTTCAGTCACATTCCAATCGCCGTAATGTATCTTCCCTGAGCCTTTTCTATAAATATTTTCGTCGTAATTGTTCTGATGATCATTCTTCTATGGTACTTAGACTTTATGAATTTAAGCGCGGTGCCAGATTGGTGGCAAGGTCTCATCTTTTTAAAGTTAAAATGGCGAGATGTCACCGTAAGTTTTATGCTAAGAGTTTCTTCTCTCGCACTTCTTGCTTGTGGAACGCTCTTTCGGTTTCTTGTTTTCTAGTTGACTTTGTTCTTCGAATATTTTAATGCAATATCTTCTGTCTTCTTAACTTCTATTCTTTTACTGTTCCTTCTCATTAATAATATTTATTATTTTTCTCATTTCTCCTCAGCATTGGGTAGCGCTTTACGAGCTAATCTGATTGACCGTTATTATTGAGGAATGAGTTCGATTCTCATGGCTTTGATTTCGTTTGTTTTAAGGCATTTCAAACAAAATGGGTTATTTAATGCCGATAATATCCCCCCCCACCCCGACAAAATCTTTTCTTCAAAATTGTATTGCTGACATTTTTTTTTTAAATGCATTGTTGGCATTATTTTTTTTTTCAAAAATGTATTCCTGGTAATATTTTTTCTGCTGGTAATTATCTTTCGTAAAAGTGTATTAGGGTTACTAAAACCTATTTTTACACTTTCATAGATTTTTGACCCCAATTTGGCAGTTAACTATTTGTCCATACCTGGGACCCTAACAGGTGCTATTCCCCAGGGTCAGGGTGCCTGGGAAGACCAGTAATTAAGAGGTGATTCCACGCTCCTCAAAACCTCCTCAAAGGAGGTCTTCTGTTGGATGGAGTTTATCGTCATACCCAGGACGGTATTCTCACTGATTGCTACATACTGATGACCTTGTATGAAACGAAGCTAATCTTAGTATAAAACAACAACCGCAGGTGGCAAAAAGATTCTCTTAAGGCAACGTGTTCTTTTTTGTGGGTAGGGGTATAAACAATATGAAAACGGTTTTAAAATAATACATCGGGGAATGGGAGGGGCGGCTTTCTGCAGAAGTAATTGAATAAATTGGGGAAAAAAAAACAGAATGGAAATGAATAATGTCTGAGAAGAAAGAATAAGTGAAATGTTGAAAATGAAAGAGATAAATTAAGCAACAGGGAAGCGGAGATTATTTTTATTTTTTTTTTTTTCCTTCTTGGAGTGCCGTGAAAATCTTAACAGTACAATTATTTATGCGAGGTTCGGTTTATTATCCCAACTGTGGAATCTCTTTCTGTCAAACAATTTGCAGAAACGTTTAGCGTTCTGCCTGCCAGAAGACAAAGTCGATTTCCTAGAAATGATTCATTCACAGAATGGAACAGTTTGGAAACAGGTGACTTGTAAACCTAATAAGAAAGTGACGGTCATCGCTGACATCGCTTTCAGTCCGTGATGAGGTCTGTTCTTTTATAATTGCTTTCAGTCGCACCAGCTGCCCAGCCTCTGAATAAAGTACAGATAAGATTCCGTATTTACCGTAAATTGCGGCGTACGAGTCGATCTGGCGTACAAATCGACCTCAAGGTATTTTTTTTACCACAAACTTTTGTGTTAGGCATATACCTACCGTATAGGTCGACCCCGTCAAACGCAGATGATGAACAGTATTTAGAGCAAGACTTTGAAGGATTTTTAAAAAATCGTGACCATATAAAGTTTTATTATGAATAAAATAATTATTTTAAACATTAACCTTAGAGATGAAATTTATAAAATAGCGCATGTTTTATTTCTTTTTACAAGGCCCTGCGGTTAATCAATGTAGAGGGTTACATTAACAATTTATGCGGTTAGGAGAGGAAGATAACGGTTAACTCTAGCCTTGAACCGGTTAGGGGTGTAGTGATCGCGGAAACATCTTGGGAAAGCAGCGATCCGCGGGAAGAAGCTATTCGACTGGACGTTACTTTTTATCAATGGAACACGGAGGGAAATGGGATGTTTTGCTGCAATGTGAACGACATAATGGGTCCTAGCCGTGAAGGTTAGAACGGTCGGGGGCAAGCAATGTAATTTGTTCCAGCACTTTCTATGGAAGTAGCGATAGAGCAGTGAGAGGCTTGACACATTCAGCCAGCGAGAGATAGTTTCCAGGCTGGATAATAATTTGTCAGCCACAAGGACGTGGAGATGCTTTTGAACTCTATCGAGACTGGAGAATGAGGACTCGACAGATCCCGCCTAAATAAGATTTTTTAAAAAAAATCTCCATTTTAGTCCTGTTCTGATTCTTGTAAAGGTAGAGAATAGCATGTGAAGTCAGGTACTTACTGGAGCGATACACGGAGCCGACCATTTTTCCTGCATCTTCAGCGATGGATCATATGAACGAGTTCCACTTGAGGTCAGGTTTCAGTTTGAGGCCCAGTAGTTCCTCAAGGTACGGGACTTCTAACTGGGACTTCCATTCATCGAGACTAGTTGTAGTTCGGTCTCCGATCGACGATGATGGAATGTAATGTTTGGTTATCGAGGCAGCGAATGTAACCAGTTAGTTTTCCTCCACTGGGAACTTAGTGCAAGATCAGATGAAAGATCAGCTGCCAATCGTTGGAGTTCTAAAGGTGCCTCCGCATATCGTCGGATCATCGGCATAGATGTTTCCCAATGACCTGATTATATTCTTAGATCGATCATCTATGTAAAGCAAAATGTGGGTTGAACCGCTTGGAGGCGCCAGAGGCCCGATGAACTAGCCGTTAATAACTACCCCCAAGGACCTATTCGTTATGAAGGACTTTATAATTGCGTAAGTTACCGTAACGTTTTTAAAATTATGTGGATATCTTAGAGTTATGCTTTTAATTATCAATATAATATAGTAACTTTCAAGTAAGCTTTAAAATAATGTTCTACTCTAATTGCACAGTAATTACGCTTTTACGGCACGCTTATATTCAATAAACTGCCATTATGTGTCATTAAACTGTCATTACGACCATGAAATGCGGATGACACGCATAACATACCGAGTTGTTTGACTGGCTGCTTGAGTTAAACAGCGCTTCGGTCTGTTTTTACACTTACTGTATCACCTGTTGGACGGGATGTTTGCCGTAGCGTTAATAAAATACTGAATGTTACTATTTTATATTCATATTTGTCTTAATGTCATGTTCATCAAACACAACATTTGTATTTACTCAACCCCACCCACCAACAGGATTAGGTTGTTACACAAGGTCGGTTTAATGTGGGGAACCCGAGCGAGTACACCCGGGCTAGGAAACAAATATTCCCGAGCCCCCGCAACCGTCCTGCGATGAGAGGGTGCGGCTTCGAGCAGCTGTTTCCCCCCTCACCAAACACAATATTTAGTGGGAAGTACTTGTGGCAGCCTACTGGAGGTAAGTGGTGTACAGTAATTGTTAGGAGAGCTGCCCCACTTGTTTACATCTCGGTGGTAAAGGTTTGCATTTTTTACTCGCCATATAAGTTGACCCCAAGTTTGAAAATATTTTTAGGCTTGAAAACTCGACTTGTCTTCGTAGCAGTTTACAGTACTATTTTAGTGGCTACCTGTATCTTTTTAATCATTTCAACCCAAGGAAGGCGATAATGTCACTAAGACACAGGGGTTATACGGAGTGAAAGAGAATGAGAAGATTTTAGTGAGGAAAAGTTAGGAAAAGGACAATAAAGGAACAGAGTTCAGAAAATAAAAACAAGTTGGAATGTCGAACTGAACCTATTATTTCTCTCACGAGGGTAGACTGTTCTAGTTCCATGTGCCATGTCAGTGTATGTCAGTTATCGGTTATCTCCTGTTAATTCCCCTCTCAAAGTTCTCCACATGGCACACATGGCACAGTGGATAAAAGCGTTAGTTAGATCCAGTGACAGGACCCAAAGAGTGTGAGTTCAATACGTGGTTAAGGCGGTGGAGAACTTTGAGAGGGGAATTAACAGGAGATAACCGACAACTGACATCCATTAGACATGGCACGAGGAACTAGAACAGTCTACCCCAGTGAGCGAAATAAAGAGTTCAGTTCAACATTCCAAGCACCTGGAGAAGGCCGGAGCGTACAACGACCGAAACGTTGTGATAAATATGGCGACAAAGATGAGGACAATTGTCCGAATAATGTAAATAGGGGACTAGAAATCGATTATCTTTACTAACGAAAAATATATCTCCCGACAGGAATTGAACTTATATACTCTTTTTCCATCAGGAATACTACTCTTTTATTTAAAGTGTACCATAGCAATTAGTTCACGGGAAACCATCGATAACAGTAATGGCAATATTAGCTTTTTCTTATAAGGTAACATTTGTTATTCTTTGTCAGAACAGCCAGTGCTAATTTCGGTTGAAATTTCTAAAATCTTTCTATAAAAGAATTTTTTCAGTGTAATAGGGTTCTCATGTCCCTTGCTTATCTGATGTTGATATGGGTTTCCTTCCTAACCTTTTGTTTGAAGTAGTGTTGAACATCATGATTATGTCATTGATTTCTTTTCGAGTTAAATTTCTGTTATACACCGCACGTATACGCTAATGGGCGTGTCCCAATCCTCATAAATACGTTGGACACTATTGTAAGTGGGGGCAATATGCTGCGTGAGCTGTCAGCGTGGGAAGCTCTTTACTGTGTCGAACTCTCTGCATTCAGGTAGAGAGGAACCCGGACGAGGCTCTACCGAAGAGCAGAGTCTCGTCCGCGGAGGTAGACAGATACCCGATCCCGCGTTAGCGGAGTCTACGGGCAATTTTTGTCCGAGCCTACGGACTCAGATTTCTCCACATTAAATTTGGCCTTGAGCTGCATCCTATCGCTAGGGGAGGCAGGTAAATATCGTAATACGATGTCTAAGTAGTCCACCACTAGCAGTGGTTTACCTACTTCACGCCGCTAGCGAGTAATGTATATTGTTGATGTTATAAAGATTAGAATTTCATTTCCTACCTCCGTTTTGGTTATTGCTCATTCAGTAACCATATTTAGGTTACAACAATGTGCTGTACATTTTAGTTCCTGTTGCTATTGGAAGCCCTTTAGTGATACGGTTTGTTTCCATTGTTCCCAGAAAGGGATTGTATACAGTTGACACTTTCGATATTTCTGAATGATATCCACGTGAAAGTCTCGTTTCTACGCGGCTATTTAAGTTTTTAGATTATTTCAGTTTTGTAGCAGGTTGCGGAGTCGGGCGCTGTCCATTATATGTTAAATTTAAAACTGATCTATACAACGACGTATTTGGAGTGTTTAGTATTTTTCCATTCCAAATTCAGAAGTTTCATGATGGATCGATTGAATGATATATTTTCTACGGTTTATCAACCTATAGCAAGTTATTTAAAGCCAGACAATATTTTTAGATGAAAGAGAATTTCATTGTTTGTTATGGTAATTTACCCACGCACGCATTGGGCTCTCCCAGCTATAAATAGGAGCAGGTACTGCCTTTTAGAGAGAGAGAGAAATTACCAGCAGTTAGCTCTGACAATCGGACCGAACATTCTTGCTGTAACACTCTCAATTGTTTATGTTTGCATTATTGTTTCTGTTAATATATTTGTTTAACTCAATTCCTCTCTTGTGTTTTATTTCTGGCCCTAACAAGGCCATAACATTTTTTGAGATAATCATGAATTAGTGATACAAGTCTTACCAACAGATGTGTGTGTGGGGGATTCATACCTTTCCTAAGGGTATTTGCGAAGAAGTAAATATAAGAACCCAACTGGAACTAGAACTCGGCTCTCCGATTAACAATTCGGAGCCATTATCCATTACACCACCGGCACGTCCACCTGATATGTCCAAGCGGGCACCCATCTAGGTATTCACCGGGCACGACT
>OZ038483.1:113928667-113931167 GCA_964036315.1 Acanthosepion esculentum | reverse complement strand
GCCTCCAATATTCGATTTCTCTCCCTCTATAGCATTATATATCTCTATCTATAAAAGGCAGGATGTGTGTGTGTGTGTGTGTGTGTGTGTGTGTGTGTGTGTGTGTGTGTGTGTGTGTGTGTGTAAAAAATGCCCGTCGCAATTTTCGACGGATTTGCACCAAAATTTACATGCACATGCTCCAAGTTAGCGGAAATCCAAGGCCGACTTTGCATTTCCCAACTCCCATCGATAGTGGAAATAATCGATTTTTTTCATGCTTCTACGGTAGTTTTCATGTAGTTTGTGGCCATTTTTATACTGGCCAGGAAGATTCTATTGGCGAGCGTGAGAGCCAACAGCGAACTGACACGAATGTTAACTAGCATGCTAGCATGCAAAAAAAAATCGTTAGCTGCATTCGTCACAAGAGGGAAAAAATTAAAATCTGCATGGCACTTTACTCCAATTGGCACATTCGCTTGCTTAAACTCAACGTTGATTCTGATTTCGCAGAACTGGGTTGGGTGTGAAAAATTATTTGTTTTTAACATTCTTTTTTCATTCGGTTTTTCCAGTTACGAATCCTTTTTTTTAAATCTTTTCGTTTTGTGTTCATTTTGTTTAGTTCTTTTTTCGTAACAGATTTAATGTTTAGGATCGAGCTTAGAAAAAATTCGCAGTGTGATATTGGCAAGAAGTAAGGCATGTAGCAACATCAGCACGGCAAAGGGCACTCCTTTAAAGGCAATGAAGGGCTAAAATATTTTAAGTCAAGTGATAGCGATCACTGTATGAGTCGTACGATTTTTGAATCAAGCACGGGCAACGCCGGGCCATGCTGCTAGTATATATATATATATATATATATATATATATATATATATATATATATGTGTGTGTGTGTGTGTGTGTGTGTGTGTGTGTGTGTATAAAGGCAGCATATTTTCCTTCAAGCATGTTTGATTAAATAATTTAGACATATTATGTCTATTTATTTTGGTTTTAATCCTTTCAAGTCTCCGAATTAATTTCTTGGTGGCTGTAGAAAACTGATGAAAAAGAAAAACATACCAAAATTTTCTTTCAAATAATTTTTTATTTTCCCAACGCATTTCAGTCTAATCTGAGACCATCTTTAGGGGCTTAAAATATCTGTGGATGTGTATACAGTAGCTCCATAAAGTCAACATATTTCTTATTGTTCATTTACAGCGTTTCAAATTCAATTTTTTCCTCGGTTATGCAAAAGAGGTAACTTCTGTAATTTAAAAAAAAAAGAAGATTTTTTTAATGATAATATTTTAATTTAGTATTTTTCTATAAAACTTTGCTGCTACAAACATTTAAGAACTTTGTTGCTATACCCATAGTTGACTTTATTTATTTTTGGCTGCAATTCTCTTATATAAAAGGCTTCCAGAAATTCAAGTATTTGCTTATTATTATTTTGATGAAGGATTAATGTATTTTCGACTAATATCTGCCTAAACTGTGAATGCGGATATGAGTATCCCTTTAAATGTTCTGAGACTGCTCTGTGCCCATTCAATTGCTGGTATTAATAAATAAAAAAGTGCTCGATATAATATAACAGAGCTATTAAGAATATATTAATAAATATACATAATTTCCCTAATCACTAGTACGATTCCGAGTTTCATGCACGACGCAATATTCAGGTGCTGAATATGAACAGACCGTTACACAATTTGGAACCATAATATATCTGTTGGTGAAGTAATATATTGTATATTATACTGGGATTACAGATTCTTTTAAATTTGAACATTTGAAAATGATTATTGACATTTAAATTGAGCAGGATTTATATATGTATGTAGAAAAATTTTAAAAAAATTATATAATTGAATAGGAAATATTCATATTTTCATTTTTTTTAATTATATAATTATAGGTAGAATATTTGTTCTTATTAAAAGATGACTGCATATTTAATAGTTATATATTAAAAATAAGCCGTAATTAGCATTAAAAAATTACAATTAAAAATATAAATAAATTAATATAAAAATTAAAAAATTAACGTATTTCCAGGGTAACAGAAATACTGCCAGAGAGCTCTTAATCGAAAACTTGAGATTTAATATTAAAAAAAAAAACAACAGATTCTGGAATATGTTACAGCGTTCTCTAATTCACAATTTGAACGAACGCGTCATACATTCACATTTCAAATGGAACAATGATTTGATATATTTCTAAATATTAACAATATAACTTACCAGGATCTGGGTGCTACATGTTTGTAATTGAATGTATGTTAGCATATATTTATTTATTTGCTTATTCTTCATACCAAAAACACAAAAAAGTCCATGCAAAAATGTGTCCGCAGATCCTTCGTTTTTGTTTAAATAAACAATTACGGTAGATGGCACTGTGTTGCTATACAGACTAGGTTACATTTGTTATTCGTGTACATTTTTATGGATTGTCTATCTTCAAAATTTAACGGGTGTAGTAGAGAGTTAACTGAGAAGCGTTGCGTTTAACAATA
>OZ038483.1:113838667-113923667 GCA_964036315.1 Acanthosepion esculentum | reverse complement strand
ACTAAAGAGTAAATTCATTCAATAAAATCGCCATTGGTTTCAACCACGTCCTCCAGACAACTTCGGAATCTCCTGTAACTTTTCTGGACGGTCTCCTTGTTTAAGTTGGTGAATGCTGCCATAATCCTTGCCTCGAGTTCATCTTTCGTGCTACGAGGAGTTTTGTTGGTTTCTCGCTCAACTGAGCCCCACACATATCAAGTGGTTTGCAGACTGGGGAGTTAGGGGATCAGGTTGCGGAAATTGTTTGACAGTCATAACTGGGTACTTCTGCTTGTGTGGCATGGTACAGAGTTCTATTACCAGGCATAGGGTGTTCCAGCAGCCACCAAATTGACCCAGGACGGCACTACCTCCTCAATACACTTGATGTAGACCTCCGTGCTGAGTCTGAGGTCCTCACCACCAAATTCGGGAGTTCTTTTTTATCATAACTATCAGAATGAGTTTTTAGAGCAGCCCTACCTTCGTAATCACCATTAGACGTCCAATTCTTTTCGAATTCTCTGCACTGTTCTTAGATTCGACCCAAACACTATGAAATGTTCGTATTGGAGCTTCCGTCTTGAATGCCAAGCAGTACAGCATGCCGTTTTGCAAATTTCTAGCGGAGTGAGGTGAGACATGGTGCCATTTTCTTCACAGACGGCGCCAAGCAACACTACTATACAGCGCAGTTGACAAAATCACAAACAACGTGCACACCTGAAATTAAAATAAAAAATGTCTACAATTTACTCATTGCATCCTCTATATGGAAAAATGATATATACATTTATATTTTTAAGGAAAGCATTATAACAAAGTAGAAAAAGATTTCGTGTGCGTCGTTTCGTCTTCTAGGACTACATCAGACTAAGTTTATGTTTACGTTGTTGCCACTGCACAAGCGCAGGAAGAAAAGAGAGACGCTAAGAATTTTAAATAAAAAAATAAACGCTGTAAATTTTGAATTTAAACGGAAAAAATTCAACTTAAAATTCTCAGCGTCTCTCTTTTGCTCGTGCGCATGCGTAGTCGCATCATCGTAAACAAACTTAGTCCGATCAAATCCTAAAGGACGAACTACGTCACACGAAAACTTTTTCCACTTTGTCATACTTTCTCTCCTAATATCTATCTATCTATCTATCTATCTATCTATATATATATATATGTCTCTCTCTGCCTCTGCAAACATCTATCTATCTATCTATCTATCTATCTATCTATCTATCTATCTATCTATCTATGTCTCTCTCTCTATCTGCGGATAATAGAAGAATCATCTTCCGCGGATAAAAGTAGAACTCTCTCCTCACTCTCTCCATATATATATATATATATATATATATATATATATATATATATATATATATTAAAGACATTTATAATATGTTTAACGTTCTTTTTATAGATATAAGTATTTAAGCAAATGCTCTGTTTGATAATAAACAGTATTCATTTACCGGCATGAATGTCCGAGAAATTTTCATAGAAAATTTTCGTTCTCCGACAGGAATCGAACATTTCCAAATCAATATATATATATATATATATATATATATATATATATATATATATATATATTTCTTATATATATATATATATATATATATTTCTTATATATATATATATATATATATATATATATATATATATATATATATATATATATATATATATATATATATATATATATATATATATATATATATATATATATATATATATATATTTTAGAATTGGACATTGTCCGACAATTTATTTAAAGTTATAAAGTCATTTATATTATATAGGATACAGGTTCGATTCCTGTCGGAGAGCGAAAATTTTCTATGAAAATTTCTCGGACATTCAGGCCGGTAAATGTTATTTAATACTGTTTATTATAAAACAGAGCATTTGCTTAAATACTTGTATCTATAAAAAGAACGTTAAACATAATATAAATGTCTTTAAATATATATATATATATATATATATATATATATATATATATATATACAAATGGGGGAAAGAACTCTTCGTTCGATTTACTTTTTAAAAATGCTCAATACAAATATATATTATTGTTATAATATATATTATATATATTATTATATTTTTATTATAAGAGTTTATAATAAAAACATTTTGAAATCACTACGCAAAAGCTTTCATGTGTCAATACTATGATTGTATACCATGGCTTGAAGAAATACAATATATATATATATATATATATATATATATATATATATATATATTAATCATATCACCCGATGAAAGGCAACACAAACTAAGAAGTAAGAACACAAGGGGTTACTGGGTGTGAAAGAATAAGAAAAAAGTGAGGCATTCTTAAGGAGCGAGAAAAATAGAAAAGTATTTAAGAAGACGACAGATAACGATTGACATTGCATTTAAATTTTTGATGATCAAAGTTGGCTGGAAAGCTTAAACCTGGAAGAGAATTTCACAAGCAAGAAGTGCTGGAAAAGAAATATTTAGTATAGGCCTTACGGTTTCATCTAGCCAAATGAACATCGAATTGATACGAAGTTGTCGCCAGTGTAGGACCGCGCTTAAACTCCTAAAGTCTATGTACCATAGCAAAGAGCTTATCGGTACAAATACAATGAAAAAATTTATAGAAAAAGCACAGGGAGACTACATTGTAGAGGTGATAAATTGGCTGAAGCCGCGGTGCCAGGTCAGGACTAATAATCTTGCTGATTCTTCTTTTAGAATTCATCAAGATGCACCGGACCATATGTGACTGTAATATTTACGATATTGACGAATAATAGGTTTATAAGTATGTAAGACAGAATAATGAGAGAAAAATTCCTAGCACGACTGAGTGAACAAACTTTCTTAGTAACTTTTCACTTTATGTCAGCCGAGAATTTATGCCAGTGAAGGCACGAATCACTCTCATGAGCCATGCTGATGGGAGGCAAGAAAGGGTCTACCAGGTGATTGCTAGAGGAAATTGCGCTTTGGACGTGTTAAAATTAACATGCCATTCCTTGCACCAGTTAACCTCAGACCGTATATTATTCTTTAGATCCCATCTCTCTCTCTCTCTCTCTCTCTCTCTCTCTCTATATATATATATATATATATATATATATATATATATATATATATATATAAGAATAATATATATAAGAAGCCTTGTCAGTTGTCAATATACCACATAACACCCTTGAGCGCTTAGTCATGGAGCGGGTAGAATGGAGATCAACGTGTTTTAATGGACTCAGCAGTTTTCAATCTGCTTGTCTGAATCATCTTAAAGAAGCGAGAGCAAGATCTAACAGGTCAGACAATCTAACAGTGATCTCATCTCACAATCCTCACACTTGCTCCATATGTGGTCTCCTTTGTAAATCACTTGCGGGTCATAGGTGCCACTTAAGATTATCGCACAAAATTTCATAATTGAATCAATTAAGTTGTCAGATCCTCATACGTCGAAACCGACGGGAGAGTCCATTATTATATAAGAAGCCTATTCCTCGGATAACTTAAATAAAAGAAACCTATTCCACGGATAAAGGTAGAACTCTCTCCATCTGTCTGTCTGTCTGTCTGTCTTTCTCCATATATATATATATATATATATATATATATATATATATATATATATATATATATATATATTAAATAAAAACAGACCACTTTAAGGCTCCATATAATAAATTATTTCACCACAGCCCTTTTAAAGGACCGCAGATCATCAGATTTTACTTACAAAGGTTGAAACCGCGGTCCTTTAAAAGGGCTGTGGTGAAATAATTTATTTTATGGAACCTTAAAGTGGTCTGTTTTTATTTAAATTATTAGCTCTGATTTACATTGAGTTCTCTGGATTTTATCCTCCGTGGGTCTACCCATTCGGATTACCTAGTTTTTCGTAAACTATATATATATATATATATATATATATATATATAGAGAGAGAGAGAGAGAGAGAGAGAGAGTGAAAGAGAGGAGAGTTTTAGCTTTGCTTTTTTTCTATTTAAGTTATCCGCGGAATCGTGTTCTTCCGTTTAATTCCTCCACACTCCTCCCAAAAGTGAATGAATCATAAGAGTCGTGACGCTGGTAATTCGGAAATACCAAGTAAGCAAAGAAATGAATGAAGCCTTTTCTAAGAAGAAAAGAAAAAGATCGTATGCTGAGGTTACTAAGACCTACAGCAATACCGAATATTCTATTACTGATTTGCACTATTTATATTCGGACTATTATCCTCACCCTTGTTGTTGTTATCACTATGTTTCAATGAAAACTCCTTACCCCAGAAAATCAGATTTCTTTTACTTAACACCATTTTATTATAGTCATCATATTGTACCGTTTTAACTGTTCCATACGTGTTTTGGAGCTTTTATTATAAACCTTTTTTATTTCTTTATAAATAAAACTCTCGGATCTAGAAATTTCATGTCCAAACAAAGAGGCCCGGTGCTTTGAGCAGCTATTGGTACTTAAACTCGGCCCAGACCTAAAGTGGAACTCGTAGACACGATACATCGCTAAAGATGCTGTGGAAATGGACTGTTCCCTGTACCGCTCCACCAACTACCTGACTCCGCATGTTATCCTTTACCTATACAAGAGACAGATCAGACCGAAAATAGAACACTGTTATCATATAGGACCTGTCAAGTCATGACTTTCTAGGCTGGACAGAGCCCAAAAGCCTCTCCGCCACCTTTTAGGTGAATTATTTTCCACCCTCCAACCACATACAAGTCTCTCGCTGTTCTATCGATATTTCGAAGGAGACTGTTCAGACAAACGACATTCCTTAGTTCCACCAGTCTTAACCTTCAGGAGCTAAGACCATGCTGCGCACATTATAGCGAACCACTCTCATTCCCTTCCTATTCCATTGATAGGGTGTAAGTTCACTTCGAACAACTTCTCCCCACGAACCACTGTATTGTGGAAACGACATCCAAGTGTTTGCTCCTCCGATCTCTACAATCTTAACCTGTTCAAGTCACATATCTGCATACGCCGTACCTCTTTGTAAACCTCTACCTCAAGCGTCACTCAGGTCTTGTACAGGGTAAACATGATTATATATATATATATATATATATATATATATATATATATATATATATATATATATATATATATGTATATATAAATATAGGTAACTATACTCGTGTCGAAAAACCTTCGAACTCTTGATTTAACAACAGCCAAATCAATCACGAAGGAAAAGAAGGTTTTAAAAAAAGAAAGAGCCAGGAACATGAAAGTCTGTCGAAAATAATCGCACAGATACAGGTTCAAGGCCCAAAGAAAAAACCCCGATACGAGTAAACAACTAACTAAAGAGCTCAATACAAGCGTAGAGCAAACCTAGTCAAACCTAATGAGCCAGACACACCTACCCAGGTTTCACTTAGGCAGATCGTCAGGAGCCAGCCGACCCTGACGATCTGCCTAAGTGAAACCTTGGTAGGTGTGTCTGGCTCATTAGGTTTGACTATATATATATATATATATAATTTTTTTTCTTCTGATTATGGCCATGTTGGCCGAAACTAGTCGAGGAATCTAAAGGAAATAATAATAAAAACGAAATATACAACCCAGTGTGTCTGAAGGTTTTAATTTTTTAATATTTTTTTATTGTTCCAAATATATATACATATATATAGGCCCCGGAAAAAATTTATTTCGGTTAAGCTAACTGGGGGATGAAGTGAGGGTTTGTAAACAGTGACTATTACGGCTGTTATAGCAAGACTCTTCGTTAAAGAGAATCGAGTCCTGTCAGTCATTGTGTGTTTATCTAAAAATAAATACGCTAAAATTCACCTGCGTCCCCGCTGTTCGCCGACAGCTTAGTGGTAGAATCACCAACTGCCGCTAATTCAGCCGGTGTTCGATACGAGCTAGAGGCAACCGGACATCCAGCCACACTGAAGACCTGTGATACAGCGAAACAGTCTGTCTGTGGATGACAATATATATATATATATATATATATATATATATATATATATATATATATAGATAGATAGATAGATAGATAGATAGATATAGATACATATATATATAAGACATTTTAATGTTTATACATTCTTTTTATAGATACAAATATTTAAGTAAATGCTCTGTTTATAATAACCGTCATTTAGCTTGACGTGCCTTAACCGATTTGGCTACAGAGGATCGTTCGGTTCGCAAGGTCTAATTTACTGTCTTTAAACTTCAATCTTCCATGAATCTCTCACGTACATCCATATCTGCTCAAAGCACATCCAAATGTAAAAAAAGGACGTCACACACTATGAATTGAACAAAGTCCGACAATTATTTTAAGACATTTTTATGTTTATACATTCTTTTTATAGATACAAATATTTAAGTAAATGCTCTGTTTATAATGAACAGTATTAAACAACATTTACCGGCCTGAATGTTCCAGAAATTTTCACAGAAAATATTCGTTCTCCGACGGTTCCGTATAGGATACAGGTTCGAATCCTGTCGGAGGACGAATATTTTCTGTGAAAGTTTCTCGGGCATTCAGGCCGGTAAATGTTATTAATACTGTTTAATATAAAACAGAGCATTTACTTAAATATTTGTATCTATAAAAAAGAATGTATAAACATAAAAATGTCTTAAAATAATTGTCGGACTTTGTCCAGTTCATTAAATAAATATATATATATATATATATATATATATATATATATATATATATATATATATATATATATATATATATATATATATATATATATATATATATATATATATATGAAATAACGATATATATTTTTATATATCAAGGACATTATTGGGTAAAATTTATGACAAGGTTTACTTGTGACGCGTTTCATCCTGCGGACTAATTTTGTTATGTTGGCAGTCCTGAACATGTGCACGGCAGAAATGTAGTGAGAATTTAAAAATTCTTTTTTCAGCCGAATTTATTTAGAGTCATTTTCTTTTTATTTCTATCACTTTTGTAAGTATTCCAAACGGTAATATTAGAAGATCTGCCAGGAATGGTGAAATGTTGTCAGAGCCAGGACGCAAATTTACTGCAGATGACCTTGCGATTATAGCACTTTCTAGACATTTACGTCGTAGTCAATTATTTGATCATGGTAGCATTTTTTATGTCAAAGTTGTGGCCAGTCTCGTTACGGCGGGCAGCTAATGCATTTGATGCATTATTTTGTAAAATGCCACTTTTGTGTTCATCTAATCTTTTATTTAAATTCCTTGCGGTTTCTCCTATGTACTTTTTGTAACAATTTTACAGACCACGGAGAAAAGTACTCCTTCAGGTTTTAGTTTACTGTTTTGTTTAGTATTGACTAACTCTTTTATTTAAACAATGAGAAATTTATTTATTGTAAAAAAAAAAAAGTTTGAAGAAAGTAACTACAGTGTAACCCGGATATAAGAGAGTTGTCGGACCGGAGAAGAAGTATCTTATATCCGGGTTTCTCTTATATCCGGGTTTGGTCTATTATATATACATTAACACAGGCTCTAATTTGGGACTAGAGAAAATCGCTCTTATATCCGGGTTTATCTTATATTAGGGTCTCTTATATCCGGGTTACGCTGTATAAACAATTTTTTTTCTTCTTTTTTTTTCTATCCTCTGCCAGCCGCAATCATGGAGAAAGCATTACCTCGAACCATTGTTTTGGATGTAGTAGTAACGAGTTTTATGTTGAGTTTAGATAGATTCTTTTCGATTGTAGATAGGATAGTATTAGTAGGCAGGGTAATATATTTTTTTATCCAGTGGCTTTCTCAGGAGGGGACCGTTTGTTTGTTTGTTTTTGTTTTGAATTATTTTGTGGGCCTTTTGTTTCAAATTAAATATAAAATGATTAGGATACTGGACAAGTGTGAATTGGTTGCCAATGTATTTTTCTTCGTGTAAATATTTATGCCATATTTATTTTGTTGTTATGGTAGGAACAGAAATTGAGAAGTCGTTTTGGTTGCTTGATTCAGTGTAAACACTGGATTTAAAACTGTTGTTAATACGGAAGGTTAATGAAGTGTGTTCTTCCATTTCGCATGTAAATTATATTGTGTATTCGACTTTGTTTAGTTGATCTGTTAGGTTAGATAAATCAGTATCACGAGGATATATAAACAGAGCATGGCCAATATAACGAAAGTATATTCATTGTTTGAGAAAAATGTTTTGAAAAGGACTGGGTAAGAGAAATTTTAATAAGATACATGCCATACTGACTACATCCGGAAGAGGCATGGCACGTGAAACCAGAACAATTAACTCCGGTGGAGGAAATGAAGGGTTAAGCTCGAAATTCCAGTCACCTGAAGAAAGCCAGAGTGTACAACGGCCGAAACCTCGTGATTATGGCAACTATGATGCGGACAATCTAAAATAATTACAATATCTGATTTTAGAAATATAGATATCAGTTAGTTATGGGCCATGCGTGATACACGCTTAAGCGTTTCATGTATCTTTCGATACATGACTGACCAGATATATTTTTTCCTGCAGTAGGTTGCCTTTACTTTCTGCGGTAGTCCAGTTGCCATCCAAGGCTATAGAACCCTGATATTTACCCACAGCTGGGTAGATAAGAAGAGGATTCATAACTTTTCCAAGGTTATTAGCACCTAAGTGAATGTAATGGATTCGGCTGGAATTCGAACTCGGCTCTCCGATTCCACAATCCGAGCCGCTATCCATTATTCCACCGTGCCCCCTAGGCATACAATATAAGCGTACAATGCCAATAATCAAAATCAATATTCACCTTACTTGTCGAAATTTGTAATTGTAATGACGATCGCTAACAATAAAAAATACAATTATCAGAGTTACAAACATAGATTAAGCGAGACCGAACGTGCATTGCAAAAGCGAAAGGTGATTTTCAAAATCTAAGCAAAGTATTAAGAAAAGGGAAAATTTTTGTTAGAAATAGGGAAAAGAGTACTGAACTGCTGTGTAATATCTAATTTGTTTACATTAGAATAGTGTAAAATACCTTCCAGAAACTAAGTAAAGTATTAAGAAAAAGGGAAATTTCGTTAGAAACAAAGAAAAGTGTACTGAACTGCTGTATAATATCTAATTTGTTTACATTAGAGTAATATAAATACCTTCCAGAAACTAAGCAAAGTACTGAGAAAAAGGAAAATTTTCGTTAGAAACATAGAAAAGAGTACTGAACTGCTGAGTAATATCTAATTTGTTTACATTAGTGAATTGTAAAATACCTTCCAGAAACTAAGCAATGTATTAAGAAAAAGGAAAATTTTCGTTAGAAACATAGAAAAGAGTACTGAACTGCTGTGTAATATCTAATTTGTTTACATTAGAGAATTGTAAAATACCTTCGAGAAACTAAGCAAAGTATTAAGACAAAGGGAAATTTCTTTAGAAACAAAGAAAAGAGTGGTAAACTACTATGTGCTATCACTCCTCCGATATGGCAGTGAATGCTGGATAATTTCCTCACATATAAGACTGGAGTTAATAGAAATGTGCTTCTTTAGAATAGGTTCTTTGATTTCTGGAGACAAATAAACAAAAAAGAAAACACGAACATTGCAGACTCTTTGGAAATTTTCAAGACTCTGTAGTCATATAGCATAAGCCTCAGACTAGATATGGAATGGTAGACATATAAATGTGTAAAGTAGATCCTGGGTAGAAAAATAGCACGACACAGTTAACTAAATTTATTTGCAGCAGACCTAGCAATTAATTCAATGTAATCGTTCCAATTATATTTCTGTTGAAAAACGTGATACCGAGAAGGCGCAAAGAATCACTCTCCTGGAAGCCAGCCTCTGCCATACCATACTGATGGAAGGCAAAAACAAAAAGTTTCCCGAAGATGATTAAAAGAGTACAGTTTAGTTTTTGGGGCGTTAACAAGCAATTTCTTGTTCTAGTTAACGAGAGATTGAATGAGATTTTTAAGTTAAGCTGTCTATATGACTTTATGGAACTTACTATTAAGGCAGGAGCAATCAGCGATGTCTACAGCATAGGAATAAAATCGAGAACACATTACACCCGGAAGATGAAAAGGAAGAACAAAGCAAGTCTCAGAATAAAGCCGGGGGACGAGGCGTCTGCATTTATATCTAAAGATCTAGAAGAGTGGCCGTTAAAGTAAACCTTCATTTCACGATTTGATAAGAAAGGTTGGTGTCCTGGGTATGACGATAAACTACATCCGCTTCCTGGGTAAGACGATAAACTACATCCGCGTCCTGGGTAAGACGATAAACTACATCCGCGTCCTGGGTAAGACGATAAACTACGTCCAACAGCAAAGACCTCTGATCAGGAGGCTTTCAGGAGCGTGGAACCACCTCTTAATTGCTGGTGTTGCCAGGTCCACCCTGACCCGGGGTGGTAGCACCTGTTAGGATCATAGCTATGGGAAAATAGTTAACCCCAAAACTGAGGTAAAAGGCATTATAAAAGTGTAAAAATGGGTTTTAATACCAGAAATACTTTGTAAAAAATTTATTACCAGAAATAAATTTTTGAAGAAAAAACCTATAGGTTTTTGAAAAAAAAAATATTACCAGCAATACGTTTTTGAAGAAAAAAAATATTACCAGCAATACATTTTTTAAAAATAATATTACCGGCTATACATTTTTCAGGAAAAAATATTACCAGAAATAGATTTTTGACAAAACAAAAATATTACCAGGAAAAAAAAAAGTTGTCGGCATTAAATGACCCCTTGAGGTTGATATGCCGTAAAACAAATAAACAAACAAGAAAGGTTGAATCAAATAAAAACGATTCGACCAGAAATACCATAACCTTTCAACTTGTGAAGAAGACTATCATGACAAAATATAATTTGTTTTTTGTTTTTTTCAGGCTGTTCCTTACGGCTTATATCTTTAAGGAAATAAAAAAAAAATAAAAGAAAGCCTCCGCCCAACAAGAAATACTACCGTCTCTCATCATGACCTATGTCTCGGAAAATAAGCCTTGACGAAGGTGAAATAAATGAAAAGAAAGGTACTTTAAAATAGACATTTCTTAGTCATACAGGATGCGATGGGTAAATTGTCGCCATATTATATTTTTTTTTAATTTTGTGCATGCGCGTTGTTTGTTTTTGACTTTGTGGCCTGAATAATGTAGTACGTTCAGTTGGGCAACCACGACGCAATTCAGTCCGCCAGAAATTTGGAAACGGCATGCTGTACTGCTTGGCATTCGCGCATGATGCTCCAATAGGAACATTTGAGAGTGTTTGGGTGTCAATCTGAGGACAGTCCAGAGGTTTCGAAAAAAGTTTGATGTCTTACGGTGATTAAGAAGGTTTTTAGAGTGATCAATAGTGATGGCAACGTTATGCCTTCATTCATCTTCCCACAGGGCCTCAGCCTCAACATTGAGGCCTACATCAAGTGCCTTGAGGAGGTATTGCTGCTCTGGGTCAAGAGAGTGACTGCCGGGAGACCCTATATTTGGCAACAGGAATCTACACCTAGCCCCACAAGCACAGGTACCAAGTCATGGCTGTCAGACAATTTCTGGGACCACATCACCCCTTACATTTGGCCACCTAACTCTCCAGACTGCAGCCCCCTGGATTATTATGTGATGGATACAGTTGAGCAAGAGACCAACAAAACGCCTTGGAACACCAAAGATGAACTGAAGACAAGAATTATGGCAGCATTCAGCCATTTAGGAGACCATCTTGAAGGGATACAGGAAATTCCGAAGTCGTCTGGAGGCCGTGTCGTGGTTGAAGCCAATGACGATTTTATTGAATAAATGAACTCTTTAGTATTTGAAGATATTTTTTGTGTAATTTTGGTAAGTATATCTGCTGAAATGAGAAGTCAGTTTTCTTTTCATTTCTGTGCAATTTAGACGACAATTTATCCATCGAACCCTGTACATTTCACCCTGTCAATCATCCCGGTATAAGAATTTATGTGCGTCTATTCTTCAGAAAGACGAAGTCAGTTTATCGTCATTGTAACCAGCTGTGGTCAGAGTCTTGATCTCTTAACCTTCGAAGATGGATACAATTATATATATATATATATATATATATATATATATGTGTGTGTGTGTGTGTGTGTGTGTGTGTGTCTTCTCTCCCCATAAAAAATAAGAAATGAAAATAAAGCAAGCTGCTAAGTTCACAACAAACAGGAAATTGACGTTGTTTTTTTTTATCGCAACAAAATAGCAACACTAAGAATTTAATTTTTCTTTTTTTAAAGTCAACATCAAATTAAACACTTTGGTAAATGTGTTTTTTCAGCTGCAAAGAATCTGGAATGAAAAAAAAAATCTGTATTAAATTCTCTTTCTCACATTTTTTAAAAAATCTGTCTTTCTCTCTGATGATTTATCCCTCTCTCTTTTTTTATCTCTATATCTCCATTTCTTTCTTTCTTTTTCTCTCTTTCTCGATCTTTAATCTCTCTCTCTCTCTCTCTCTCTCCTTATTTCTCTTTCACGCTCTCTCTTTCTCACACTATTTCCATCTCTGTCAGTCGCACTCTCACTTTCCTTGTCTCCATTCATTTTTTCTTTCTCTATTCCTATCTCACTCTTTCCCTTTCTTTTAATTTCTCTCTCTTTATTTCTCACTCTTTTCCTCTCTCTATTTCTACTTTTTCTATTCTCTCTCTCTCTTTTTTCTCAGCCTTCTCTCTATATTTCCTAGCTTTTTCTATTTCTATTTCTCACCATCTCTTTCTTTCTCGCTCGCTCTCCCCCCACCTCTCTCTTCCCATTTCTCTTTTTCTCTCGATTTCTCCCCGGCTCCTTTCTACCTTCTCCATTTCTCTCTCTCTCTCTCTCTCTCTTACTTTCTCGCTCTTTTTTCTTCTCTCTTAATGCCTCCCTCTAAACCTCTTTCTTGCTCTTCCGCTCACTATTTTTCACTCACCATTTCTCTCTATATATATGATTTTCTCGCTCTTTCTCTCTCTATCTCGATTTATCTCCCTATTTTGTCTCTCTCAAGATGCACGAATCTCAGTAGAGTTTCCTCATACAGTGGACCTCGGTTCAAAATTTAATTCATTCTGAAGGCTATTCGTAACCCGAAATCTTCGTAAACCGAAAATATTTCTACCATAGGAATCAATGCAAAATGGATTAATTCGTTTGTGGACCCCATAAAACATAATTTTATTTTGACGTACCTTTCATTTTGCTATTAGCATCAATCCTTCATTAACCGCAAACAAACAATCAAATACAAAAGTATGCAAAAAAAGTGTGGTGACATAACATGACCTTCATTGCTAACAACATCCAATACCATAATACTTGAAGGAATTTTGTGCGCATCACTCTTTGCACCTCAGAAGGATCTGAACAAAGCCATCTGTCATTTTTTTCTCTTAAGTTTTGATCCTGATCAAAATTTTTCTCATCTGAGAAAAAACCAAATCACACCAACTTCTGAAGGATTTTTAAGTTTGTTTAAAAGCCTTTTGGATCTGTGTAAACGGTTTTCTTTTGTTTTTTTTTTCAGACATAAATTGACCTCTCTTCATCACGTAGAACTTGTATCGAATGTCTTCATGAACACTCCTTCTGATTGCTTTTTTCAGACACATACAGCTTTTTGGCAATTGACCTCATTGATTGACCTCAGTTTTCATCAGTTGTTTGTTTGACTTCCTGAATAAATTCGTATGTTCTCACTTTATCAGAACGTGCAGAATGCCTTTTTACGTTTCGATACAAACATTGGGAAACTGTCAGCGTCTTCTAACTCTTTTCGTATCTTGTGGACAAACGATCTTGCAACTCTGAGGAAACGTGCAATGATCAGCCTTTAATGCCACAATCACAGCATGCCTTTTCATTTCATTTGTTATCATAGCGTTTGCTATTCTTGATTTCTGAAAAATAAAAGCGTTAGAAGTTTGTGGGAAGCAGTATTAATCTTAAATCTGTATGTCCTCAAATACCAGCCGCACCCTGTATTTAGATTTCGGCAATAAATAACCCATAGAGTGTGATATGCCGCTAAACAAAAACAATCAAACATTTCCCCGAATAATTTATTTACTTAATAGAAAATAATTCTGTCATAACAGGAACCATCCGCTCAAAGCGCCACATCACAGTTTTGGAACGGAATAAAACCCCGTACATACATCAGTTTATTTGTCAATAATATAACAACTATTGTTAGCAATGACGAACGTCTAAATATGAAATTAAATATGTTAATCGTTACATACGAAAAACTTGTCGATATTTAAACCAAAGGTCAATCTCGTTAATATAATTTTGAAATGGTAATAATCATGGTATGAGGGCACCGGTCATTGCCGTGACGGCGACATATCGCCTTCGTCACCGCCGTGGCCACTGCTCTAGTCCCCAGGATTATGTCTTTTTTTCCGGTGGGAAGGTTCGTCATTGGCTATTAATACATTTCCTTTGCGGAGATTTGTGTCGTGGACCGGGTGTATTGCTCAGAGCCCATGCGCAGAAAACGACTTTTTATTTTATTTTGTGTTCTACCTTCTTGGCGCTCACATTCGGCCGACAAGCAGAGTGAATCAGAAAGAGACCGAATTGTTAGCTGCTTCCTTAACAGGAACCATTCGGCATTCATTGACTGTTCATCCCGTGCTGCTTTCGATTGAAATTTATAAAATGTTTCTATTACAACAATTATTTTCCGGAAAATAGGTTTCTCAAATCCATTGTTAATGCTCTTTTTTTTAGTATTGATGGGGGTTTCATTTCTAGCCTTTTATTTCAAGTATTATGGGATGTCAACATCTTGATTATGTCATCATTTTCACTCCGAGATACATGTACTCTCCATTTTAGTTGTTGCTGCTGTTGGAAATCCTCAAATGATGTGGTTTCTGATATTCCCGACAGTTCTTTTTTATTGTGTAGCGCCCAGAACTCTTTTTTTGTTGTTTCTTAGGATTTTGTTAAGTCTTTAGAAGACAATTTTTCCTGTTTCAATACACCTTCAGTTGTTGGGTGTCACATTCTCCATCCTCCGTTAAAACGCTTCCTAGATATTTAAATCAACTACATCCAGTAGCAAAGCCCCTGATCGGGAGATTGGAAGGTTTTGAGGAGCGTGGAACCACCTCTTAATTGCTGTTGTTCTCTGGTTCACCTGATCCGCGGTGGTGGCACCTGTTAGGGTCTCAGCTATGGGCAAATAGTAAACGCCCAAACAAAAACAAATCACTCTGAAAGTATAAAAAATGCTCACAAGAAAATTAGATTTCGGCATCAAATGACCCATAGGATGTTGATATGCCGTCAAACAAACAAACAAAACTTTTTTATATGAAAAACAAACAATACATAGTTATAGTCAAATGACCAGGTATCTGTAGTTGAAGGCATACAACTGAGTTCATATTATTTAGATGTTATCATTAAATAACCCATAGAGGTGTTGATATGCCGCTAAACACAACCAATTAACCAACAGATATTTAAACTTCAGTGCGGTATTTACTCTGTCCCCGCACTAGGACAAGATGTGACACAAGGTCTATTTTTCGGTCGGGACCCAAGCGCGTACACCCAGGACAGGAACAAAAATTCCCCTCAGCCCCAGCAACCGTCGGTTGCCCTGGCCTCGGTCCGAGCACCGATCCCTCCCTCTGGTGTAATGGGAGGGCGCGGCCTCGAGCAGCTGTTCTCCAGGGCTGGGCACCTCTTCAGTATAATTTTCCTCAGTTGCCCCTCTGTCTTTTGACAGAGAAGCCACTGAGCAGACTCTGCCCAAAGAGAGACTGGGAGATAATAAGAAGACGCGATCTTTCTCAAAAAGACTGCTTCTCTGATTTTGACTCCAATTTATAATTTGCATCTTGGATTTTTCTCTTTCTGGCACTCAAGTATTCTGTTTAATTGGTGTTTAATTGATGTTTAATTGATGTTTAATGCCTTCCTTCCCGTTCCCCTTTACTACATTGTTTCGGAAGTCCTGGAGTTACTTTTTCTGATATCAACATTGTGTCATCTGCGTATATTATTCTGTTAAGGTTGTAACCAACAATAATCAATCCTGTTTGGATCGCCAGCTCCCGTCGAGTAGCCTCTGATCGGGAGACTGGACTTTTGAGGAGCATGGAACCACCTCTTAATTGCTGTTGTTTCCAGGTCCATTCTGGCCTGGGATTGTAGCAGGTGTTAGGGTACAACATTTGGCTAAATATTGACCCCCACCAAAAAACAATCAACAGTACACGTTTATAGTAAAATTACCAACAATACTTTTTATGATCTATAAAATACATATCTAAAAAACATACCTTTATTCTGAAAATATAAAATTATGTACAAAATATATGTAGCTGAAAGCATAAAATTCCGTCCAAAATATCTAGATTTTGACATTAAATAATCGATAGAGATTGATATGCCGCTAGAGAAAATCAACCAACTAAAACCCGTTTATTATACAACCGGCTTCAGAGTCGTTAAATCGTGAGAAGCCTTTATTCTCACTGTGCAGTATAATCTCTATGTATAAAAGGCAGGATGTGTGTGCGTGCGTGTGTGTGTGTGTGTAACGAATGCACGACCGCAATTTTCGACGGATTTGCACCAAAATTTACATGCACATGCTCCAAGTTAATGAAAGGCCAAGACCGACTTTGCATTTCCCAACTCCCATCGATTTTTTCATGCTTCTACGGCAGTTTTCATGTAGTTTGCGGCCATTTTCTAATGGCCAGAGTGTGAGCCTATAGCTGGCTGCCACGAATAGGCAGGACGATTCTGTTGGCCAGCGTGACTGACACGAATGTTAACTAGCATGCAAAAAAATAAAATCGATAGCTGCAATCGTCACAAGTGGGAAAAATTCAAATCAGCATGGCACTTTACTCCAATTGCCTCATTCGCTAGATTGAACTCAACGTTGATTCTGATTCCGCAGAACTGGGTTGGGTGTGAAAGAGTATTTGTTGTTAACATTCTTTTTTCATTCGGTTTTCCCAGTTACGAGTCCTTTTTTTTTAAAGCTGAGCGTTTTCTGTTTATTTTGTTTAGTTCTTTTTTCGTAACAGATTTAATGTTTAGTATAGAGATTAGAAAAAATTTGCAGTATGAGCTAGGCAAGAAGTAAGGCATGTAGCAACATCATCACGGCAAAGGGCACTCCTTTAAAGGCAAAGAAGGGCAAAAATATTTTAAGTCAAGTGATAGCGATTGCTGTAAGAGTCGTACGATTTTTGAATCAAGCACGGGCAACGCCGGTCCATGCTGCTAGTCTATATTAAGCCTGTTCGATGTTTCAGAAAATAATTTGCTAACAATACCTATTTATAGTAAAACGATCAACAGTATATTTTATTTGTAGTTGAAGGCATATAACTGCGTTCAAAATATATTTAGTTGAAACCAAATTGTATTCAAAATATTTAGATTTCGGCAAAAACGCATACTGTTGATATGTCGCCAAGCAAAATCAACCGACCAAACAACGAACAAGAAAAAAACTCTCATAATTTCTTAAAGAAATCAAACTGTATTCCAAAATATAACTTCAACAAAACTACAACATAAAATACACACATCACCGTCTCTCGTAATTATGCCCACTACACAAAAGCTGAGCAACATCTACCATGTATTCAGCTGTGAAAGCAGAATAACGAATATTATATTTTCAAAGTTCCCAAGAAAGTATAAAAATACATAGTAAAAATACCAGCAATACATTTTTTTGTAAAAGAAATTACTGATGCTCCCAACAAAGTTAAATTTCGGTATTAAATGACCCATAAGAAGTTGATATGTCGCTAAACAAACGACAAACATAAAATTACGTGCAAAATATTTAGATTTTGACATTAAATAACCGATAGAGATTGATATGCCGCTATAGAAAATCAACCAACAACCAACTAAAACCCGTTTATTATACAACCGGCTTCAGAGTCGTTAAATAGTGAAAAGCCTTTATTCTCACTGTACAGTATAATATATCAGTATCTCTCTATATTTCTGAGATTAGGTATTATGTACACTATTTACATTATTCGAACTATTGTCCTCATCTTTGTCACCGTATTTATTACAACGTTTCGGCCGTTGTACGCTCCGGCCTTCTTCAGGTGGTTAGAATGTCAAATTGAACCCTTTATTTCGCTCACTGGCGTAGACTGTTCTAGTTCCACGTGCCCTGTTTTTAATGGATGTCAGTTATCAGTTATCTCCTGTTAATTCTCCTCTCCAAGTTCTCCACGGCCTTAACCAGGTATTGATCTCACCCTCTTCGTGTCCTGTCACTGGATCTAACTAACGCATTTATCCACTGAGCCATGTGTCCTTGTGGTCATTTTGACATTAAATAACCGAAAGAGATTGATATGCAGCTACAGAAAATCAACCAACAACCAACCCGTTTCTTATATATTATTATACAACCGGCTTCAAAGTCGTTAAATAGTGAAAAAGCCTTTGTTCTCACTGTACAGTATAATCTATATTAAGCATGTTCGAGGTTTCAGATTTAAATTACCAATAATACATATTTATCGTAAAAATACCAACAATACTTATTTATAATAAAATTACCAATAATAGGTTTTACTTGTAGTTGAAGGCATACATTTGCATTTAAAATATATTCAGTTAAAACCATAAAATTTTATTCAAACGGTTCATACATAAATCTTGATTTCCATAAAAACACAATATATCTCGTTTTAATATATTAGGCTGTTCGGGAAGTAATGTCGCGTCTAGACTATTCACATTTACTATTTTCTTTAACCGTTTCACCTCCAGCAGGGCGACAATGCCACCACGACCACGAAGAGAGGTTACTGAGTGTAAACGAATGCACGGAAAACATTATTAAGGAGTGAAAAAGATGAAACGAAGTAGAATTGACATCAGATGACGATTGAAATTTTAAATAATCAAAATTGACTTGAAAGCAAAAAGCCGAAAGAGAGTTCCACGAACGAGAAAATAAATTAGCATAGAAATAAAGATGACATCTATTCATTCAAATGATAGCACCTTACGCCAGCCCGGTAAATTCACATAGACTCGGTACCATAGTTCTTCGGTTATTTAGTGTCAAAATCTAAATATTTGGGACGGAATCTTATGTTTGTTGTTTGTTTAGCGACATATCAACTTATTATGGGTCATTTAAAACCGAAATTTAACTTTCTTGGGAGCATCAGTAATTTCTTTTGCAAAAAAAAAGTATTGCTCGTATTTTTACTATGTATTTTTATACCTTCTTGGGAACTTTGAACAGAGTTCTTCCGTAACTTTGAACAGAGTTCTTCCGTAATTTTGAACAGAGTTCTTCCGTAATTTTGAACAGAGTTCTTCCGTAATTTTGAACAGAGTTCTTCAGTAAATTAGCATAAAAATAGTTATAGGAAATGATAAGCTACATTACGGTAGTGGGAATGTGATTGAAGACGAGAAGCCAGATCAAGACCATTATCATTGCAGATTCTTCTTTGGATTTTATCGAGGATCTCTAAATACATAGCTAGGTTTCCAGACCGTATGTGGCAGCAAAACTCTAAGCATGTACGTATGGTAGACATGTAAATATATAAGATAGATTCCGAGGACAAAAATTGTCTAACAAGGCCCAGAGAACCAATTTTCCTAGCAATTAATTCGATATAATCTTTCTATTTCATGCCAGCGCATAACCTTACCTCAAGAATGTGCAAAGTGTTTTTCTCCTGAAGGTTAGCATTGGTCATACTCAGACGATTAATAGAGAGCAGTTTCGTTTTAGAGGCATAAAAATTAACAGGCGATTCTTTTGCCATTTATTTTAGATCAGCTGCCAATTTGAACTTATTTAACCGATCAGATTTACTAGTAAGACGGGAGTAAGTAGTTGTGCTATCAGCATAGGTAACGAGTTGTGAACTGATAATATCAAGAAGGTCGTTGATGGATAGAGCCCTTAGGGGAAACTGCATTAATGCAAAAAGATCTAGAAGAGTGGCCATTCCAGACAACTTTCATTTCGTGATTTGATTTGATAAGAAAGACTGGATCAGTTTGAAAATTAGTCCAAAAATGCGATAACCTTTCAAATTGTAAAGAAGACCAGTATCACCAACCATTTCAAATGTCTTCGACATATCCAAAGGAACAGTAACTTCATCATTCTTATCTAAGTCTTGATAGGGTCTTTCAGTAATAATTGTTAATGAACCAGCAGTAGACCTTGAGAAGAGAAAGTCATATTGCTTATTTAAAAGCAAACGCTCCGAGATGTGATGCTTAACCAATTCACAGTTGATTAGAGCTTCTAGTACTTTGCTAAAAAGAGTTAGAAGGCTAATGCCGATTGTTAGAAGGATCAGATGGTTTGCCTGTGTTCTGAAAGTCTGGAACTAGAGAAGAGGAGTTCTAACATGCATGAAGGCATTTATTATACATTTCATGCGCACATTTGTTAAGGGTTATAACAGGGATACCATCAGGTCCACATGATTAGGGGGGATCCAGTTCAGAGATGATAGCAGAAACCATAGACGGAGTTATATACATATAATGCAATAGGCGCTCAGTGGATAGTCAGGCAAAGATATTCCAGGTGAGTCAAGAGTAGCATTGTGCCCTCCAGACTTCATCAGATCTATCTCGGTCCGCGTAATTTACTGAGGATTTCAAACTGAAGTCTTTAAACAACGTGGGTAGAATGCTCTCATTCCACTGACCGTGTTTACAGATATATTGTTCTGGTTCTGATTTCCTACCGTTAATTTATTGCCCGACCCGTTTCCACTAACTTTAGTGTTATGGTCCAATATCCTCGCACCACTGTTATGGTCCAAGGTTAGGACCAAGGAAGAACAACACGAACACAAGACTAGGAATAACAAAGATATATTAAACAGAATAATAATAATACAAGAAGTTGAAAGTGTTAGTATGACTGTCAGTCTGGTTTAGAGTGAACTACTATTGTCTCGACTCGCTCCGTCTCGAATCGTTACACTTCTTCTCTATCGTCTCTCTTGAGAGGCGCAGTCTTTATAGTGTCAGGAAGAGTTCATTGTCGTTACAGGTAAGATCCCATAACATTTAGGTACAGCCTGCTCTGTCCAGTTATTAAATTCACAATTATTATGTTACCAAATTTATGAACCATTTCTTTAATCCACTTGGTTATTGTACCGTGGGACAATCCTGAGTGGAGAACTTGGAGCCTTGAACCAAATCTGCCTGCTGATGAGAGCTGTTGCTGCTTGTCATGCTTGACTGCACTCACAGAAGATCTTCTGTTTCATTACAGCTGCTGTTGAGAACATAATTCTTAGTCTTAGTATTGGCAAGAGCCGACTGTAGATCAATCCATATTGAAAGAGTCTAGAATTTTAGAAATAGGGGCTTTTAAACGTTATAATGAGATTTTCCTTAATTCCTTTAAGTGATTTTGCTATTAGCAACATGTTTCAGTGATTTGAATATATAAAGATTTAGCGTTTTTTAAAAGAAGCTTGCTAATAATAACGTGTTCTAATGATCTGAATATATAAAAAAATTGCCGTTTTTTGAAGGATTTTATTATTAAAAAATTATTCCACTGATTTGTAATAGATATAAATTTGCCATTTTTTAAAGGATTTTGCAATAAAATAAAATTGTTCCAGTGATTTAAATATAGAAAAACTTGCCATTTTTAAAGGATTTTGCTATTACTCAAGTGATCCAATGATTTGAATATATAAAAATTAACCGTATTATAGGATTTTATTATTAAGAAAGTGTTACAATTTGAATGTATAAATTTTTTCGGTTTTTAAAAGATTTTGGTATTAAGAATATTTCCGCTTATTTCCGCAAATTTTCCGTTGTTCTTTAAGGAATTTTCTATTGAGAGAGTGTTCCAATGATTTGATTGTAAAAAAAGTTTGCATTTTTTTAAACAGACGAACGCACGAGTTTCCTAACCAATTCAACGGTAGTCTCGGTAACATAGGGGAGATTTCATCCGAACAATTCGAATTCAGAGTTGTTGTTCTAAACTGGTTGCCCTATCAAAGCAAAAGAGCCTAGTTTGTTCTATTATTTCAGAAGTTTCAAATTCACTGTTGTCCTAAACTGGTTGCCCTACGAAAGCCAAAGAACTTAGTTTGCCCTAGTAATTATGACGTTATGGAACTATGGAGTTGTCTTTCTTCTAGACTTTTTACCCTACCAAAGATAAAGAGCACGGTTTGTCCTCTTTTTTACGAAATTCAGATTTGTCCTTCGAGACCAGCTGCTCTGCCGATGTTAAAGAGTCCGTTATTTTTTTTTTGCGTCCTCTTAAAAATAAGCGACTTTATTTTCTGAACAGTCTCCATATATGCTTCGATACAAATGCGTAGGAATTCGCATCAATGAAAGATGTTTAAAAAGAAAACACCAGCGTCGAGCAAGAAACTGTTGTGAAGATCTGGTTACTCGATTTATTTAGCGTCCATTACAGCCACTTCCGGGAAATCGTACATTTGAAATTACTTTTAAATTTGTGCAAATAAAGAGTTTACATCCGAAAAGAAAAAGTAATAAACATCTGGAAGTCGTTCTCAGTTTGGTATGAAAGAAATAAATAAATCAGCATTCGACAGGAACATGGGGCAAAGAGAAACAGTTGTGTTGAAGGAAACTGGATTTATATTCGTTTTTATTGTTAACGCGATCAATGAAGCTGGTAAAACTGAATGTGTGTCATTAACTTATAGTGTGTTTATTTAATTACATTTTATCAGTTAATTGCGATAATAGAGTGAGTAATGATGAGATGTAAATTTATATAATTCGGTTGATGGAAAGTTTCACAGTGTTTTATGTAACATCTTTTTATTCAAATGAAATCGTAGCATTATCGTATTATTTTTTCAAAGCTTTTACTCTGGCTAGATAAGATATTTTAATAATGTAAATAGTAATATTAACCGTTTCGACAAGTATGGACCTTTGTGCAGAAAAAACAAAAAACAAAACAGAATTTCAAAAGGACGTTTTTCCTTTGACGCCGCTATTATTTTAACTACACCTTTGTGTAAATTAATTGAAACAAAACAAATAATTCCGTTATTATTTACTTTTGTTTCGTGTTTTTCCAATGAAACATGACCCAGTGCACATGTTACTACTTCGTATGTCCATTACACGAAGTTTCAGACTGGCCACAGATTCACGACCGGATTTATATCAGGAGAGTTTCCCGGCCAGTCTATACTACTTTGATTTGCTCACTTTTAAGGCTTGCCAGTGTGTCTGTGCAGCGTTATAATTTTCGTACACTTTCTTGGAGTAAATCCATCGCTGACAATGACCGTAAGACAACTAATCGACAGCCGAGACAATAGTGTCTGGGCGTGATAAAAATCTGATGCAATCACAGATGACGCAATCTTTTTCCAAGCCAAATAAATTTCTTCATACACCCCAAAAATAGATTCATATTACTGCACACCACTGCAAATAGCCTAATCTGAGCAAAAAAAAAAAAAAAAAAAAATAGAAATCGATTACACCCTGTCACTCCAGTGGGTATAAAACTAAACGTATGGTGAAAGAAAGGAAACTAAAGCGGTTGTTTCAGTTTATTTGCACAAGCATGTACCTTCACAACTTCGGCAATGTTTTTTGTTTGAAAAAGCGATGATTAGAATTGTAATAAACCCTAAACATATCAAAGTGAATTTATAACGAAAATAATAAACAGTATTTATTGATAAGATTGTTTATTTACACCTTTTATTATATTGTTTATTCGAATTTTTGACAAGACACCGGCTAATTGGCAGTTGATTCGAATTTTATAAAATGGATTTATAATAAGGGTTTACTTATATTTGGTTAAAATATTTTAATAAGTTAGTAAATGTTTTCAAATTTATAAATAAAAGATTCCTTTGATATGTATTTCTTTATAATTGGTAAATAATAAATATGGCATTGCTTTAGGCGTAATACAATTTTATTAGTTTTTAGAATGTTGTAAATAAAAAAATATATTAGTAAATAAATAATGTTTACTATTTCTATTTGTAAATTCTCAGGAGACAAAAGAAAGGATGAATTGATTTTCATCATATTATTTTTTTATATTTTACTACAGTTCTAATCATCGCTTTTTAAAACAATAAACTTTGTCTAGGAATAGTTAAGATAAAAGCGCTTCTATACCGGGAAATTTTCTGCATTCATTGACCCTGTCCACCAGGTATGAAGATGTACGTTCCTCGCTAAGGCCTACAGGATTTATTAGCTCGAAGTCCCTTAATCATTGATCTGTGAAAACGATCGTTTTCTGCAAATAGTTTTCACATTTTTGAACGGGCTGCGCGATATGTATGGCACCCCTAAGTCTTGATCTGACAAGGCCATTAAAATACCTACCTCGAGCATAAATCCTACATTCCATCGTATCATTTTAATGCAAAAGCTTCCAGTATTTTTTTTATAAAACTACATGGCATCATTATTCAGTGTAAGAAATGACTAACTATTAACTCAAAGAATTTATGGCCGTCAGCAAAAGAGGCAACCCAAAGTGTGAGCTACATATTGGGGATGTCAAAATCAAGCAAGTACATAAGTATAACTATCTGCGCTTTGTGGTAATACACGACGGAAAATGTGACAGAAATCCTAAGTCGCATAGGAATAGTGAAAAGGACCTCCCAGAAACTAAGCAAAGTAATAAGAGAAATGAAAATACCGTTAGAATCAAAGCAAAGGTTGTTGAACTACTGTGTAATATTTAAACACCTATATGGCAGTAAATACTGGATAAAGTGGGGGGGGGAGCTTTAAGCAACAGAAATGTGGTTATACAGGAGAATGCTGAGGATATCATGGACATAACATGTGAAAAAACGTGGAAGTCTTAAAAAAAAACAGGAACACTAGAAGAAAAAATTGAAATTCCTGGCACACATAATGACGAAAGAGGGCTTGGAAAATTCCGAGGACATAACGAAACAGAAAAACAGAGAGCAATCTACTTAACTAGTCTGGTGGGGTTGATGGCAGACCAAGGTTAAAGAAGGATGGTAAAGGGACAATTACTTCGAGCAACAAAAGATATGATCTTACATCTCCTGAATTGACGTGACACAAGATGGCGATGGACGTTGTATTTAATTATTTGAAGATAGTAGGTGACAGGGAAGCATTGCACCGGAAGATAGCTCCACAAGCATGATGTGAAAGGAAAAAAGACTATTAAAATAGAGCATACGATTACATCTAGCTATTTCAACAGTAAAAGGATGTGAACTAATTGCCAGTCTAAAAGTACGCTTAAATTCACACGGTCGATGTACGAAGGACGATGGCTCATTAGGACGATTACTATGAAATATTTATAGAGGCAACACAAGATCTAGACAAGTGGTTAGAATCCTTGTAAGATGAAAAATAAGACGTACCAAAGAACGGAAGAACTTTTGATGAGTTAACGGTCAGCTAACTAGAAATTGTGTCTCAATAAAATCACCGTGGAGAAGGCAAAGAGAAACCACTCTGTTATCAATTCCAAAGTCATTCAAAACTATCAACAACGTTATTATCAGAGATAACAGTGTGAATGGGGTTAAGTCAACTGCGATTAACTCTTCGCCTGATAAGAAGGGACATCAGGTGTTATCTGACCGTGGTCTAGCAGCTATTGTTAACAAAAACGTAAACAAGAACTACAGGAAGCTAACTAGAAATTGTGTCTCAATAAAATCACAGTGGAGAAGGCAAAAGGGAAAGCATTCATAGCTATCAACAACGTTATTATTAGAGATAACAGCGTGAAGTGGGTTAAGTCCATTGCAATTAAATTCTTCGCCCGATAAGAAGGGACATAAGGAGTTTCCTAACCGTCGTCTAGCAGCTATTGTTAGCAAAAATGTAAACAAGAACGACGGAAAGATGGCCAGACTGTTTGGGTGTGATCCTTTGTCAGGTATGGGATGAAATGGGCGACAGATGTCACCGGATTGTCATTCATCGGCCGTTTGCGTCAAACAAGAAATAGTTTTGAGGGACATAAAATACGAGAACACTGTGCCTAGTTAGAAAATATAAAAGCAGAAATTGAATAGGTTAGATATTTTAGGCGTATGCGGACCTCGGTAGGCAAATAAAGGAGATGTTGTCAGGGACAAACACAGGATCATATAAGAATATTAGACTAAGACTAAGAAACAGGAAAATCAAACAAGTACAAAAATTTAAATATCTAGGAAGTGTTTTATCAGAGGACGGAAAATGCGACACTGAAATCCGAAGGTGAATTGGGATAGCGAAAGATGCCTTCCAAAAGCTATGAAAAGTATTAAGAAACAGGAAAATCAAACAAGTACAAAAATGTAAATATCGAGGTAGTGTTTTAACAGAGGACGAAAAATGCGCCACCGAAATCCGAAGGCGAATTGGGATAGCGAAAGATGCCTTCCAAAAGCTATGAAAAGTATTAAGAAACAGGAAAATCAAACATGAAGAAAAATTTAAATATCTAGCAAGTCTTTTAACAGGGGACGGAAAGAGCGATATCGAAATACGAGGGAACATTGCAGTAGCGAAAGATGCCTTCCAAAAACTATGAAAAGTATTAAGAAACGGGAAAAGCCAACAAGTACAAAAATTTAAACTTCTAGGAAGTGTTTTAATAGAAGACGAAAAAATGCAAGGTTAGGAAATAGCAAAAGAAAAAACAGACGAGGTTGTGGAGAGCCATGGTCGTCGTGCTGAATGGACACTGCGCATAGAAGAACAGGGTTAGCCTGGTACAAGACCAAAGTGTGGAAGACCCAAAGAGAACACTAAATTACGACAACAAATCCGACCCCAATACACAGATGACAGCGTGTTCATGGCAGACACCGAAAGAAAACTGCAGGAGTAAAAAAAATGTGGGAAGAAAAGACTAACGTTTAATTGTAAGAAGATAGATTCTATGGTCTTTAACAAAGCAAAAGGGGAAGACCAAGATTTTAGCTACCGTTAGGAGACGTCAAATTCGAAGAAGCATAGAAATTTAACTACTCGAGAAGTAGCAGATGCCACACAGAAATCATTATGCACATTGGAATAGAGAAAAGATTCCTTCCAATAGCTTTAGAAACGTGGACCTTTTATTCGAAACAAACACAAGAGTCTTGAACTGCTATGCAAGATCAGTCCTCCTACATTAAAGTGGATGCTGGACATTATTCTTAAAGATGAAGAAGAGACTCACTGAAGACCAGAAGAGCAGTGGAAAAACATCGAGTAACCCACCTAAAGATTTTGTGTAAGTGTATAGCAAAACAGAGAATGGCAGGGATAGTAAGAGCAAAGCAGTACAGGAAGCTGTGGATAGCCATGATCGTCATCGGAAAATGATGGTCTGCCAGATTCTCTTCCAGATATGACCTTACCTCTTACAACCAACTATTCTCACCGTCTTTCTTTTACGATAATAAGAAGTATCTGCAATATTATTGTTCTAACCTGGCATCTCGGCTTCAGTTATCACCCCACCATCGTAACGTATCCTCCCTGTGCCTTTTCTATAAATACTTTCGTGGTGATTGTTTTGATGAACTTTTCTCTATGCTGCTTTATGAATTAAAGTGCAGTACCAGAGCGGTGCCAAGATCTCTTTATTTTACAGTGGAAATAGATTGATGTTACCGTAAGTTCTATGTAAAGAGTTTCTTCAATCGCATTTCTCGCTTATGGAACTCCTTTTCGGTTTCTTGCTTCCCAGTCAATTTTAATTGAAATGCAATGTCAATCGTTACCGTCTGACTTCTTAATTCCTGTTCTTTCATTGTTCTCTCTACTTAATAGTAAGGCTTCCTCATATTCCCTCACATTCAGTAACCCGTTGCGTTTTGGTGCTTTTATTGCTTTGCTTTAGGGTGAAATTATTTTTTTTTTAAAATAGAAAAAGAAAAAAAGAAAAGAATCTATGTATCAGCTCATTTTTATTTGTTCACTCTCTTGCTTTAAAAAGACTTTCTCGTTCGGTTTTTCTCTGTTCTGTTTTCTTCAACTACCTACCATTTTTTCTGTTTCGTTTTTTGTCTTCTTACGATATTTCTATTTGCTTACTTTTTCTCATTCCCATATAGTCCTTTTTCATCTTTCTTTTTTCGGCTTTTACAATTTGTCCTTCCCTTCTTTCTTTCTTTCTTTCGTTCTTTCTTTCTTTCTTTCTAATCATTAGTTCCTTTCCTTTTTAGTTCCTTTTATTCTTTCTTTCTTTCTTTTTTGCTTTCTTTATTTGTTTTTCTATACTCCTGTTTTTTTCTTTCTTTCTTTCTTTCTTTCTTTCTTTCGTTGTTATTTTCTATAGTGTTTTCTTTGTCTTTCTCCAATTTCTTAATTTTTCTACCACATTTTAGTTTTTTTTTCCTGTGGTCATTTATTCTTTCTTTCCTATCATTTTCTTTTTTTTATTTGCTTGTTTGTTTCTTTTTTGGGTCATTTTTTTATTACTTTTCTTCATTTCCGGTTTTGTTTTTGATTTTTGTTTCCTACCAACATAATCTTTTTCTGTTTCATTTTATTACGATCTTTTATACATTCTTTCTTTCGTCTATTTCCCGCCGTTTTCACTCATTTCTATCCATTCCTTCATTTATTTTCCTTTCTTATTCTTTTCCCAAATGTTCTTTCCTCAATAATTTTTCATTGCTTTTTTTTTCCCTTTCCTGGAATCTTTGTTAGTGTCGGTTTCTTCTCGCTATGGTTTTTCTTAAATTCTCTTTTTCCAATTTTTTTCTCTCTCGCTTCTTCCGTTTCCTATTTTTCTCTTTTTCTTTCTACTTTTCCTATTCTTTCTTTCTTATTTATTTCTGTTTCAGTCTTTAGTTCTTTCTCCTTACTTTTTTTCTTTCTTGCATCTTTTTTCTTTCTTTCTTTTTTTCTTTCTTTCTTTATCCTCCTGTTTGTTTGTTTCTTTCTTTTTCTCTTTCTTTCTTCCGTCACTTGTTTTACCAGGCCCCTTCCTTTTACTCCTCTTTCTTTCTTCTTTCTTTCTTTCTTTCTTTCGTTCTTTTTCTTTCTTTCTTTCTTTCCTTCTTTCTTTCTTTCTTTCTTTCTTCTTTTTTTATACTCCTGTTTGTTTCTTTTTTTCTTTCTTTCTTTTGTCACTTGTTTTTCCATGCCCGTTTCTTTTACTCTTCTTTCTTTCTTTCTTTCTTTCTTTTTCTTTCTTTCTTTCTTTCTTTCTTTCTTTTTCCATCCTCTTGTTTGTTTGTTTCTTTCTTTTTCTCTTTCTTTCTTCTCTTACTTGTTTTTTTCCATGCCAGTTTCTTCTACTCCTCTTTCTTTCTTTCTTTCTTTCTTTCTTTCTTTTGTTCATTCATTTCTATGGGAGCATTTTCGGTACTGCTATCAGTACTAGACACTCATTCCAACCAAACATAGCCTTAAATGTTCAAGAAGTGAAAAAATAACTAAAAATAGAAAATAAAATACCTATAATAAAAAAAGTACAAAAGAAGAAGTAGAAATAAAAGTAAAATAAATAAATTCAGAAAAGTAATATTTGTTCCCTGTCCACAAAAAAAAAAAAACGTCCAGAGTCCACGACTTTGTCAATTCTTGCAAATAGAATTACCACGCCACTAGCTGACTCCCCTTCAATTGTAATTTTTATATATGATTACTACACCATTAAATTCTGAATGCAGATAGTTTCTGTTTCTGAATGGAAATCTATTATACTAAGCTCCAGACTCTTTCTCTGGTAATGACCAAAGGTAATGTAGCAACGACTCACACGTGGTGTGAGAAGGGGGGACCAGGGAATGAGAAAAGAAAAAGAGACGCACATACAAAACCATAGAAAAACTCCCACGGACAGCCAGGCAGATAAAGAGCTTGTCTCCAGACCTATTGAAGCGGGAGATGACTGCCACCTGTTGTACCTACCCGCAGAGACGCTATGAGTTATGACTGTATAGGGCAGCCCAGTTCTGTAAAGAGAAGCCACCCTAAAATATCAAAGTCCCTAATCAGCCAGGCGAAACGAAACTTTTTTTCTTTCTCATCATCTGAATTCCCATTTGTGACCTAACAGTAAAACTCTCTCTCTCTCTCTACATATATATATATATATATATATATATATATATATATATATATATATATATATATATATATATATATATATATATAAATAAATGAAAATAATGAAAGAACGCAAAAAAGAGGAACACTGCAGTTTCACGTATATACGGTGTAAAAACAGAAGGAGAGACTGGTACATTTCAAACACTAAATAAGTGAAAAACACAAAGGACAATTTTTTTTATTGACCAATCAGACAAAAATGAAAAGTAAAATTAATATTTCTCAACAGATGAGAAACCATTGTCAAGAAAAAAAAATCCTGCGTGACGTGTTTCGTCTTTCGAAAGGACTTCTTCAGACCAATAATGTATTTATTGATGGATAAGTAGTAGATGGATCTTGACAGGAGAGGCAGTGATCATCTCATCATCATCATCATCATTTCCTAGTGATGGCGACGTTATGCCTCCATTCATCTTCCTACAGAGCCTCAGACTCAACATGGAGGCTTACATCAAGGGCCTTGAGGAGTTATTGCTGCCCTGGGTCAAGCGGGTGGCTGCTGAAAGACCCTATATCTAGCAACAGGACTCTGCACCATGCCACACAAACTGGAGTACCTAGTCATCGCTGTCACACAATTTCTGCGACCACACCCTCTCTTACATCTGGCTACTCTCCAGACTACAAGCCCTTTGATTATTATGTGTGAGGCGCAGTTGAGCGGGAGACCAACAAAACTCCTTTTAACACAAAAGATGAACTGAAATCAAAGACTATGACGACATTCACGAACTGAAACATGGAGACCGCGCAGAAAAGTTGTAGGAGTTTCCGAAGTCATCTGGAGACCGTGGTTGAAGCCAATGACGATTTTATTGAATAACTTTACACTTTAGTATTTCAAGCTATTTTTGTGAAATTTTGGAAAATATATCCGTTAAAATGTGACTGTTATTTTTCTTTTTGCTTATTTTAGACGACAATTTATCCATCGCTTCCTGTAGATTTGTATATCATATCCACTAGATCTCTCCATCACTCGAACTATCTATCTATCTATCTATCTATCTATCTATCTATCTATCTATCTATCTATCTATCTATAGCAGACTGTTCATATCTATCTATCTATCTATCTATCTATCTATCTATCTATAGCAGACTGTTCATATCTATCTATCTATCTATCTATCTATCTATCTATCTATCTATAGCAGACTGTTCATATCTATCTATCTATCTATCTATCTATCTATCTATCGCAGACTGTTCATATCTATCTATCTATCTATCTATCTATCTATCTATCTATCGCAGACTGTTCATATCTATCTATCTATCTATCTATCTATCTATCTATCTATCTATCTATCTATCTATAGCAGACTGTTCATATCTATCTATCTATCTATCTATCTATCTATCTATCTATCTATCTATAGCAGACTGTTCATATCTATCTATCTATCTATCTATCTATCTATCTATCTATCTATCTATCTATCTATCCGAATGTAAATGAGAACGAAACTAATATAAATTCTAATGTTCACAGCATTAATTCGAAAGAGGGGCTCAATTACCAAGAGTAGAGCAATAGTTATTTGTGATAAATTTTTACACACGAAAAAAAAACAAATACTCACGACAAAAATGCATTTTTGTTTCCATGCGCAGGCATCCCGACTGGTGAGAACCAAAAGTCCGTATGTAAAAAATTTATAATAAATAATATCTATCTGTCTATATCAGTCTGATATATAGATTTGTTATACCATATTATACTTAGCTGGCACATGTCAGAGGGTATCCTCTCAGACGAGGCCCTGCCGAAAGGCAGAGTCTCGTCTCGGGAAACTGACTCCGTTTTTACGTGGTCTATAGGGAATTTTGGCCCTAGCCTACGGGCTCGGAAACCCCATTTTAAAACTCGGCCTTGTGCCTTACCTTGCTGCGTGGGGCAGCGGGTAAATAATTATACCATATTATCCAGCATTTTCAATGCAAGTCTGCAGTCTGGAACTTCTAGATAGCATTTTTGAAACATTTTCAAGGGTTATAGAGTCTGCAATGGAATTCTTTAAATCCCGGAAGCGTTTCGTATGTTCTGTTGCGAACCGATTTCTTAATATGTCCCATTAGGAAAAAAGACACATCAGGATATGTGATAACAGGGGAGTGTGCTCACCAAATCAGCGATCATCGGTGTAGTCATTCTTCATCCAAACACTCTGACGACCCATGATTAATAAAAGACCGTTCTTTTCACATCTTATCAGGAGAGTTATGGAAACATCCAGTAATCCAACATTTTCGAATCTCACCACAGTCGATTAATCAGGAAGGTAACTTCTTGATGTTATCGGTCTGAAGGAAACGACCACAGCGTGGGGCACCATTGGAAAGTACCTGAAAACCATGCGACGGTTTGATACTATATAGGTTTCCGTGTAATACTACTGTATATATGTATGGAGAAATAATATATATACACATACTGGCAAAAACACGGACATATACAATACGCAAGAATAGAGGAAGGAAGACATAACAAAAAGATACAAGGTGACATAAAAAGATGAGAACAAAGATGAGAACAAAGACATTCTCCTCTTCCTTTCTCTGACCAAATTGAATTATTTTATTACCCCTCAATCGGAGGAACATTTTTCGACTAGTCTAAGATGGATTCAGATAGCAATTTCTACACACAAAAGAAAATGGTTAAAAGATTTAATATTGGAAGAAAAAATCATTTCTTTAAATAATATGTGAAAATAACCATTCTTTGCCTGTTGAATGTCTCAAGAAACGAAATGTACAGAATAAAGTATATAAAAAATACGTATTATAAAAAATATGTTTACGGGTCTTTCTGTGTTAAAGATATATATATATATATATATATATATATATATATATATATATATATATATATATATATACAGGGTGTCCATAAAGTTCGTGTGCACTTTAAAAAATTTATAACTTTATTTGTATTTACGATAGAAATAATTTGTGAAAAGGATTAGAAAGAAGTAAATCTATATTTTTTAAGGTTTTATTGAAATTTTATTTAAGTTTCCACATGTCCTCCATCATCAGCAATACAAAGGGTAATACGATTTTGAAGTTCACGGAAAACATTTGCCAACTGATTTACAGTAATGCCTGAAATCACATTAGTTATTTTAGCTATACTTAAAACTAGGTACATTAAACTTTATAACATTTTTTTACAGATTATTTCTATCGCAAATACAAATAAAGTTATAATTTTTTTAAAGTACACACGAACTTAATGGACACCCTATATATATATATATATATATATATATATATATATATATATATATATATATATATATATATATATATGCAGGAACACTACAAAAATAATGGATATTTTTGTTTGTTAATGCGACAAATTTTATTCCATAACAATTAATAATTTAGTGGATACCCAAATTTGAGTAGACGCTCCGTTTATTTCTTAACCAGTATATATATTTATTTTCGTCTACCGGACTGAATAATTCGAAATTATCAAAGTAAATTATACGCTCTCCTGCAGGATTCTAACCCGCGTCACCCATGACAAAAAGATTAGCGTTTATAAGTCACTATTTAACTTCGCGCGACTAATGAAAAACATCTGTGACCGAGTCAGTCTAAAGCACGTCGGTTCTACCGACGATTTCTCCTGACTTGGAGGTTGCAAGTTAGCATCCGGCCGGAGAGCCCATATTTCACTTTACAATTTCTCGAATATTCAGGCCGGTACATAAAAATAAATAAATATATTGTTTAATTAATATTCTCAAATACGTGTATCCACTAAAAATAACGTTTATGTAATATATATATATATATGTGTGTGTGTGTGTGTCTGTGTGTCTGTGTGTGTGTGCTGGAATTGCACAATATTTTGACAAATGACAAGTCAACTGCCGAAGAGGAAATAATTTTCTCTTTATAGATCGTGTTTTTATAACACTTATTTTATACCTGTGTTTCAAATTCGAGTTTATAATTAATGATACGTTGAAGTAACTGAGGGGCCCTCCGACATAGTATAATTGTTAGCAATCTTGTCTCGCTAGATCACTTACGACGGCGTAGTGGGTTCAACTCTTAAGTTGTGCCCCATACTTTGTGTCTTGTGCTAAGCTTCACTTACTAAATCTCTAGACTGAATTAATTTTCGTCTACCGGACTGAATATTCGATAAATCTGATAAGAAAAATATGCGCTCTCCGGCAGGATTCGAACCTTTGTTCTTTTAGGGAAACCATCATTAGTTTGACTTTTCGATGGCCAAGTGAGAAGCGCGACAAAAGAATCTGTTAGAGTAGAACTTATGGCTAGATATAGCTATTTCAACAGTAAAACGATGAGAGCTGATTGCCAGTCTCTTAGTATGTCTAAATTAATGCTGTCGAAGTGCCAAAGAGAAAAAGCTCGTTAGAAAAATTACTGGCCATGACAAATATTTATAGGAAGGGCACACACGCACAGACACACACAGACATAAACATACTGTTATGTGACCTTACCTATAACGACAGAATGAACTCTTCCTAACACTATATATACTACGCCTCTCAAGAGAGAGTGACGTATACGTATTGGTATTGGTATTGAATCGAATCGAGTCAATAGTAGTTCACTCCAAACCAGACTGACAGTTATACTAACACCTTCCAGATCTAGTATTATTATTATTTCGTGTAATATATCTTTGTTATTTCTACTCTTGTGTTCGTGTTGTTCTTCCTTGGTCCTAACCTTGGACCATAACACACACACACACATATATATATATATTATAATATTTTTATTATAATATTTTAAATTGTTATAGAAAAACTTTCTTGTTTCGAAAATGATGTAAAATATTATAATAAATAGTGATTTTCCAAGCGTAGCTTAGATGTAGCACAAGGCCGAAATAAGGGGCGCCTAGTGAGTATGGAACTCACTACTCGGTCGTAATTGTTTTAGCGAGACAAGTTTGCTAACCATTACACCACGTCGAGGTGCCCAAATATTATAATAAATATATTATAATATTTTGCTCTACGTTTTATTGATCACTTTTTAGAAAAAGTAAATACTAAGAACTGTAGATTCTTAATCTGTCTGTTCGTTCTCTTTATTTGTATATATATATATATATATATATATATATATCGGAAACAGCGAAACTATGTGTGATGACAATATATATATATATATATATATATATATATATATATATATATATATATATATATATATAGTTATGTATAAGGGTTTTTTTTTCCTTTTATATCTTATCTCTTTTCTTCACTTTCCCCTTTGTCTTTTTCTTTTCCTTTTCCTGTGAAAGGACTTATTAGATAGGTCAAACGTCAGTCACTGTACCCTGTCACTCTTAAGTATCTTAATAAAGATAGATTTAAACTTTCCCTTCCCTCTCTAATTTCGATCATATCTGTCGTCCGACTTCTCACCCTCTCTCTATCGCCTTACATTAACCTAAAACTACCCCTCAAAAACATGTCTAAAAAGAATAATATGTAAATTTTTAAACCATTTTCTTTTATGCTTGGAAATGTGATCTGAGGAACCAGGAAAAATCCCTTTCCTGAGGGAAATAAAATATAATCAATGGCCCTTTAAGGTTGTCTGTTTTAATTAAACATTTATATATATATATATATATATATATATATATATATATATATATATATATATAAATGGTGGAACTCGTTTTGAAAAACCTCGGCTAGCTCAATTTGCAGCAGAACAAGTCGGTACCCGAGGAAAAATGGGAAATAAAAAAAGAAAGAACCAAGAACATTAAAAGAAGGCGAAAACAATCGTCAAGTGTTTAAGTTCCAAGTCCAAAGAAAACAAAAAACAAAACGAGTGAAAAGAGTAAAAAGATAACGGCGTAAAGTGCTCAATACACTGAGTGGAGCGAACCTAAAGTAATCCTAAGATGGCAGGCAAAATCCGGCTCTACCCTGACGATCCGTTTAGGTGAAACCTAGGTAGTCTACCTCCTTAAGATTACTTTATATATATATATATATATATATATATATATATATATATATATATATGTGTGTGTGTGTGTGTGTGTGTGTGTGTGTGCAGTGTGTGTAGTATGTGTGTGTGTGGCACTGTTCTCTTAGAAATGCTTGACGTAATTCTTGATTACTCACAATCCTTCTCTCCTGAATTCAGCGATTACTACAATAATAATTAGTTACCCCCCCCCCCAATGACATGACACATTTTATCTCCGTATTCTTTCAGTCACGCCGTCCTTTATTGCTGACGACTGATAATTTTTTTCTCTTTGACTTTTAACGTATATGACACAGATTGGTTGTTTACACTTGCTAAATAAGTTTTGGGCGCGAATATGCATCGGCCGCGATTATAAAGTCTACAGGTAAATTTGGATCGCGTTTATACCTTTGTCTGTAGGTAGATATTGATAGCGTTTCTACTTATGTTTATAGGTAAATATTGATCACGTCTATACCTGGGATATAGTGTTATAGAATCTTCAATGGAATTCTTTAAATCTTGAAACGTTTCGGATGTTCTGTTGCGAACCGCTTTCTTAATATGGACCATTACGGAAAAAAAAACACATCAGGATATGTGATAGCAGGGAAGCGTTCTGCCCAAATTAGGTGTCATCGGTATGTTTATCCTTCATTCAAACACACTGTGACAACACGCGATTAATAAAAGCCCGTTCTAAATAAGTATTAAATTTTAATATAAATAAATATTGATAGCGTTAAATTGATAGCGTTTATACCTGAATCTATATGTAAATATTGATAGCGTTTATACTGGAGTTTATATGCAGATATTGATCGCGATTATATATGAGTCTATAGGTTAAACACTGATTGCGTTTTTATTAATTGCAGTGTTTCTTTTCTTAATCAGCGTGTACCTTACTCTTTTGAGTAAGGTCACATTTACTTATTGCGTCTCAGTTGCGTCTCTGTCCTTGGACAGAGTGCACTCAGGGGGCTTCTCTGTTAAAGGACACGGTGGCAACTGAGGAAAATAATACTGAAGAGGTGCCCAGTCCTGGAGAACAGCTGCCCGAGGCCGCGCCCTCTTATTGGACCAGAGGGAGGGATCGGTGCTCGCACCGAGGCCAGCGCAATCGACGGGTGCGGGGGCTGAGGGCAATTTTTGTTCCTTTCCCGGGTGTCCGCGCTACGGCCCCCATCTAAAAATAGACCTTGTGTCACATCTTAGTGGGGTGGGGGGGCAGAGTAAATACTTACTTTTCTTAATCATTGTGCTAAATGAAAGGTTTGATCAATTTATTTAACACCAATTGGTATTAATTGCAAAAACTAAAGTGACAATTAATCACGTGAATTTTTATATAGTTTTTGTATATTTGCTCTGTCGCTATAGATGCAGACATTAAATTTGACTATTCTTTTCTTATGAATTATACCTTTTTATAAATATGCGATAGTAAAATTATTTACATTGCGTTTCTATAGGAAAATCATTTACACTGAATGAATATAATTAATATTTATAGAAAAAAAACATATTTATAATGAAACTATTGACGATATACGTCTAAGAAATTCTATTTTCAAAGTTTTTTTCTGCAGCAAAATTCTTACAATGTATTTCTATGGTAAAATATGTTCTATACAAATTTGAGTATTTATTGTGTTAATATACACATCATTTTGTTATTATATGTTATTATATACATGATAAATATAAAATTTAAGGTGTAATGGATTTGTTTTGTTGTGGACCGGGGTGGGGTGAAGATGAAAAGAAAACACGTGCGTTTATATTTCCTGCTAGAAGAAGGACCAGCTACAAGAAATGGCGGACTGTAGTTGTGCCCAACTGAAGATGAAAGAAGACAAACAAGACCGATATATATATATATATATATATATATATATATATATATATATATATATATATATATATATATAAACAAATATATGAATTAAACAAAACAATTTTACAATGGACAATAACATTTGTGTGTGTGTGTGTGTAACATCGGTGTTTGTTCTTTGGTAAATGTTCGTATTTTGGTGAATGTTCGTACGTACGCGTGTGTGTGTATAATGTTCATGGCGTCTTCCCACAAGTGGGAAACGCTATCTCCTAAGAGAGCTTACATTGTAGTCGCTGAAATGAAGAAATAAAAAATAGGATTTACCTCACCTCCACGCGAGGTGGGATGCGGCACGAGGCCTGAAGGAAAAAAGAGAACAAGGCAATAGGTCGCCCAGTATTTATAGTATAGGGAGAATGACCCATAGTGACAATTTGCGAATTAAGGAGGAGCTAACTCCGACAGTTTATTTATATAATACTAAAAGTCTTTGATTGCGTGCATGCTTGCGTGCTTGTGTGGTGCGTCCGTCCGACGCATAAAGATTTTAGTTAATCGACTTCAAGTGAATAAGTTAAAATAATACGGGTTGCTTATACAGTAAGTATTTTTATTTTAACTTTCCTCAAATAGACAATTTATTTAATTAAAATATTTTAAAGTTAAAGACAGGTGCAAAGAGATCCCGCTTTGCTGTTTTGTCCAGTTGTTTGTAGAATAATTATTTATATTTCAGGTTTCTTTAAACAAACAATATTTTAAATATTTAAAAATATATTTCTAAGTTAATCTGATTTCAAAATATTATAAGTGAATAAGATTTGAAAATATAAGTTGTTTATACAGTAAGTATTTTTATTTTAACTTTGTTTAGACAGATAATTTTTTTAATTAGATTTTTTTTAAATTTAAAGACAAACACAAAGAAATCCCGCTTTGCTGTTTCGTCCAGTTTTTTGTAGAGGAATTATTTATATTTCAGATTTTAAAAAATATTTAAAAAAAATTTCTTTGCATATTTAAAAAAATATTTTCAAGTGAATATGATTAAAAAAATTTTTATACATCATGTATTTTTATTTCAAGTTGCTTCAAACAAATGCAATTTTTAAATCAACTTCAATGTTTTATAACCTGAACCTTAAGTGCCCCAATAGGTCACGGATAGTCTAGTTTTAAATAAAATCGCCGTGCTGTCGCAGGTTACATAAACAGATTGTTTCGAACAATTCATATACCCAGATACTTGTTCATGATTTGCTGAAAGAAAATAAATTTATGCCACACACTGGTTAACTTTAACGCCTCAAAGAAAAAAACTGCTCTCCATTAATCACCACAGGGATCCTTCCCTGCATCCCATTAGAATGTCTGAAGCTCAACTTCTCGAGAGCTCCTCTCTGCGGCTGCTCGGTCTCACGCTGTCTGCTGACCTGAGATGGAACGACTACATTGAGTCGATTGCTTCATCCACCACAAGGAAAGTTGGCTCCCTGTGCCGTGCCAGGAAATTCTTCTCCTCTGAATCTATACTCCAAATTTACAAAGCAACCATCCGCCCTTGCATGGAGTATTGCTCCCATATATGGTCTGGAGCCCCTGCTGTTTGCCTCAAGGTTCTTGATAAGATCCAGAGACGGGTATGCAATGTCATTGGTCCTGATCTGGCTTCTCGTCTGCAGTCTCTCTCTCACAGACGCACCGTCGCCTCTCTCTGTCTCTTTTATAAATACTTCCATGGTAATTGCTCCGATGAGCTGCTTTCGCTGGTTCCCAGTCTCCATGAATTCAAGCGTCCTATGAGGCTGGCATCCCGTTCCCACCCTTTCACTGTTGAAACTGTTAAATGTAGACGTCTCTTCTACTCCAATAGCTTCATATCTCGCACCTCACGCCTATGGAACTCCCTTCCTCATTCCTGTTTCCCTGATGACTATGATCTCCAACTATTCAAGTGTAACGTCAATCGACATCTCCAGTTGCCTTGATCTATCCTCTACCCTTCTCCACATCCTTTCCTCTAACACTCCTATTTGCTCTCGCTCCAAATCCTCTGTAACCCCTTGCGTGCTAGTGGCTTCCAGCATTGCCTGGGGTGAAAAGCTTAAAAAAACAACAACAACACTCCGCGACGTAGATAAATCAGGCAGCTCTTAAAATCAGCGAAAATCATTGACAATCAAAAACTTGCGTTGTGCTATGAATTTCTTACTTACAGATTTTCCTACAGCAAAAACAAATTCTTCACTGACTAAAAAAATAGTTGTCTTCACAATTTAATACCAGCGTCACACACCACAAGACCATCTGTATACCTATGAAAGGTAATGTTCTGTAACTGGTGAACTAGTCGACAAGTGCTGTAATATGGACTGCTAACAATGGGCCAAACCATCACTGAGGACCTGAACACGCAGCTACATATATATATATATATATATATATATATATATATATATATGTGTGTGTGTGTGTGTGTGTGTGTGTGTGTGTGTGTTCGACTCTCCCGTCGAATTCGACGTATGAGGTCAAGCAGATCAGTTCTCAGGAACCGACAGTCCAGCACTAGCATATGGGATTTAATTATAGTGGTGAAGGTTTTCTGCAGAACTATCCACACTTTTCGAAAGTCCAAATAGAGAGACCTGGTGCACTACATGCCACAAGGTCCACAAACGACCCTCTGCAGGTTTTGAATCCAGAGTTGTCCTTCTCCTAGACCAGTTGCCATCCAAGGCTATAGAACCCTGTCCTGTTATTTACCCAGAGCTGGGAGGAGAAGAGGAGGATTCACACCTTTCCCAAGGGTATTAGCACGAAAGTGAATGTAATGGATTCGATTGGAATTCGAACTCGGCTCTCCGACTCTTCAATCCAAGCTGCGCACACACACACACACACACACACACACACACACACACACACACACACACACATATATATATATATATATATATATATATATATATATATATATATATATATATATATGTATATAATTAAGTTAAGAAAAATTTGGTAATCCGTATAGGTAGTCCCAAGGAGAAATCCTGAGAGCTCAATGTAAATTCAGAGCTAATAATTTAAAGAAAAACAGACCACTTTAAGGCTCCATGTAATAATTTATTTCACCATAGCCCTTTTAAAGGACGTAGGATCATCAGACTGCGCTTCCAAAAGGTGAAACGAAAAAGGAAAATGAAATGAACATTTACACTTTTGGCGATTAGTATTAAGTTTATGTAATTTAACAGAGAGGGTAATGAGAAGTGGTGTGAGAGACATTACCGAGTTTAGAGAGGGTTTATTTTAATATTTCCATCTATCATACTTAGTATTAGGGGAGGAGGGACCAGCCATTGACCTATTTAATCGGTTAACTTAACGGAAGTGATATATTGAAAGGGAAAGGGGAGAAGAGAGAAAAAAATAAAAAGAAAGGAGGGGGAAGCAAAGAGAAAGAGGGTGTCACCAGGCTTTACTCATAGACAGGAGGAGTAGTGATTTTTAGCAATTTATGTAAAGAAAGATTTTAATGTTTGATCGTAATTTAATTTTTTAAAATCACCGAAGAAATTAATTTGATGTTTGCTAACAATTTAAATGTTTAACTCTTTTACAAATAATTTAGGGATTTAATATGAGTTAAATAGTATATTTAAAAACACATTCATAGAAAGTACATCTGGCTCTTTTTCTTTGCAGATAATTTTTCTTTCAATATATTGTTACTCATAAGAAAAATGAAATGATTACAAGGAAACAATATCTTACTGTTTTACTACAAACAGCGAAAAAGAACCATTTTTGCGTCGAATCTTTACAGACGATGAGTAATGGATACTCTTTGACAACAGTAAGTGATTAAGCCATTGTTTAGATGCTAGTAAATAATCAATACCGTACCGAAAACCATCACTTTTCCCTAGAAAGTTAATGGCTAGTATATGGTAGGTTTTCAAAGGTTTTTATTCATTATACATTCTTCCCTCAAGGGAAAACAATAACAGCAAGCACGTATTGTGGAAAAAATTGAATGTATGCAGGAAAAATATTGAAAAAGAAACATCCTCGACTTGTGAATGGGGATGGCCAAATATTGCCGCACGACAGCACCCGGTTGCACGCTTCTGAATCTAATGTCCAAATGGTGCATGGCATCAGTTATGAAATTTTGCTGCATCGTCCATATTAACCTGATATCTCTCCTACTGATGATCACTGATTAAAGCAGTTCAGCTTTTCATGCGCAATAAAACATTCTGCAATAAGGAAGAAGTAATCGAAGCATTTGAACTGTTTATCACATCAAAGGATGAGAATTTTTAAAAAATGGGATCAATAATTTAGATGTACGTTGGAGAACAGTCATTCATTAACATGGTGCCTATTTCAACTAAATAAATTATTTAACATTTCAGGAGCGTTTTATTCATTTTCTATAAAGTGCGTCATTTCATGTGTGATAACCTATATATATATATATATATATATATATATATATATATATATATATATATATATATATATATATATATATATAAATAAAAGTCAGGATGTGTTTGTGTGTGTAACGAATGCACGGCCGCAATTTTTGACGGATTTGCACCAACATTTACATGCACATACTTAGTTGGAAGGCCAAGACCGACTTTGTATTTCCCAACTCCCATCGATAGTGGAAATAATCGATTTTTTCATGCTTCTACGGCAGTCTTCATGTAGTTTGCGGCCATTTTCTACTGGCCAGAATGAGAGCTGGCTGCCACGAATAGGCAGGAAGATTCTATTGGCCAGCGTGAGAGACAACAGCTGACTGACACGAATGTTAACTAGCATGCTAGCATGCAAAAAAAAAATCGATAGCTGCATTCGTCACAAGTGGGAAAAATTAAAATCTGCAGGGCACTTTACTCCAATTGGCTCATTCGCTTGCTTAAACTCAACGTTGATTTTGATTCCGCAGAACTGGGTTGGGTGTGAAAACGTATTTGTTGTTAACATTCTTTTTTCATTCGGTTTTTCTAGTTACGAGTCCTTTTTTAAAGCTGATCGTTTTGTGTTCATTTTGTTTAGTTCTTTTTTCACAACAGATTTAATGTTTAGAAAATTTCGCAGTGTGAGATAGGCAAGAAGTAAGGCATGTAGCAATATCAGCACGGCAAAGGGCACTCCTTTAAAGGCAAGGAAGGGCTAAAATATTTTAAGTCAACTGATAGCGACTGCTGTATGAGTCGTACGATTTTTGAATCAAGCACGTTCAAGTTTAGGTTTGGTGTATACGGGATAAATTCCAATAACCCAAAAATCCTATTCTTAAAAGTGTGCTCAATACAGATTGGAGCAAATGCAATTTAATCGAAAATTACAACATAATAATATAATAAAATCACTACAAAAATATTCATTTTGTTTCAACACTTCTGGTTTCTTATCAAGGAGCGTGGAACCACCTCTTAATTGCTGTTATTCCCACGCCCATTCTGACCAGTGGTGGTAGCACCTGTTAAGGTCACAGCTATGGGCAAATAGTTCACCCCCCAAAAAAAAAACTGGGTTCAAATTACTATGAAAGCGTAAAAATAGTTTTTAATACCAGAAATACGTTGTAAAAAAACTATTGTCAGCAATACATTTTAAGAAAAAATTATTACAAGCAATACATTTTTGAAGGAAAAATATTGCCAGAAATACATTTTTGAAGGAAAAATATTGCCAGAAATACATTTTTGAAGGAGAAATATTGCCAGAAATACATTTTTGGAAAAAAATATTACCTGCAATAAAAAATTTTGTCGGCATTAAATAACCTATTTAGATTGATATGCCGCAAACCAAACCAAATCAAACCAAACCAAATCAAACCAAACCAAATCAAACCAAACCAAATCAAACCAAACCAAATCAAACCAAACCAAATCAAACCAAACCAAAGCACCCTGTATATATCTAGCGTATTATATCTGTCTATCGATTCATGTATGTATCTCTCTTCACACACACACACACACACACACACACACATATATATATATATGAAGAAATATAGTCTTAAGATATGCTATATTTATGCGATAAAGTGCTCAATATCAGAGACAGAGCGTGTGTAAATATAAAAGTGAACATTGAAGTCAACACTTACAGGCGACAGTTGTTTCATGCTAAACGCAAACGTGAGAAAAATAACATTTCCAATATTTCACAAAGTTTGGAATATATTTGTTATTTTCTTTTAATCATTTGGTTCTCAAACTTTTGAAAGGTCAAATTTGATGTTGTTCTTTTTTTATTTATTTTACAGTTAGATTCACACTGTGCAATGCCCGAGGGCCACTCGAGGTAGAGGGTTACGTTAACAGGCAATGTCTGCGTATTGGAGGGAAAGATAACGGTTAACCCAAGACTTGGACAGGTTAAGATTGTGGTGATCGGGGAAACAACCTCTTGGGAGTCGGTTCTACGGAGCTATAGAACAGCGAGTTGTTTGCCACATCCCACCTGCGAGGGTGAGGTTGGAGGGTGGAGAATAATTCATCACTCGCAAAGTCTCGGAGACGCTTTTGGACACTATCAAGGCTAGAGTGAGAGGTCTGGGCAGCTCGTATCCAAATATGCGAACAGTAGTACATTTTAAGCCTAATCTGGCTCTTGTAAAGGTAGGCGATAGCAAGAGCAGTCAGGTACTTACTGGAACGGTACAGGGCGCCGATCATTTTACCTGCATCTCTGCACATGATTAATTCGTTTTCCACGGATTATAAGCCTGATGCAGGTTATTTACAACCAGAAAATACCTTTAGATTGTAAGAATTTATTGTTGTTTTGGGGAGCTAATAACTATTTAATGATACAAGTCTTATCATGGGGAAAAGGGGGGATTCATACCTTTCCGACGGGTATTTGCGCGTATGTGAATATAACGAATTCAACTAGAATTAGATCTCGGTCATCCGATTAAAAATTCCGAGCCATTATCCATTAAACCACCTGGACATCCAAGCTTACGGCACCTGATATTCACAATCGGTCACTCATCTAGGTACTGAGCAGGCTCGGCGTAACTTAACTTCGTACGGGAATCGGTGTTTCAAGTGGTGTGGCTTGATGTTGCACATTTGTTGGTTAGATCATCGCTTCCAATAGTAAGTTGATGACGGTAACAACATTGCTGGCTTTGTCAGCAACTATGAAGTCAATATTCATTTTTACTTCCTTTTTGCAAATACGTATTCATCGTTGGCACTTTGTGACTTTGCGAGAAATTAATTAAATTTTAATCTTTCTTAATCTTTTTTTTTTTTCATTAGATTAATTCTACATCATCACCAATCAAATTTTTCCTCGGTACGAGGCACGGTTTCACTCTGAATGTAGATCCATGCTTTAAATGTCTCCTAGGTCTCAAGTTTGCTCCAGATCTCAAGAGAAACTCGCATATCTGACGAAGGCAAAGGTATTCTTCTGTACGGGGAACTGGCTACTGGAAAGTGAGCAGACTCAACTTCGCTTCAAGGATATCTGCAAAAGGCGCATGAAGGCGATGGACATGAGATTAATTCTCAATTGTTTTCTCGGCACGATGCACGGTTTCACTCTCAATGTGGCTCCGTGCTTTAAGTATTTGGTCGGTCTCAAGTTTGCTCCAGATGTCAAGTGGAACTCTCGTATCTTATGAAGGAAAAAGTTTCCTTCTATCCGCGGAAAAAATTCTTTTTTATAGACACAAATATTTAAGTATTAACAACATTTACCAGCCTGAATGTCCGAGAAATTTTCATAGAAAATATGCGTCCTCCGACAGAGGAGCGTTTCGGTTAGCAATTCGATTTTACTGTTTTTAAACTACAATTTCCCAGTAAAGGGAGATGAGGGCGATGGACATGGACAACGAGAGATGGGAAGAAGTTGCCAACGATCGCTCTCGCTGGAGACGCGATTTACACCGAGGACTGGAGCGAAGAGAGTAGAAACGAAGGCTTACCGCCGTGGAAGAAACGTGCTCGACGGAAAGAAAACAAGGTGATATCGAGGAAGATCGTCTTCACATGCATTCATTGCGATCGAGACTGTCATTTTCGTGTGAGCTATAACAGATGCTGCAGCGACATCAGTAGCTGAGGGCATAACTCCTCTTTGGACGCAGATCCATGGTCTCTCGAAACCGACGGAAGTCCGACACAGACGTCTAAAGTTTACTACAGAACTCAAGTGGACCACGCATATCTTACGAAGGCAAACGTTCCTTTTTTTTCTTGTTGCTTCATTGTTAATATTTTCTGAGATCAAAGAAGACACACTCTCCCGCCCTGTATACTTTCCGCTTTTTATTAATGCTAATAATAGTCATTTTCTTTATCTTCATTATCTCTTGATCTTTGCATCAGATGAACATTATTATTAAAAAATCCAATCCAATTCTAATTTGAAATTGTAAAAGCATTTTCGAAACCATTTAATTAGTATTGAAAAATTTTAAATACATTCAGAAGACTTTTTTGCAGTATGGCTCTATTAAAATAATAAGCGGTAACTTCTGCACGCCTTGGGTGAAGGGAAGTGGTAACAACGGTGAAGGAGTAGTGGGAGAGGGGAATAAAAGAACAAGCAAGCAGAGAGAGAAAGAGAATGGAAGCAAAAGGGAGATAAATTAAGCGAGGAAGAATGATAAAGAGATAGAGAGATAGGGAAAGAGGGAGAAAGAAACTGGAAGAAAAAGAAAGAGAGTAAGAAATAGAAAGAGAGAGAGAGAGAAAGAGGGGATAAGAAAAGCTGGAAGGAAAAGAAATAGGTAGTAAGAGACAGAAAGCAAGTGAAAAGGAGGAGAGAGAGAGAGAGTGAGAGAGATAAGCTGGAAGAAACAGAGAGATAGTAATAAAGAGAAAGATAGAGAGAAAGAAGCTAAAAGAAAAAGAAAGAGATAGTAAGAAATAGAAAGAGAGCGAAAGAGAAAGAGAGAGAAGAGAGAAGCTGGAAGAAAAAGAAAGAGATAATAATAAACAGAAAGAGAGTGAGAGAGAAGCTGGAAGAAAAAGAAAGATATAGCAATAAAGAGAGAGAGAGAGAGAGAGTAAGAAGCTAGAAGAAGAAAAGAAAGAGATAGTAAGAAATAGAAAGAGAGCGAAAGAAAGAGAGAGAAGATGGAAAAAAGAAAGGGATAGTAATAAATAGAAAGAGAGAGAGAGAAAGAGAGAGAAAAAATCCGGAAGAAAAAGAAAGAGATAGTAAGAAATAGAAAGAGGGTGAAAAAGAAAGAGAAAGAGAAAGAGTGGGATTGGAAGAAAAAGAAAGAGATATTAATACATAGAAAGAGAGTGGGAGAGAGAGAGAGAGAGAGAGAAGCTGAAAGAAAAAGACAGATATAGTAAGAAATTGAAAGAGAGCGAGAGAGAGAGATAGAGAGAAAGTGAGTGAGAATGCAAGTGAATGCTGAAAAAAAAGAAGACATTTCTCTTGATGACGTGAAATGTGTATTCTCCCAATAGTTTGTGATATTCAGTCCGAATAAAGCTCACCATATTGAGAGGAAATAATATAAATAAAAAAGGCTTTCTCACCAACTGAAAATAAATGAGAAAAAAGACAATTAAAAACACATTAATAATCGTCGTAAAAATTGCAAGCGTTTTTTCATGCAATTTGCGTTTTCATTCCCACGGAAATGTAAAAACAAAGTGAAAAGCTGCGAGGCAGCGTTACAGAAACCAGAGTAGGTGAAACCGAAAAGAACTTTTAGACAAGGTATTTCAGGAAAGTAAAACGAAAGGACTAACTACTAACTTTAAAAATATTTGATTACGCTCGTCAACAGTGACAGCCCATTCTGTGACCTATGCAGTGGGGACGTTATATCCAATCAAGAGTGAGACTCTTTACGGCAAACAAGCTTCGAGGACCATAGCGTTAGACATCTCGAAGATCTTTGACAAGGTGTATCACAAAGGTTTCCTAAGCAAACTCTCCTGCTATGGAATCACTGGAGGAGTCTTCTCGATCGTTAAATCCTTTCGAACAGATAGGTCCCTGAAGGTAGTTATTAATCTCCAGTCCTCCGGTGCCCTAGCGGTCAACGCAGGCGTCACCCAGGGGTCACTGCTCGGAACAACACCCTTTACATAAATGATCCGCCTAAGTATCTGGTAGGTCTCAAGTTTGCTCTAGATCTCAAGTGGAACTCGCATATCTTACAAAGGCAAACGTTTGCTTCTGTACGGGGAACTGGATAGCGGCAAGAGAGCGGACTCAACTTCCCTTCAAGGACATCTGCAAAAGGGGCATGAGGGCGATGGACATGGGATTAATTCTACATCATCACCAATCAATATACTCAGATAATTTGTAAACATCTATGCCGATAATACGACAATGGCGGGCGTACCTCTAAAACTCTCTGTGGTCAGAGATCGGCAACTGATCACTCTTCCGATCTAACATCAACTAACCAGTGGAGTAAAAACTGCCTGGTTACATTCAATACCTCGAAAACCAAACTAGTTACGTTCCATCATCGCCGATCGAACCCCGAACTAACACTAGTCCAGATGAACGGATATCCTATCGTAGAATTACCGCGGCTTGAAAGCCTACTGGGTCTTAAACTGATACCTGGACTCAAGTGTAACTCGTACATACGATCCATTGCTAATGATGCAGGCAAAATAGCCGGCTCCCTGTGCCGCTCCAGCAAGTACCTGACTCCTTCTGCTATCCGCTAACTTTACAAGAGCCAGATCAGGCCAGAAATAGAGTACTGTTGCCATATTTGGGCGGGGGCTACCAAGACCTCACTCTCCAGTTGTGATAGACTCCAAAAGAGCGGCGAATTATTCTCTGCCCTCCAACCTCTTTCCCTAGGCGGGATGTGGAAGCCTTTCGCTGCACTATCGCTACTTCCACGAAAAGTGCTCGAACGGACTACATTCCCTGTCCCGCTAATTCAACCCTTCACGACAAGGATACGCCATGCTACTTACGTAATAGCAAACCACTCACATTCCTCACGTATTCCGCTAGTGAGAAAAAAGTTTAATTCGAAGAGCTTCTTCCTGCGAACCACTGCTTTGTGGAACCCACTCCTAAGACGATGTTTCAACGATCACTAAAATCTTAACCTGTTCAAGGCTAGGGTTAACCGCTATCTTCCACTTCTATCCGCAGAAATTACCTCCTAACGTAAACCTATAACTCGAGTTGCTCTAGGGCCTTGTAAAGGGTGAAGCTTACTATAAAAAAAAATGTGGATAATAACAGAAGACAGGTAGTAACAGAAGATGGAAGGTGTGACATCGGAATACAAAGGTGTATTTGAATAACGAAAGACGTCTTCCAGAAACTAAGCAAGAATTATAAAAATGACCTGCGAAAAATAACAGACAAGGATACTAAATTACTATGCAATATCTGATCTCCTACATAGCAATGAATGTAGGAAAATCGCCTCACAGATGAAAAAGTGACACGTAACAACAAAGATGTGGTTTTTAAAAAAAGTACTGAGAATAACATAGTCAAAGCATGTGACAGAAGAGTAAGTTTTAACAAGAATAGGAACTAAAAACAAATGTCTTCGAACAATCAGAGAGTGATAGATGAATTTTCAGGGGCGCATAACAAGAAAAGAGTGCCTAGTAAATATAACACTCACAAGACTTATTGAAGTCAAGTGAAGGAAGGGAGAGAGCTAGCAACAACTGGTTGGGTGAATGGAAGAAAAAAAACAAGGACAAAGAGGGGATGACAAAATGGCAAACATTATTTAGAGCAACCATTGTCAGGAAATTGTGGCGAGCCGTAATTGCTTACATTCTGGAATCAGGTTCTACAGAAAACGATTTGCTTATAACAGAATAAGAATAGATGATATTCTTTAAGAGTTACCGTTCTGGTGAAATTTTAAAAGAAAGAAGGTTCGGAGAATTTAACAGTACAAAGGCACAATTAAGATAAACAAACCTGAGGAAAAACAGCGAGGATCCTACGGCATATGTTTGAGAATGAATTTAAAAAGAGAAAATAGAGCAGTTAAGGTAATAAGAATTTCTTAGCACGGAAAAATAGGAAGTTGTGGAGAGAAATGACCGGCCCATTGTGGAGGAAGATAACACATAAAGAAAGAAGATTGTAGAACAAACGGAAACAACCAGTCAATACTGGATAATTTATTCACAGATGAAGAGGAGATTTGAGACAACGGAGATGTGGTTCTACAGAAGGATACTGCGATAACCATGGACAGAATATGCGAGCAATGAGGAAGTTATAAAGAAAATGGGAACTTAAATGACACGTACGATTAGGATAAGAAAGAGACAATTGGCATTTCTAGTACATGTGATGAGGAAAAGAGGTTTAGAAAATTTGGTACACATAAGAAGGCAAAAATAACTAAATATAAGTAGCAACAAACATACTAAATGGGCTTATATGATTTTTTAAAAATCTTTATCATCCCAAGCAAGGCAGTATAGCCACTAAGACTCAAGGGGTTACAGTGTGTAGAAGAATTAGCAACAGAAACATTAGTAATGATTAGAAATCTAAAAAAAATATTTTCTGGGTTTAAATAACGTCCAATACGCTTCTAATCCGTATAAAACAAAAGGTTAATACCGTCAGTACACCAGCAGTTGACCTGGTGAAACGAAAATCGTATTGCTTGTCTGAGCAAAGGCCCTCCGATGAGAGATGATGAACCAATTCAGTATTGATTAAGGCAGTGCTTCTCAAACTATCGAATATGGTGTACCGGCACTTTCTTTTTCTCAGTGTGTCACGTACCTGTAATATTTCGTGGTAATATTAATTTATACCGGAAACGTTATATATAATGAATATAATAAAAGTTGACTATTTTTTATCTACCATTTATTTTGTAAAAAGTAATTCAATATCATAACATATAAAAAGTAATTTTTAAAAAATAAGCAGTTTATTAACACAAAAACAAAAATTATATAATCTTACCATCGCCTGGACAATGGCCGCGTACCAGTAGCTGATAACACTTTGAGTAGCACTGGATTAGGGCCTCTAGGACTCTCCCAAAGAGAGGTAGAAGGCGAATAGTACGATAGTTACATGGGTCGGACAGTTGGATGGATGCAAAAGAGGAAACGCGTGTGATAGTAATAGGTTAAACATTGCTCATAGCTACAATGTACAGGACTTCGTGGAGAGCCATGAACGCACATGTCCTAAAGGAACATGACACAGAGAAAAAGAAGCAAACCTCGAAATAGGCAATCATTAAATGTTTTCACAAGGTTGACAGAATTAGCAGGTGATACACGTCCATAGAGAGGATGGGGTGTTTCATCTCTTATTTTTTTTATTTTAAAGTGTAAAAAAACAACAAAAAAAAAAACAACAAAAAAACAGTTTCTTACAATCTAAAAATATTTTCCTGGTTTAAATAACGTTCAATACGGTTATAATCTGTATAAAACGAATCAATCATTTGCAACATCAAATTGGACTTTCAAAAGTAGGAGTAACAAAAAAAAGCAAAACAGATATATTCAACGTCAACGTTATAGTGTTGATAGGTATAATTGCAGAACCTATGGTATTCCTAAGACCCTATTAGCTTACAAGAATTGGCACCTGGCGTGACGAAGTCATATCTTTATTTATATACCTGTCAAATTATAAAATGCTTGAATTAAAATGACCTATACTTTTTAAAATTAAAAGAAAAATTGTAAAATTCACTGACAAACTTTTTCTTATATGGTGCTATTTTCATACAGTTAACTAAGGTTAGTTAATTTTACGTGGCAAACTTTTTCGAATTATTTGAAGTCGAGCGTTGTATTGAACACTCAGTAAGGCTCAATCTCACTATTCAGTAGTAACGGTAAACCAGGCTAGCCTCGTTAACCATTACCTAATGTCTACTTGCCAATTTAGTTAGGTTGATTGATTTTACGAAATATAAACCCTTGTCGGGTTATTTAATGTCGAATTTTGTATGGGGCACCCAGTGACGATCAATCTCACTATTCTGTAGTAACGGTCAACCAGACTAGCCTCGTTAACCATTACCTAATGCTGACATGCCAATTTAGTTAGGTTGATTGATTTTTGACATATCAGCCTTTGTTGGGTTATTTAATGTCGAATTTTGTATGGAGCACCCAGTGAAAATCAAATAAAACGTTGTTGTTTTTTTTTTTTTTGTTTTTTAAACGTCCATGACCATTTTGTTTATCGACTAACAATATATCCCCATTTTACGGAACTATCATTTTATGTACAAAAGCCCAAATAACAATTTAAAACCTGTTTTGAAGATTCTAAAAATGTTCTGCAAATGACAGAGAGGGCAGCAAGTCAACCATCAGACCAATTGTGTGAACGGATGGTGAAACGGCAGATGGTAGAAAAGGAGAAAAAATAACGTTACTATGAACGACAAATGACAGGAAGTTGTGGAGAGCCGCGATCGTCTACATCCTGAAGGGACACGAATCTTAAAAGAATGATCCCACTAGGGGCTGCACAGTACTGCATCAACATCGACATCCTTGAAGCGCACGCTACATCATGGATCGTTCATTTTATCATTTTACACTAATTTCAGCAGTTAATTGAACTACGCTTAAACTGACGCAGTCGATGAAAGCACATCAGAACAATTTCTATTAAAATGTTTATAGAAAAGGCATGTTACGGCGGTGAAAAAAAAAAGACTGAAGCTGAGATGCCAGGCCAGGACCAATAATATTGCGGATTCTTCTTTTGGATTTTGTCAGGAATCCTTAGATACATATCAGAACCATCAGACAAGACGTGGCAACAGTATTCAAGACGGATGAATGACAGATTAATAAAGGTACAAGATAGAGTCAGGTGAAAAGATTTATCGTCTAACACGGCAAATTTAAGCAACTTTCTTAGCAGCAGGCTTAGGATTTGACGCGATGTAAGCTTTCCTGTGTATATCAGTGGAAAAAGTTTTATCGAGAATACGCAATAATTTTCTCTCTTGGCGATCAACGTTGGCGATGTTTCTGGAAAGATAAAAACAGGTTCTCTGAGACGATTAACAAAAAAACAGTTGAAATTAAGAAACCATTTATTGTCTCGGCTTTTTAAAAAATCAGTTCACCCCAATCAAGGCGTTAATGCCACAAAGACGTAGTGGACTACTGTGAATGAAGGAGAATGAGAAAACTTTAGAAGGAACCAAAAACACAGTCGTAAACAGAAAACAAAGGATAAACCTCTACTTCAAATGACCAGGGAGACGCGTGAAATCTGTATCGAGATCAGCAGCCATTTTGACATTAAAGTACTGAACAGGCTTAAAATTAAAACAGGCCTAAATAATTGTCTCATTGGATAGATACCAAGTTGAGAACTGATGACCTCAGTAAGGTCTATGATAAAATTTAGGAACAAAGTAGGTCCGAGAATAGGACCCTCGGGATATCCGCAATTATGAAGAAAATCTAGAAGAGTGGCCATCTAAGATAATGTTCGTTGCGCTATTTGATAAGAAAGATTCTATCAATTTACAAATTCAACCAGACACACCATAAACCTTGAACTTCTGAAGAAGACCAGCATGTCAAACGGCTTCGAGATCCCTAAAGCGACAAGCCGAGCTTCACCATTCTCAATTAAAGCTTGATACTCTTTCAATCATAACCGCTGTCACATCGGCAGCTGGACTTGAGAAGTGAAAGACATACTGTTTTACACGTTTCGGCCGTTGTACGATCTGACATTCTTCAGGTGATATACGTTGGAATTTTGAACCGAACTCTTTATTTAGTTTACCGGGGTAGAATGTTCTAGTTCCACGTGGATTTCTCCGTTTCATTTTTCCCTTCAGTAACTCAACTCTCCAAATTTTCCTTCACCTTAATAAAGATGAGGACAACATTCCGAATAACGTTAATAGCGTAAATAGTTACAATACCTCATCTAATAAATATAGACAACATATTGTTTATCTGAAAGGAAAAAAAAAAACTAATATTTTTCTCTGATGTTCATTGACCTTTTTGGCAGCATTGTTTTGATTAATTATATCCTGGGTATATCTGCCTTTATGTGAAGACTGGCCATGCTAGATAAGCTTCGTTGCGCGATTTGATTAGAAAGATTCTATCAAATTACAAATTCGGCCAGATGCACCATAACGTTTAAATTTATGAAAAAGACCAGCATACCAAACCCTGTCAAACGCCTTCGTGATCTCTAAAGCGACAACCCGAGCTTCACCATTGTTATTTTCTTATATACCGTACCTATGAACACGAATGCATATGGCTCTCTCCTCATAAATACGCTGGAAAATATCGTGCAGACGCTCCGGTCGTGTCGACGGTTGGACGTTGAAGTGCCGACGTTCCGGTCGTGTCGACGGTTGGACGTTGAAGTGCCGACGTTCCGGTCGTGTCGACGGTTGGACGTTGAAGTGCCGACGTTCCGGTCGTGTCGACGGTTGGACGTTGAAGTGCCGACGTTCCGGTCGTGTCGACGGTTGGACGTTGAAGTGCCGACGTTCCGGTTGTGTCGACGGTTGGACGTTGAAGTGCCGACGTTCCGGTCGTGTCGACGGTTGGACGTTGAAGTGCCGACGTTCCGGTCGTGTCGACGGTTGGACGTTGAAGTGCCGACGTTCCGGTCGTGTCGACGGTTGGACGTTGAAGTGCGGGCGTTCCGGTTGTGTCGACGGTTGGACGTTGAAGTGCCGACGTTACGGTCGTGTCGACGGTTGGACGTTGAAGTGCGGACGTTCCGGTCGTGTCGACGGTTGGACGTTGAAGTGCCGACGTTCCGGTCGTGTCGACGGTTGGACGTTGAAGTGCCGACGTTCCGGTCGTGTCGACGGTTGGACGTTGAAGTGCGGACGTTCCGGTTTAGTCGACGGTTGGACGTTGAAGTGCGGACGTTCCGGTCGTGTCGACGGTTGGACGTTGAAGTGCGGACGTTCCGGTCGTGTCGACGGTTGGACGTTGAAGTGCGGACGTTCCAGCCGTGTCGACAGTTGGACGTTGAAGTGCAGACGTTCCGGTTGTGTCGACGGTTGGACGTTGAAGTGCGGACGTTCCGGTTGTGTCGACGGTTGGACGTTGAAGTGCAGACGTTCCGGTCGTGTCGACGGTTGGACGTTGCAGTGCAGGCATAGCTGGTCAAGGCCGGTGTCGAAAAACCTCCTGTAGTAATTACAACCAGTAGTATATGGGAAGTGGGAGCAATATGCTATCTACGCTATGTTTAGTTTGTTTTGGTGTCCATTCCCTCCCCTCTCATTCTTCATCTTTAGATTTTTATATATCATAATTTAGTATCATTAAATTTTTTGAATCGGATTAGCGAGGTATAAGATAGTTAGTGTTGACCAGCCCTAACCCCTCCCCATTTTGGCCTTGTGCCGTAATTGTATTTTATATACAATTAATCTCAATATTCTATCTACGCTGGCAATTTTTACCCCAGCCCACGATCTCGGATTAACCCACATTAAATTTGGCTTTGTGCTGCATCCTATCTCGTGGGGAGGCAAATAAATCTCGTAATGCGATGTCTACGCAGGCAGTGTGAGATGTCAGCGTGGGTAGCTCTTGCTCTGTCGAGCTCTCTGTTTTCGGGCGGAAAGGAACCCGTACGAGGCTATGCCGAAGGTAAGAGTTTCGTCCAGGGAGGTAAACAGATACCCGATCGCGCGTATGCAGGTTCTACGGCAATTTTTACCCGAGCCTACGGGCTCGGATTTACCCACATTAAATTTGTCTTTATGCCGCATCCTATTTCGTGGGGAGGCAGGTAAATATCGTAATATGCTGTCTACGCTGGCAGAGTGAGCTGTCAGGGTGGGAAGCTCTTGCTCTGTCGAACTCTCTGCCTTCGGGCGGAAAGTAACCAACCCGGCGAAGCTATGCCGAAGGGCAGAGTCTCGTCAGGGGTGGTAAACAGGTACCCGGTCCCGTGTATGCGGGGTCTACAGATAATTTTTGCCCGAACCCAGGTGCTCGGATTCCCCAATATGTACCTTGTGCCACATCCTACCTCGTGGGGAGGCAGGTTAATATCGTAATATGCTGTCTAAGTTGCCCACCACTAGCAGTGGTTTACTTACGCCACACCGCTGGCGAGTATTTTATTTTGTTGATTTTATAAAGATTACCATTTCATTTCCAACCTCCGTTTTGGTTATTCCTCATTCAGTAACCTTTTCTCAGTCACAGCACATCTAACGCTTGACAGACTCTTTCAGTGATAAACGTTGACGCATCAGCAGTTGATCTTGAGAAGTTTTTCTAAATTTTCAAATTGATGTCAAGAGTAAAAAAGAAAATAAGAATCCATGCTGTTTCTATTATATTCTGAAGCAGAAAATTTACACAGTACCTGGGACAAACGCACAAACATGTTCACTCAGCAATACAAAATAAGGTGACGGCGAAAAAAAGCTGACACTAAGAGAAAGAAAATTAAGAAAAATAAACAAACATCTATTCCAGTAGTAAGTGGCTATTTCTCAGTATCAGCGTTGATCCAAAGATGCCCTTACCACAACTAAGTCGTTCTAAGGAAGCCGCTCACATGGACGGAAGTGAAGCTCAGATTCTTTTCTGGAGAAAAAGACCAAATAACTCTGTGGACGGCGATACCGAAGATGAAAATAACATTTACTACGCTGACAACATAAAAGAAGCTGTAAGGACATCGGTCTTGGACACATAGAACATTGAAACTGACGGAAATGTGCTTGCCATCGATGTGAAGAAATTCTTTAAAATAAAATACAATGCTGTGTCAGTGACTTAAACGCTTTAGTACACCTTTGTTTGGATAATCGACATGGCTTATTTTCTCCATTTACATTCAGACTAACATCGTCATCTTTCTTGTTCTTAGCACCTGAGCACCTTCTGTCTGAATTTCTGGGATGAGGAGTTATCATTATTTACATTAATTACATTCAGACTAATATCCTCATCTTTGCTGTTATTCTCACCTGAGTAACTTCTGTCTGAATTTCATGGATGAAGATTTATCATTTTTTACATTACTTACATTCAGACTAATATCCTCATCTTTTTTGTTATTATCAGCTGAGAACCTTCTGTCTGAATTTCTGGGATGAGCAATTATTATTTACATTGGGATGAGGAGTTATCATTATTTATATTATTTATATTTGAACTATTGCCCTTATCCTTGTTGTTGTTATCACAACTTTTAGGCCGATCTGCTCATAGGCCTTCATCAGGCGTGTATCGATCCGGTTAACCTATAGGGAATTCCAAACTGTACCCCTTATTTAATCTATCTGTGTACACTCTTCTCGTTCCACTGCCCATGTCTGATATCTTGTCAAGTTCTTGTTTTTCGTACTTTTCGTTTATTGCTCGCCCTGTTTCATCTGAGTCCAAGTACACACTGCCTGGCCCTGGGATTGAACACAGAATTACTATGGCACCAATTTCACGAACCAACTGTTTAATCCACTATGACTATCGAACCCTGCCGACTGTGGTGACTGGAAATTTTTTAAATTTCTTATATTTTACTTCGCACTAAGCGTTATTTTAGGAGATACTTATGTTTGAGTGGGATGTGCTGCGTGGCTTGGAATGAGAAATCGGTGAGCCGAGTTCGAATTCCAGTCGTGTTCATTAGAATCAGTTACACGAAAAAATCCCTTGAGAAAGGTATGAATCCATCTCTACTAGTTATAGTTTGAATAGCAGGCAGGACAGACTGGGTCCTATAACTTTGGTTCCCAAGCAGTCTATCGCAGAAAAAGTTGCAAACTTCTGCCAGAAACGCTTCTGTTTAGTCCGTCGTGAATCGAAAATAACATATGTATCACATATGGCATTTAACTGACTGACTGAATGTTTAAGTAGACATCATGTTTTTTTTCTCTGCAACTTAAAGTGACTTAATGAATAGAATTTACTCAGTGACAAGGTCTCGAACCTGCATCCGCACTTTTAAAGAACAGCTACTGTGCCTTAGACCGCTCAGCCACGGTTCACTGACGTGTAATTACTCTTAGCAAGAATGCACATCTTCCTGTTCAGATCTCCTTCAGAAGTCCATATCTGCTGACATTTTGTTTTCGTACCCAAAGCAAAAACAAATTAAGAAGAGCCACTACGCGGTCACGGTTCACTACGTGTGATTACCTTTTGTAAGAATGCACATCTTCTTGTTCAGATCTTCTACAGAAGTCCATATCTGCTGACATTTTGTTTTCGTATCCAAAGCAAAAAGTAATTTCTAAAGAGATTTGCTCTCTATATATGTATAATATTCAAGACATTTTTAACATTTCTCCATGGCGATGAATGGTAGACAGTCTCCTTACGGATGAAGAAGAGAAGTGAAGCAACAAAACGTGGTTCTACAAAAGGATTCTGAGAATACCATTGACCAAACATGTGTGCAATGATGTTTCAGAGAAAAATGTAAGCGGAAAATTTCTAGCGCACAAGGAAGAAAGATTAGAAAATTTTACACTCACATGATATATTGAAGGCAAGATGGACAAAGGAAAACAGTGCATAACGTACTTCAGCTTGTATAAATATTTGGCAGAACAGGGAAGAGAGATAGCAAAATGTCAAAACCTTTTAAGAGCTACAAAAATCAGGAAATTGTGAAGAACCATCATCGCCAACGTCTTGAATTGACATAGCATCAAAAGGGAGAGCAACAACAACGTTAAGGCTTAAAAATCCTGAAAAGAATTAGTATTATCAGGAAATAATTAGCGCATATCTAAATTTTTAAGCACTTAATGCCGAGCACTTAATGCCAGTAAGACAGAAGAGGTTACTGAGTATGAGAGAATATGAGAAAAAAAAAACACTATTAATGAGAGAGACCATAAAAGAGCAGGAATTAAGAAGGCAGAAGATAACGATTGAGAATTCATTTACATTTTTGAAGCTCAAAGTTCACTGGAAAGAAAGAAACCGGAACAGAATTCCACAAGCTAGAAGTGTGAAGAAGGAACTGTTAGCATAAAACTTACGGTTACATCTACCCAATTCAACGATAATTTGATTAGATCTTGTTGCCAATCTAGTACTACACTTGCATTCATAAAGTCTACGTACCATAGAGGAAAGTACATCAGAAAAATTACGATGAAAGTATTTATAGAAAAGGCACAGGAAAGCTACATTACGGCGGTGAGAAAGTGACTGAAGCCGAGATGCCAGGCCAAGACGGATAATTTTTGTAAAGCCTTCTTTGGATTTTATCAAGAATCTTTAAATATATAGCAAAGGCACCAGACCAGATGTGTCAATAATATTCAAAGCATGGACCTAGAAATATCTAAAAAATAGATTCCGGCTTGAAAATATTGTCTACCATAATAAAAGATCTTTAAAATATCTGTCGGGAGTCCTGCGCATGACGATAAACTACATCTGACAGCAAGGCCTCTGATCGAAAGATTGGCGATTTTTCTTGCTGTTGTTTCCAGGTGCACACTGTCTTAGGGTGGTAGCTCATGTTAAGATTCCAGCTAAGGAAAAATATTGAAACACCAAACAAAAGACTATTAATGTATCAAAATACATTTTTTATAGTAAAAATACCAGCTGTATACTTTCTTTTAGGATATTACATCAAAACCATGTAAAAACGCTACACAAATGCAATCATGTTTCGATGAGTATTAACACATCTCAACAGGCGTTAGTTTATTGAAATTTAAAAATAACATAGACACTCTTTTCGCGAAAAAAGGAAGAATAAGAAAAAAGAATAAGAACGAAAAGACAGGCGATAGTAGCAGGGTTTGTTTTGTTTTTATTAAGATGAAACAATCAACGTAAAATAAAGAATATTGCTCTACTTTTGTATTGAGTCCTCTTTTAAATTGAATGTTACGAACGTCCGAATTGGATTATATATATATATATATATATATATATATATATATATATATAATAAATTAAAAAAAGACATATTTTATGTTTATACTTTTTTTTTATATATAGATACAAATATTTAAGTAAATGCTCTGTTTATAATAAACAGTATTAGCAGCATTTACCGGCCTGAATGTACGAGAACATTTCATAGAAAATAAGCGTCCCCCGACAGGAATCGAACCTGGAACCTATACGGAATCATCATATAGCCTGACGTACTTTTACCGACTGAGCCATGTTTACAATTCTCCATTAAAATCGACCTTGCTAACCGAAACGCTCCTCTGTGGCTCAATCGCTAAAAGCACGTCAGGCTTGATGACGGTTCCGTATAGGATACAGGTTCGATTCCTGTCGGAGGACGCATATTTTGTATAAAAATTTCTTGGACATCCAGGCTGGTAAATGTTGTTAATACTGTTTATTATAAAACAGAGAATTTACTTAAATATTTGTATCTATAAAAAAGAATGTATAAACATAAAAATGTCTTAAAATAATTGTCGGACTTTGTCAATTTCATTACATATATATATATATATATATATATATATATATATATATATATATAATGAGCAATAATACATATTTATAGTAAAATGACCAACAATACACTTGAAGCCATACAGTAGTGTTCAAATTATTTAGATTTAGTCATTAAATAACACTTAGATGTTGATATAACGCTAAACATAGTCAACCAACCAAACAAGCAATCAACATAAAAAACACTCTTTCATGACCTTAATCCATATTATATTCTAAAATTTCTTAAAGAAATCAAAATGTATTCCAAAATATAACTTCAAGAAAATTACGACATAAAAAATACATATCACCGCCTCTAGTAATTAAGTCTACGCAAAAATGTGTATGGATAAAAGCTGAGCATCATTTACCATGTATTTAATTGTGAAATCAGAATAACATTGTATTTTTATTACTACAAAGCTCCCAAGGAAATTAAATTTTAGCATTAAAAGTGTTGATATGATGTTAAACAAATCAACCAACCAAATATCTCCATTTGATCGCCTGGCTACCGAACAAAAATCCCATTCTTTAATTACTTTTATGGACAAAATATCTAACCATCTTTTTTGGTCGAGGTTTCAGCCGGGTGAAAAGACCAGTCATAAAAAAAAAGAAACTTTTAATTTGGTTACGGATATTTCTCCAACACATTTGCCGTGTGTGGGCTTGAATTCGGGTTTATCAACTCCAACCAATCTACTCCCGACCCTTCCCCACACACACCACCACTACTGAAGTGGCGTACTCCACCCTTGCTTCTATTTCGGGGGTAAGTTACTCCGAGAACGCACAAAGCATAACTAATGTATTTGCTTTAAGACAGATCTAAAAGAACGTCGATGAGAATGTAACGATAACAAGCAAAGAGAACTTTGTAAATCCGAAAGATCTTTATCTCGTTACATTTATTTATTTATTTTTAAAGATATTCTCTACCCTGATGCGGTAAGAATCGTGGGCCTTTCGTTCGACAAGGGGGAGAACAAGATACACCCACATGTGGCAGGATATTACCGGCGATACAAATTAGACCACACGGATGACATAGACACCAGCAGCCGTATATTTAATAGCAAGACGCTAAACATTTAACCGAACGGGAAACGACATTCAAGCTGGACAAACCTACACTTAAAGTATCACCAATGATCTGATACGAACGCTGGGGGCTTTTTTTTAAGTCAATGAAAAGTCAAAAGTTGATAGTTTAATGTGAAACAAAGGTGATTATTATTTCATTTCCAGAAATTAATTTTCCAATAGAGAAAGATAAGAATCTTTATACCTTTGTTTGTTTTTGTGTTTTTTGTTGTTGTTTTTGTTATTGTTACTGTTGGTTTTGGTTTCCTTCTTGTTTGCAATCGAAGTAATCTCCCTTTCCGCCTAAACCACAAAAAAAAAGAGAAAAAATGAAAAGAAAAAGAAGACTTTACAGGTCTTGAAAAGTTTCCTTATCTATTTATTCCCACCTTGCATCGATAATGAATAAGCAAAATGTCCGCTGAAGCCTGGCCACAGTAAGACATAAATTTACCGTCCATTATGGCGTATCTTCTTTTATGTGCTGAGTACCTTCAGGATGTAAGCGACCATGGCTCTCCATTTCCCCCTATCCCTTGTAGCTCTGAATATGTTTTGTACTTTTGCTACTTCTCCCAAACCCAGTTCCGTCATCCACTTGCTTAGCCCGTTGGTATGTCACGCGTTGCTTTCACTCTATCCGCCTTGTGAGTATCAGATTTTACAAGTCACCTTTTCTCATTACGGGTCTCAGAAATTTCAGCTGCCTCTTCCTGATGTTAAGTATAAGCTTCCTTCTTGTTTGCATCATCTCAAAAACCTCATCGTTGCTCGGTCCGTGGGATCCTTAGTATCCTTCTGTAGAACCATACATCCGTTGTATCGAGTCTCTTCTTCATCTATGAGGAGACCGTCCAACATCCGCTGCCGTAAAAAAAAGGACTGATATAACGTAGCAGTTCATTACTCTTTTCTTTGTTGCCAACGAAATCCACCTGTCTCGTTATAGTCTGCCTAGCTTTTGGAATATGTCTTCGGATCTCAGCGTCGCACTTACCGTCCTCTGTCAGAACACTTTCCAGATATTTAAATTTCAGCATCTGCTTCATTTTAGAGTCCCGCACCTGGAAATCGAATTTTGGGCTCATCCTTTTACTGGTGACCATGTATTCTGTTTTGTAGTTTATGCTTAGTCCCTTTTTCTCGGTCTCCTTCGCTACCTTCTGTAGGAGGTTTTGTAATTTCCTTTCCGTGTCTGTTATCAGTACTGAGTCATCTGCATATCTTATGTTGTTAAGATTGTGGCCGCCAATGACAAATCCCAGTAGGGCTTCCATTTCTCTCAGAATTTGCCTCGCTGTATAGGTTGAATAAGTCTGGTGAGAAGACAAATCCTTGCCTTACACCTCTTTCTATTTTTGTATGTCTGCTGAACTCATTCTCTATTCACATGCATGCTGTTTGCTGCCAGTATAGGTTCTTGATTATTCTAATGTCTTTCCTAAATATATCAAGGTTGCCGAGCAGTTCCAACATCTCTTTGTGGCGTACTTTGTCGAACGTCTTTGCGTAATCTATAAAATACAGGTGCACGTCGTTCCGCAATTGTAATACTCTTTCTGATAACATTCTGAGCATGAATATCAGTTCCTTGTTCCGGTGTTTTAAAAAAACGCACACTGTTATTGTTCTATCTCTGGCCTGATACTTATAAAGCACGCTCTATTCATCAGAATTCGAATGATGAGTTTTGTTACGTGGCCCATTAGGCTGATTGTTCAGTGGAGTTCAAATTCGTTTGAGCCTGGTTTCTTAGACAGTGCTATGAAAATCCATCTGCTGAGATCTTCCGGTATATCCCCACTCTTGTAGATTTCATTTATTATTTCTGTGATATTGTCTATGCCAAAATCATCTAAGTTTGTCAGTATTTCTGTTACAGTTCCGTCTGGCCCTGTCGCTTTGTACCTGTTCAATTTCACCAGTGCTGCTTCTACTTCGGTTTTTAGAATTTCAGGTCTGTCGATAGTTCTGTGTATTGCTGATTGTTCTCTTTAGCAGAGTTCTCTAATATATTCATCTCAGCGTTGTAGAATTTTTCCTTCTCTAATATGAGTGTTCCATTCATGGAGTCTATGCAGCCTGTTGACGAGCATTCTTTCTCTCCTGTTAGTTACCTTATTTGTTTATGCATATCTCCTTTGTTTGTAGTACTCAATCTCTCTATTTCTGCACATTTTTTGTTTAACCTTTCTTCTTTAGCCTGCCTGCATTTAGTCCTTATTTCATTGTGTTGTTTTCTGTATTCCGTTCCCTATCTTGGCATAGTTTTCTGCCTCCTTTGCATCATGCCAAGAATCTCCTCAGTCATCCATTTCTTTTTTCTTCTGCATCCATTCTCCTTTAAGATGATATTGTTTGCTGTCGTCACTAAAGTTTATCTTAGTGCATCCTATTTCGAGTTTCCCTTTCCATTGTATCCTTTGTATATTCTTTTCACATTGTCCATATATTTTTCTTTCAGGTACGGGTCACTCAGGAGTCTGTTGTATTGCAATTGGGTGCTGCATTTGGCTTCTTCAGTTTCCATAGTTTCACTCTTAGTTTACATGTAACAGGGAGGTGATCGCTTCTGCAGTTGTCACTTGGATAGGTTTTGCAGTGAACCATTGCATTCCTGAATATATTTGCTCCAGCGTTGAAGAATTTTTTCCTTCTCTAATATGAGTTTTCCGTCCTTTGATTTTAAGCAGCCTATTGACGAGCATGTGTTCTGTCCGGTTAGTTTGCTTATTTGTTTATGCATATCTCCTTTGTTTAGCCTGCCTGCATTTGGTCATTATTTCATTGTGTAGTTTTCTCTATTCCGTTCCGTATCTTAGCAGAGATTTCTGTCTACTTTGCGTCATGTCGAGAATCTCATCAGTCATCGATTCGTTTTTTTCCTTCTTCATCCATTCTCCTTTGGGATGATATCGTTTACTGATGTCACCAAAGCTTCTCTTAGTGCGTCCCATTTCAAGACTGTTCAAGACTCAAGAGCCACACGAGGTTACAGAGTAAGAGACACCACCCCAAGGAAGGTGATGATGCTATCACGACGCAAGGGGCCACCGGAAGTGAAAGAGAAAGAAAAGACGTAGAATGAAACAGGAAACAAGAGATAGATGTCTATTCCTGTTTTACCCGATTTTTATCGATGTCAACAAGGATAGTAATGAACTATGAATGTGATTGTTAGTGAAAAATTCCGTTCGCTATCGTTTTGAATAATTTACTGTTATTTTTGTGTTTTTAAAATTTTTTTAATCAATTCAGGTCAAGCAAGGCGACAATGCCACTAAGACGCAAGGAAATACTGGTAGTGAAAAAGAATGAACAGATTTTAAAAGGAACCGGAAGGTAACCCAGTCCTAAACAGGAAACACAGAAGGAACCTCTACTCCTGTTCAAATAACAGGGGAGGTGTGTGAACCGGATCATAGGCAAACCTATCAATTTCTGTTGAGGAAAACAAAAGTAAATAAATAGTAATTAAAATTTCCGAGATTAAGCGGAGAGGTTAGAAAAATAGAGTTGAAGTAGAATTTAAAAGGAACCGGAAACCCAATCCTAAACAGGAAACAGGGGATAGACCTCTACTCCTGTTCAAAAGACCGGGGCTAAAATATATATCGATCTCCGTCTCATTGGGTTATTCACACAACCTGTAGGCTAACTCTATAAACAGCACTATTATGTTAAGAAACAAGAAAATTTCATTGAAAACAAAGAAAAGAGTAATGAACTGTTATGCAATATGAGACATTCTAAATGGCAGTGAATGCAGGGCTATCCCATCAAAGATGAAGAAGAGATTTGAAGCAACAGAGATGATGATCTAGAGTAGGATGCTGAGGATACCATGGACCGCAGGGATTCATTATCGGTGGTCACGATCTTAAATGACGCCCGATAGGGCGGCTTTTAAGCTAGCTCTAGCGGAGGGCTCGTGATTGTGGCATTGGCTTTTTCATGAGTTTGAGAGTTTGTAAATCTTTGCATATTCTCAGCATTGGAAGCTCTTGTGTCTGCCGTTTTATCTGTTTCATTTGCACGGGTCTTTCTTTTCAACGCTGCAGCCTTAGCTCTTTTGATTGCAATCTGGTCCTCTGTTGGCGGAGATTTCTTTTTGAGAGTTCTACTGCTGCTGTATGCGTTAGGCAACAATAAACTACAGAATAACTCAAAATTGCTCGCTGCATTTAAGTATTGCATTAATATTTAAGCTTACCTTTTAAAAGATCAACGATAATTCTTCTGTCACCACTTAATTCATAGACAATTTTGTGCCTAGGTCCTTACTTTCTATAAAAATAATTATTTTTATTTCATGAGTGACTTTTGCTGAATTTTGCAATTAATTTCGATTGTTCCCAAATTTATTTTCAAGTTTTAAAATTGTTATCGTACAAAAAATTCATCGCAAAAAATCATGTAAAAAATCACCGTAATGAAAACTTGGGAATCCACAATTTCTGTAACAGGAACTATTGAAAGTTAGAGAGTTGTGTCCCTTTAAATGAAAAAGTGTGACACACTGATATTCGCATTTATTATATAGATTTATCATAAAATTTTTTTCAAGAAAATAGGTTTCTCAAGTCAGGTTCTGTTTATGCCCTTCCCAGTACTGATGGTAGTTTCTTTCCTAACCTTTTGTTTGAAGTGGTGTGGAAAGTTAACATCTTGATTATGTCAGCGTTCTCTTTCCGAGTTACATGTGATATCCATTTCAACAGTTGCTGTTGGTAAAAGTCCTCAAGTGTTGTGGTTTCTGTTATCTGGTACACTTCTTTGTTTAATATTTCTCAAACAACGTTATTATTATTATTATTATTATTATTATTATTATTATTATTATTATTATTTCCTTTCTTTGGTTTTTGTGGCACACTCATTTCCTTACGGGTCCTAACCAGAGACCCAAGTGACATATTTTCAAGTAAAAATTTTTGTAAAAAAAAACAAACAAAAAACAAATATAAAAATCTATGGTCACACACATTTCACATAGATAAAGCCCTTCCTAAAGTGTGAGCTGTAGTTGAAGAATTATTTCTATTTCATTAAGGCATGGGCTACCAAAGATCCCTCCAATGAGTCTATTCGAACTCATTACAAGAGTCCAAACATACTAATGTTTTCACGAGCCACATTTGAGTTTTCCACTACAAGATCCTTGTATTTCAATAATTTTTGAAGATCTTCAAAAATACTATTTTTTATTAGTATAAAATATAAAAAATAGTATTTATTATTATTATTATTAGCAACAGCAGCAGTTCTCGTGAAAATCTTATTGTTTTCCTGTTTTAAATTTCTGATGAATCTTAATTCTTAAATTAATAATTGAGTAAGCCCATGGCGAGTTCTACGACAACAAACTATCCATAGAAACTCTCCTGGATGCAGGTCATTATTTATAGAAGCAAGATGGTATAAATGAAAAGTTTCAAAACTGGCAAGATTTTCCATTTCACTGAAGCAGACGCTAAACGCATGAAAGCGTTATCGCCTTTTGGTCTACCTTTTCTTTCTTTCTTTCTTTCTTTCTTTCGTATGTGAGCTTTATTTTTCTCTCTAAAACCAAACAGCGTCTCTGACATATCTAATCGGAATGGTCTATTTTTTGTCTTAGGCAATTGCAGAGCGTGACGCAAGTGTTGACTGATTTACTAACTAACAAAGGAATAAGCAGAATAATAATAATAATAATAATAATAATAATAATAATAATAATAATAATAATAATAATAATACAACTTTACAATACATACAGACAGAATAATCAAAGCCCAGACTGCGTGATCAGAGACCGGAAAAACAAAATGTCTTCACATTGTCTCTGCCATATCAATAAATATAATGCATCTCTGAAGATCTTCAAAAGCCTATCAAAATACAAGGATCTTGAAATGGAAATCTAAAAAACGTGGCATATGAAGACATCAATAATTCCAGTTGTAGTTGGAGCCCTCAGATTGATTGGAAAAGGTTCCGATAAATTTATTGTATAGATTCCTGGTCGCCCATGCCTTACAAGCAAAAAAAAAACTGTTTTCACAAGTACAGCTCACTGATTACGAAGAGCTTTATCTATGTAAAATATCTGTGATCTTAGGTTTAATTTTGTTTTTGTTTTTTCCTCAAACATGCTCTGTGGAAATGCTACGATGCCATCTCTGATCTTAGGTTTCTGGTCGGGACCCGAAAAGAAATGAGTATACACGAGAAATCAAAGGAAATAGTAATAATAATCATATAAGTCTTTTGTTTATCTATATTGTAAGAGGAATTATTGTAGAAAAAGTTGAGGAAACATTAGTTGATACCAGTTGTAAAAAGGCGTTAATTCAGGAGTTTTCTTAAATAGCCTCGTCAGGTCGATACTTTTATGTGGACGTCATGTATGGCGCTAAATCCACTCAGAAATATCTAAACTGTCAGCTGTAGACCATTGCTTACGAAAACCGATAATTAAAGGATGTTTTTACCATTTATTTATTGATTCCACTTCCTTCTAACATCTTTTAATTATTTTTAACTACCATATTCCCTTGCGTCTTAGTGGCATTGTCGCCTTGCTTGATGTGAACCGCTTAAAATATTAAAAAGAAATAACAGTAAATTATTCAAAATGGCGGCGAACGGAGTGGTCTATTAACAATCATATTAATAGTTCATTACTATCTTTGTAGATATCTATCGGGCAAAGTTCCATACATTAGCCGCACCCTAGAAATTTTATTTACGAACAAAAAAAATGTAACCTAGACATGACATGGTACTGAGCTCAAGAAGATTTCTGTATATAAAAAAAAATCTTTTTTTTTTCTTTTCAAAAGCGATTTCTTTTTGGTGACAACAGATTTTCAACAAGTCGAGTAAAAGTGTGAGACGTCAAAAAATGTTTCGCTTTTCTGTTTGACACCAGTTGATATTTTTAATGTCAGCAAATGCCAGACGATAAAGGGAACATTGTACGTGTTTTTCGTCTTTCGATGAAAACCCGAGAGGAAAACAAGGATAAGGAAAAAGAAAGAAAGAAAATAAAAGGAAAAAGGCAAAAACAAAATCAATATTAAAATCTGTGCGCATAAAATAGGAGGACAAAATGTTTTGTTATATATATATATATATTTTACAATGAATCATTCATACAAAAAGTAAATTAGCAAAGTTAATGAGATAAAATGGCGAATTCACTTCGCTAAGTGAATTTTAAAAATGCATTAACCCACTAACCACTCAATGAATGTTATGATCATTGTTTTTTAAAATTATAAACTGTATTAGGTCTTCTTTAAATATGCGAGTACTTTCGACAGCCTCTTCGGTCATCATCAGACTTGAAAACTATTTTATTTTTGGTAAAATTCAGGTAGCATCCGACAAGAAAAAATATAATGCAAATCGAAATATATTTTTGAAGTGTGTTATTGATAACAGGTACAAACTTGTGGAGCGTGCAATGGCAACGCTATGGTTAATTTTTTGAGGATTTAAGTGAGTATGTTTTTTTACTAATATGGCAATTTAAGAATTTTTTGTTTTAGGAGTTTATCAGTCAACGTGGTATGAACTAAATAGTTCAATAAGTAGAGCCATGTCTCAGTGTTTTCCCGAAAAATATAAGTAACTACACTCGTTTCGGAAAACCTTCGGTTTCTTGATTTGCAAATGATCAAATCAATATCGAAGGAAAAAAAAGTATAAAAAAAAAGAAATAGCCAAGAACGTGAACGCCTGTCGAAAAACAATCGTTCAGCATGCAGGTCCAAAGCCCAAAGAAAAAAAACCGATACCAGTACGCAACTAACGTCGGATCAGTTCTTTTAAAACAAATATGTGGTGCACTTTAGTTTATATTACAATGAATCATTCATACAAAAAGTAAATTAATAAAGTTATATTAGTATAATGAAAAAATTACGGTATTGGATAGCAAAGCAAAACTTTGCATAAATACTTATATTAATGAAGAACATATAGTTTTGTATTACTTGCACCTCTGAAGATGATCTTGGAAAAAAGACGAAAGTACTCTGGAAATGAAAATAAAAGAAATTTAAACAACTATAGCATATTTCTCTCATCCTTTAACATCAATACACGGAAGGTTATTCGTGAGTATGAACGGATTTTGTTAAAAATTAGCAGACATAATGTCTGTAATTTATTCAATTAGACATGACTAAAAAAGAATTTGCTGCCTAAACACACACACACACACACACACACACATATATATATATATATATATATATATATATATATATATATATATATATATATATATATACACTATGTATACGGAGATACATAAATACTCTTTGGCCTGATTTTTGTTTATTTTTTTTAGTATGTATATTATGCTGTTTTTTGATACTAACGTTTGGTTCAGTAAATGAAAATGTATGAAAGTATATTTGCACGCCTAAAGAAAACTATAGTATTTATATATATACGGGGTGTAACAGCAAAATTGTCCAATTTTAGATTAAGTTTGGAACTGTTGTATCTTAGAAATGATTAAAGATATCTTGGAATTCTTCGATGTTTTTATAACACTATTGGGTTCTACTTTGAACTATAAGAATGTATTTTGCTCTAAGTTGCAATGATGATCCCTCTTGCTGTTGTGATGACTTGATTCAGTTTTCCTCTCTACTGTTCCCTGTTTTTTTTTAAAACTTATTCACCGTTCACTTGATGTTTTTGAATGGACTTTGAAGCTTGGAACCAGTTTATGAATATTGGTAGCATTACTGAAGACCTGAAATATTTTTTCTTCTCACCATTGCTCAGTTAAGAAAGTGTAGGTCTGACACAAACGATTTTAACCTGTTCTATTTCTAGCTGAATAACTCAAAGAGTTTTTCAGTGATTCTTACGACAAATGGTATCAAGATGGCTAAACACCTTATTTGTAAACCTGTTAAAAAGAAACATATTCTTGTTAGTGTTTTTTTAGATATTAAACAATTTATGGTATTGTCAATTATGCTGTAACACGATTTAGACAATTTTGCTGTTACACGTGGTATATATATATATATATATATATATGCATATATATATATATATATATATATATATATATATATATATATATATATATATATATATATGTATACTCAAACATATATTGTTAAATAAAGCAGACATCGAATGTCTATTATGTTTGATCATGAGCCGTTCTAAACTTCGTATTGTTGCTTTAATTTCGGGTCATGATCAAACATAATCGACATTCGATGTCTGTTATATTTAACAATATATGTTTGAATAATGATCTGCTGCCCAAATAGCACTTTATTTAGTTAGTTGCGTACTCGTATCGGGTTTTTTTTCTTTGGCCTTTGGACCTGCATGCTGAACGATTGTTTTTCGACAGACGTTCATGTTCTTGGCTCTTTCTCTTTTATATACCTTTTTTTCCTTCGATATTGATTTGATCATTTGCAAATCAAGAAACCGAAGGTTTTCCGAAACGAGTGTATTTACTTATATTTATAAGATTACTACTACTACTACTACTACTACTACTACTACTAATATATATATATATATATATATATATATATATATATATTATATTTATAAGATTACTACTACTACAACTACTACTACTAATAATAATATATATATATATTATTATTAGTAGTAGTAGTATTTACTTATATTTATAAGATTACTACTATTACTACTACTACTACTAATACTAATAATATATATATATATATTATATTTATAAGATTACTACTACTAAAACTACTACTACTACTACTAATATATATATATATATATTATTATTAGTAGTAGTATTTACTTATATTTATAAGATTACTACTATTACTACTACTACTAATAATAATAATATATATATATATATATTATATTTATAAGATTACTACTACTACTACTACTAATAATAATAATATATATATATTATTATTAGTAGTAGTAGTAGTATTTACTTATATTTATAAGATTACTACTACTACTACTAATACTAATAATATATATATATATATATATATTATATTTATAAGATTACTACTACTACAACTACTACTACTAATAATAATATATATATATATTATTATTATTATTAGTAGTAGTATTTACTTATATTTATAAGATTACTACTACTACTACTAATAATAATAATAATATATATATATATATATTATATTTATAAGATTACTACTACTACTACTAATAATAATAATATATATATATTATTATTATTTGTAGTAGTAGTATTTACTTATATTTATAAGATTACTACTACTACTACTACTAATACTACTAATAATATATATATATATATTATTATTATTATTAGTAGTAGTAGTAGTAGTAATCTTATAAATATAATATGTATATATATATTATTATTATTAGTAGTAGTAGTAGTAGTAGTAGTAGTAGTAGTAATCTTATAAATATAAGTAACTACACTCGTTTCGGAAAACCTTCGGTTTCTTGATTTGCAAATGATCAAATCAATATCGAAGGAAAAAAAGGTATATAAAAGAGAAAGAGCCAAGAACACGAACGTCTGTCGAAAAACAATCGTTCAGCATGCAGGTCCAAAGCCCAAAGAAAAAAAAACCCGATACGAGTACGCAACTAACTAAATAAAGTGCTCAAACAACAAGTAGAGCAGACCTAGTACATAAAAGTACAGGGTTACTATAATACGAGATAATTGGTCATCATAGGTTACTTGACAATGTTTCCTCTATTGAGGGGGTGGTTGGTTATAAACTCTTAAAACTCTTTATTTTGCAGTTAACACCATCACTTGACAAGTCAGCAGAAATGTTGAAACAAAATGGCTATTTTTGTAGTGATGTTATAATATGTATATATTGTAATTCTTGAATAAATATTACACACACACACATACACACACATATATATAAATTTATTCGAAAATTATGACATAAATATGTTATAAAATCACTACAAAAATAAACATTTTGTTTCAAAACTTCTGCTTCCTTATCAAGTGATGGTGTTGAATGTAGAATGGTTCTACTTGATAAGACACCAGAAGTGTTGAAACAAAATGGCTATTTGTGTAGTGGTTTTATAACATATTTATATTATAATTTTCGAATGAATTATATTTGCTCGACTCTAAATTGAGCACTTTTAAGAATATTATTTTTTGGTTATGGGAACTTATTCCGTATACACCAATAGTATACTTATATATATATATATATATATATATATATATATATATATATATATATATTATCCTATTATAATTATGGTTTCCCCTCGCTTCTCTTTGTTTGACGTTATTTCCTGCCAATAAGTCATAAATAAAAGACCATTCCGCTTTGATCGCATGGAAGGAGACTAAAAGACATTATTTGGTTTCAGTGAGAAAATGAATAACTGAAAGAAAGAAAGAAAGAAAGAAAAAAGAAAGAAAGAAGTGGAGATAGAAGTGTTTATCAGCAGTTACAGTGTAATGAAAAAAGTTGCCAATTCCAAAACTTTTCATTTGTACCTACTTCTCAAAATAACGAACAGTATTTTTATTTATGACAGTAAGTTGTCAAATATTTAACGGTGCTATAACCAAATTTCTATGGATATTTTAGTGATGTAGAACTCGCCATGAGCTTATTCAGTCATTAACTGAAGAATTAAGATTCATCAGAAAATTCAAATATATAAACTGTTAAATTTTCAAATATAAATTATACCTCTATTGTTATACATCTATCACTATATAATTACCACCAGTGCACAATATTCTTGATATATATATATATATATATATATATATATATATATATATATATATATATATATATATATATATATATATATATAATGGACTCTCCCGTCGATTTAGGCGTATGAGGATCCGACAACCTCATTATGCTTATGTGGCAATTCAATTCAGCCCCACTAGTGACCTGCATACAAGTCCACATATGGTGAAACAGCTATCATCTCGGGATGTAGCAACAGCAATACTTGCTGTCGCTCTTCACCGTTGTTTTTTCCTCTTCAAAATTTCTGATACCCCTCTGGTACAAATATCTCCAGTTATTTATATCCAAGTAAACTCGTTTGCAGTTAGTATGAGGTACATCGACAGCTGAAAGCTTGCATTTTAGCCTGTCTTTATACCTGAGCCACGGGCATCTAACAGTCCTTTGTCCACTGTCAGGCTGGCTATACATGAGGATCTTAATTATTCTGTCGTCACTCATCGTGGGAACATGACCAGACCAGCGAAGTTGCGACTGCATCATTTACACGCATGTTGCATTTTGCGAGAACATCAACATTAGATACCCTGTCATCAAATATATAGCCATAGAAGCCATATCAATCAGCTGGAAGACATCTAGCTGATTGATATGGGACCTATATGGGGGTCCACGATTCTGAGCCTTACAAGAGTGTGGTCAAAACTGTCGCTTTATAAACGCCTATTATGGTGTCCACTTTGTTAGCCCTATCATTCCTTAGGAGGTGAATATATATATATATATATATATATATATATATATATATATATATATATATATATATATATATATATATATTGATATTGATATTCTTGACAAAATCCAAAGAAGGTTCTCTAATGTTATCGGTCATGACCGGTTTTTATCAGCTCTCTTCATCGGTACCTCGTCCGCATTAATTTAAGCTCACTACTCGATTGGCAAGTAGGTCTCATCATTTTGTGTTAATATAGCTAAATGTAACAGTAAGTCCAATTCTAATAGTTTATTTTCTCGGACTTCTCACCTGAGGAACTCTCTTCCGATCTTGTGATTTACTGCCACCTACGTTCTTAAAAAAAAATAAAACGCAACGTCAATCCCTATCTTCTGTCTTCCTGAGACCTGTTCTTTTATTTCACTTTCTCCTCACTAAAGTCTTATTTTCTTCTACTCAGAGTAACCGTTTGCATCTTAGTGGCATTATCGCCTTGCTTGGGGTGAAATGATTTTAAAAAAAATCAGTTCTCACGTAATGTTGTTTCCAGCAGAGATTTAGTACTGTTCTAAATCTTCGAGTGGACGTGAGCTGTACGTTTTCTTTCGCCAGTGATTTTCTTAAGGCCCAACTGTTTCACCCATTGTTATATAAGAATAAAGTGTTGCTGCCGAAACTTGAGTTTGAACATAGATCACCAGTGAGCAAATAAAGGCGATCCCATTATTGAATTAAGTAGACCACGTGACCATAGAGGAAACGCATCGGTAGATAATCGCGTGACGTCTATCTGATCTCAGTTTCTAGACTATCCTCTATCACTATACGGATCTTCATTTCTAGTTTATCCTCTGTTACTATTCGGAACGCTATTCTCTACTCTATTTACTATACTATTTATCTATTCAGATCACTATAGCATGGTTACTATTCGAGCGATTATTATTGAGCAAGTACTATTAGTGCGAGTGATATTCGAAGGCGTCTGACACCGGCATTGTTCAACGGCGTTACTATAGTTGTATCTGCGATTACAAAGTCTCTACTACAACGAGCATTACGAATGTGACAACGAGTATTCGTTGGCATCTCAAAAGTGGCAACGAGTGTTTGTTGACATCAAAAACTCATATAAAAGGGTTGATTTTAATTTTGACCTAAAGAGTAGCGAATTCAGATTTTTATACTTGATTAGAAGATTTCATTCATTTTTGATTGTGCTATCCATACCACGACAATCAATGTCTTTTGGTGAAGCATTCAACTACGAAGCCGTATATAAACATTTCGGTCCTACTATAGCGTGAGATCTACCGCAATATAGCGTGAGGTCTACCTCCCGTTTCCCGTGCTTTGAAAATGTGATGTATATATATATATATATATATATATATATATATATATAAATATATGAAGAAATATAGTCTTAAAGTGTGCTATATTTATGGGATAAAGTGCTCAATATCAGAGCTAGAGCGTGTGTAAATATAAAAGTGAACATAGAAGTCAATACTTTGAGACGAGTCTGTTTCATGCTAGATGCAATCATCATTGGCCCGATGATTGCATCTAGCTTGAAACAGACTGTCGCCTCTAAGTGTTGACTTCTATGTTCATTATATATATATATATATATATATATATATATATATATATATATTTATTTATTATAATTTTATCATATAGACAAAACCATTTTACTCACAACAAAGATGCAACTTGGTTTCAGTGCATTTTAACTGCACATCTACGGGTGAGGGTCGGCTATATATATATATACATGTTAGACTTCACCTCAAAATTTCTGCACTTGATTTTAGGTTGTTACGTTTGAATATCAGCAGAGTCCCTTCTGCTTAATGAAGAGATTATTTCTTTATTTAATTGTAATAATAATAAAAATGTAATCCATATATATATATATATATATATATATATATATATATATATATATATATATATATATATATATATATCAGTTCTCATTACACACCAGACATTTGTCAATGCACACGAATTTTCCTGTAAACAATCCTAATGATGATAATGAAATGAAATTCAATATTAATAAGAAAGTAAATTAAATCCACAGTTACGGCAAGGCTAGAGTCTAACCGCCGCCATCCTACGGTCAACTAGAAATTTGTCGCGCATCCCGTCTCCAGAAATTAGGCACACACTTACGCACACGAAATACAATACCTCCACATAAAAACGGACACCCACAAATTTATGCACAGATACACACACGCAACAACGCCATAAAACATAAACATGTGATATTTGTCTGATCAATAAAAAAGTACATGCGAAATGACGAAAAAATTCTTCAGGTGTACACACATTCTCCTGCCCCAAAATTCCCATAAGTTTACAATAAAAGAGAGCGGAACATATAAACATTTATAACTGTTTTTCTTACTTGTTCGTTATTCAAGGATATTTGTTTATATATATATATATCAATAAAAAGAAAGAACAGTAACATATATAATCCGGTGTTCTTATAGATATTTTTATTTTTACACAATAGTGCTCGATGTAAATTTACAGAGCATTAATATTATAAATTAACTGATTTAAAATGTGTTTTTTTCGCTACACATAAAAAAAAACATCATTTAATTTATAATATATGTATATATATATATATATATATATATATATATATATATATATATATATATATATATATATATATATATATAATATGGATAAAACAACTGAAAAGTTGCAAGTTAAAAGAAAAAAATTGGATGTTTTTTTGTGAAAGTATTTATTTATATGTTTTTATATATTTGATATTTCAGACCACCTCGGTCCTTCCTCAGAAATTAATTGAATAACTATATATATATATATATATATAGTTATTCAATTATTCAGTAGGATTGCTACCTAAATACACAATATATATATATATATATATATATATATATATATATATAGTTATTCAATATATATATATATATATATATATATATATATATATTGAATAACTATATATATATATATATATATATATATATATTGTGTATTTAGGTAGCAATTCTACTTTCGTGTAAGCTTCATTAAATAAGACTGACAAAGTGGTTTGATTAATTTTTTTTATATAACTTCTCATATGAGCTTATATTTCTTTTCTTTTCAGTAGATAAATTATACAAAAACATTTGGACAGATGTATAATTTATCTCCTGAAATTATATAAAAAACTTAATCAAAGCACCTTGTCTGTCATATTTAATGAAGCTTGCATATATATATATATATATATATATATATATATATATATATATATATATATATATATATATATATATGTATGTATGTATGTATGTATTGGTATAAAATGTAAATTTTCCCCAAAATCACTTAGTATCTTATGATATTAGTAGTGGTCGTCAATGTACGCCGCAAAATAATATACTCGCATATATATAGAGTGTCACAGATTATGAAGTAATTAATTGTATATATATATATATATATATATATATATATATATATATATATATATATATATATATATATATAGGGTGCGATAGGTAAATTGTCGTCTAAATTACGCAGAAATAAAAATCATACATCTCATTTTAACAGATATATTTAGCAAAATTATACAAAAAATATCTTGAAACTATAGGGTAAATTTATTAAAAAAAAACTTCACTATTGGCTTCAACTACGGACTCCTGACGACTTCAGAATCTCCTGCAACTTTTCTGGACAGGTTCCTTGATTAATTTGGTAAATGCTGTCATAATCCTTGCCTTTAGTACATTTTTGGCGTTACAAGGAGTTTTTTGTTGGTCTCTCGCTCTACTGCGGTCTACACAAAATAATCAAAGGGGGTTGCAATCTGAGGAGTTAGGTGGCCAGATGTAAGGAGTGATGTGGTCGGAGAAATTTTCTGAGAGCTATGACTGTGTTCTCCTCCTTGTGGGGCTTAGTGCGGAGTCCTGTTGCCAGACATAGGGTTATCCAGCCTCTTGGCCCAGGGCAGCACTACCTCCTTAAGGCACTTGATATAGGCCTCCATGTTGAGGCTGAGGCCCCGTGGGAAGATGAACGGAAGCACAACGTCACCATCAATCACCATGATGTTGACTGGATATATCACACAACTCTTTCCGAATCCTTGCACTGTCCTTAGATTAGCACCCAAACATTCGAAAATGTTCGTATTGGAGCTTGAGATGCAAATTCCATGCAGTACATTATGCCGTTTCGAACTTTCTGGCCGAGTGAATAGTGTCATGGTGTTCTTTTTCTCACACACGCTGACCAACTGATCCTACAAAATCAAAAACAATCAACGTGCATACGCGAAATTAAAAATATAAAATGGCGACAATTTACCCATCGCAGCATATATATATATATATATATATATATATATATATTGCATGTGGATGATGGATATATATATATATATATATATATATATATATATATATATTTTGCATGTGGATGATGGATATATATATATATATATTTTTTGCATGTGGATGATGGATATATATATATATATATATATATATATATATATATATATATATATATATCCATCATCCACATGCAAAAAGGCTAAAAATAATGGAAGCCTTATTAATAAAAACAAACAAACCAACACTTAATAATATTAACTTTGAACATGGACATAATATCGTGACCGTGTTTTGAAACAAAAAATTAAACATTTTATAAAACATACATATAACAAAGTATTTCTAATTCTAACAGTTAAAATGTAATCCTTGGGAATGGCTAAATGTATAGCCGAAAGCGCTCGGATAAAAAGAACATTCGGACAGTTTTTATATAATTTATCATCTGAGAAGAAAAACATTATTAGATCGCACGAGAAATTATATAAAAAACTAAATCAAAGCACCTTGTCCGTCGATTTTAATGAAATGTGCACACACACACACACACACACACACACACACATATATATATATATGTATATATATATATATATATATATATATACATACATATTGTGTATAATTCGGCAGCAATTTTTCATTAATGCATGTTTTGTCTATTTATTTTAAGTAAGTTCCTTTCATATTGTTTGATAAGCTTAATCACATTATCGTTGAAAGACGAAAGGAAATCACCATATTGATACATGTTTAAATCCAATTTAAGCTTTCGGCTTGCATAACCCATTATCAAAGATGACAATTTCAATAAATCAAAAAACACGCACAGGAAACGACAGTGATAGTCCGCCCTTGCTGCTTGAATAAACTCAAAGTAACGACGACAAACTCGTATATATGAGACGAGGAAGCGAAAATCGCGTCGCAGCTCGTGACGTCACACATGACCACGCGAGAGTGAAAAACGAGAAGTATTAAGTATGGGAAGCCGTTGGTATAAACCAATGGCTTCTGTTATAAATTATAGGCATTTAATATATATATATATATATATATATATATATATATATATATATATATATATATATATATATATATATATTGCGAACGAACATGCTTATAAAGATGCATAAATTTCAAGACTGGTTATTCCTAAATTTTCGCTTGAGGATGAAACAGGGCTTGATACCTTAATTCAATTTAATTTTAATAATTACATTGAGGGTTTCGGCTCTCGTTTTTGAAACATGAGAACTCTTATGTAGCGAAGGAATCATATTTTTAAAAAAATAATTATAATTTAAGCTCTACTTCTGTATGGAGCACTGTTTTTAATAAATAAAAACAAAAATACTAAAGAACTCCGGATTATTTACCTAACGTGTTATTTCCTATTTTTCTACATACCTGCACCCCCATATATATATATATATATATATATATATGTGTGTGTGTGTGTGTGTGTGTGTGTGTGTGTGTGTGTAAAAGAGTGGGATTAATTAGTGTATAGTCTTTCACAATCTCAGGTGTACATGGTAAGACATTTCGACTGTATCTTTCTTACTCGTTCGATCACTGACATTGTATCGAACCACGTCATTCCATAGATGGTGGGGACCTGATTGATTATACAGGATTACTGTAAGCAACTTCCTACAATCCAAAACATGTTTCGGCTTTAAATAACCCAGAAAGGGTTGATAAACTGTAAAAAAAACAAATCAATCCGTCATTCATCGTATATCCCTCAATATTTGTGAGTGGCCTGCGCGTGCGCACTCGCATAATCAGTTATGGAAATCAGTGTCATCTAAATGTTCAAATAAATGATTGGAAGAAAAGCCGTAAGCATTAAAAAATCCACCCACTATTTTCGTTTGTTAATAAATACGCTATCAGAAACTATCCGTTTTCTGTGAGTGATTAGATTAACCAAATACATCAGATCATTCATTACTCGCTTAAAGATTTCACACTGGGTGGTAAATAAATACTCGTTTGGATAGATGCTGGGTGTTATTTCAAGAAAGTATTTTTTTTTATATCAGACTTTGGTGTTCGTGTCTTAGATTGTAAATGCGCATAAACCGGTACGCAAGTGTAATTTTTCCCGAGATTCAATGCAAGCCAAAGCCCAATATTTTCATTCAATAAATTCTTATTCTTTGGGCTCTTTCTTTTAACAAGAAGAATTCTGTTCTTTTTTTACAATGACTTCGTATATATGTTCACTCATATGAAAACACTAACGACTGGAATACAAATTTAAAAAGAAAAATCTTATCTTGAAACACTCTCTAATAGAACGAGCATAAACGGAAGATGACGACTAATTATAAAGAATAACAAAGATATTTAATAGAAAAAACATCAGTATATTTTTTAAATGGACTCCTATTTATCTTAAAAAAACAAAACAAAACAGAAAACAGTTATTCAATAAAACCACGTTCAGCCTTGTAATGACCCCGATTCGGCCTCGATAGCGACTGTATGCGCGGATTAGTTGTTTCTTGCTCATGCTGATCATCACGTTTACGATGTCGCCGTTCAAAAAGTCCTTCGTACAGGTTCTCCTTCGTCTATATACCGAGTGTAACTGCAAAATTGTCAAATAGTGTTACAGCATAATTGTTCACCCCACAAAATGTTTAATATCTAAAAAAAAAAAACACTAAACGAATTGTGTTTCTTTATACCAGGTTTTCAGATAAGACGGTTCAGCTCTCTTGATACCATTTGTTGTAAGAATCACTGAAAAGCCTTTTGGGCTATTCAGCTAGAAATAGAACAGTTTTAAATCGTTTTGTGTCAGCTCCACTGAGCAATGGTGAGAGGAAAAAGATCCTTCAGCTTTTCAGTAATGGTATCAACATGCATTGACTGGCTTCCATCTTCAAAATCGACTCAAGAGCCATCAAGAATAGAGTGAATAAGATTACAAAAGAGTGAACAGTAGAGAGGAAAACTGGATCAGGTGCTCACAACAGGAAGAGGGATCATCATTTCAACTTAGAACTAAAGAGATCAATTAGAAAAGATCCAACTCAGTTAATAAGACGTTTGGCACGTGAGAAATGAGTTTCAGCTATGACAGTCGAAAGAGTAGTGTAAAAAGACTTGAAAATGAAATCTTACGTGGAACCTGTAAGACACCTTGTTTATCCAAGATAGAAAGATAGAAGGTTAGAGAGGGCGAATATCATTTTGAATAAGTTGGAAAATGATGCTGGCATAATATATATATATATATATATATATATATATAAGAATTTTATTTCAATCCTTTATGAGCTTCCGATCCTTAGCTATGATTAATTAATGATGAACATGTCATTCTTTTTTATAATCTATTTCATCACATAATTCTGTTAAGTTTAAATAGTAATTATACATTCTTATTGGTCAAAGTATAGTCCAGTAGTGTTATAAAAACGTTGGAATATTAAAGTAAGATATCTTTCATCATTTCTAAGATACAACGGTTCAGAGCTTAATCTAACAATTTGACCATTTTGCTGTTACACGATTTTGCCGTTACATCTGGTATGGTGTCTCTTCCGGCATTGGTGATAATGGCTCGCCAGAACTCCCTGTCCTTTTTAAAGAGTAGAAAAATTTTAACTTTTTGTTATCACTCCTAAATCATGTTCTACCATCAGTTTACACAAGGTCGTTTGGTAGTCTAAGCGCCGTTTTCCTGTAACTCTTGCCTTCAGTATGTCCCGTGGGTATCAAATTTTCCAAGCTGTCTTTCCTCATTTTGTGCGCAAGGAACTTCAACTGTCTCTTTCTGATGTTAATATATGGGTCCTATTTGTTTCTATTTTCTCTAAAGCTTCCTCGTTGCTTTCATGTTAGGTTCATGTTATTCTCAGCATACAAATTACTAGTTAAACTTAATGGAAAAAAGTTAAGAGAAAGCGAGAGGAAAAAAAGACAAAGACAAGAGAAGACACATGCGTGTACACATAAAAACACGTCTAAAGCAAAACAAGAAAAATAAATGAAATAAACAAAATGATGTTGATTTCAGTCCGGTGACCAGAAAAAATTATCTTTGACAACAAAAACAAGAAGAAGAGACTTTAGTGCAATTCTTTTCACGTCATCTCCAACGACACTTTTTTTTTTTTGTTTTTCATTTTAAAATTTCAGATTTTTGTTGTTGTTGCAGCAGCAGGAGGAGATGATTTTTTTTTCTTTTCTTCCTTTTTCAAAATATTTTTCCTTAAACGAAGTTGCGGTGAGGTTTTAGGGAGAGGGGGGCAATCGTTCACACCTGGTTGTTTCATAGCGGTGGTAGGTCGGTAGTTTGCAGAACGAATTGATAGTCAATGTTTTCTTTCATATGCAAGTCCATCCGTCCGTCCACGCGGGAGAGGTGAAATTGACTGACGACCATTCAATGGGGCGGCAGCAGAGGACAATCTAACCCAACCGAAGAGGCACCTTACACACGAGATTATTTCTTTTAGTAAGTGTTGGTGTTTAATTCCTGTGCAAGGCTTAATAAAAAAGAAAATTTAAAAAAATTAAAAGAACCACAATACTGTTTCTTCAAGTCTCTTCATCATCTGTGAGGAGATTGTCCATCATTCCCTGCCATATAGGAGGACTGATATTGCATAACAGTTCAGTACTATTTTCCTTGTTCCTAACGATATTTTCCGGTTTATTGATAGTTGGCTTAGCTTTTGGAAAATTGGCTATCATAAATCCGGCAATCGGTAATTATAACCAATCAATAATTTCCGCGTGAGCGACTTCAGATCTTTTGACGAGCCTCACGAGCCAGGCACTATCAGCTGTTTTATGCTCTTTCGAACACTGACAAAGAATTACTACTACTAGAATCTGTTGAAATCTAGCGGCATTTCTGCTACTAGAACCTGTTGAAGTCTAGCGGCATTTCTACTACTAGAACCTGGTGAAGTCTAGCGGCATTTCTGCTACTAGAACCTGTTGAAGTCTAGCGGCATTTCTACTACTAGAACCTGGTGAAGTCTAGCGGCATTTCTGCTACTAGAACCTGTTGAAGTCTAGCGGCATTTCTGCTACGAGAACCTGTTGAAGTCTAGCGGCATTTCTACTACTAGAACCTGGTGAAGTCTAGCGGCATTTCTGCTACGAGAACCTGTTGAAGTCTAGCGGCATTTCTACTACTAGAACCTGGTGAAGTCTAGCGGCATTTCTGCTACTAGAACCTGTTGAAGTCTAGCGGCATTTCTGCTACGAGAACCTGTTGAAATCTAGCGGCATTTCTGCTACTAGAACCTGTTGAAGTCTAGCGGCATTTCTGCTACTAGAACCTGTTGAAGTCTAGCGGCATTTCTGCTACTAGAACCTATTAAAGTCTAGCGGCATTTCTGCTACTAGAACCTGTTGAAATCTAGCAGCATATCTGCTACTAGAACCTGTTGAAGTCTAGCGGCATTTCTGCTCCTAGAACCTGTTGAAGTCTAAGAATAACCCAATTAGGTTTATTTTTCTAATATAGTCCCTCTCCCTTGCCTGTTTCCGAGGAAATAATCACTGCTGTTATTAGTAAGGAGAGTTGAATTTAATGCATGCAAGATTTCACAGCTCTAGCATCTCTCCTCCATAGTCGGCCTATGAACCTTTCAGCTAACCCTCTCACGGGAAGCTACTTGTGTCCCTGAACAATGCTGAAATGGTTAAGCATCTCACATCCCAGGATGTTCTTTCAGACAAGCAATATGACTTTCGTTTCTTTAGGTCAACTGTTGATATTATGACGTTAATTTCGGAAAGTCTATCAAGTCTGTCAAGTTCTAGATAAGAATGTCGACGCTTGGGCTGTTACTTTTGACAACCCGAAAACTTCCCACCGGGCTTGGCATAGAGATCTTCTTCACAAATTGAAAAAGTTATTGTGTCTCGGGCCAAAATTTTCCAACTGATCCCGTCTTTCTTAACAAATCGTGTTACTTTGTTATTAATTTTCATTAACGACCGTCTCCGATATCATTAGACCTCAACTTGGTATCTATGCTGATGAAACTATCATTTATTCCGGACCGATAACGTCAAAATGGCGGCTGATGTAAAAAAATGATCTTCAGTCTGTTGTTAACTGGAACAAGGAATGGCTTGTTAATTTTAACGGGTTCTAAAAACTAAGCAACTCTCTTTTAATCATCTGAGGGACCCCTTTTTGTTTTCCATCAGCACAGCTGATACTAACCTCCAGGAGAGTGATTCGTTTCGCCTTCTCGGGTTAATGTTCCCAGCTGACATTAAGTGGCAAAACTATATTGAATCCATTGCTAGATCAGGCTGGCTGAATGTGTCGTGCTAATCATTTTCTCTCCTGAATCTATCTTACATATTTCTAAGTCTATCATAAGTCTACCATTCGTCCATGCCTTGAACATTGCCGCCACATATGGTCTGGTGCTCCCGCCATATATCTAGAGATCCTTGATAAAATCAAAAGAAGGTTCAGCAATATTACTGGGTCTGATCTGACATCTCGGCTTCAGTCACTTTCTCACCGGCGTAAAGTTGTCTCCCTGTGCCTTTTCTATAAATACTTCCATGGCAACTGTTCGGTGGGTTAGGGTTAGGGTTAGGGTTAGGGTTAGAGTTAGGGTTAACCCTAACCCTAACCCTAACCCTAACCTGCTCTTCGCCAGGGTACCTAGACTATAGTGAT